>CM059793.1:47228229-47828229 GCA_030435695.1 Brachymystax lenok tsinlingensis | reverse complement strand
GGACAATTATTAGAACAAAGTGTTTTTTGTACAAAATATTATTGGGTAATCCACATGCATCTTCCCAGACATCTTTGTATGAAATGGTCCTCAATAATAATTACACAGGACATTATCTGCATGTATTTCCGATAATGTGAGTTAACAATAACAGTACAAAGATACATTCAAGACATTGACCACTTTATTCATAAGACAGTATGATGCATGCATTCTCTATATAAGGTTGTACATTATTCCAACAGTATCATTATGCCAGTTTAAAGGAGGGAAAGGCGTGCTGGTATCTCTCAGTCACCAGGTAGGTAGTCAGGCTGTGGGCAGTGTGGAATGACATTAGTCAGACTAGTCATCAAACTCCCTTGATATGGAAACATGTCTCTGTCTCCTTGGCCCTGTCTTTCCTGTAAGTCTGAGGGCAGTCTGTCTGTACCCTAGACTACTGTTGAACAACAGGTGAACCATGTCATGGTCCTTGTGGCCAAGGACCCTGGGCAGGAAGAGGGAGGCCTTCTCTGTCCTGCGAGTCTTCAGGCCACGCTTTGGCCGGCCCTTTCCATTGATTGACACGTACCACAGCCTCTCAGCGCTCGCCCTTCGCCTGTTGCTGCTTCCTGTTGAGGTGGAGGGAGTGGTTGTATGGTAGTGGCGGGAGGCGTAAGTGTTGTAGCCTAACTCATGGATCCGCTCCATGAACTCACACTCCTGGTTGAAGGCAGCCTGAGAAAAGAGACATTTAGTTGACTATGTTTTATGACTATGTTATATTAAAATGAGACTGAATATGAATGGTAGTCAATTATCCAATTATTAGAGAGAGAGAGAGAGAGAGAGAGAGAGAGAGAGAGAGAGAGAGAGAGAGAGAGAGAGAGAGAGAGAGAGAGAGAGAGAAAGATCTCAGAGATCATGCCACATTTACTGATGCATATAGTCCTCCTTTGTCGTTCATGGCCAGATATCTATCAGAGAACAGTCCTTTAATCACCACCACTCCCACATCCACTGCTGCGATCTCCAATATGCCTGGATGGAAAAATGTATTAGTTCTCATTTCGTGCGATACCAAACGTCATGGCAATGTAATAACAACGCTATTATAAAGTAGAGACACTACTGTTGTAGTGTCTCTACATCCAGTATCCTTCTGTCTTAACTATTTGAAGTTGCCTTCTGATCACTCCAATTTACCAATGCACTCGTGACGGGCAGAAAAAACACCAACGTAATAATGTGCGTGTAAGAAGTGTTCTCCTTTTCATGATCTATCTAGGCTTACTTTAAAAGTATTTCTGCATAGGCTATTCTTATTCCGCTATAGCCTATGTAGTGGCTGAACATAAACTTCATATGCATAGCATATAACAAGGCATAAATATACGAGAGTAAGTTATATTGTACTCACTGAAAGGGTTATTCTCCTCCAGGGTCCCGTCTATTCTCCCATTGGGATGTATTTGTAAGTGATACTTTGTGGCACAGTACAACTTTCTGTGTCTCGGTGCTCCCCCAAGGTGCTCGTACACTCCTCCACGCCCCGCAGCATCCCTGCGCTGCCTCGAGTTAAAGCTCTGATGCTGTGGAGTAGATGTCCTAACCGCCATAGAAGAACGGGGCTTTTGGTGACTGGGATGCATCACATTCAACAATAACAGAACCAGTATTATAACCATTATGGCATGGCCGAAAATAGTATTTTAGTCCTTTTCCATGAGTGCCAAAATCGGAATCAATAGTTTCCATCGAAGTCTTATTAGGTCCATTGATTAATCCACCCGAAAAAAATGGATACTCTTCAGACATCTACTTTTTACAAACGGTAGTTAGGATTGATTGAAACAGCCTCTCATGACAAATAGAGAATGTCCAAGTTGCGCGCCAAAATAAAATCATCATCATTCAAGGCAAGGTACCGTTTTGTGTGAGCTATGAGTGCAGTATGCTAGGTTATGGATGGATAAAATTACATGACATTACACACAGAGGCTCATTGCTGAAAGCCGCATCACAAAGGGCGAGCCAGCCATCTAAGGGCAGGGCCCTCCTCTCAGCTTTACTTTTGATGGATCCAAAACGCCAATTAGACATTCCGAAATTAGACACTGGGTTTCCACATAAATATTCCCCTGGTCAATTCCATTCTTGGCCACTTGGTGAAAATAAGCTAAAACGAAGACATCGGTTGCGAAGATGGCAGAAATTGTTTCAAATTCTAAACAGCTAGACATTAAAACATTATTTAGAGGGCAGACATAGTGATAAAGAAATGTACATCTTGTTACATCAAGTATTCCGACAGAGAATGTATAGGCTAGACCCCTAACAAGATATTGGTAAATGTTATGACTGATGTCTGTCTGCTTGTTTTGCAGTGTCAAAATGCATCTGACTGAATAACAGAATTATATTTTGAAGAGTTAGATGTATGGAGTAGAGTTATGGGTTATGCCATACAGTAACGGTGGGTGGGAAGCCAGCTGGGTTTTCTAAACGGGGAAGCCAGCGGTGTTTGCTGTTAATTCATATACTATGCGACCATGATATATAGGCCTAAAGGCAGAGACAATAAGAAGACAGTGGCAGAATAAATTCAACCACACCTTTGTTTTATCACAAAACCGGATAGCAACCTCTGTCCGGCGAAGTCCACGACGCATATTGCATGTAACAGACAGTGTGGTTAAGCAAGTTGTTTCCGACATTTTCGGACCACCAAACAACTATTGATTTAGAACCATCGAGAGTTACCGCAAGTTGAAAAGAAAACAGCAGCTGCCTCCACTATTCCAGCAACTTCAAAATGTCAACATCATCAAATCACCTCTGCTTAGTCTAATACAGTAAAACTAAAAGATAACAAAAACAATTTAGTCCAATCAACATAAGATAAATATGATGTGGCTGTCCATGGTTCTGATTTCTGCTTGCGTGTGTGTTCATGCGTGCGCGCGCGCGTTCCTGCAAGTAGAAAACATGTTGACTCACCCTACTTGTAGAGAACCGCCAATGCCATCCTCCTTGCTTTCATGTTGAGGAAACGTCTATCACTATGCCATATAGTACACTAGTATATTTTTATGTGTCTTAGGCTACCTTTCTAAAGTGCTTGCTCACTAGAAACCCTAGTTAACATTAGTCTTCTACTGTACATCCAGCTACTGTACATATTGAAGGCCAGGGCCATGGCAATGTATGAATTAATGATTGGATCAGAATTGCTATTATAATCATTGGCCAGTATGGAGAATTAAGTAAAACCACAAATCCAAATCTCTCTCTGTCCATGGCTAATTTAGGAAAGGGACAGTTTTAGCTAGCTAGCCACCGGATGACAACAACAGAAGGAGATTCAACAATTCAAGTTGTTTCTGTTAATGACGTATGCTCTCAAAGCGAATTCATTGGAGAAACGCCAAATCCAAGCTGGCTTTCCTTGACACTTTGATTTTCCCCGCCAGAACCATTCACAGTTGAGCTCGCTCAGTTTAACTCAACACTGAATGGCATACTTTTTTTGTCAAGGGTGGCAAAATGCTTGCTGGCTTCCCTTGCATTGAACGCTCCGGGTGGCAACAATGTCATACTTGTTTTTTATTTATTTATTTCACCTTTATTTGGACCAGACAGTATCAGATAGATGGCCTACGCGTAGAGAGACAGAGGGGCGCTGTTTCTCTCGCTCGGATGCTTTCTCCTGTGAGATACATTCACCCTCTTGCGAATTGCAGGAAAATTATGAAACACAGAGAGACAAAAGATGAATGATTTTATGTTATTATTGTTTTTTTTGGGGGGGAAAGTGTTTTTTTCCCCCTTGAGGTCCATGAAAACACACCACTGATGTGATACAGGCTGCAAGTGTAAAGGACGTCACGCTGCTTTCTTGGCGAGTACCGCTTCTTCCTGATTTAACTCATACTGAGGCTTGAACACAGGATCTCTGCCTCTCAAACACATCGGACCACCCTCCTGAAGAGCCTTACCCAGTCGCTTGGCAAATTAAAGCTAGCTATCAAGCAGCGCAAGTGGAGACAGTTCAGGGTGAGGATTGAGTTTCACAGATCCCCATCTGCTACACAAGCCAGTGTTACTAAGATTGTCCCTGGTCACCAGGAGAAGGCAGCACATGATCAGCCACAGAGAAATGTCCCTGAAGCAAGTTAAGTGCTTTGCTTAAGGGCACAATGGTAGTTGGTGGCACCTGATATTCTGATGCAGTTTATACTGATGGCAGATTCAGTTGGCAGCGCACTCCCACAAAATATGTCCAGTCAGCACCGAGACTTGAACCGGCAACCCTTTGCTTACTGGCCTGTTTCTCTAACCTCAAGGCTCATTGTTACTGTCCATTCACCTCACTTGGACGTTACACAGAAGATTGGGACTCCATGTTCTCTCCATTCTTTCTCAGACTATCCTAGTTCACTGTAAAATATTGAAGTTTGCTGAAGCCAAAGATTTTAACCCGCAAATTACTCCTAGTAAATTGCTTCCATCTCGACATCGTTGTGGTTACAATCTTGATAATTAGCACTCCATCGTTAAGCTACATATGTATCATGCCCTAGTCATTATGTGAGAGTGGGGCGCTTGCTCATAAAGCCATAGACCTATGGCATACTGCACAGAGCGTACTCATTGGATTGTGCCGATAATTTAGCCGGCCCTTTATAGAATGCCTGTTGGCCACACAGTTTACCAGGGAAATCTGTTGTGTAGTTTGTTCCATTGTTTAGCTCATAGGCCTAAAAAAACTGACTATCGTCTCATGTTTTTGCTGGTGACTGTGTCTGTCTGATGTGGTGGGACTGAGAGTATAGTTAGATGAGGCACTTTGAAGTATTTTTGATCTGTGGGCCCGGTTAGGGTTGTAGAGATTCAGGGTAGTTGGGCTTTAGGGTTGGAAGGTTGTGAGGCTGTAGGGTTGGAAGGCTATAGAGTTGTAAGCCCTTCTGGCTATTGAGCTAGGACTGTAGAGAGTAATGTCATTTCTTTGTCTTTTTTTGTGTTATTCATCCAGTCAGTCTGGATGACAGACAAAACAATATTTTGCTCCTTTACTGATGTCTGTCATTGTAAATTATTCTTGAGAGAGAAGTCAAAATGTTTACGTCGAGTTGAATTGTTTTAATGAGTTCCAGATTGCAAGAGATAAACACTTGTTGATAGAGATCACCGACCTCACAGATTAGCTAGCTGAAAATACTTACCACCCTCAGGGCACAGCGACAATTATCACTAGAAGGAAATCACCTGAGATAAATGGTTCGGAACTGGTCTATGTATGAATGAACTGCAGGCAGGCTGTGGAAACACAACACCTCAAGGGTTAAAGGGTTAAATGTTGTTAGCTTGTTATAGAGCTTTGGCCCTTGGCCCTGGATCTAATGATTAGTATACATGTTGCATAGTTATCAACTTTGTCCAAAATAGAGATGATCCAAATATCTAAAAAGATGATCTAAAATTATTCCTTATATTGTCTCAGAGAATAACACCCCTATTATGGAAAATAGTAGGCTAATGACTCAATAATAAACCCATGCAGGCAGATCTGTCACCATCGTCGACAGAATTGCACCAAGGCGCAGCGTGCAGGGTTGAGTGAAACATATTTAATTAAATGCAACTCACCAAAACAAAAGAAAGAACACAACAACTGTAGCAGGTATGTGCACACACACACACACACACACACACACACACACACACACACACACACACACACACACACACACACACACACACACACACACACACACACACACACACACACACACACACACACACACACACACACACACACACACACACACACACACACACACACACACACACACACACACACACACACACACACACACACACACACACACACACACACACACACACACACACACACACACACACACACACACACACACACACACACACACACACACACACACACACACACACACACACACACACACACACACACACACACACACACACACACACACACACACACACACACACACACACACACACACACACACACACACACACACACACAACTACAAATATAATATCCCACAACAAGGTGGGGGGACTAAACAACCTAAATAGGATTCCCAATTAGAGACAACGACTAACAGCTGCCTCTAATTGGGAACCCAAACCAACCAACATAGAAATACAAAACATAGACCAAAACACCCCTGATCACGTCCTGACCAAAACACAAATGAGCAGCCAAAAGGGCTACCTATGGCCAGGACGTGACAAGATCACCGACCTTGCAGATTATCTAGCTGAAAATACTCACCACCCTCAGGGCACAGTGACAATTATCTCAAAGAGCAGGAAACTATACAAGTATAGCCCAGTACATCACTGGGACCAAGCTTCCTGCCATCCAGGACCTATATACTAGGCGGTGTCAGAGGAAAGCCCCCAAAATTGTCAAAGACTCCAGTCACCCAAGTCATAGACTGTTCTCTCTGCTGTCGCATGGCAAGCGGTACCGGAGCGCCAAGTCTAGGTCCAAAAGGCTCCTTAACAGCTTCTGCCCCCAAGCCATGAGACTGCTGAACAATTAACCAAATGACCACCCAGACTATTTACATTGACCCCCTTGACTCCCTTTTTGTTTTTACACTGCTGCTACTTGCTGTTCATTATCTATGCATAGACACTTTACCCCTACCTACATGTACCACTTACCTCGACTAACCTGCAGCCCCGCACATGGACTCGGTACCGGTACCCCCTGTATATAGCCTCGTTATTGTTATTGAGTTACTTTTATAATTTTTTTTTACTTTAGTTTATTTAGTAAATATTTTCTCAACTCTATTTCTTGAACTGCATTGTTGGTTAATTATGGGCTTGTAAGTAAGCATTTCACGGTAAGATCTACACCTGTTGTATTCGCCGCATTTGACAAACACAGTTTGATTTGATTTGAGATAAATGGCTCTGAAATGGTCAAGGAGCTATTTGTTGCCTGAGAAGTTTAGCTTTGTTCATCTTCAGTTCTATTAATCAATGACAATATATTCATAGATATTTGGCCTTTGACCCTGGATCAAATGATTAGTATGTCTTACATAAAATGCTTCCATTTATACATTTTAATATGACGTGATGATCCATATGTTTAAAAAGATGATCAGTACGAATCCTTATTGCTTATAGACTAACACCTCTGCTTTGGAAAAAAGTTGTGAAACAATCAAAAAACCCATTGTGTAGAGACTGATTTGAACGATTTGAACAGTGGTAAATGATCATATCCATCTGGCATGCTCCTTCAGGCAGATCTGATCTAAGCTGCAGGGAGAATGCAGGGAGCATGCAGGACTGACAGTAAATAAGAAGCAGAACGTTGTTCAATGAACCAGATGCTTTCTAATCTGTCATTTAGGATGTGTTATATTTTGATGCTCTGCGTTCTCTAAACCAGTTGGCTGGCTCCTCTTTCTGAACATCATCTGGAAAGTAGAAATGATGACACATCCTGGTGTCCCTACAGTATTACCAGAACATTATAATGGTTTTGGAAGCGAGAATTATAACAGATTATCTCACAAATCGCAACAATGCAATATGTAATATACATTATTTCAGGAGGGATCTTAGGTGTCATGACTGAAAGGGGGTTTGTCATCAGGTTCACTTCTCATACATGGTATTAGACCTTCTTGATTTTTGTCTCTTGAAGTCATCAGTAAACATAGCATAGCCATGATACAGTCGGGATAACTATCGCCTCCACAGTGGCCCTTAGGGGCAAAGTACCTCCACACCCGGCACCCCCCCATAGAAGTAATTGGTACGTAGTGCACCAAACCCCTCCATTCTCAATGCAATTAAGATCACTCAATGTTCAAACAGTATTAATTCACATGCCAACCAAGCAGGCTTAAGTACTGCATACACAGTACATTATCATCCACTCCAGCTTTACAAAGACACTGCCTTTGTCTTCACAGTCGAAGGGTGCGTCCCAAACGGAACCCTACTCCACATGGACTCTGGTAACGAGTCGTGCCCTACATAGGGAACATGGTGCTATTTGGGACGCAAGCCTAAGGATGGAGAGGCTCTACTTATCAGCTCAATGGAGAGCTACAGAGCCCTGCCCAATCTTAATTACCCCATTCACTGATATTTTTAAAGCATTTTATAGCTTCCCATTGATGTCTTAGTTTTGATTACGGCTGATAGCCTGCGTGCAGGAGAGAGAGGCAGAGAGAGAGGAGCAGCTGCATCTACGACCCTCCAGCCCAACTCCATCCCTTCTGCAGTCGGGAAGTGCACGTGTGTCAGGGCAGGAGCAACACAACTAGTCTACACTCGAAATAACCAGCCTATACTAAAACATCCACACACGCCACTCAGTCATATATCATGAGTTAGAGAACTTCATGAATACTACTGTAACAAATAATATTTTGGGGATTCACGTCTCCAATTCTTTAACAAAATAAATGAAGTTAAAGAATGGGATTAAGCCAGTGGCTCAGAGGGAGCTACAAGCTGTAGATACATCTCCTTTAAATGTTGATATTTGTTTGTGTTGTTAACCGAACATAATTGAATATCGCTTTTGTAATACAGTGAATAGAGTAGCGAAGCGTAGTGTTACCAACTATGCAACATTCAACCTTAAAGTGAGCAACACATCCCATGGCCACATTTTGAGATTACTGTAACTATACACGTATTCTTATGTAATCGTAGAAAGCGTGCCTGTTCAAGATAGCATGCACAGGTTGTTCAGGTCTGTGGAGATCTTTACAATTGTTGTAATAATCTGTGCAGAATCTCGAACAGCAGTGATCACTTGAACCATGTATTTCGAATGTAATCTCAACTGCAATCCAGGTCATTCGATGAAGCACAGTGATAAAATGTTAATCTGCTGTATAAATAAACAAAAGAGCGGACATTGGATTCCCATTTGAACTTTGCTGTGCTTTTAAATGGTTGAACGCATAGTGATAACACATTGGAAATGCGACTAACTTTTGGCTGTCTTTTTGAGTGGGTGAATGTAGGTTTTATTCTCATTGGTCAACGTCTCAACCAAATGTTACCCGATTATCCACATTGAAATGACGTGGGGTGCCCAGTTGGCTTGCTCTTTCAGTCTGCTGAGAATACTGAGCCACCTACAGGGATTTATATACTGAGCCACCTACAATGATTTCTGGTTGGTTTACAACAGCCACTTCATAATTATTTGGACAATATGCCTCACACAGTCTCTCTGCTTCAGCAGCTGTGAGAGAGAATGACCCTCTTGGCTACACTGAAAGAAGAGGAGGTTGAATACAAGTACGCATGCCAGAAATTGTTCATAGCTTTCAAAGGAAACCACATTTCACAACAGTGTGCTAAGGTCCACCATTCTGCGGTTTTAAGTATTATGGTTTTGTTTCACTCTGCCTTGGATTCCACAAATGGTTGGCACAGAAAACAAACATAAACAACTATAGAGAATAATACGGACCATATTTAGAAAATGTCAACAACAGCGTAGGGAGTCTTTTGGATTGCTGCCCTTTCTTGTCAGGGTAATAGAGACAGCACTCTTTCTAGAATCCAGCTGTTAAATCATTTGGTTCTTGTGAGATGGCACATTTCAAACTCAACATGCTGCTTCATCCTCCCATACATACAGTACGACTGTAGTTTACTGTATGCTCCTTCATAATCTAAAACTTTACTGCAGTCACCTTCGTAACACTTGTTGTGGGGACCTTTGAGGACGTTGTTTGCTCTCGGACTTCATTACTTGTTGTGTGGTTTCAATTCAACGACCAAGATTCTCCCAGCTGCTCAATTCAATCTGTTTGGGATTTAGGCTTGATATTTGGAGTGTATCTAAAGGGGATTTTACTACTTCCATTGATTCATATTCAGTGACTCTCATGCTAACATGTGGCTTAGCAACAAAAAAACACAAAATATTGGATTGCTGAGTCTTCGGGAAGACTACTTTCTAGGTGTCCATAATACGAGGCACGTTTATGAATTGGGTGAGCTATCCCTTTAACACCAATTGCATCTGAAATATTCCAGAACTGCTCCCTAGTGTCTGCCATTGCTATGGAGAGAGAGAGAGGAAAACAGAGAGAGACGTCCCTGTACACGCAGTCTTAATGTGTTATTGGTTTGATTCTTGGCCACATCTTCAGAAGCAGACCTCTCTCTCTCTCCCCTGTGTGTGATAGAGTGTGCGGGAAGCCCCAGGCACCCTGTATCCACTGACAGATGTTTATCCACTCGTGTTATTTATTACTCATTACACTAACAGCGCGCACATTTTCAATGTCAAGTTTCAAGTTTTAATGTCACATGCACAAGTACAGTGAAATGCCTTTCTTGCAAACTCAAAACCCAACAATGCAAAAATCAATAACATTGTATTACTAGAAAAAACACATGAGAAATAATAATAAGAAATCTAGAATACACACTAAAGTAAGTAAGCAAGCAAACTATATACAGGAAATCGTTTTTTAGTCAGTTCCAATACCATATTTACAATGTTCAGGGATACTGGAGAGATGGAGGTAGATACTGTATGTAGAGGGGTAAGGGGGGATAGGCAACAGGATATAAGATACACAGAGTAAAAAGCAGCTTGTATGTCAGTGGGTCTGCAGGTGTGTAGAGTCAGTTTACATGCATGTGCATATTATGAGCATGTGAGCAAATTATGGCGGGTTTGTGTGTGTTGGAGTGACAGTGTGTGTGAGTGTGTAGGGCCCTGTGAGTGTGCGTAGAGACTGAATTGAAATAACAGGTCAAAAAAGATACGATGTTAACTCAGATAGTCCATGTAGCTATTTTGATAACTATTTATCAGTCATATTGCTTGGGGATAGAAGCTGTTCAAGCGCCTGTTGGTGTCAGACTTGATGCACCGGTACCTCTTGCCGTGCGGCAGCAGAGAAAATAGTCTATGGATTGGGTGGCTGGAGTCTTTAACAATTTTGGGGCCTTTTTTGTAATTTTTTATCATTTTTATTAGGATCACCATTAGCTAACGCCATAACGCTAGCTAATCTTCCTGGAGTCCAACACCAATTAACAAGACATTACAAACAACCACAATCAACACTTCACAAACATTCAACAAGTAGACAATACAGACAATTAAAATACCTGTCAGGAAACACATTTAACATTCAGTAACATTCACATAACATTCTTTTCACACCGGCTGATACAGAGGTCCTGGATGGAAAGTAGCTCGGCCCCAGTGATGTACTGAGCTTTCCACGCAACCCTCTGTAGCGCCATGTGATCGAGGGCGGTGCTATTGCCATACCAAGCAGTGCCAGAAAATATGCTCTCAATGGTAGTGCTGTAGAACCTTTTGAGGTTTTGAGGGCCCATGCCAAACCTTTTCAGCCTGGCACTGTTGCGCCTTCTTCACAACTGTGTGTGTATGTTTGGACCATTTTAAGTCTTCAGAGATTTGGACACAGAGGAACATGAAGCTGTCTACCTGCTTCACTGCCGCCCCGTCGATTTGGATGGGGGCGTTCTCGCCCCCCCATTTCCTGTATGTCCACGATCAGCTCCTTGGTCTTGCTGACGTTGAGGGAGAGGTTGTTGCTCCAGCACCACACTGCCTGGTCACTTACCTCCTCCCTTTAGGCTGACTCATTGTCGCCGGTGATCAGGCGTACCACCCTCGTATCTTCAGTGAACGTGATGATGGTGTTGGAGTCGTGCATGGCCATGCAGTCGTGGGTGAACAGGGAGTACAGGAGGGGAGTAAGCATACACCCCTGTGGGACACCTGTGTTAAGGGTCAGCGTGGCAGAGGTGATGTTGCCTACCCTCACCACCTGGGTTAGGGTTAGGGTTAGGGTTAGGGTTAGAAGTCCAGGATCCAGTTGCAGAGGGAGGTGTTCAGACCCAGAGTACTAAGCTTGGTAATGAGATTGGAGGGGACAATGGTGTTTAACGCTGAGCTGTAGTCAATGAACAGCATTCTTGGTGGGTGAGGGCAGTGTGGAGAGCAATTGAGATTGCGTTGTCTATGATCTGTTGGGGCGGTATGCAAACTGCAGTTGGTCTAGGGTGGCTGGAACGGTGGAGTTAATGTGTGCTATAACCAGCCTCTAAAAAGCACTTCATGATTACAGAAGTGAGTGCTACAGGGCGGTAGTCATTGTGGCATGAAGCCTTAGAGTTCTTAGGAACAGGAATGATTGTGGTCATCTTAAAACATGTGGGGATTACAGACTGGGACAAGGAGAGGGTGAAAATATGCCTGCCAGCTGTTCTGCGCATGCTCTGAGAACGCGCCCTGAAATACTATAGTTGCCTTGCGTGTGTTGACCTGATTAAAAACTCTTCTCACGTTGACCTCAGAGAGTGAGATCGTTCAAACCTCTGGGTCGGTGACGGCCCTCACACCCCAGGCTCGATGTTGTTGTTGTCAAAGCGTGCATAAAATGACTTGAGTTCGTCTGGTAGAGAGGCGTCGTTGGACAGATCACGGTTGGGCCTTCCTTTGTGATCAGGAATGGACTGTAGCCCCTACCACATGCGGCTGCCATTGGAGCCTGTGTAATATGATTCCCCATTATCCCTATATTGTCTTTTTGCTCGTTTGATGACTCTGCAGAGGTCATAACAGGACGTCTTGTACTTATTCCTGTCCTTGGCTGTAGCATCAGGGTTGTCTAAGATAGCTCTGTGTGTGGTAGCCCTGTTCCTTAGTTAAGTGCCATCCTCTGTGTTAATCCAGGGCTTTTGATTGGGGAAGCAGCGAACCGTCACCGACGGTACCACGTCGCCTATGCAATGTCTAATGAAGCTGGTGACGGAGGTGGTTAGCTCGTCAACGTTATCAACGGCGGACGAGGGAGAGCCTTGTATGCTTGCTTGTGGGTAGAATAGCAGTGGTCTAGGACTTTATCACCCCTAGTGACGTTGGAGATGTATTGATGGAAGTTGGGCATTACTTTTCTTAGTGACGCCAAATTAAAATCACTGGCAACCAGAAGGCAGCCTCTGGGTGTAGGTTTTCTTGCTTGTTTATAGCCTTGTACAGTTTTTAAGTGCCAGCTTCTTATTTTTACTGTCCTGAGGTGGAATGTATACAACAGTCAATATAACAGCTGAAAACTCCCTCAGGAGGTAGAAGGGTTGGCATTTGATCATCAGGTATTACAAGACAGGTGAACAGTGGGTTGACACTTCCACCGCGCTGGACTTAGCACACCAGTTGGTGTTGACGAAGAGGCAACCTCCGACATACTCATATCAAATGTATACACTCTACTCCAAACCATCTACTGAATCTTGCCTATGCCGTTCGGCCATCGACCCAAATCTCTAGCCACTTTAATAATTATAATTGGATGAAATAATGTATCACTAGCCACTTTAAACAATGCCATTTATATAATGTTTACATATCCTACATTACTCATATATATATATGTGTATATACTGTACTCCATACCATCTACTGCATCTTGCCTATGCCGGTCAGCCATCGCTCATCCATATATTTATATGTACATACTCGTATTCATTCCTTTACTCTTCTGTGTATAAGGTAGTTGTTGTGAATTTGTTAGATTACTTGTTAGATACTACTGCATGGTCGGAACTAGAAGCACAAGCATTTCGCTACACTCTTATTAACATCTGCTAACCATGTGTATGTGACAAATAAAATTTGATTTGATTTGATTTGATTTCCCCGACTCCACTGTCCTGTCCGCCGGTGAATGGAGAATCTATTGTGTTAGATAGCCGTGGGGGGTATCTTGTCCGAGAGCCATGTTTCTGAAAAGCAAAGAATATTGCAGTTCCGAGAGTCCCGGATCGGAATTGCAGAGAGATCCAAGGGCAGATGAGTCAAAGTCTAAGTAGAAGTCGGAATTGGGGTAACTGTTCAAAAGTTCTTGTCGGTTATAAGAAGTAATAGCGTATACATTTCATGAAACTAAAGTAAAATTAAACCACAAAATAGCAAAGTTGGGTTGGAGCTTGTAAAATGGCGGCCATCTTGAGTACGGCACCATCTTGAGCCATTTTCCCTTGCAACAAGGACAGCCTGCAAAGCTAATGCAATACGGTGAAACTTCCTATGAAGAACAGTATCTATGGTGTATTGGATATCTTCATAAGGATATTCAGGGGGGCATCAGGGGCAGTGCTTTGACATCTATTACATGGCATACTTATGTTATTACTATAGGATGTATAATTCACATCTAAGGCACTCTTTATTTTGTATACCCAATAACATTTGTCAAGCTGATGCATCATGTGTAAACCAGGAAAGGAGGCAAAACCCTTATCCTTGTCCCAGGCCAGACCTGGGTTCAAATACTATTTAAAATCGTTTTAAAACTTTATTTGTGCTTGGTTGACCTTGCCTGGCTTAATGAACCAATAGAAAGGTCCTACAACTTCAAAAAAAAACATCCAACTGGCACTCCAGGAAGACTAAAGAAAAGGATCAAAGTATTTGAATGATTTTGAATAGGTACCAAGGTCTGGCTGGTCCTTTTGGAGGTCTGATACTGTCGTCCTGATGCAGCTCTGCCCGGTGCAGCCCTGCCCTGATGTAGCCCTGGGCTTGGGCAGTGGGAGTCAAACCATTGTTGTGTTTGAGTGAAAGTATGGCTCCCCCTTCATGTCCTGCAGTCAGACTGTTGTCTGCTCCTCACATCTTGAACTTATTCCACATTCACAGAATCATGTTGATGACCACCAGCATATCTATGGATGATAAAGCACCGGATAATTGGCTCTCTTACATGGCTAGTTGGGTCATTCCACCAATATAGTGCCCTCTGTGTTGTGTCATTTGGTAAAAAAAACAACAACGATTTGTTCAAATTAATAAAAAACATATAAAATATAATATAAAATATAAAAATATAAAAATATATCAATATAAAATCATTGCTGGGTAACAATTAAGTACCTTACTGCGATTGTTTTCAATTAAAATGGTCAAAAAGAAACAAAAATAGCTTCTTCGCCAAATGCGATTTCTTAAGCAACATCTTTGCTAGGACTGAGCCTAATGGGAGGGGATGTGTAACCTGAAAAACGAACTATTATTGGAGAGAAGAGGGAAAACACTCTTTGTTATTGGTATATTACCTTATATCGCCTGGCGATGTCACCAGGCCGGACGTTTCTGAGATACTGGAACCAGCTCGCCTGGCACTGACGATCATACCATGCTCAAAGTCACTTAGGTCACTCGTTTTGCCTATTCTAATGTTCAATTGGGTTAAAATCTTCCTAGTCGGAAAACATGAGGAAGGACATTTTTTATAATAGAAATATTAATATTACAGGGCACTTAATTAAGTATAACAGGATTTTAAAATTCAATATTGTTACACAATTTCTACTGAAAGAATCTAAGTGACTCAAAAGGCACTCTATTCGTGGAAAGACCAAGTTAATACGCTCTTGTTGATCAATTTGCACATGCGAAAAGTCAATCCAGTATTTTTTTCATTCAAGTTCTAAGATGAATGTCAAAAACATTTATAGCTGTCTATACAAGCAAGTGTAACTCACACTACAACAATCCATTTATGAAATCCTTCAACATCAGCGCTTTAAAAGTGAAAGTGAAAAGTAAAAACACTGCCATCTACTGTGTTTTTTTTTGTACTGCCTCACTTTGTAGTCTAGTCCCAAGACTCCTGTCCTTGGGACGGCTGCTATGCCAGCTTTAAACAAATTTGGTACACCATTATGAACTGCCTCATGTGGCAAGTTTATAAAATATGTGACTGTAAGATGTTAGATAAGAAACTGGAGACTGGGTCTATATTCCACAGTGAAAAATGCAGAGAACCTTATAAAAGGAAGCTATCAATACAAAATTAAATCACATTTTATTTGTCACATACAACAGGTGTAGACCTTACAGTGAAATTACAAGCCCTTAACCAACAATGCAATTTTAAGAAAATACTTACAAAAAAAAGAAATAAACGTAAAAAAAATTTTTAAGAGCAGCAGTAAAATAACAGTAGCGAGACTATATACAGGGGGTACTGGTACAGAGTCAATGTGCGGGGGCACCAGTTAGTTGAGGTAATTGAGGTAATATGTACATGTAGCCCTGGGCTTGGGCAGTGGGAGTCAAACCATTGTTGTGTTTGAGTAAAAGTCTGGCTCCCCTTCATGTCCTGCAGTCAGACTGTTGTCTGCTCCTCACATCTTGAACTTATTCCAAATTCACAGAATCATGTTGATGACCACCAGCATCTATATGGATGATAAAGCACCAGATAACTGGCTCTCTTACATGGCTAGTTGGGTCATTCCACCAATATAGTGCCCTCTGTGTTGTGTCATTTGGTAAAAAAATTTTTATTTCACCTAATTCATAAAGAGCACATGTTCAACTTAATAAAAAACATTTTTTACCATCTCAACAGGTTACATTAAGATTCCATCTTGAAGGTCAAATGCAGCCGTTTTTTACCAATGGTCTGAGAGAGGGGTCTAATTGGAGGAGCATAGTGGGAGGGATGTGTAACCTGAAAAAACTAGCTGTTATTGGCAGAGGAGGGAAAACACTCTTTGTTATTAGTATATTAACTTATATCGCCTGGCGATGTCACCAGGCCGGACGTTTCTGAGATACTGTCACGTCCTGGCCATAGGTAGCCCTTTTGGCTGCTCATTTGTGTTTTGGTCAGGACGTGATCAGGGGGGTTTTGGTCTGTGTTTTGTATTTCTATGTTGGTTGGTTTGGGTTCCCAATTAGAGGCAGCTGTTAGTCGTTGTCTCTAATTGGGAATCCTATTTAGGATGTTTAGTCCCCCACCTTGTTGTGGGATGATATACTTAGGTGTGTACACCTGTGTGTACACCTGTGTGTACACCTGTGTGTACACCTGTGTGTACACCTGTGTGTACCATACCTGTGTGTACCATACCTGTGTGTACCATACCTGTGTGTACCATACCTGTGTGTACCATACCTGTGTGTACCATACCTGTGTGTACCATACCTGTGTGTACCATACCTGTGTGTACCATACCTGCGTGTACCATACCTGCGTGTACCATACCTGCGTGTACCATACCTGCGTGTACCATACCTGCGTGTACCATACCTGCGTTATGGTCGTTGTGTTCTTTCTTTTGTTTTGGTGAGTTGCATTTAAATAAATATGTTTCACTCAACCCTTTCACTCTCAAGCAACATCTTTGCTAGGACTGAGCCTAATGGGAGGGGATGTGTAACCTGAAAAACTAGCTTTTATTGGAGAGAAGAGGGAAAACACTCTTTGTTATTGGTATATTACCTTATATCGACTGGCGATGTCACCAGGCCGGACGTTTCTGAGATACTGGAACCAGCTCGCCTGGCACTGACGATCATAGGTCACTTAGGTCACTCGTTTTGCCTATTCTAATGTTCAATCGAACAGTAACTGAATGCCTGTATGCCTGTATTATATAGCCATGGCCACGTGACTCACTATCTGTAGGAGCGAACCATTTTCGAACCAGTGAACGGGGCGGTGTACCTAATAAACTGGAAATCACATTTTTGACTGCACTGCCCCTTTAATTGAGCCACAAATCCTCTTGTGACATGGGGAATGGAAGCTTGTCGTGTGTAACAGCTATGGTCAATTGAATGCAAGTTTCAGAACAAAAACAAACAAAATTCTGAAATTACTTTGTCAAAGCAACAAACTTGTGGAAATGTGGGGTTAAGTGTGTTAAAATCTTCCTAGTCGGAAAACATGAGGAAGGACATTTTTTATAATAGAAATATTAATATTACAGGGCACTTAATTAAGTATAACAGGGTTTTAACATTCTATATTGTTGCACAATTTCTACTGAAAGAATCTAAGTGACTCAAAAGGCACTCTATTCGTGGAAAGACCAAGTTAATACACTCTTGTTGATCAATTTGCACATGCGAAAAGTCAATCCAATCAAAAACATTTATAGCTGTCTATACAAGCAAGTGTAACTCACACTACAACAATCCATTCATGAAATTCTTCAACATCAGCGCTGTGAAAGTGAAAAGTAGAAACACAAATTTTATTTGTCACACACTTACAGTGAAATTACAAACCCTTAACCAACAATGCAGTTTTAAGAAAAATACTTACAAAAAAAATAAATAAAAGTAACAAATAATTAAAGAGCAGCAGTAAAATAACAGTAGCGAGGCTATGTACAGGGGGTACTGGTACAGAGTCAATGTGCGGGGGCACTAGTTAGTTGAGGTAATTGAGGTAATATGTACATGTAGGTAGAGTTATTAAAGTGACTATGCATAGACAATAACAGAGAGAAGCAGCAGCGTAAAAGACTATGCAAATAGTCTGGGTAGCCATTTGATAAGATGTTCAGGAGTCTTATGGCTTGGGGGTAGAAGCTGTTTAGAAGCCTCTTGGACCTAGACTCGGCGCTCCGGTACCGCTTGACGTGTGGTTGCAGAGAGAACAGCCTATGACTAGGGTGGCTGGAGTCTTTGACAATTTCTACACCGCCTGGTATAGACATCCTGGATGGCATGAAGCTTGGCCCCAGTGATGTACTGGGCCGTACGCACTACTCTCTGTAGTGCCTTGCGGTCGGAGGCCGAGCAGTTGCCATACCAGGCAGTGATGCAACCCGTCAGGATGCTCTCGATGGTGCAGGTATAGAACCTTTGGAGGATCTGAGGACCCATGCCGAATCTTTTCAGTCTCCTGAGAGGGAATAGGTTTTGTCGTGCTCTCTTCACGACTGTCTTGAAATGCTTGGACCATGTTAGTTTGTTGGTGATGTGGACACCAAGGAACTTGAAGCTCTCAACCTGCTCCACTACAGCCCTGTCGATGAGAATGGGGGCTTGCTCGGTCTTCCTTTTCCTCCTCCCTATAGGCTGTCTCGTCGTTGATCAGGCCTACCACTGTGTGTCATCGGCAAACTTAATGATGGTGTTGGAGTCGTGCCTGGCCGTGCAGTCATGAGTGAACAGGGAGTATAGGAGGGGACTTAGCAAACACCCCTGAGGGGCCCCAGTGTTGAAGAGCAGTGTGGCAAATGTGTTGTTACCTACCCTTACCACCAGGGGACCCTTACCACTGTCAGGAAGTCCAGGATCCAGTTGCAGAGGGAGGTGTTCAGTCCCAGTGTCCTTAGCTTAGTGATGAGCTTTGAGGCACTATGGTGTTGAACGCTGAGCTGTAGTCAATGAATACCATTCTCACATAGGTGTTTCTTTTGTCCAGGTGTGAAAGGGCAGTGTGGAGTGCAATAGAGATTGCATCATCTGTGGATCTGTTAGGGTGGTAAGCAAATTGTAGTGGGTCTAGGGTTTCTGGGATAATGGTGTTTGTGTGGCTACAGACATGAATACTACGGGTCGGTAGTCATTTAGGCAGGTTACCTTAGTGTTCCTGGGCACAGGGACTATGGTGGTCTGCTTGAAACATGTTGGTATTACAGACTCAGACAGGGAGAGGTTGGAAATGTCAGTGAAGACACTTGCCAGTTGGTCAGTGCATGCTCGGAGTAAACGTCCTGGTAATCCGTGAATGTTGACCTGTTTAAAGGTCTTACTCACATCAACTGCGGAGAGCATGATCACACAGTCGCCTGGAACAGCTGATGCTCTCATGCATGTTTCAGTGTTACTTGCCTCAAAGCGAGTATAGAAGTAATTTAGCTCGTCTGGTAGGCTTGTGTCACTGGGCAGCTCTCGGCTGTGCGTCCCTTTCTAGTTTATAATAGTTTGCAAGCCCTGCCACATCCGACGAGTGTCGGAGCCGGTGTAGTACGAATCGATCTTAATCCTGTATTAATCCTGGTTCGTCGTAGGGGGGATTTCTTATAAGCTACTGGATTAGAGTCCCGCTCCTTAAGTGGCAGCTCTACCCTTCAGGTCAGTGCAGATGTTGCCTGTAATCCATGGCTTCTGGTTGGGGTATGTACGTACGGTCACTGTGGGGATGACAGCATCGATGCACTTATTATTGAAGCCAATGACTGATGTGGTGTACTTTCAATGCCATCGGAAGAATCCCAGAACATATTCCAGTCTGTGCTAGCAAAACAGTCCTGTAGGGTAGCATCTGCTTCATCTGTCCACTTTTTTATTTCCCCGAGTCACTTGTGCTTCCTGCTTAAATTTTTGCTTGTAAGCAGGAATCAGGAGGATAGAATTATGGTCTGATTTTCCAGATGGAGGGCGAGGGAGAGCTTTGTACATGTCTGTGGAGTAAAGGTGGTCTAGAGTTTTTTTTCCCTCTGGTTGCACATTTAACATGCTAGTAGAAATGAGGTAAAACTGATTTAAGTTTCCCTGCGTTAAAGTTCCCGGCCACTAGGAGCACCGCCTCTGGATGAGCATTTTCCTGTTTTTTTATGGCCGTGTAAAGCTCATTGAGTGGGGTCTTAGTGCCAGCATCAGTTTGTGATGGTAAATAGACAGTTACGAAGAACATAGATGAAAACGCTCTAGGTAGATGGTGTGGTCTACAGCTTATCATGAGATACTCTACCTCAGGCGATTGTACGTTGGCTAATAGTACCAATGGCAAAGGCCACTCGACGCAGGATCCTCTCAAGGCACCCCAATAAAGAAAGATTCTTCATCCAATTCAAGGTGAGTAATTGCTGTTCTGACGTCCAGAAGCTCTTTTCAGTCATAAGGGACGGTAGCAGCAACAGTACGTACAAAATAAGTTACAAACAAAACAAAATAGCACGGTTGGTTAAGAGACCATAAAACGGCAGCCATCTCATCTGGCCATCCCACCATCCCATCAAGTACAACATGTTCTGTAGAGGTTTTACGTTAGTTTGAAGTTTTTCTGCAGTTTGTGAGGGTGTTATTTAGGTCAGTTTAGGGGAGAAGACTTTGCTAACATATTCCCTCAGTGCACAGGACAGGTAATGTGATTGTTCAATGCACTCTAAAAATAGAGCGCTTATGAGTCATGAGCCGTTGGCTGTATGTGTCTTAAAGTGGACCTAATTTTATTTTATTTATTTATTTAACCTTTATTTAGCCAGGCAAGTCAGTTAAGTTCGTATTTGCAATGATGGCCTCGCATTGTGGCACCGTAGCCTTCACTGCTGTTGTTTACACTTTGGTGACGTGTAGTCATTTTTACAAAGTGTCATTCTAGTTGGAGAATGTACTAGTTCGATGAGCACAGGAGCTTCAGAAACGTTATGACGTAAAACACTATTTGAAATTAGTCTGGTGAGAATGTTTCAGCACATCAATTGGGTCCCTGATATTTCTTAAATGTCAGCAGTGAATCATTTTAACACCTTTAGCCCTGTCTCTGTATGAGGCGGTATTACCTGCGGCTCAGAGACACCGCGAAAGGGGAATGAACCTGCAGACCTGGGTTCAAAAAGTATTCAAACAGACAGGCTTAATCAGATGCTCAAAGTAAAATAAAAAATAATATTTGAACCCAAGTCTGGAACCCTGGGCAGTTCAGGCTGCAGAACTACATTGGAGGGAATGGCAGGAAATGACCTCAGCGGGTCACAGAGAGCCTCAGGGTACTCCATGTCCACTCTGCTGGCATTAGGACTGGTCGGTTGGCCAAGCCACTCTGGTCTGCCACCATTTTGTATAGGTCAGTGCACCAGGGTGGCTGACGGTGGCTGCGTGTGCTTCCGTGGTGTACGTATATGTGTGAGGAGAGGGGAATGTAAAGCTGTGCTGTGGGAATAGTGACTCACCACCAACCAATGTTGGGCATTAGTCACCCTCCGTGTGCTCTGAATATGTGCCCAATGCTTTAGTACTAAATGTGTGTATATGAGTAAATGTCTCTTGAGTATGTGCATAGGTGTGTGAGTGTAATGAATGTCTCAATTTAGTGTAAATTATATAATCTTTCTTAGATTTGCTTATGATTTAAATAAAACATTTGAATAAACATGTTTTTTTACCATAACATTTCTATGAATAGCTTTACCTGCAATCAATCAATTTAACATGCATCACGAATGCAATATGATCAAACATAATATGCAGGTTTAGTGTTCGGTCAGTTGGTCAGTGAGCATGTTGACCTGTTACATAAGACCAGTGGCTTTGTTTAGCCTGGAGTGACGTGAGTCTGTAGGGGGAAAGTGTTTATGAAAGCCCTAGCAGCTTCAATCGTCACCAAAACCTTATCTACAGTGTCCATTTTAGGACAGCTTCAGTCTCAGCAGGATCTCCCCCTGTTGGTGCCTGTCCTTATCATCTCTCTGGTCTTTATTTGATTTATTTAACCTTTATTTAGCTTGGAAAGTCAGTTAAAAACACATGATTATTTACAGTGACAGGCTGGCCTGATCTGTTTGATGTTATAACACAGTTCCCATCCTGATGCTGTCGACCCGCTCAGGAGGACCAGCCCTCCCATGTCAGCCTTAAAATGGAAGTCCCAGGGAGATGTGAGGACCTACCGCTGCTCTTTACCCCTCTCTGACGCAGCCCATGTCTGGGAAAATCAGCCTCTCCTTCCTCCTGGTGCATATATTTATTTGTCTGACTCAATTTGTTGGTGGAAATACGTATGCTCGAACGGACTCAATACAGCCACAGGGCCCATGTTATAGGACATAGTTAGTCATTCACAGTCACTAGGTTTCAAAGAACTGAAAATAGTTGAGGAAGACAAAGTTGCTAAGTTTTAGACATTGATATTGTATACACAATATAGCAGGGTTGTTCAATTAGGGTCCTGGAGGGTTGGAACACTTCTGGGGTTTTTCTATCTGATTGTTAATTGCACTCACCTGGTGTCCCAGGACTAAATCAGTGAAAACCCGAGTTCTACTGCAACTGGATCAGTATAGGCTATTCTTTCGTAGTGGTGGTCGTCAATAATACGGATCTAGAAGTTAAGTATATCTCTAGCCCAGTGGCAGTCGGTGCCGTTTAATTTTTGCAATTCGTTCCAGTCACTGGCAGCAGAGAACTGGAAGGAAAGGCGGCCAAAGGAGGTGTTGGCTTTGGGGATGACCAGTGACATATACCTGCTGGAGCGACAGGCCCTCCGATTTGACACACTGAACTGTCTGCGAAGTAGTTGGTGAACCAGGCGAGGCAGTCGTTTGAGAAACCAAGGCTATTGAGTCTGCCGATAAGAATACGGTGATTGACAGAGTCGAAAGCCGTTGCCAGGTTGATGAAGACGGCTGCACAGTATTGTCTTTTATCGATGGCGGTTATAATACCGTTTAGTACCTTGAGCGTGGCTGAGGTGCACCCGTGACCAGCTCGGAAACCGGATTGCACAGCGGAGAAGGTACAGAGGGATTCAAAATGGTCAGTGATCTGTTTATTAAATTGGCTTTCAAAGACTTTAGAAAGGCAGGGCAGGATGGATATAGGTCTATAACAGTTTGGGTCTAGAGTGTCACCCCCTTGAAGAGGGGGATGATCGCGGCAGCTTTCCAATCTTTAGGGATCTCGGACGATACGAAAGAGAGGTTGAACAGACTGGTAATAGGGATTGCAACAATGGCGGCGGATAATTTCAGAAAGAGAGGGTCCAGATTGTCTAGCCCAGCTGATTTGTACGGGTCCAGGTTTTGCAGCTCTTTCTGAACGTCTGCTATCTGGATTTGGGTGAAGGAGAAGTTGGGGAGGCTTGGGAAAGTAGCTGTGGTGGGTGCGGAGCTGTTGGCCCGGGGTTGGGTTAGCCAGGAGGAAAGCATGGCCAGCCGTAAAGAAATGCTTATTGAAATTATCGATTAAGGGCCGTCAGTTCTGGAGTGAACCAAGGGATATATCTATTCTTAGTTCTACATTTTTTGAAAGGGTCATGCTTGTTTAAGGAATGAGCAGGTATCCTCGACTGATGGGATGGGGTCAATATCCTTCCAGGATACCTGGGCCAGGTCGATTAGAAAGGCCTGCTCGCAGAAGTGTTTTAGGGAGCGTTTGACAGTTATGAGGGGTGGTCGTTTGACCGCAGACCCATATCATATGCAGGCAATGAGACAGTGATCGCTGAGATCCTGATTGAAAACAGCAGAGGTGTATTTGGAGGGCAAGTTGGTCAGTATAATATCTATGAGGGTGCCCATATTTACAGATTTGATGTTGTACCTGGTGGGTTCCTTGATAATTTGTGTGAGATTGAGGGCATCTAGCTTAGATTGTAGGACTGCTGGGGTGTTAAGCATATCCCAGTTTGGGTCACCTAACAGTACGAACTCTGTAGATAGATGAGGGGCAATCAATTCACATATGGTGTCCAGGGCACAGCTAGGGAGCTGAGGGGGGTCTGTAACAGGCAGCAACGGTGAGAGACTTATTTCTGGAGAGATTCATTTTTTAAATTACAAGCTCAAAAGGTTTGGGCACAGACCTGGAAAGTATGACAGAGCTTTGCAAGCTATTTCTGCAGTAGATTGCAACTCCTCCCCCTTTGGCAGTTCTATCTTGACGGAAAATGTTGTAGTTGGATATGGAAATCTCCGAATTTTTGGTGGCCTTTCTAAGCCAGGATTTAGACACGGCAAGGACATCAAAGTTGGCGGAGTGTGCTAAAGCAGTGAATAAAACAAACTTAGGGAGGAGGCTTCTGACGTTAACATACATGAAACTCCCTATTTGCTAGCTAAGTAAGTGAAACTAAAAGTGAAAAGAAATTATGAAATCTCTCTATCTTGCTTCTCCTTCATTTTGGAAGAAATTAATTTGTTCAAAACTGTTCAACTATTGTTTCTCTCTCTTTGAGTTAAATACTCACCACATTTTATGCAGTGCTAGCTAGCTGTAACTTATGTTTTCAGTACTAGATTCCTTCTCTGATCCTTTGATTGGGTGGACAACATGTCAGTTCATGTTGCAAGAGCTCGGATAGTTTAGAGGACGTCCTCCGGAAGTTGTCATAATTACTGTGTAAGTCTATGGAAGGGGTGAGAACCATGAGCCTCCTAGCTACCCTACCGAGTGCTGTTGAGGCTACTTTTGGCCTTCATTGCAAAACCGTGTGTTTTAATCAATTATTTGGTGACGTGAATATATTTAGCATAGTTTTATCTAAAAAGGATATCTTTTTACATGTTTAGCAATTTGTATTTTTATGAAATTCACTAAGGAGGATGGTCCTCCCCTTCCTCCTCTGACGAGCTTCCACTGCTCTAGCCGTTTCTTTGGACATTGTGATCAGAGAATGCCGATGTTTTGTGTAATATTGTTTTCTTAAATCCATGCACTGGACTCAATGGATTAGAAGTGGTTCTTTGTAGATCAGTTGGTAGAGCATGGCGCTTGTAACGCCAGGGTAGTGGGTTCAGAACTTGTCAAATGTAAGCAAGCATGACTGTTGCAAGTGACTGAAGTGTCTGCGAAATGGCATTTGTTATGCTCTTCACATGGTTTAGAGGGAATCTTTGGATAACTCCCGAATGGAAAACTAGCCTGACCAGATCCAACACTATCCCACGTCTCCACATTTCAACTTACAATAATTGGTGGCAGCGGTGGGATCTGAACCCACCCCTGATCTGAACAGGCCCCATCCAGACCCCATTTGGTCTGTCACCCAGGCCAAGTTTTCCCCCACTGGTCTATCTTCAGAGGGGCCTTCTCCCTCTGTGGGTGCTGGATGTGTGCGTGTGGTGTGTGTGTGTGTGTGTGTGTGTTTTGGGGGATTATGGGGGGAGGGTCCAAGTAGGGAGTCTCTGCAAGGAAGGGAGAACTCAGCCCTCCTGGAGATTCCCATAATGGGGCACAACAAGTGATGATGCGTTACAAGGAGCCTCCTCGATGGGCCAAGGAGCATCTACCTGGATGCTTTGTAGGATGATTGGATGAGGACCCCTAGTGGTAAAATAGGTGAATGCAGTTTTCTGTTACTACAGTGTTATGAATTTGTTCAGTGACAGAACTATAGGGTTTCAACTGTACTTTACTCAATGGGATATGGTGACAATACCGAAGAAAATATTTGCATAGTAAATTATGCAATAATCCTAAACAGAACTAGAGATATACATAGGCCTTTTCAGAATGCTAAACTATGGCTCAGATTCCAACACAGACATATAGGTAACTGCCAAAATAAAGGAAAAACTTGAGTAAATGGGGGATACAAAGTACATTGAAAGCAGGTGCTTCCAAACAGGTGTGGTTCCTGAGGTAATTCAGCAATTAAGGGGCTTGTATAAAAATATCCAGCTGCCCATTATTTTGGCTACCATGGCTAGAAGAAGAGATCTCTGTGACTTAAGCCCCATTCATACCGGGTGACATGGGTCCTTTGTCCTGAACTTGTCTACATTCTGATTATGCCCACATTTACAGAAATGTGTCTACTCATGGTATTAAAATGTGTCTGCATTGTGACACGATGATTTGATCACAATCAGATGACAATGTGTCTTTTGATTATCTACATCTGTCAAAAGATGTGGACACAATCAGAATGTGGACAAGATCCGGACAAAGGATGCAAGTTAGAACCAGGTATAAACGGGGCTTCCGTAACCAGATCTCAACCCAATTGAATACTGGGAGATTCTGGAGCAGCGGTTTTCCACCACCATCAACAAAACACCAAATTATGGAATTTCTTGTGTAAGAATGGTGTCACATCCCTCCAATATAGTTCTAGACACTTGTAGAATCTATGCCAAGGGCATTGAAGCTGTTCTGGCTCGTGGTGGCCCAACGCCTGATTAAGACGCTTTATGTTGGTGTTTCCTTTATTTTGGCAGTTACCTGTATGCCCCACACTGGCAATGATGAGGAGAGTACTGTATACAGATCATTGTTACCATCTAGTGGTTACAAAGAATAAAGCAGTACATGCACAGTATAGTATATACATTGTGCAGTGGTGCACAGAGGAACAGGTAGCGTGACATCCAGACACTTGGCCATAGTGAGTTAGATAAGCCACCAGACACTTGGCCTTAGTGAGTTAGATAAGCCACCAGACACTTGGCCTTAGTGAGTTAGATAAGCCACCCTAACATACCACATGGTTGCAGGAATATTGAAAGAATGTAAGAAGCACACACACAAGCAAATATTTATTTGCTTTCATTCAAAGATGACTTTTACTATACCATAAGGCTGAGCATTAGGTTTTGGCGAGACATTTGGAAGCATAAATATTTTGGAGCTAAATTAGTATTGCAGGTTTCCATCCAACCTTTTCATGCTAGTAAAGTACATGTTGGATAAAAAATGTTGTGACAGGCCTGATGGAAATAGCAAATTTGTCAGTAAACTTTCCAAGTGTCTACAAAACAAAATACACTAGACAAGGTGAGATCATTTTGTGTCGGGTAAAATGTATTATGCCAGATATTGCGGTAGAAAAAAACCCCAGTCAGTATCTGGTGTGACCACCATTTGCCTTTGCATAGAGTTGAACATGCTGTTGATTGTGGCCTGTGGAATGTTGTCTCACTCCTCTTCAATGGCTGTGTGAAGTTGCTGGATATTGGCGGGAACAAGAACACACTATCATACAGGTCGATCCAGAGCATCCCAAACATGCTCAATGGATGACATGTCTCGTGCGTATGCAGGCCATGGAAGAACTGGGACATTTTCAGCTTCCAGAAATTGTGTACAGATCTTTGCGACGTGGGGCAGTGCATTATCATGCAACATGAGGTGTTGGTGGCGGATGAATGGCAGGACATTGGGCCTCAGGATCTCATCATGGTATCTCTGTGCTTTCAAATTTCCATCGATAAAATGCAATTGTGTTCGATGTCCGTAGCTTATGCCCATACCATAACCCCATCGCCACCATAATTTATTTTCACAACATTGACATCAGCAAACCTCTCGCCCACACGACGCTATACATGTGGTCTGCGGTTGTGAGGACGGTTGGATGTACTGTCAAATTCTCTAAAACGATGTTGGAGGCAGTTTATGGTAGAGAAATTAACATAACATTTTCTGTCAAAAGCTCTGGTGGATGTTCCTGCAGTCAGCATACCATTTGCGTGCTCCCTCAAAACTAGAGACATCTGTGGCATTGTGTTGTGTGACAAAACTGCACATTTTTAGAGTGGCCTTGTATTGTCCCCAGCACAAGGTGCACCTGTGTAATGATTACGCTGTTTAATCATCTTCTTGATAGGCCACAGCTTTCAGGTGGATGGATTATCTTGGCACAGCAGACATGCACACTAACAGGGATGTAAATAAATTTGTGCAAAACATTTTAGAGAAATAAGCTTTTTGTGTGTATGGAACATTTCTGTGGATCTTTTATTTCAGCTCCTGAAACATGGGACCAATATTTTATATTTTTGTTGAGTGTAAGTTATGTTGAAACTGCAATGTGATCAGCTTGCTGCTCCTTTCCAAATGTTGAGGGTCTTTTTCTGGTGACATGATCAATGTTTGGCTGCTATTTGACAAATTAAAATAATCTCTCTCTTTTGTCCATAACAATCTCATCACGTAGGCCTAGCCCTAGGCTATACCCGCATTGTATCTGCGAGCTGATAGCTAGAGCGCACGTCATGTGCCAATACCAGGGTGAGCACATTCACTATATAACACAACGTTTTTATGTGACAAACCAATCAGTATATTAAAAAATGCAATGGAAACCCATTTAGCTTGTACCTTTCATTCGGTACATGGGAATTTAACCGCAAAAGGTATTTGTATGTCCACTAGCCTAGTCCACTATCTCATCACGCAACAAGTCAACTTGATGGAACGTTTGCATATTTTAAATTTTCGGTTTTTAGAATATCAACAGGAAAATCTGAAGCCAATTGGATGGAAACCTAACTAGTGATTGAAAAAAACAATTTCTGTGAAGATCCAGAATTCTATCAGTTGACTTCATTTCAGTAAAGATTTTGTATTTTCCTCTAAAAAGTAAGTTTAGTCTAAAGTCCGAAAATAGGTATATATCTCTTCACAGTCCGTTTCTGATCTTTGGGTACAATTTCCAGTAAAAGTTAAAAATGTAATGAGTGCTATCGAGCCAAAGAGAGGAAGTTCCGTTGTAAGCTGAAATGGAACATTTCCCTTTATTTACATAAAGAAGTGCTTCCTCTGAGCTCCATCTCCTGAAAGCTCCATTAAAACTATCTGTCCTGTCCTGGGTCAGGCCTGGCCTATCTCAAATAACACAGGTTCCAGAACACTGCAAAGTGTCTAGGATCCTTGACTGTCTTGGCTTGGTAGGATAGTAAGTTACAATAGGATTTGGTAAACACTTTTGATTATGTTATCAAATGATGTACGGCACTCTTACATTTACAAATGTTACTGTATATAGTAGGTACACTATATGGCCAGAAGTATGTGGACATCCCCTTCAAAATTGCTGACAGGTGTATAAGATCGAGCACAAAGCCATGCAATCTCCATAGACAAATATTGGCAGTAGAATGGCCCGTACTGAAGAGCTCAGTCACTTTCAACATGACACCATCATAGGATGCCACCTTTCCAGCAAGTCAGTTCATCAAATGTCTTAGTACTGCCCAGATCAACTGTTAGGGCTGTTATTGTGAAGTGGAAACGTTTAGGAGCAACTTCCAAACTACCTCTGAAAGCAACGTTAGCACAAGAACTGTTCATCTGGAGATTCAGGAAATGGGTTTCCATGGCCGAGCAGCCAAACACAAGCCTAAGAGCACCATGCACAATGCCAAGCGTCGGCTGGAGTGGTGTAAAGCTTGCCGCCATTGGACTCTGGTGCAGTGGAAATGCGTTCTCTGGAGTGATGAATCACGCTTCACCATCTGGCAGTCAGACGGATTAATCTGGGTTTGGCGGATGCCAGGAGAACTCTAATGTATAGTGCCAACTGTAAAGTTGGTCTGGGGCTGTCTTTCATGGTTCGTGCTAGGCCCCTTAGTTCCGGTGAAGGGAAATCTTAACACTACAACATACAATGACATTCTAGACGGTTCTTTGCTTCCAACTTTGTGGCAGCAGTTTGGGGAAGGCCCTTTCCTGCTTCAGCATGACAATGCCCCCGTGCACAAAGCGAGGTCTGGTCTGCACAGAGGCCTGACCTCAACTCCATCGAACACTTTTGGGATGAATTGGTACGCTGACTGCGAGCCAGGCCTAATCACCCAACATCAGTGCCCGACCTTACTAATCTCTTGTGGCGGAATGGAAGCAAGTCCCTGCAGCAATGTTCCAACATCTAGTGGAACACCTTCCCAGAATAGTGGAAGCTTTTATAGCAGCAAAAGGGGGACCAACTCCATATTAATGCCCTTGACTTTGGAATGAGATGTTCGATGAGCAGGTGTCCACATACTTTGTATGTGTTGTGTATTTGAATGTTGAAGGTTGAATAAAAAAAACTGTTTAAACAAACTAGGTTCAAAGAGATTCTATTGCATTTGATACCGATAAATTCTAAGTTACTGCAAAAGCCACAATCCTTTTTGGAGTACAGTCTTCCTAGCCTAAGAACACGCCAGCACTCAATAGCCATACCACATTGTTGTTTACATTCAATTTAATGCATTATTTATTCAACATCACATCAAAAAAGAATAGGCAGATAACCTATACATTTACAACATAGTTGGTATCAATACAGTGAAATCTGCTGCTATGAAATTATTCTCACTTTGTTTGAAAACGTTAGTTTGACATATAAAAGGATCAAAGTGTCCTTGTCCTCTGAAGAAAGGAAATTAAAGAATGAGAAATATTATATTTCTTAGTATATCCAGTAGACAGAAGTAAGTGTAAACAATATACAATTTTAAGTACAATTGAAAGGTTTCATTATTATTACTCCATATGCAAAATAATATCCTGATTGGCTTTGAAGCGTAGAAGTCACATAGTTGAATGTATGTAATGTGGCAGAGAAAGATTTGCCTGAACTGTACATGTTATAACAGGGGTGTATTCTTACAACACTGCTAAGTTGTATGTTCTGAACTAAAGTCCTTCAAAGTATTTGACTATGTTTAGCAGCATCTAGTCATCATACAGTGCTATTTTACTTGTATACTGTAATGCAATAAAATACTCTACTAACTGCTTTTGCTATATGATAGCATGGGAGCCCACAACCAGGTGATGTATCAACCATGCTCAACGGTGTGCTTGGTAGCTAAAAACATTTGAGATCTTTGAATCAAAGACATACAAAACCTGTCACCCATTTAAGATTATATTCTTTGCTCTAAACACATACATTTCATGATATCCAAGTTCGTTTTTTAGTTAAAAATACAATAAAAAAAATCTAGGTAAAGAAAAATATTGTTAATTAATGTTGTGTAGCAATTGAATAAAAAGTTTAACGTTTATGAGAGTGGTTATTTGCACGGTTGCACCATGGATATGGTTGAGTCATAAGAGTAAAGGATTATGTATAATCTACATCCTGTTTATAAAGAGGCAAACATAGAAATACCTTGGATGCCAGATATGCTGTAATGTAAAGCATGTAAAGAAAAATTGAAACAAACATTTTCTTTCTCCTCTGGCTGCTCTGAATATGAAATATGGTCTGCCACATTTAAGATGAATCTCAAAACCATGAACCTACTGGTTGGCAGTTAGTTAACTGGTTGGCAGTTAGCTAGTTAGTTATTCACTGAATGATTTGACAGAAAGGCATTGTGCACTGGGACTGTTTCTGTTTCTCGTAGTTCGGCCTCAATAACGTCTTGAAGGGAACACCTCCCTCTCCCTTTCTATGGAATGTCTGGACAAGGATAAGGACAAAGAGAGTAGCAACCCGTGGCTTAGCTAGCAAGGCTACACCTTATAGTAGCTGCTAGAAGTTGTTGGCGTGTGTGTGACTGTGTGTGTGTGGGATGGAGCGCGAGCGGGCTATAGGGGCGTGGTTGTTGCGCTCCTTGCCGTGACAAGGAGTCATGCTGTCTATGAACTGCATCTTGCCCTGTTCCTCCTTCATGAACAGCTCCACCATCAGGATCTTCTCCTTGTGGATCTGAAGGCTGATGTCTTTAGGGATGTCTGGGATCAACCAGTCCACGATGTCACTCATCAGCATCACCACGTTCTACAGGGAGGGAAGAGAGATCAACTTTTTAAATGTATTTTGTCTAACAAATCTTCACTTTGTTTTCCCAAATAATTGTAAATGTGTTAGCTAATATATTTTCTATTGACGCACTAATGACATCAATATAGAAAATCCATATATAGTCAGTCCACTAAGTCACTCATCACCATCACAACATTCTACAGGGAGTGGAGAGACAGCATGTCATTGGTCAACCGGCAGGAAACAGTAAGTAAACTGTATACCAGGGTTCCCCAACTGGTGGCCCGTGGGTGTGGTTTTATTCGCCCCCCAAGTTGAGGAAAAACTTGTTAGAAATAAAAGACTGTAAAAACACCAGGAAATCATCTCCAAGTAATTTTAATTTGGGAAATTTGTTCTCAAGTATTCCCACGCATAATAGAGAGACGTGATCATATGCAGATGTAAGCCAGGTTTGAAGTTGTTATGTTTTAGTCTAATATTATACCTATTTGGCCTTCTTGCGGTCAATCTGCAGTCTTCAAATTATTTGTAATTATGTTCCGGCCCCCCAACCATCCACTCAAGAAAAAGATTGGCCTGCGGCTGAATCTAGTTGATGATCCCTGCTGTACACTAATCTCACAAAGCAAAATGAGTGTGTCTTTGAATACTGCATATACAAACACCGGAGTTGTCAAATCCAGCACTAACTGTACACATCCAGCAACTGCATTCTTTTTTATGTTTCATGTTATATCTGGACAGTTCAGATGTTGAGACGGAGTAAGATGAAGAGGGGAGACACAGTAGGAAGGGAGGGTGGAAACAGGGATCGATCTCCGGTCTCTGGTGGGGAGGCATATAGAAGTGCTAGCAGCCAAGTGTGTTACCAACTACAAAGAGACTTCTCCTCCACTCACCTGAAAGACTATGACAAAGGCCAGTCGGGCGGCCAGGACCGCCCAGAACTCTTTAGAGACCACATAGGGCGTGTTGGACCATGGGGGCTCCCTGTAGTCTTTATACCTAGAGTCAAGAATGAACTGATTACAAAGACTAAAGCAAATCACAAAAGTCCATGGAACAGACTACACCGTCACAACTATTTATTTTTACGCGTGACAACATTTGGTAGCACTTTCTTTTTACGGTACAGAAAACGGAGACATTACATGGTCATTACACTGTGTTTACTTATCACAAAAATATAAGTTGTTGACCCAGTGCTGTGTGTTATCTCACCTACACATCTCCACCTGGTAACCCAGATGCTGAGGGTCCATGGGTTCTTTACCATCCTGGAAGTCTGAGACGTTAAAATAGGACATGGTGTGGTTGACAAAGCCATGCATGGAGCCATCTGGGCTGTACATGTACTGGTAGACTAGCCTCGGGATGAAGTCTGACGTGAAGGAGATCACAAACGCCTGGAGAGAGACAGACAGTGATCAATGAGAAAGCACCTGACGACATGTAAGTATGTAACAAATGTGACCCGTTTCAAGAAACTAGGCGTATGTCACACGTCGCTTCTTCACATTTGAACTTTTTGGCTGTGGCAAGCTACTCAACGTCTAACTACCATGCCCACTCTCTCTCACATTGTGACCTAAGGCTGAGTGATGTTCAGTGAGCTGCTGGTAGAGTGCCCTCTTCACTCATAACCAAAAAATTACCGCAAATGAGCAGCGTATTTGTTTATTCCATGTACAGTACCAGTCAAAAGTTTGGACACACCTACTCAGGTGTATTTCTTTATTTGTGCTATTTTCTACATTGTAGAATAATAGTGAAGACATCAAAACTATGAAATAACACATATCATGTAGGAATCAAAAAAGTGTTAAACAAATCCAAATATGTTTTATATTTGAGATTCTTCTAAGTAGCCAACCTTTGAGCCAATCAGTTGTGTTGTGACAAGGTATGGGTGGCCATACAGAAGATAGCCCTATTTGGTAAAAGACCAAGTCCATATTATGGCAAGAACAGTTCAAATAGGCAAAGAGAAAAGACAGTCCATCATTACTTTAGGACATGAAGGTCAGTCAATCCTGAAAATTTCAAGTGCAGTTGCAAAAACCATCAAGCGCTATGATGAAACTGGCTCTCATGAGGACCACTACAGGAAAGGAAGACCCAGAGTTACCTCTGCTGCAAAGGATAAGTTAATTAGAGTTACCAGCCTAAGAAATTGCATCCCAAATAAATGCTTCACAGAGTTCAAGGAACAGACACATCTCAACATCAACTGTTCAGAGGACACTGCATGAATCAGGCCTTCATGGTTGAATTGCTGCAAAGAAACCACTACTAAAGGACACCAATAAGAATAAAGTACTTGCTTGGGCCAAGAAACACGAGCTCTGGACATTAGACAGGTGGAAATTTGCCCTTTGGTCTGATGAGTCCAAATGTGCGATTTTTGGTTCCAATCGCCGTGTCTTTGTGAGACGCAGAGTAGGTAAACAGATGATCTCCACATGTATGGTTCTTTGACCAAGAAGGAGAGTGATGGAGTGCTGCATCAGATGACCTGGCCTCCACAATCACCCGATCCCAACCCAATTGAGATGGTTTGGGAGGAGTTGGACCGCAGAGTGAAGGAAAAGCAGCCACCAGGTGCTCAGCATATGTGGGAACTACTTCAAAACTGGTGGAAAAGCATTTCTAGGTGTGTCACGTTGGTATAAATGGGTCGGCTGACAGGCGCAGGAATGCATAATAGGGGTTTTTATTTCCCAAATTACAGAGTGCCGTGTAAAGGCACGGGGACAAAGACCAAACAAACACATATACAAAACACAGGGTAGAAACCCAAACAAAAGAGCGTGGAGTACCTTGAATAAATACACAATTGCACAATGATTAGCACATGGGACGAGAACCGTAATCATCTGCACAATATACGTGACACGAAAGCCAAAACAACATAGCACAGGTACTCACACGAACCAACAGACATTGAAACAATAATCGACAGGACAATGGTGAACAAAGGGCACACTTATACAATTACTAATCAATGGGAATAGGGGCCAGGTGTGTGTAATGAAAGTTCCGGAGGGATCCGTGACAAGGTGAAGCTGGTTGAGAGAATGCCAAGAGCGTGCAAAGCTGTCATCAACGCAAAGGGTGGCTACTTTGAAGAATCTAAATATAAAATATATTTGGATTTATTTAACACTTCTTTTGGTTACAAAATGATTCCATGTGTGTTATTTCATAGTTTTGATGTCTTCACAAGGTAGAAAATAGCAAAACTAAAGAAAAACCTTTGAACGAGTAGGTATGTCCAAACGTTTTACTAGTACTGTATATACTATTGGCGAGTTATCTGTGGAGTAAAGACTGACACAAATGTTTATGTTAAAGGCCAATATCGGCAGATAATATCGGTCAACGAATTTATCGGTTGGGCTCTAGTAATGTTATATTGGTTGAATATAATGGTCAACTTCAGCAAAAGGAGCGCTGTCTTCAGTGTGCTGTAAACCATCTACAAAAATTGGTCACACATATTTAGCAGATGTTATTGCGGGTGTAGCGAAATGCTTGTGTTCCTAGCTCCAACAGTGCAGTAATATCTAACAATTCACAACAATACACACAAAATCTAAAAGTAAAATAATGGAATTAAGAAATATATAAATATTAGGAGTCAGAGTGACATTGACTAAAATACACTAGAATAGAATACAGTAATACAGTATATACATATGAAATGAGTAAAGCAGTATGTAAACATTATTAAAGTGACTAGTGTTCCATTATTAAAGTGACCAGTGATTCCATGTCTATGTATATAGGGCAGCAGCCTCTAAGGTGCAGGGTAGAGTAACCTAGTGATTGCTATTTAACATTGTGATGGCCTTGAGATAAACTCAGCAAAAAAAGAAACGTCCCTTTTTCAGGACCCTGTCTTTCAAAAATCCAAATAACTTCACAGATCTCATTGTAAAGGGTTTAAATGCTGTTTCCCATGCTTGTTCAATGAAGCATAAACAATTAATGAACATGCACCTGTGGAACGGTCGTTAAGACACTAACAGCTTACAGACGGTAGGCAATTAGGTCATAGTTATGAAAACTTAGGACACTAAAGAGACCTTTCTACTGACTAAATACCAAAAGAAAGATGCCCAGGGTCCCTGCTCATCTGTGGGAACATGCCTTAGGCATGCTGCAAGGAGGCATGAGGACTGCAGATGTGGTCAGGGCAATAAATTGCAATGTCCGTACTGTGAGACGCCTAAGACAGCGCTACCGGGAGACAGGACGGACAGCTGATCGTCCTCGCAGATGCAGACCATGTGTAACACCTGCACAGGATCAGTACATCCGAACATCACACCTGCGGGACAGGTACAGGATGGCAACAGCAACTGCCCGAGTTACACCAGGAACGCACAATCCCTCCATCAGTGCTCAGACTGTCCGCAATAGGCTGAGAGAGGCTGGACTGAGGGCTTGTAGGCCTGTTGTAAGGCAGGTCCTCACCAGACATCACAGGCAACAACGTCGCCTATGGGCACAAACCCACCGTCGCTGGACCAGACAGGACTGGCAAAAAGTGCTCTTCACTGACGAGTCGTAGTTTTGTCTCACCAGGGGTGATGGTTGGATTTGCGTTTATCGTTGAAGGAATGAGTACAGAGGCCTGTACTCTGGAGCGGGATCGATTTGGAGGTGGAGGGTCTGTCATGGTCTGGGGCGCATCATCGGACTGAGCTTGTTGTTATTGCAGGCAATCTCAACGCTGTGCGTTACAGGGAAGACATCCTCCTCCCTCATGTGGTACCCTTCCTGCAGGCTCATCCTGACATGACCCTCCAGCATGACAATGCCACCAGCAATACTGCTCGTTCTGTGCGTGATTTCCTGCAAGACAGGAATGTCAGTGTTCTGCCGTGGTCAGTGAAGAGCCCGGATCTCAATCCCATTGAGCACATCTGGGACCTGTTGGATCGGAGGGTGAGGGCTAGGGCCATTCCCGCCAGAAATGTCCAGGAACTTTCAGGTGCCTTGGTGGAAGAGTGGGATAACATCTCACAGCAAGAACTGGCAAATCTGGTGCAGTCAATGAGGAGGAGATGCACTGCAGTACTTAATGCAGCTGGTGGCCACACCAGATACTGACTGTTACTTTTCATACAAATATTTACACATGTTAAGTTTGCTGAAAATAAACGCAGTTGACAGTGAGAGGATGTTTATTTTTTTGCTGAGTTTAGAAGCTGTTTTTTCAGTCTCTCGGTCCCAGTTTTGTTGCATCTGTACTGACTTTGCCTTCTGGATGATAGCGGGGTGAACAGGCCGTGGCTCAGGTGGTTGATGTTCTTGATGATCTTTTTGGCCTCCTGTGACGTTAGGTGCTGTAGGTGTCCTGGAGGGCAGGCAGTGTGCCCCCCGGTTATGCATTGGGCAGACCGCAACACCCTCTGGGCGGTGCAGTTGCCATACCAGGCAGTGATACAGCCCGACAGTATGCTCTCAATCGTGCATCTGTAGAAGTTTGTGAGGGTCTTAGGGGCCAAATGGAATTTCTTCAGTCTCCTGAGGTTGTTGCGCCTTCTTCACCACAGTTTCTGTGTGGGTGGACCATTTCAGATAGTCAGTGATGTGTACGCCGAACTTGAAGCTTTCCACCTTCACTGCGGTCCCGTCAATGTGGATAGGGGCGTGCTCCTTCTCCTGAAGTCCATGATCAGCTCCTTCGTTTTGTTGACGTTGAGGGAGAGGTTATTTTCCTGGCACGACTCCACCAGGGCCCTCACCTCCTCCCTGTAGGCTGTCTCGTCATTGTAATCATAGTAATCAAGTCTACTACTGTTGTGTCATCTGCAAACTTGATGATTGAGTTGGAGGTGTGTGTGCCTGTGTGGCCACGCAGTCATGGGTGAACAGGGAGTACAGGAGGGGGCTGAGAACGCACCCTTGTGGGGCCCCTGTGTTGAGGATCAGTAAAGTGGAGGTGTTGTTTCCTACCATCACCACCTAGGGGCGTCCCATCAGGAAGTCCAGGACCCAGTTGCACAGGGCGGGGTTCAGACCCAGGGCCCCAAGCTTGATTATGAGCTTGGAGGGTACTCCTCTTGTCCAGGTGGGATAGGGCAGTGTGCAGTGGAATGGCGATTGAATCATCTGTGGATCAATTGGGGTGGTAAGCAAATTGAAGTGGTTCTAGGGTGTCAGGTAAGGTAGAGGTTATATGATCCTTAACAAGCCTCTCAAAGCACTTCATGATGACAGAAGTGAGTGCTAAAGGGTGATAGTAATTTAGTTCAGTTACCTTTGCTTTGTGGGTACTGGAACAATGGTGAACATCTTGAAGCAAGTGAGTACAGCAGACTGGAATAGGGAGAGATTGAATATGTCTGTAAACACTCCAGCCAGCTGGTCTGCTCTTGCTCTGAGGACGCGGCTAGCGATGCTGTCTGGGCCGGCAGCCTTGTGAGGGTTAACATGCTTAAATGTCTTACTCACGTCGGCCACGGAGAAGGAGAGCCCACAGTCCTTGGGAACGGTTGATGGCACTGTGTTATCCTCAAAGTGGAAGAAGAAGGTGTTTAGCTTGTCTTGGTGCAAGACGTTGGTGTCCGCAACGTGGCTGGTTTTCCCTTTGTAATCCATGATTGTCTGTAGACTCTGCCTCACACGTCTCGTGTCTGAGCCATTGAATTTCGACTCCACTTTGTCTCTGTACTGACATTTTTCCTTTTTGATTGCCTTACGGATGGAATAACTACACTGTCTTCCCAGTCACCTTGCCATGGTTAAATGCAGTGGTTGGCAATTTCAGTTTGGAGCAAATGCTGCCATCTATCCACAGTTTCTGGTTTGGCTAGGTTTTAATAGTCACAGTGGGAACAACATCCCCTATACACTTCCTGATGAACTCAGTCACTGTGTCCGTGTATACAACAATGTTATTATTCGAGGGTACCCGGAACATATCCCAGTCCGTTGAATATGCCTTAGTATGGGTACATACTGTTTGAGTTTCTGCCGATAGGAAGGGAGGAGCAAAATGGAGTCGTGATCTGATTTGCCAAAGGGAGGGCAGTGGAGGGCCTTGTAGGCATCCCGTAAGTGAGAATAGCAGTGGTCAAATGTTTTCCCAGCGCGAGTACTACAGTCAATGTGTTGATAGAACTTTGTTAGTGTTTTCCTCAAATTTGCTTTGTTAAAATCCCCAACTACAATAAATGAGGCCTCAGGATATGTGGTTTCCAATATGCATAAAGTCCAGTGTAGTTCCTTGAGGGCTATTGTGGTATTGGTTTGAGGGGTAATATACACAGCTGTGACTATATCCGAAGAGAATTATCTTGGAAGGTAATACGGTCTGCATTTGATTGTGAGGTATTCTATGTCGGGTGAAAAAAAGGACTTGAGTTTCTGTACGTTATCACAATCACACCATAAGTGGTTAGTCATAAAACATACACCAACGGCCTTCTACTTCCCGGAGAGTTCTTTATTCCTGTCTGTGCGATGTACTGAGAACCCTGCTGGCTGAATGGACGGGGACAGTATATCCAGAGAGAGCCATGATTCCATGAAACAGAGTATGTTACAGTCCTTGATGTCTCTCTGGAAGGATATCCTCGCTCTGAGCCTGTCTACTTTATTCTCCAGAGACGGAACATTAACAAGTAATATACTTGGAACTGGTGGATGGTGTACCCGTCTCCTGAGTCGGACTAGAAGTCCACTCCGAATACCTATTCTCCACCGGCAGCATCTTGGAGCAGCCTCTGGGATAAGTTCAGTTGCCTGGGGGGTGCAAACAAAGGAGCCAATTTGGGAAAATGTTATTCCTGGTCGTAGTGCAGGTGAGTTACCGCCGCTCTGATATCCAAAAGTTATTTCCGGCTGTATGTAAAAACACAAAAAACGTTATAGGCTAATAGTGTAATAACACAAAAATACTGCAACACGAAATACTGCAAAGTTGCTTAGGCGCTAGAAGCAGAGCTGCCATATCTGTCGGTGCCATCTTTCTGTTTAATCTGCAACTATCTGCCTGTCAGCACATAGTCTTTAGTGACTGACTGTTAACATAAATGTTAGCCCTAACCCTAACCTGAGAAGCTGGCCAGTACCCACGCAATATTTGGTTCTGGGTTCTGCGATTTGTCAGCACATAAACCTACAGCGTATCCAAGGCCTTAAATTAAAAAAAACATTGACATCTTGGTACTGTTGAAAACCTTATCAATAAGAGAATGTAGGTGAGGAATTCCCTCCCTTCCATCTTGATTGAATGTCATAAACAACCCAGATCTGGATCTCAACTCGCCATTGCCATGACGATTGTGATCCCTTTGGAAGTGAAGTGAGAGCCTGGTGTAGGATTTATAACCAAGCTAGCTCTCCTTCTGACCAAGTATGGTCTTCTCTGCACAGAGGGGCAGGCATTTAAAAGCCTTATTGTGAGCTTTTACAAGTAACCCCCCAAAAGTGGTGACATAAATTCCCAGTAAATGTTGTGTGGACCAGGGCTGAGCTTCAATGAAATATGTTCTAGTTTTAAGTGCAGACTTGTTATTGTTGAGGGGGTTGTGGAATGGATAAGATGGAATAAAAAACAGTACCTTTGGCAGGACATTCAAAACAATCAAAACAGTGTATGTTAAAGTCAGTTAAAGTTTTTTTTTTTATCATTTGGTCACCATTATGTTTTGCTGGGATTACAGGAATGACTTACGTTTATGATGACGGCCACTTTAGCCACACCTCGGAGAAGGTTGTACCATATACCTAGAATCAGAGAAGCATGAGAGTCAGAACTATTGATGGTAATTGATATTACATTTATAACAAATATATGTGTTAATTAAGGCAGTCAATCACAAAGGGAAACCCATTTGGTTCCATTCCTCTACAATCATTCTCTTTGGGTTAATCTTAAATATGAATACCCCCATTTTGGGGGATTTTCGTTATAATTTAATTGTTTTATCAAGGCATATCAAGGTAATTTGCTTATAAATGGCTGCACGGCAGTTCTGGCTAAAAGCCCAGCTTCCCTACTTGGCCTCGAATGACTATGGGGTATCGGGTTACATATCCACAGCCATTGGAGGCTTGGGAGTCCTGCCTTAATGATAATTTGCTGATTGGACTGTCTGTCAATTTGTGACGAAACGGTACGTTACAGGTACACAGGCTGCACAGTCCTGTAAAGCTGAGTGTCTACTGAAGCGATAGGAAACAGTCCCATCGTTCTATGACAAACACACATCAATTCATATTGAATCAAAAATACAATTACAACGAAAACAACTGCAAGATACAAAATCATTTTGTCTTCATCACAAAGGGACAAATCAACTTGTTCACAGGGCTAGAGACAGCAATGATTAAGAGCAGTGCACCACAAAATAAGTCTGATTTTCCCTTACAGCTAATGAAATACAAAAATTATTATAGTATTAAGGCAGCTGAAATCTTATGTCATGTCAACTTCAAAGTTGATCGTGAGTACATGTAGATTATATGTAGATTAAATGTTTCAAGACCCATTTTTCATGAGTATGTTGTTCATAGCATACGAAATTCGCCTTCCGCCCTGACAGATCCATAGACAATGCAATCGCCATTGGCACACTTCCCTCACCCACCTGGACAAAAGGAATGCATACGTGAGGATGCTGTTCATCGTCTACAGCTTGGCCTTCAATACCATAGTGGCCTCTAAGATCACCACAAACCTCACAGCCCTGGGACTGAACTCCTCCCTATGCAACTGGGTCCTGGACTTCCTGATGGGCCCGCCCCCCGGGGGGTGCAGGTAGCCAATATTACCGCCTCGACACTGATTCTCAACACGAGGGCCCAACAACGGTGCGTCATCAGTTCCCTCCTGTACACCCTGTGTACCCACAACTGCGTGGCCTCACACAATTCGCTGATGACACGATAATAGTAGGCCCAACTACCAACAATAACGAGACGGCCTACAGGGAGGAGTTAGGCACTCTGACGGTGTGGTGCCAGGTAAACAACCTCTCCCTCAACGTCAGGAAAACAAAGGAGCTAACTGTGGACTTCAGGAGGAACCAGGCTGGGCACACCCCCCATCCACATCAATGGAGTCGCCGTGGAGACAGTCAAAAATGTAAAGGTTCTTGGCGTACTCATCTCCGAGGAGCTGAAATGGTCAAACCGCATGGACACCGTGGTGAAGAAGGCACGACAGCGACTTTTCAACCTCAGGAAGCTGAAGAAATTTGGCCTGTCTCCGAGGGCCCTGACTGTGTTCTACCAGAGCACCATTGAGAGCATACTGTCGGGCTGAGTCACAGCCTGGTACGGCAACTCCACTGCCGCGGACCCAAAGGAGCTACGCTCAGCAAAACTTACCATTCGGAGCACACTGCCTGCCCTCCAGGACACCTACAACACCAGGTGTTGCAGGAAGGCCAAGAAGACCATCAGGGACCCCAGCCACCTGAGCCATGGCCTGTTATCCCCATTTCCATCACTCAGATGCGGGCAGTAGAGTAGCATCATGGCAAAAACTGTAAGACTGGCTAATAGCTTCTACCCCCAGACCATCAGGCTGCTGAATAGCCACCAATAGTCAGCTACAGTACCTACTCCCCCATCCACTTAACATTAACACTCAAGAGCGTCAAGGTGTGCTATAAATCTGTCATTCCTTCATTCCTATGATAATTGATCTCCTGAATAACCTATCCATTTTCCTTTCTTTCTGTGCCCCCAAATGTTTGGATATACTGGTAAATCAGGTTATCAGGTTCTTAGCTAGCTAGCTAATGAGGTACCATACATGACTGAAAAATTTGTAAAACAAATAGTTAACAGCCCACAAATAGTTTTAGAACAGCCCACAACATGGTTTATGAATGTAAAAAAAATTGATTTATTTTTTGCGCTAGTATAATTTGGGTAAGATCCTTTGAACTGTTGGGCTAGAAAGAAGAAGCTTTCGCTGTAGTAATGGTGCAAGCATGACGCTCACAAAACTGTGCTTGTGAAACAACAGTACTGCAAAGCCTTTAAATTTCAACAATTATTTAAAAGAAAATTATACTCCCAAATTAAAACTACAGGTCGCAGAGCAAAATATCGCACACCAAATTGGTCGCACTTTAGAGCCCTGGTCACATGATAAGGAAAAACTCAAGAGCCCGAAGAATCCCAAAGATGTTTTTTTCTTCTTTGAAAATCACTTGTAATTGGAGTCACTTCAATATTATGTTTATTATTGTGAAAGGAATCAATTTAGGAGTGTAATAAAAAAGAACCTGTGTGCAGACAGAGTTTGAACTGTAAACCCACCAATGTCTTTTGCCCTCGCAGCGACCGGCCTCCTGAGCTCAGCCACAAACTTCTTGGCATCCAGGCGTATCTCGATGATGTTGTTGAGCAGGGCGAACAGTGGGGCCAGTGGAAACGACGCCACGAACAGGGTCACAAACCCAAACTGTATTACTGCAAAGACACAGACATACATTGCCTTCAGAAAGTATTCACACCCCTTAATTAAAGGCTGAACTGTCTTGAGTCAATAAGTATTCAACCACTTTGTAATGGAAAGCCCAAACAAGTTGAGATGTAAAAATGTTCTTAATAAATAACATAATAAGTTGCATGGACTCACTCCATGTGCAATAGTAGTGTTTAACATCATTTTTGAATGACTACCTCATATCTCTGTACACCACACATACAATTATCTGTAAGGTCCCTCAGTCGAGCAGTGAACTTCAAACACAGATTCAACCACAAAGACCAGGGAGATTTTCCAATGCCTTGCAAAGAATGACACCTATTGGTAGATGAATAAAGAAAAAGCAGACATTGTATATCCCTTTGAGCATGGTGAAGTTACTAGTTACACTTTGGATGGTGTATCAATACATCCAGTCACTACAAAGATGTTACAAAGATGAAACGCAGTTGCCGCAGAGGAAGGAACCTGCTCAAGAATTTCACCATGAGGCCAATGGTGACTTTAAAACAGTTACTGAGTTTAATGGCTGTGATAGGAGAAAACTGAGGATGGATAAACAGCATTTTAGTTACCAAATTTATTTAAAGAGTGAAAAGAAGGAAACCTGTATTGAATGCAAATCTTCCAAAACATGCATCCTTTTTTCAACAAGGCAATAAAGTACAACTGCAAAAAATGTGGGAAAGAAATTTACTTTATGTCCTGAATACAAAGTGTTGTGTTTGGAGCAAATCCAAAACAACACATCACTGACAACCACTCTTCATATTTTGAAGTATGATGGTGGCTGTTATGGGTATGCTTGTCATCAGCAAGGATTAGGGAGTTTTTATTTTATTTAAATAAACGGAATAGAGCTAAGCAAAGGCAAAATCCTAGAGGAAACCCTGGTTCAGTCTGCTTTCCAACAGAGACTTGTTGAATTCATGTTGAATTCAGGCTGTAACACAACAAAATGTGTAATAAGTCAAGGGGTATGAACACTTTCTGAATGCACTGTTGAGAGAGATCCTATGAATACAGGCCCTGATCACTCAACAAGACTAAACAAATTAATCTAAAGAGATTATCTGAGCCTCACATCACACTGCAGCTAGCACTGAAACATGCTCATGTTAAAGGTTTCTTCCCTCATCACATGTAGGTTAACAAGAAACACTTGAATGACCCTTGTAAATGTATAAATAAACCAAATAAGAATATTTGTTATTTATTAACAACTTTGACCTTTAGGTAATTCAAAGCAACATCATCCTCCTAAGTGGTTAACTTGAAGCAGCTGAAAATAATTAAAGTAATAGAGTGGGAGTGGACCAGACTAGAGAGAACAGAACAGGGACTCTTCGTGGGTCGTGCAGGGAGAGGAGACATAGGGAGTGGGCAGGCAGAGAGAGGATACGGTGAAGGAAGGGGCATGGGCATGGACATGGAAGGGGGAGGAGAAGGTGAGGGGCAGGGAGAGGCAGGGACAAGTCGGGGATGAGGGAGGGGCAGTTACCATGGAGAAGAGACAGCGAGGGATTGAAAAGGGATGGGGACAAGAGGGAGCACGCAGGGACCTGGGAGGGGGCAGCCAGAGGAAAGCTGATCTGACCGGAGACCCAGGCTGTAATCTCGACTGACATGGTGCCAACGCATGACCAAGCCCAGAATGTCACTCTCTCATAACCCCAGTACTACCCCTTGTACCCCTAGTACTCTGTAATGTCACTCCACTACAACCTCAGTAGTACCATGAGTACTCTTTGATCCACACAGCAAGGGGACATTGAAAACACTTCCGACAGGTTTTGCATTCAATCATGCAGGGTCTTTTACTAATTGTAGTGTTTTCACTGTTAAATGCGCTCTCTCTCTCTCTCTCTCTCTCTCTCTCTCTCTCTCTCTCTCTCTCTCTCTCTCTCTCTCAACATGCACACACACACACACACACACAGTTCTCAGTTGTGTTTGAGAAGCAGGTGCTCTTCAAAAGCCATGCTAGGGAAAATCTAACACCACAACATTTTGTGAAATATTGACACCTCCTATAATAAATCTGTGGAACTTGGGTGTGCCTGGTGAAGGTTTGGACTAATAGGCCTATGCCTGCAGGTTAGGAACATTGGTTAAGAACATTCCTCTTACAATCCTTTAATACCCGTAATGTGGGAGCGTGAAATATATGCGATGTCATGAAAATGAAGATAAGTCTTAAACTCTCTGAGAATAGACCTATTCACCAGACATTAACTGAGAGTCACTGCCTCTTCTGAGAGTGACGTAAGTTAAAAAGCCCTGTAACTGGGTTCTTCTGTTGTTTAAGACATTCTCAAGAGTACAGAGAGCAGACAGAGCACAAACAATGTATGTCTTAAGAGCTGTCTAAATAGTCCTCTTAGATTGCAAATATATGATAATCTGAGAGATACAGATGTGGGATCTTAATTTGAACCAGTTTGCTACAGCAGGAAAATAATCCTGCAGCAGCAGGAAATGTTCAATATTATGTAGATTATAACTAATGGGCATTTTGGTAAGGGTTGAAACATTTTTCTGCAAAGGAAAATCAAGTCTGAAATTTCTAAGTGGAAATTACAAACTTCAGAAGCCTTTTTAAATCTCAAAAACACTACACGTTTTACATTTCCTGTATTGCAGGAAAGTTCCCCTGCAACAGGGTTATCAAAATAAGATCCTACATCTGTAGACAGCGAAAGAAAGAAAGACAGAGAGAAAGATGGAGCATTTGAGACACTTGAGAAAGAGAAAGAGAGAGAAGATAACAGGCAAAGCGAGATGAGGGCCACAGGACCAGGGCCATGTTAACTAAACTACGGGACAGAAGACAAACGACGCATCACGGTGAAAAGAGCCTGATGGAGGGTCTGGCAGAGGTGTGTGCCAACAGGAGGATCTGCATAAAACATTGCTGTCTGTCATAGAGGAGAAGGCCCAGGGTGTAGGTTTGGTACAGAGGAAGGAAGTAATTCATTCAATTAGTTATGTGCTTGGCTTAGGAGCAATTCAATTATAAAACGGTAACGGGTTTCCAGGATGAATAAAAACAATATTCGTCTAACTCCCACACGAAGAGGAAGTATGTTCTTTTGATACTGTATGTTGCTGCTGCTGTTTCACTCTATGAACATGAGCATCAAGTGTATTCGGAAAGTATTGAATCCATTTGACTTTTTGCACACTTTGTTACATTACAGCCTTATTCTAAAATATATTTTTTTATTCTCAGCATTCTACACACAATACCCCATACCCCAAAAACAGGTTTTTAGACATTTTTGCAAAAATGTTAAAAACAAAAAACATAAATACCTTATTTACATAAGTATTCAGACCCTTTGCTACGAGACTCGAAATTGAGCTCAGGTGCATCCTGTTTAAATTGATCATCCTTGAGATGTTTCTACAACTTGATTGGAGTCCACCTGTGGTAAATTCAATTGATTGGACATGATTTGGAAAGGTACATAACTGTCTACATAAGGTCCCACAGTTGACAGTGCATGTCAGAGCAAAACCCAAGCCATGAGGTCAAAGGAATTGTCCGTAGAGCTCTGCGATAGGATTGTGTCGAGGCACATATCTGGGGAAGGTTACCCCAAAAATTCTGCAGCATTGAAGATCCCCAAGAACACAGTGGCCTCCATCATTCATAAAAGGAAGACGTTTGGAACCACCAGATTCTTCCTAGAGCTGGCAGCCAAGCCAAATTGAGCAATCTGGGGAGAAGGTCTTTGGGCAGGGAGGTGACTAAGAACCCGATGGTCACTCTGACAGAGCTCTAGAGTTCCTCTGTGGAGATGGGAGAACGTTCCAGAAGTCCAACCATCTCTGCAGCCCTCCACCAATCAGGCCTTTATGGTAGAGTGACCAGACGGAAACCACTCCTCAGTAAAAGGCACATTTAGCCAAAAAGCACCTAAAGACTCTCAGACCATGAGAAACAAGATTCTCTGGTCTGATGGAAGCCTGAATGCCAAGCGTAACGTCTGGAGGAAACCTGGCACCATCCCTAAGGTGAAGCATGGTTGTGGCTGCATCATGCTGTGGCGATGTTTTCCAGTGGCAGGGACTGGGAGACTAGTCAGGATCGAGGCAAAGATGAACGGAGCAAAGTACAGAGAGATCCTTGATGAAAACCTGCTCCAGAGCGCTCAGGACCACAGACTGGGGTGAAGGTTCACCAACAGGACAACAACCCTAAGCACACAGTCAAGACAACGCAGAAGTAGCTTCGGGACAAGTCTCTGAATGTCCTTGAGTGGCCCAGCCAGAGCCTGGACTTGAACCCAATCGAACATCTCTGGAGAGACCTGAAAATAGCTGTGAAGCAACGCTCCCCATCCAACCTGACAAATCTTGAAAGGATCTGCAGAGAAGAATGGGAGAAATGTACCAAACATAGATGTGCCAAACTTGTAGCGTCAAACCCAAGAAGACTTGAGGCTCTAATCCCTGCCAAAGGTGCTTCAACAAAGTACTGAGTAAAAGGTATGAATACTTTTTTATATTTTTTATTAACAACTGTTTTTGCTTTGTTATCCAACATCTACACTCTCCTACACTGTGTGTAGATTTATGAGGAAAGAAACCTAAGTAATCCATTTTAGAATAAGGCTGTAACCTAACAAAAATGTTAAAAGTCAAAGGGGTCTGAATACTTTCCGAAGGCACTGTACAAGTGACTCTACACACACGCACAGCCACTCACATGTGCTGCTGCTACTCTGTTTATCATATATCCTGATGTCTAGTCACCTTACCCATGTACATATTGACCTCTATCACTCCAGTATGCCTCCAGTATCCCTGTACTGTATATATGGTACTGAAACTGACTGACCCTGTATATAGTATGCCTACTTACTTTCTTGTGTGTTTTTGTTTTACTTTATGTTATTTTTTGTATTACATTGATATTGATTTCTGCATTTTTAGGTGTCGAACTTGAAAGAAAGACATTTCACTGCACTTGTGCACGTGACATTAAAAACATTTTTTGAGTACTGTAAATTACTCTAAAATGTCCATAATTACAGTGCAGGAAAAAGTATGTTCTACTCAATCAATGTTACTTTACAATAGTAGTAAACACAAATACAGAATTTGAATAACAAGAAAAACTTGAGATCCTACAGCCAAATCCTTTTTTCCCATACAGCCTTTGCAACACATTATCCAATACCCTGTTAAATATTTAAGCCATAAATATCTTCTACTAGCTCATCAAAAGACAGGGGCTCTAATTATCTAGCTGAGGGAAAAGGCCTGTGGGTCTCTCATCCATTAATAGCGTCTATCTTTGACATTTGCTAAAGCCAGCCACCTGAGGTTTCATCAGCATTCAAGTCAATACAAAATAAAATCCATCTCCATTTAATTCTTTAATCAATCTATTCACATCTGCCGGTTTGAAGCTGGGGCCAAAATCAGTACAGTGACAGACTAAAAAGCTTTGCTTGTCTGATGCAATTAATTGACTGTCGTTTCTCAACCAACATGAAGGCCTATCAGAATTCTCTCACGGCAGGGGTTACATCTAAAGATCTCCATAACAACAAAAACAAGGCTGTTTGTTTTATTCATCACAGGGTCTCACTGGTCCTCTGGCCAACAGAAATAAACCCTGAGTTTACTCAGTAGAGACCCCAGTCTTCACAGTTTCCACAACTTTTACCGTGTCACTTCCTGTTGACATGACAGTGTTCCAGACCGAATACACTGCAGTCACACTGCACGCATCAACCAATGGCTGTGGGGCAGGCCATCGACTGCTCAGTCGAGCACCCGGGCATCAGATTGCTATATCATATGATGTGGTTATCTGATTTGTTAAACACCCACCCAGGTGCTATGTGATCTGTCATGTGACTACAAAATAGTCTACTCAGAATGCTACCATTCTGCTGACCTTGAAAGGGACCTTCTTCCACCTGTTGTGACACTTGTCTTTGAACGAAGGTGCCAACTAACCAGCTTGTGGATTGTGCCACCGGTGTTCCTTCACATGTTATCACCTTTGAGGATAACATGTATTAAAGCATTACAGTGATATTGTCCTACACAGAAAAAAGGTTGCTATCTAGAACATGAAAGGGTTCTCCGGCTGTCCCCTTAGGATAACCATCTGAAGAACCCTTTTTGGTTCCAGATAGAACCCTTTTGGTTCCAGGTAGAACTCTATTAGGTTCTATATAGAACCTTTTCCCCAGAGGGTTCTACATGGAACCCAAAATAGTTCTACCTGGAACCAAAAACAGTTCTATGGGGACAACCGAAAAAAGCACCTAACACCTAGAGGTCAGGCAACAGTTCCCTCACAACTCAAATGGAACATTACAGGAGAATCAGAAATGCTGTTGTTACCTTGCTTTCAAACCAAGGTGCATGAAAAATGGAGCAAACAAGCAGAGAAAGTAGAGGATTTTTAAATAAACTGGACAATGCAGACAAGACATGCATATCCAGATTAAGATTTGAATGGCATTGATTGTAGTTAAAAGCTACATTCTATGTTCAAAACAAATAATTGAGAATAGGGTCTGTCTGACTGATTGGTCCTGCCACCCGAAGGTCTCACAGGGAGCTCCAGCAGTGTCAGAGGGTTAAACAAACGCACACGTAAACACACACACGCACGCACGCTCGCAAGCACGCACACTCGTACGCACGTCCACACACACGCACACACAGAGAGAGACTCACTCATCTCCATGTACTCTGGCGTGAGGCCTGCAAAGGGCTCTAGGAAGTGGTCTGTCTCATAGCGTTGTAACTTCTTCTCCCTCTCCTCTTCCTGGAAGGACCTTCTCTTAGACTTGATGTACCTTATCAATTTCTTCAGCTTCCTGCACACAAAGGAATACAATCATAAGACGCCATACGGCATATAGGGCAGTTACAGACAGGGACACAGTTACAGACAGGGACACAGTTACAGACAGGGACACAGTTACAGACATGGACACAGTTACAGACAGGGACACAGTTACAGACAGGGACACAGTTACAGACATGGACACAGTTACAGACATGGACACAGTTACAGACAGGGACACAGTTACAGACATGGACACAGTTACAGACATGGACACAGTTACAGACAGCGACACAGTTACAGTCAGAGCCAAAGGCAAGCAGTGGCACAGGAACATAGTCACAGTCAGAGACAGGGACAGGGATACAGTCATGATTTGGGATCAGATCAGCATAGAAAACTACTTATGGGCCTGGCATTTGCATTCTTGATATTTATTTATATAATTTATTTAACCGTTATTTAACTAGGCAAGTCAGATATGCAGACTTTGTTTTGTAGTGTGTGTGATGAGGCTGGCGCTTGTGTGTGTACTCACGGGATGCCGATTTCAAATAAATTGTTCTGAATGAGTTGCTTTCCCAACATGGTGATACTGAGCTGAATACACAGCTCCATCAGACATCCTCCATGAGCACACTGCGGAGAAAAAAACACTAGTTAAACACTTCTGTACTGTAAAACACTTCCATTGTAGAAAGACTAACATGATAAAAGACAACTACTAAGGATGGGATTCAACCCAACCCAGATGTACGACTTCCTCACAGCAAAAGGCAATTTCCCCGACAATCAAAGAGATCGAAGTTCACTGTAAACGCTGCGTATCGGCTCAAGAGAGGCAATCGTAGTTGTTTATCTATGTTTGATTGAATCCCAGCCTATCACTGTTTTAGCGTTTTTATTGACAGCTTCAAGAGAGCAGCACTTGAATTATACAGATTTATTTTGAATATGTGAATTTATGTTCCTAGGTTAACTAACAGTGTTTAATTCGTAGCCATCTTCTCTTATTAACATTCTACTTCATTATGCAATATGATACATTTATGAAAATTAAAAGTACCTGTATAACATAGCAAATAATTCGATAAATCTTTAATAGAAATCTCTAAATTACTGTTCATGAGACTAAGAGACTAAGAGGTGGGTTTATAGTAAAAAAGGGTTTAACCTCTTCCAGGCGGTACGACTCAAACACATAAAGATAACTTCCAGGTCGTCCAACAAGCCTGTATGAGGAGACATAAGGAAGGAAGTCGGGAGAGGCAACACTGAGAGAAACTCTACTACCTCCCACTGACATAGACTGTGTCATTACAATAGCACAACATGACATGACATAGCATAGCATGCGTAGCGTAGCAGAAAAGCATTGCATAACATAACATCGCATCACATAACAAGCTCATACAGAACACTTGAGAGTAGAGAAAGAGACGGTGGGGACTCACCTGCCTCTGAAGAATGCTATGTATATGATGGGAGTAAAGGCATTCACAAACTTTAGGATGAACGTTTTGAATATCAACCTCTCCTCAAAGCTCTTGTCTGTCTTTGGGACCTCTGCGAAAACAGACAGTAGATGTACAGACGTTAATTAATACCTTATAAGGCCATTGCTGCTCGAGACTTGACTTGAAAGAGAATAGTAGGATCAGCACTAGGCCTATCGAGAAAGAGGAGTGTTAGAGGGTTCTGTATAAGCACTTTATGACGTCTGCTGATGTAAAAAAGGCATTTATAAATACATTTGATCGATTGGATCATCCAGTACACCAAATGACTGTGCGTTTGTTGTTGCTTAGATGCGAATACATTTTGGAGCTATTTTCAGTTGGAAAAGTAGGTAGCACAGTGATGCAGTACGTCGGCATGTTGTTAGAAATGGCCCCCAAAGATCCTTGCTAGTGGTGACACAACTAATAGGGAAGTTGGCGGACTGTCAATGCAAAATGCACAACAATGCATTGCACACTTTACTTTCTGTAAACGGGTCTTGCCCGAGGAATTGTTAAAACAAGTTGTCAGGCTGACCAAGGACACTGATAAATAGAACCCAAAATGCCTTTCTGATAGCTTGGAACAGTCTTTAAAAGCACGTTAAAAGTGCTCCATCAATGTATTATTATTACAGTATTGGAATTAGGTTGTCAGGCTGACATCCCGAGGACATGCAAAGATAGGGAATCTTTCTTCCATGACTTGATTTTGTATACCATGCACTGTACTTGCTAGTTAGTGGATGTGCATGCACTACTTCTATACAAGTTGTCAGACGTACCGAGGACAGTGAGCCAGCGGGCGACGGCTCCGTAGACCTCGTCCAGGATCAGAATGACCACTAGGTTGATGATTGCGGCGGTGGTTTTGACCATCAGACGGACGTTGGATCGCGTCGTGGGGTTGTTGCTCATGTGCAGCGCTGCCGTGATGGAGATCCGGTAGAGGATGACGCCGAACACTATAGCAAACGTCACCCCAATCTGGAAAGAGGTGACAGGGATAAGGCCTCCCAACAAGGTCAATACCGGTAGGTTTGGTTTTGAGAATCTTTTCCAGCGTGCCGTCAAACGCTTAGGTACAGTATCATCTGTTACACAGTTTAAGAATTGTAGGTCTAAGCCCTTAGATCAAAATATCTACTAAGCTAACGCATGGAATTGTTTTAAGATGGTCATAAAAAATATATAAACAAAATATTTGATGAAAAGTAGAATTTGGCCTTTCCTGCTATAGCCCATAGAAACACATTGAATAACACATTTTTGCATGGCAAAACAGACAGTCAGAAAATACATCAAAAGGAATAAGGGTTCAAAGTGTCTGTCCCATACCTGAGAGTTATAAGAAAAGGTAGAAAAAAAGAATGTTTCGACCCATGTTTACTCACGTTATTCGTGGCACATTTGACCCCCTATACACTTTTTGCCATTTTTATAGCCCGGTACTGGGTTACCTTCAGACCACTCCCCTGAAGCCGACACCTTCGTGAGAGTCTCCCCTTTAGATATTGGTGACATATTAGTTTGGAGCTCCAACCGTTCTGTCTGGAGAGTCGGTTTGTGAGAAAACCTCTTTCGAAATGAAGACGTCCACAACAGAGAGTTCAGATGACTGCTGTAAAGTTTTGGGATGGGCGTAGAGCCAAACCACCAACACTGACTTGTTCATGAGAGTCTCATCTGTCGATGGCGGTGACTTAGCAGTTTGTAGCTCAAAACGGTTCAGGTTTTACAGACGAGTTTGTGACAATTTTCTTGTCTGGATCCTCTCATGTGTAGAAAAATATCGCTTTCACAAGCCCCACGTTATGGAATAGGCACAAACTTTATATCGGCGGGATTGAGTTGCAGCCACTACAAGAAACGGTAAGTCTATAGAATAAACACACAGGGAGCTATTCAATATTCAAAATGATGTCATTGTTGACGCACACGTTTTTTAGAATGAACAATGTACAGTATTGGAAGTCTGTACAATGCACGTGGTTCAATCTTAAATGCCTCTTGGCAGTTGTGCTTTGCTAAGTGGGTTGGACTCACCATCAGAAGCATCATGACTATGTTGGTCATGTATGCTGGTAACCGGTCTCTGCATGTCAGCTTTTCTTTTTCAGTCTACAAGAGGGGAGAAAATATTAAGATCTATAGAGGTCTAGCCAAGTGTACTGTTACTGTTTGTATGTGGAAAATAACAAAGCCAGTCAGCAGAAGAATCCAAACAGCGATGTATGGAGAGGAGAAAAGCTGGTGCTTTGATGCTGACAAACCATTACACCGAAATAAACATTTCATCCTGAATTATTCAAGCCTGGAAGTCAAGACGACAGTGTTCCAACAGTTTATTCACTCCATTTCAAGCGTTTAGTCATTCATCATTCTCATCATTCCATTCTCCAGGCAGCAAATCTCAGTCAGAACATGACTGTGTCTAAAATGGCACCTTATTCCCTACATACAGTAGTGCACTACTTTCGACCAGAGCCCTGTAACAAGCCCTATGGCATCGGTCAAAAGTAGTGCACAGTATACGGAATGGGGTGCCATTTCCGACGGAGCCAAGTCAATGAAGAGGTCAGCACCTTCCAGCAGCCATTTTGGAACAGAACAGGCTAACATGCTGTCCATGGAACTACAAGAAAACAAACCATACAGTCTCAATCTCATTACCAGAACATTACAACATGCACCAAGCACCAGGCACTACTACTATGGCGATCCAAGCACTATCACTATGGAGATCCAAGCACTATCACTATGGCGATCCAAGCACTATCACTATGGAGATCCAAGCACTATCACTATGGAGATCCAAGCACTATCACTATGGAGATCCAAGCACTATCACTATGGAGATCCAAGCACTATCACTATGGAGATCCAAGCACTATCACTACGGAGATCCAAGCTCTATCGCTATGGAGAATTCAGATTCAAGTTACACAGAAAAGAACAACAACATATCAACAAACAAGAAAGTAAAGAAAGTGAGAACGTGCACTGGTTCTGACAGACGGTGACAGTGTAAGTGTGTGTGTGTGTGTGTGTGTACATGGTAATTTGTGTGTGAGAGAGAGAGAGAGTGCATGTGTGTGTGTGGGGGGGGTCTTAGTGAGGGGGCTGTTTAGGTCAAATGGACAGAGATGTCAAGTCACATCTTACTGTAACCCGTATACGCTATTTGTACTTTACTTGGGAATTGTTGTGAAAATGTGCAATCATCAATTAACATGCTTTACAGACAAAAGAGCAGTTTCTCTCTATTCATTGAAATAGGCCAAACAGAGGTGTGTGAGTAGTCCACACAACCCTCCATTTGGCCCATTTCAATTCATATAAAGTGAGTGTGTGTGTGTGTGTGTGTGTGTGTGTGTGTGTGTGTGTGTGTGTGTGTGTGTGTGTGTGTGTGTGTGTGTGTGTGTGTGTGTGTGTGTGTGTGTGTGTGTGTGTGTGTGTGTGTGTAGGATGTGTGTGTAGGATGTGTGTGTGTGTGTGTGTGTGTGTGTGTGTGTGTTGTCTGGGAACCAACCGAAGTCTATGTATGAGATGACTGGGATTGGGCTTGTGTTGGACAGAATAGTACAGTGTGTGTGTGGGATTGGTGTGGGAGGAGGCGAGGACACTAAAAGTACCAGTTTAAGCCCAGCCATGGCAGATTGAACTGTTTGCTTCCATTTGTTTGTTGGTTCTTCTGCTATCTCTGTAGGCTTCATACAGTCAGAGGACACAAACACAGCAACCCACAAGACGAAGAGGTAAAAGAAGACAAGACAAAACACACGCTAGTCATGTAAAGGCGTTCAGACTGTAATAAGACATACAATCTCACTGTAGTCTTTTAAGACCTGTGCGGTACGAGTGTCACATCAATCTACCACAGGAGAGGAGTAATCATTATGTACGAGGCAAACACTTTTACAAACATCAGGAGTCAAGAAGAGACTGCAAATCAATCTACAGAAGAAGTTGGATGACAGTAAAAACCCAGCAATAAGCAATCAGTACCTTCTGTGTCTTGTGTTCTTTCTTCAGGGACTTCTGCATAACGCAGAGCTCGTACTCAGCTCTCGGGTGGTCCTAAGGATGTAATAGAGGCAGAAGCACTTAACACTGTATGGGGACTGACTGGGATACATAAAATACTCCCGTCAGGTGCATCATTTAATACAGCCGTTGAGGATGTCACTGTCCGTCCAACTGGGTCAACAAACCCAGTGTTGAGGTTATCAAGTCAAGTCAAGTTCTACAGTACAAAGTAAGTAGAAGATTTTCAAAGACTACAGTTGTCTGCAGTTGCTGGTACCCATTCAGGTTTTACCTATTTCTACTGAGATGGGTCGGACATTTTTTACAAAGACAAGGCTGCAGTTGCTGCTGGTCTCGAGCAGCATGGATCTTTGCAGAGGGGACAGGTCAGGGAGACAGAGAGAGACAGATAGAGGACTGGCCAGGCCAGGAGATTGTGGGCTGGTGAACTGGACCTGGCATCCGACTCCAAGGAGACAGGATGTTTCAGGTGCTGTAAGCAGGCCAGAAGCAGTGTCCATTAGGGTTGTAAAATTCCCAGGTTTTATACAGCAACCCCAGGTAGAAGTTAGCAGAATTTTGTAACCCTAGATGGCATTCAGCAAAGGAGTAGTGGTTCAATGGGTAGTGGTAGTTTGTGGGTGCTTTAGGAGGGCGTGAAGGTGTCCATGGACAGTCTGAAGAAGAAGAGCTAGTGTAGGGGGGTAGCAAAGCCAGATGGTGACCGAGGGGGGAAAGGATATTTGCGTAAAATGAAATGTTCCAAACCTTCAGCTCTTCCTGTAGGTACCCACAGGGGAAAGAGGAGGACAAGAGAGTTACAAAAATCTCTCAACCTTGAAATCTTTTTGAAATGGACTTGAAGAAAAAAAAATCTGTCATTATGCCAGTTATTATTGTCTCCAAATAAAACAACACCGACAAGACAACTGAAATGTAGTTATACCACACGTTCTCTTCTATTCAGTTTTCAATGGCTAGTGATGGAATTACGAAGAATGAACTATTCGTGGAGAAAATGTTACTGAGCAGTGATAACAGTATTTTGAAACAAACAACAACTCACTGCGTTATTTGGTCAGTCTACAATATGGCGCTCCCATTCACAAACAAATAGTAGTGAAATGCAAGACTAACTGGAGAGCACTCCACTCACCTCCTCCTCCTCGAAGCCTGTCAGATCCCATTCATAGTTGAGACGCATCTGTCTTCTCTTCCAGTGCTCCATGAACATGGCAGCTGCAGAAACACAACACGGTTAAGAGTTACGCTAAGAGCCCCTTGAACGCATTAAGATCATAATCCACAATATCAACAAGATTGTCAGTCCTTCCATCTAGAGTGCTGTCTATGAATTATAGATTATGCAGACAGTTATGTGGAAGTGAGTCCTGTATGGCTCAGTTGGTAGAGCATGCTGCTTGCGCTGTCAGGGTTGTGGGTTCACAGGTAGCGGCAGGTAGCCTAGTGGTTAGAGCGTTGGACTTGTAACCGGAAGGTTGCAATTTCAAATCCCCAAGCTGACAAGGTAAAAATCTGTCGTTCTTCCCCTGAACAAGGCAGGTAACCCACTGTTCCTAAGCAGTCATTGAAAATAAGAATTTGTTCTTAACTGACTTCCATAGTTAAATAAAAATGTCATGGATGCATGACTGTAAGTTGTTCTGGATGAAAGTGTCTGCTAAATGTTATATTAGTTATTATCAGTGACCCTGGCAGTCCAATTATGGTTCCTCAGCCAGACCAGAAGGATAATTAGTGTGGCATAATAAAGGTGCTAAAATTCAGATTGTATAATGTATAATGAGCAAAATGATCAATTTCCACGTGCGAGGGATGAAGGGCTGAACGTGTCGCTAATTCAATGTAATTCAGTGTGGAGACGACATGGATTGAAGGTAGGTCTTTTCTAGTCTAGTGGAACAGCACTGGCGGTGGCAGTCTATATGCAGACAGGTGCCTGGGGCGATAACATGTTCTACATTTCATCCATATAATGTTCATCCATGAAAGCGTCTTGGCAAGAGTGGATGAGCGAGACTGGATGAGCGAGACTGGATGAGCGAGACGTCACTACTGTACTGTTTCCCATAGTGTTGACGTTGAGTGATTGAATGATAAAGAACCCCTATGTGGAGTTTGACAATGTGTACAGGCATCTGACTACATTAGGGATGCTGGTATGTACATTTGTGGATAACCAAAACATAATTTCTGGCCACAATATTGACTCGGACAACAGAGCATACAGCCAATTATTAAAAATATATGTGTCATTTATTTACTTGAGTTGGTCTGAAAAGCCCTTTATAATGGCACCTTTAAGTCTCCATATTTCTCACAACAAGTTGTTCTACTAAAACTAGAGACCCTGAGATTTACAGATGACGAGTTTGCAAAAAGTAATCGTCAGATTTGAATATGACCCAGTAGAATAACGAAATGCGTGACGATGTTGTATTTGGTTAATTGGTAAGGGTTTTCCATGTCCTTTGAGAACAATATGTTGTATCCAAGTAGATCGGTAATGCTCTACATCCTGCTTCCAACAGTGAGGGACACCAGTTGCATCACTCTTCACTAGTTGAACAACAACGACACGACATACTGCAATACTGAACTGTATACTGTGCTGTATACTATAATGCCTCATCCACACCTATCATATCACCACCAGATGAAAGTAGTGAAAATAACACACACACACGCACACACATTAAACCGCAAATAAATCCCAGGGCTGAACCTGTGCCCTCATACAAATGCTCCAGTCTATTGCTTCCTGCCTTCAGTCTCAGGCCTCACAGGCCCAGCCTTACCGTGACACTGAACAGAGCACAGGAATGCACCACCAAAGAGCCCGTTTTTAAAGTGAATGTGGTTTAATCCACACAGTAAGACACTGTACAGTCTAGTCTACAGGGCTTAGTGCTGCTTGGACAGTCATAGAGGAAAGAGCCGGAAGGAGAGAAAGAAAGAGAGAATAGTGGATGCAGATGGTGGGAAATGAACAGAGGAAAGAAAGAAGACAACCCAGGAGACTTTACATCTGGAAGAAGAAAATAGATGACGGAGCTGAGAAAAAGGAGTTAGTCCTATTGTTTAGAGGGGTCCTGTGTGGCTCAGTCGCTACCGACGCCAAGGCCGTCGGTTCATTTCCTGCAGGGATCACATACACACACTAAAAATATATGCACTGTACTGTTAGTCACAGGTGGGAAGTGTACAGAGGAAATAGTCCGTCTAACTGTGCCCTCTAAGCACGCAACTATCTCCCTATTTGAACACTTTGGATAAACACATCTGCTAAGTGGCATATATCATTATTATTATTACAAAAGTTGAGATGGACTACGGATAAAAATGAACTGTCTAGCTAAGTCCGGAACTGTTACATTTTAGTATCATCTGAAAAAGCCTTGTCCAAGTAAGAGTGGCCCATTGGGCACTCTTGCTATTTCCTGTTTTTGTAGTGTGCGGCAGCTTGATGTACAAGTACACCCCATAGACAGGATGCTAGTCTATCGCTGGGCTTCACAGTACCATCTGAGTTGTTGATTATTGAGTACTGTCCCTGTTAAATAAATCCTACAGGTACAGAAACAAAGTGGTGCTGTTCTGTTCTGTTGTGTGGACGAGCCCCAGCCTCTTACCCCAGAGGGCCATGAAGATGGAGAAGAAGACGGTGGCAGGGTTGTCAAAGAGGTGGCTGGCCCGGGCTGTCCCGCAGGCTTCCTTCAGTTTCCAGTAGTTACAGGCTCTGTCACACAGCGGGCACATGGTGATGTTGTTCCTGGGGTGGCAGATCTCCATGCTGTAAAGAGGGAAGATGGTGGGAGGGAGGTGTAGAGGGAGGGGGGATAGACAAACACTCAGCCCTCTTTATCTCACTACCACCAGTGGTATTAGGCCAGCCTGTCAAGCCAGTGTTTCCCCTATATTCCTTTAGCAGCGGTGGCCCGGCCCTGCTAAATCGTTGCCGCCACTCCCCCAAAAAGATGTATTTATATATTTTTTAAATATATACTTTATTTCTGCCGAGATGCTCTTTTAAATGAATAGTGTGAGATTTTGGCAATGAATCCCTTTTTCTATTTACCCAGAATGGACACCGTTGATGTCTCTACATGCAGTTCAAAGGAAGTAGCTAACTAGCATTAGTGCAATTGCTAATTAGCACAATGACTGGAAGTCGATGGGAACAGCTGTTAGCTGTTCCTGTCGACTTCCAGTCATTGCGCTAACTTTAGTTAGCAATGGTTCTCGAAAACTACCTTGAACTTCTTCAAACTGCACACAGAGACATACAAATGGTCGCCATGAGTTCATATGACTCTGGGTATGTAATAAAATAGCTTAATTGCTAAAATCTTGCATTATCCCTTTACGATTATATTTAACATGATCTCTTGCGTTATCCCTTTAAGATCAGTGACAAGTTACAACATATATTTGTAACAGAGCACAGTGCAGTGGCACGCATGAGTTATATTTCAGATGGTGTCAACATAGTTACATTTTCATGCATTTTGGAGTAGAATGCCTTTAAAACAATATCACCAGAAGTGACCTTCTCCTAGTCGTTCTACAATATTCAATTCCCCTTCCCCGCTACCTTTTCCACCACTGCTGAAAGAAATCCTAGGAGAACCACTGCAAGTTATAGAGACTTTTGACTTCTATAGATCTAATATATTATAATATAATACTGAGTATTGAATAAATCATTGTAAATATGGTGAATGTAAAACCTGCCCAGAGTTCGCTGAAGTGACTATTGATTAAAATATTTACACAATAATGTCAGGGATCTGGATTGTGTAGTTTAGTTAGGCCTAGTCTCACGAGCCAGGCTCTCAACGCAGTAGAACGCTGGAGCTCGAGGCTAAGTCAAGTGTATTCAGTTCATGTGAACTCCAGCAGCAGAGAATTGAGACACAGAGAGCAGTGTCGAACTATCCTGACTGAGAGGAGAGACGTTAGCCAGGGGTGAAGCTTCAGCTCGCCTTGTCGTCTATTCTGAAACTGGAGACACTTATCTCCCTCAACAGCTTTAAGCACCAGCTGTCAGAGCAGTGTACAGACCACTGTACCTGTTTATAGCCCATCTGTAAATAGCCCAACCAACTACCTCATCCCCTACCGTATTTATTTATTTATCTTGTTCCTTTGCACCCCAGTTTTTCTACATTGCACATTCATCTACTGCACAGTTTTCTTTTACCATTCCAGTGTTAAATTGCTATATTGTAATTACTCTGCCACCATGGCCTATTTATTGTCTTACCTTCCTTATCCTACCTCATTTGCACTCTTTGTATATAGATTTCTTTTTTTCCTACTGTATTATTGACTGTATGTTTGTTTTATTCCATGTGTAACTCTGTGTTGTTGTGTGTCGAACTGCTTTGCTTTATCTTGGCCAGGTCGCAGTTGTAAATGAGAACTTGTTCTCAACTTGCCTACCTGGTTAAATAAAGGTGAAATAAATAAATAAAATAAATTCTACATCAACCAGATGTTGGTCGTTAGAAATCACCTCTGCTGTCTCCGGAGGAACACGTTTCCTTGTTTCCTTTTTATAGTTCTGGACTGCCAAACCAAGACTGAGCTTAAGGCAGCAGGTAGCAGGCAGTAGGATGTGACCTGGTCTATCTTGTCAATACTTTATTAAACTGCATTCTTTATGCTAGCAGGAAGTGAAGATGATTGAAGACGTAAGTCATGAGCCAGACGGCAGGGACAAGACAAGACAGAGGTACAGCGCATGACAGGAATTCTGAACTGGAAACAAGGTGATGGCTATGAACGCAGAATTTATGGGTTTCAGTGTATTTTCAAACTATTGCATATAAATTATTTATCTGTTTGTTATACGTTACCGTAATAAATATAAACTGTTAAACCTTTGTCTTAATTAAGTATTGAATATAAACCGTTTAGATGTCTGTTTGTTCTATCTTTGGCCGGGCTTCAAGTTGTGCACTTGTCAGTTACCCTGACACAGTTCCTCTCTACTGTGTGTCACCATCCCACTGTTAACCACTCTACAGCCTAAAGCTGTCTGTCACAATATTTGAAGCGATTCAATTGGATGTCTGAATAGGACGTGAGGTCATACCTCTACTTGAGCTATGTCTCCGGAGTACGCTTTATGGGCTTTCCATTTGGTTCACCTTCAGTAATTTCAATGGTCTTAGGCCCCTTGCACACAGTGAATGAATTGTGTGAACCGTAACCTCACATAGACATGCCCTATGATTCTGTCGGTTAGAACCAATGACTATTTCCTTGGTTTTCTGACAGGCTGTGTATGGGGCTTTATGTTGCTAACCTGGGAATGTTGTTGTCAACAGTGGCACAGCCGTACAGGAACACGATGACTCCCACTAGAGAAGCAGGAATCAGCATCTGGGTGTACAGCCCCAGCCACGCAAAGTACAGCCCTATCTTCTCCCCAAAGTACTTTCTGCATAGGAAGAACACAACAATCTCAGAATCGGAATAGAATAGAGTAGAATAGAATATGCATAAAGTACTTCCTGCATGATGAACAACACGTTGCATTGGAAAGTAAGGTCCAACACTTTCTCCATTCAGATTTTGTATATTTTTTATATTTACATTAAAACATATTGTGACGTTTCGATCTAAACAGACATTAATCAGACAGAGACTGAGGAAGAACAGAGCAGTCTAAGCTTTCAAGTTCCGTTTCAGAATATGAAACTTTAACTCACCTCACTAGCCCGATAGGCTGGTATTTGTAAAATACACTGTAACTCGCCCACTCCTCATACAAGAGCTGAAACAAAGGACAACACGATGGATTACTTTGAAACCATCACATGCTTTAGAGGGTCCACACTCAAAAGGAGAGTTTAAAAGTCATTTTTTGCTTGATCTCTTCACTCCAGAGGCAACAAGTGTAGAGCAAATAGTTTTGGCTGTTAGTCCACCGCCAGAGATATTGCTTTCAAACCAACATGCATTCACTTCAATCGTTCAGCATTGGACCCATCTTCCCTATGACTCTCACTGACAAGTACATCCATCTCAGCTCTAAGCATGATTGCCGGAGAGAGTGTGTGAGAACTGTGAATGGATCTTTTGACTTCTGAGGGCTAATATGAGCTGTAGTTAAAGACCCGTGGGCCAAAGGGTGAGAGATGGTGAGAGAGCGTGAAAGGTGTTTGAAGCCGGCTCCTTTTTTCTTTCTTCAACTGACAACTGCTGACGGGAGGGACGAATAGAGAGACAGTGCTACCGTGGTAAAGTACAGACGAGTGAGGTTGTGAAGGGGGAGGTGGGAGGGCTCAAGGAGTAGGCGAGACAGAGAGGGGGAGGGGTGAGGTGGTGAGGAACAGGGTGGAGAGTTGGAACACAGTCTATAGTATTGGGGGGTTGGGGACACAGCTGTGCATTCCTTCCATCAACCACAGTTACTGTATGTTGCAGTCCTCCCTCTCCTCTCCATGACACCACACACTCATTTTCCATTACAGTATCTATCCATCCGTCTGTGTGTCTCTGATCAACATCCTTCATGCTGTTGTTTCGCTGAGTGACTGCTTTTGTCAAGCGCTAGAGTAGAACTGTGAAGCTGAGCATCCTAGCATAACAATATCATTATCTATTATTGAAAGACAGATTTTGTCTTTGAATCCCTCACGTCTCATTCGTCTTCGTCTAATTCTTAACTTCGTCTAGCCTCTTATGTATCCTTGATCATTTTATCGACCCCAAAAAACAATGGTTCTCTTGAAGTAAATTGAAGTAAGTCTTTAGAGTAAAGAAGACATCCTGTCCCCAGAAGACCTCCTCTGTTTCTCTCTTGCTCAGTCCCCCCCCCTCTCCCACCTCACCCTGTCTGACTCTCTCTCTTTCTACATTTAGAAGATTAAAGATAAATTACAATGTGGAAATGCCATTGAAGAACCATTCACACCCTTGATGAAGATTAACAAGGGCCCCAAGACCAGCGGAAGCAATATAGCCCCATAATATCAAAGATCCACCACCATAATATTTTACATTAGGTATGGGGTTCTTTCCTGCTTACGCATTCTAATTTTGTCACCAAACCCACCACTGGTGTGCGTGGCCAAAGAGCTCTATTTTCATGTCATCTGATCGGCACACCGGTTACAATCCAAGTGCCAATGCTGTTTAGCAAACACCAGGCATTTACATTTGTTGAATGACATGAAAATAGAGCTCTTTGGCCACACACACCAGTGGTTGGTTTGGCGTCAAAATGAGAAAGCATGAGCAGAAATATCTACTGTAAAAAATGGTGGTAGATATTTGATGTTATGGGGATATTTTGCTTCCACTTGTCCTGGGGTCCTTGTTGCCGGCATCATGAACTATAGCAGGTTGATGTTTATTGTCATGAATCTGAGCGATTTCTGATAGCTACGGCAGCTGCAATGTCAAAATTGGATATTATCATAACAATTATTGATTTTATTTTATATTTTTGCGCTTTGGTCTTAATTCAAGGTTAGGGATAGGCATGATTTAATGACTTTGTGGCTGTGCTAGCTAGTGACCACTCTGCAAAGTCGCCTCCAGGGCAAGATTCATGAAAATAAATGCCAACATGCTGACATTAACCCAGGACCAGAACATTTTAGCCAAACATCTGTTTGCCTCTACCAGGAGGCTGAAAGTTGGCCGCAAGTGGATCTTCCAGCAAGAAAATAACCACAAACACATCAAAATCCAAAAAGAAATTGTTAATTGGCCACAAAATCTACATTTTGCAATGGCCATCTCAGTCTCCGGACGTAAAACCCATTGAAAACCTGTAGTTTGAATTGAAGAAGGCAGTCCATTTCCCAATTTTGGGGGGCATACAGTATTTATATTATTTTGTCATTTTTGCTCATCTTTATTTTGTATTTTTATCCTTTATTTAACTAGGCAAGTCAGTTAAGAACAAATTCTAATCTACAATGACAGCCTCCCGAGGAAAAGTGGATTAACTGCCTTGTTCAGGAGCAGAACGACAGGATGTACACATTTGCTCTTGTTGTATAGTACACCCAACCATTGCAAGTGGGTTGAGGTCGGGGGGATTGTGGAGGCCAGGTCATCTGATGCAGCACTCCATCACTCTCCTTCTTGCTCCAATAGCCCTTACACAGCCTGGAGGTGTGTTGGGTCATTGTCCTGCTAAAAAATGAATGATAGTCCCACCAAGAGCAAACCAGATGGGATGGAGAAAGCTGTGGTAGTCACGCTGGTTAAGTTTTCCTTGAATTCTAAATAAATCACAGACAGTGTCACCAGCAAAGCACCCCCACATGCTTTACGGTGGGAAATACACATGCGGAGATCATCTGTTCACCCACACCGCGTCTCACAAAGACATGGCGGCTGGAACCAAAATCTCCAACTTGGACTACAGACCAAAGGACAAATTTCCACAGGTCTTATGTCCCTTGCTCGTGTTTCTTCTCCTTATTGGTGTCCTTTAGTAGTGGTTTCTTTGCCATGAAGGCCTGATTCACACAGTCTCCTCTGAACAGTTGATGTTGAGATGTGTCTGTGACTTGAACTGTGTGAAGCATTTATTTCGGGCTGCAATTTCTAAGGCTGGTAATAAAATGGTAAATGGTCCTCTGCAGCAGAGGTAACTCTGGGTCTTCCATTCCTGTGGCGGTGTTCGTGAGAGCCAGTTTCATCATAGCGCTTGATGGTTTTTGCGGATTGACTGACCTTCATGTCTGAGCTTCACGTCTTAAAGTAATGATGAACAGTCGTTTCTCTTTGAATATTTGAGCATTTCTTGCCATAATATGGAATGGATTTGGTCTTTTACCAAATAGGGCTATCTTCTGTATGGCCACCCCTACCTTGTCATAACACAACTGATTGGCACAAACGCATTACGAAGGAAAGAAATTCCACAAATTCACTTTTAAGAAGGCACACCTGTTAATTTAAATGCATTCCAGGTGACTGCCTCGTGAAGCGGCTAAAAGGTGGCTATTTGAAGAATCTCAAATATAAAATATATATTTGATTTGTTTGACCCTTTTTTGGTTACTACATGATTCCATATGCGTTATTTCATAGTTTTGATGTCTTCACTATTATTCTACAATGTCAAAAATAGTCAAAATAAAGAAAAAACCCTTGAATGAGTAGGTGTTCTAAAACTTTTGACCGGTAGTGTATATGCCCTCATGGACGAGGCCCCCTGGTATCGGATTGTGCCTGGGCGGGTCACATAGTGGATCTCACAGCCACAGCCAGACATCAGTCAGTGATCTGTGTGAGTGCGACCCAGTTTTCAAGTCTCAGAACACACATAAACATTCCTTCTAACACTCCCGTCCCCAACACCTCAGTGTCACTATGGGTGAGGCAAGGTACTCTGAAACCAAGCCATCATGTGACCAGCATATCATATTTATACCACATTCAGACAATACCTGTAGAGATAATCCAACTAATGAGGAAAACAATGAGTAGCCTCAGGGAGAGTCTCATCACTGTCTTCACCTAGAAGGCTCTGTCACTCTCTCTCTCTCTCTCTCTCTCTCTCTCTCTCTCTCTCTCTCTCTCTCTCTCTCTCTCTCTCTCTCTCTCTCTCTCTCTCTCTCTCTCTCTCTCTCTCTCTCTCTCTCTCTCTCTCTCTCTCTCTCTCTCTCTCTCTGTGTGTGTGTGTGTATTCTAGCTGCATCTTCTGCCCAAAGACCCTGGCTAGTGCTCAGATGTTGACAGTTCTCTGATGTGGACAGAGAAGTGTGGTGACACGCTTGGTGCCAGGGCTTTGTTTTCCTCCCCTTGCTCCTCTCGTCTCCTCTCCTCTGCCTCGGGTACATCATGCTGAGGTTGACTGGGCCATGCCGGTGGCAGTGCAGGCTCAGAGTGTTGGAACTGTCCCCTTCTGATGTCCTGCCAGCGTCACAAGAGGGTGATGAGGCCATTCTTTCTCTCTCCCTTTCTCCCCTCTACAGGCAGGGTCTCTCTGTCTCTCCACCACAATCATCCTACTGAAATACTGTAGAGGCCATATCAAAAGAACACACTAGACTTCTCTCTCCACAAAGCCTAGTTTATCGACAGGCTACAGACAGCTTCTTCTCTTCTTCTCTCTACCCTCCCCATTCCCTCTTCCTCCTCTCCTTTCTGAGAGACACTTATCCTTTGTGAACGATATTATGCTTGCATGGATTTTATCAGCATGATTATGCTAGCTATAAGAGTGTAAACAGTTGGATAATTAGACACATTTTTGGTTATCGTGGGGATGAGACAGATGGTGGTGGTGATAAGTGATGAAACATGAAAAGGCATCTGGCTGAGGCTGTGGCAGCACACATGCACACATGCACACGCACACACGCACACACACGCACACACGCACACACGCACGCACGCACACACGCACACACGCACACACACACACACACACACGCTATGTAGATTCCCTCTGTTGCCAAGCTGAGCTTATTGTAATCGTTCCCAGGGGGAGGAAGATAAGACACTTCGAGATGTCCGCATTCAGAGAGAATTCTTCAATTACATGCCATTATTCTCTTTTTCAATGATGGGGATGCCAATAGGATCCTTCTAGCACTCAACAGATGGCCTATACAGCACCACACAACCATTAACACACACAGCAGCCTGGCTACACAGCTACACAGCAATGAAGATGCTGGATATTTCCTACTTTTCATGTTGTTTTAACTCATTTATATGCAAAATTATGCCTTTTTGCTTTCTTATGTTTTAGGGCATCAGAAATGCCTTTTACCAGATCGGTAAAGACAAAGCACTCTTCTTGACTAGCCAATTTCCAGACCTTAAAGCACGGTCCAGACCTTAATTCCATACGACACTCGAGGTGTAAACTCAAGGACGTAGCCCATTAAGAACAGAGGACCAACAAATCTGAAGGAGCTATAGAACAGGAATGTCTGTTGGAAAGCCAAACAAACCTTGAGCCTGCTCTAAACTAAAACTGGGTTCAAATACTATTAAAAAAAACGTTTATATGTTTTATCTGTGCTGGACTCTGTTCCAAATCCACTATAGATATTTCGATTCCAGTCAATGTCTTTGTACTAAGCTGAGAGTTTCATCTTACAGATGCAATTGGAAATGAGTTGATAGGCCATAGAGTTCCAAAGTTAAAGTCTGATGGCACTGGCACCTATATTGCTTATAACGCTCATATTGGTGGTCATCTTAGGTTGTACCGGTACGTCAGCTCAACTGCCCGTTTCTCAGTATCACAGAAACAACACTTTGAAACAGAAACATGTTCATGACAAGTTGCTACGGACGAAATTGATCAAAACAACAGTTAAAAACATGAGAAACGTACAAAAAGGCATATTTTTTTTTATATCAAATGTGACTATAAATGTGTGAACATTTTAAAATATATGCTTATTTTGGGGGATTAAAACCAATAATTTATGTAACCAAAGTGTCTCTTTTACAAGCATGACCAATTTGGGATAAAAAAATAAAGAACCCATGTTGGCACTTTTAAGAAAGAAATATGTTGGCGCTTTTAGGTTTTCACAAACACACACAGCTGCACTCTCATCAATTAATGCAGCAGCAGAAACACGGCTGCAGTGTGGTATATTAACATCAGTGTGGTCTCCTAAAAAATGTACAATGTGGTCATATTTATGTCACTCACCTTCCTATCATTGGGCTCCACGTTTTCACCATCCACATCTCCCTGCACGACAAATAAAACAGAGTTATGGCTCTGTCTTGTGATTCGTCCAGATTAGGGTTACTGACATCTTGATGAAGACGAGCAAATCATTCAAATACTGAGCTATATTGTTTGCTCACAACATTTGGGAAATTATATGACTTTATACTAATACAATTTCTCAGAGAAAGAGATTTTATTTAACAAGTAATAATTGTGTTTCTCAAAAAGGTAGTGGTCAAAATTGACCCCCCCTAAAGATTATTATAAATATAGTAGTCAAAAGTGTAGTATTTGGTCCCATATTCCCAGTATGCAATGACTCTACAAACTTGTTGGACGCATTTGCAGTTCATTCGTTTTTTCAGATTAGAAAGTTACATAGGGTCAAAGATCATAACCCCCAAGACATGCTAACCTCCCCTTTTATTGGTAATAGTGAGAGGTTAGCATTTCTTGGAGATTGTGATCTTTGACCCTTTCTCTTCATTATTCACGACTCATTCAGAATTAGCGGTAATCACGGTAGCAGCAACATTCATGTGAAGTGTTTAAAAACATATTCTATTCTTATTTAGAATAAAAGTGACTCCAAAATGACAATAATGCATTGTTAACCATTCATTTCTATTGGGCAGAAAATCATCTGAAACTCAACCAAAGCGAGTCACAAGCTGCAGTCATTGCATGCTAGGAATATGGGACCAAAGACAAAACTTTTGACTACTTTATTTCTAAGAATCTTTAGGGGTATCAATAAGTTTGACCGCTAGCATTTTGAGAATAGTTTTTTTTACTTATTAAACAAAATATCTTTCTCTGAGCAATTGTCTTAGTATATTTTTTTTTTCATACAATATTGCTCAGTATTTGAATAATTGATTTTATACAGTCATTTCTGCTCATCTTTATCAAGGGGGTCAATAATGTCGGACCCCACTGTACCTCAATTTACTGTAAGCCTAGGCCTGTAACGCATGACCTATACGGCTGGACTCAACAACTCCTATTCAAATATTAAGAATCATATCCATATACAGTCAAGTTGGAAGTTAAATGTATCGTATAGTCAGCACTCAACAGTTGAATTGACTGCTGATGTCTCCAAAGTAATTAAACAGCAACATATGCGATGTCCAGGTGGTTGGGAATAACATAATACTGCAAAAAGACGCATTTCAGATGCAAACTGTACAATCTAGTTGTATTGTAAACACACATGCTGATTGCAATGAGTACTCACATCATGTAGCGGATAGGCAGCTGTGTAGACTCCACTACCTAGCAGGCTGGTGATCCCTACAGGCAGAAAAAAGGTTCAAATCCAAATGAAATAGCAGGTCATTCTGTTGATCTTTAGTCACTGCTTTTGGCATATCCAAGTACATGAACAAATGCCCTTAAAAGGAAGGGTTGCACCTCTGGTACTAGTGACAACTCAGAGGTACCATTTCAGTCTAAAGGTCAATTTGAGAATCAGCATTTTGTTCAGGCATAGGTTATAAAACACACGCACACGTGTGCGCAAAGAACAGACTATTGTCTACATTCTGCATACTTACTGCATTCTTGTGCATGATATATGTACTACATAAGCACAGATATAACACTCAAACTACCCAATGATGGGAAAACCCCTCCTAGAGAATTGGTATATAAAACAAGGCAGACTGTTATGACTTACCCATACTATACTTAGCCTTTGTGCATTTTGTACGTTTCAATACTTCAAAAACCTGATAGGATAAGAAGTGAAGAACAAGTGAATACAGAACAGCACATTCCTATTATGTTTCCCATTAATAAACTGAGAACATCTAACTAATGGTCATAACGACTGCAGCCTAGAGTCTACTGTAATGGAGGATTTGGCCGACACAATGAAGAGTCACTTACTATTGAAGCTCTTGTTTTACTGTCAAAGAAGGAGTCTCTGTCTGATAAATCAAACCTGTTACAGAAAACACACAGAGACTTGTGTTAACTGCGGACATATAGATAGTTGGTCTTTAAAGTCATATACCCACATTTTAAAGAGAGACACTCTTTCATACTGTTGTACCAGAACACAATAAAGACCTCCCCAGAAGTGCTTGACACACAGACGTGGAATGAAACCAATTATAAAGAGGATGTCAGTGGTTAGGCACCCCTGGACAAAGCCTGGTCCCAGATCTGTTCCTACTGTCTTGCCAACTCCCATGGTTATTGTCACGCGACATGGAGTTGGCAAGACCGCAGGAACAGATCTGGGACCAGGCTTGCCCATCCAGGGACTAGAGGGCCTTAAGGTCTTGAAAGGTCTTACAGACCTGTAATAGATAACCCATGGGAGATTGTTTTGGTTAGCATAGGTACAGCACACCAGATTAATAGATAGCATGGATGGAATAGCATAGCCTCCAGTAATAGACCAGGAGCTCGAGATAGACTCCCACCCAATCTCTAGACAAAATAAATCAACAACAAACGCAGGCAGAAATAACCCTGTTTATAGCTTATGCCCTTAGACAAATACTGTTGTGTGTTGTTTGAGTAAGAGTAAAAGCTGACAAGACCTTTTTTTTTTTTTACATTAAACACAACATCAACATCATGTTTATTTGACTTCTGCTTCTGGGCTAGATCATGTGTGAGCTGGTATGTCAGTCCTTCCTGGTCATTCTTTCCTGGAAGAGTTACAGAATAATGGGTTCAATTTCAGCCCTCAGTAGAGCAACTCCATCTTTTCAGGACATTGTTTCCCATACCATATCTTTACGTTTATTGTCATTTAGCAGACACTCTTAGCCAGAGCGACTTACAGGAGCAATTAGGGCCAAGTGCCTTGCTCAAGACCACATCAACAGATGTTTCACCTAGTCAGCTCTGGGATTCAACCTAGCAACCTTTCGGTTACTGACCCAACGCTCCTAACTGCTAGGCTACCTGCCGCCTTTTTTTGTTCTAGAAAAAAGATGCATGACTATATACTATTTATAACTAGCCATTTTTTCTTTCTTCCTAAACTCTGTCACAGTAAATATTGATAGTCTCTTGTTGTTCAAGCCCTCAAAACTTCAGGCCTTTAGCTATTTTTCTGTTCGGTCTTCAGTGTGTGGCAATAGGTATGCCACATTTTATACCACATGCCATTACAGTAGTCCATTTGAGGAAGTTCATGAAATGCCCCTTAAACAAAGATGGATAGGACCGGCAAATGGGGCTTTAGAGAACAATCTTGTATATATAATCGTAATACTTATATACTCATGTATACAAGCCTTCAGCTGTTTTTCTTGCCTGTCCTCAATGTGTGCCAACAGGCATATGCCACCACATGCAAAACCATATGCCACTAGACGTATACATTAAAAGTGTATTAAATGTCCTTGAAACCAAGATGGATTGTAGAAGGAATTGAAGTCCATATGTTACCGTACATGTGTACAGTCTACACACTGTATAGTGTATATCATCATAAGACATACAGTATAAACTCACAAGTGTTGTTTCTCTCTGGAAAAGGCGTAGGAGAGATGCTTAACGTTTTGTGCCCTGTTCTCTTCCACGTTGGGATGAAGTGGTTCAGTGGCTTTGTTGACCAGCGTGTTGATCTTTGCCCCAACACCACTACACTGCTTCACTTCATATACCTATAAGAGAACCACCAGGAGGTTAACCAGGGCACTGTAGAACGGATCATAGGGGATCAAAATGACTAGCATGAAGTCTGTGTCTGGAAAGGTTACTAGCGGTCAAAAACCTTGCTTGTTTCCTCTGATTCCTCGTCTCCCTCTCAAAGCTCATTGAAGAAGGAGGTCCAAAGGAGAAGTCAAGGGCGGAGAAAGCAAGGACTTGACAGCTGGCAACCTTTACACATCATTCAACAGTTGACTTACTTTTTTCGTGGGCATCTTGAGCTTCATAAACTCCGCCTCTCGACAGAGCACATGCCATGGAGCATGGATCTTCACAAAGCCCACACCTGGGGTTTTAGTCTGAAATAAACACAGAGCGGATTCATTTCAGAAAATCAACATCTATTTTTAAGCAATACAATGTAAGTTTAAAGTTGGTTAAAAGCAAATACTACTGAGTGCCCAACACTTTGCCCATATTACCCTGTCTATGCTAGACCAACAGTATATGACATGAAGACATAGATAAACATCAGAGGTAAAAAGGTGCCCGAATTCAAGAATTCAAGAAATGCACGCATTTATCTCGTGTCATTAAGGAAAGCAATACATTCATCTGGATAACAGTTGGGTAAACAATACATGGGACTCTCCAAACAAATCCCTCCTCCTCTATAGTAACTTCAATCAAAACAACGTCTGGGAACGGAAGGCTACTTATGCGAGACGCAGAGGGAAAGACACCATGGGAAATCATGAGAGAAATATGCTACGATTCTTTAGAAACACATCATCATTACCATTACAAACAAGTCTCTCAATGTAAGCATTTTAATGTAATCTAATTCATTTCACCATTCTAAATGATTATACATTTACAATGACGACTTGTCAGGGAGCGATCGCAGCACTTGTAACACACAATTGACAAAAAAGTGAAAAGTAGTACCAACACAAATATTATTTCACAGTATGTATGTTCATGAACATCCACACAGGAGGGATTCACTGTGAAGACTTTGACACTGCTGTTACCCAGTTACCCAGTGATGACCCACAGGATATCACGGTTAGTTAGTTGTTTGTTTACATGGGATCAGTGGTTACTGAGATGCTCATTCATGGTACAGCACAGAACATCTGTTTCAATGTGCAACTCCTCCTCTGACAAGGCAACCATCACTAGCAGCAGAGGATGGCCTTGAACTTTGATCTCAAATTCCAACTGTAACAGGCTTTCTCAGTTTATATTGTCTCCAAAAGAGCTGCGACAAGCATCATTAGTAACAAGGGACGCATAATCATAAAACAAAACACAGTATCTTACTTGGATCTTGAACTCCGGAACAACTGACTGTCTTAACAGCCTTTGTCACTTCTTAAGATATCTTTCTCTTCCATTTCAGAGCCAGCATTTTGTTTTGGTTTTGATATAGATCATCTGTCTTTGTATAACATCTTGTCAAAGTACCTTGGACTTGACGTGCCTCTGTACTGTGTTCTGTACGTCAAAACACAGATGTCACACTATCTAAAACATGAGGAATTGACATTTCCAATAACTCAAGACATGGTGGAGTCGTTGTTATCAAAAGGCTGTATGTCTGTGAGTACTCGGACCCGGAATGATTTTGGAATGCAACAACTAGTCTGTGAGACTGCATTATGTCTCCTGTTCCCACCATCACATAGCAAAACATACAGACCCCTCATGGACAGAATTAGGGCTTTTGATAGAGCCAGTCTTGGATCAAAATGTAGTTGTGTACAGATAGTATCTTAATTTAATCACTTTTGTTGCCGAGACTTTTCCTGCCAACCTAAAAGGGTTCTTCGGCTGTCTTCATAGGAGAACCCTTTGAATAACCCTTTTTGGTTCCTGGTAAAAACCTTTTTGGGTCCCATGTAGAACCCTTTCCACAGAGGGCTTTACATGGAACCCAAAAGGTTTCAACCTGGAAACAAAAATGGTTCTCCATGGAACCAAAAATGGTTCTCTTATGGGGACAACCGAAGAACCCTGTTGGAACCCTTTTTTCTAAAAGTGTAGCACACGGTTATATTAGCAGTATTACACTTATCATGAAGCCTCATTTTGACCTGCTAACAGGCTAACCACCGATCAAGCAACATTATGGACTAAACACTAAAATCCTGTTGCTGCAGGGTTATTTTGCTGCTACAATACAGATCAAAGGAAGATCCTACAACTGACCTTATTAAAGGCTTGTGGTGGTGGAGCAATCGCGTGTGTGTACCCTACTTCATGTCTACTAGTTTACTTTGGCCCAGTACCCCTTAACAAGCACTTGACTATAGCCTAAAGACTAATTGATATTTTTATTTTATTTCACCTTTATATAACCAGGTAGGCCAGTTGAGAACAAGTTCTAGTTTACAACTGCGACCTGGCCAAGATAAAGCCAAGCAATGCGACAAAAACAACAGCGCAGAGTTACACAAGGGATAAACAAACGTACAGTCAATAACACAATGTAGTAAGATGTAGTAAGATTAGGGAGGTAAGGCAATAAATAGGCCTATAGTGGCGCAATAATTACAATTTAGCATTAACACTGGAGTGCTTGATGTGCAGATGATGACGTACAAGTAGAGATACTGGGGTGCAAAAGAGCAACAACAACAAAAATAACAACATGGGGATGAGGTAGTTGGGTGTGCTATTTACAGATGGGCTGTGTACAGGTACAGTGATCGGTAAGCTGCTCTGACAGCTGATGCTTAAAAGTTAGAGAGGGAGATATAAGACTCCAGCTTCAGAGGTTTTTGCAATTCGTTCCAGTCATTGGCAGTAGAGAACTGGAAGGAAAGGCGGCCAAAGTAAGTGTTGGCTTTGGGGGAGGACCAGTGAAATACGCCTGCTGGAGCTCGTGCTACGGGTGGGTGATGTATGGTGACCAGTGAGCTAAGATAAGGCGGGGCTTTACCTAGCAAAGACTTATAGATGAACTGGAGCCAGTGGATTTGGCAACAAATATTTAGCGATGGCCAGCCAACGAGAGCATACAGGTCGCAGTGGTGGGTAGTATATGGGGCTTTGGTGACAAAACAGATGGCACTGTGATAGACTACATCCAATTTGCTGAGTAGAGTGTTGGAGGCTATTTTGTAAATGACATCGCCGAAGTCAAGGATCGGTAGGATAGTCAGTTTTACGAGGGTATGTTTGGCAGCATGAGTGAAGGTGGCTTTGTTGCAAAATAGGAAGCCTATTATAGATGTAATTTTTGATTGGAGATGCTTAATGTGAGTCTGGAAGGAGAGTTTACAGTCTAACCAGACACCTAGGTATTTATAGTTGTCCACATATTCTAAGTCAGAACCGACCAGAGTAGTGCTGCTAGTCGGGCGGGCGGGTGCGGGGCAGCAATCAGTTGAAGAGAATGCATTTAGTTTTACTAGCATTTAAGAGCAGTTGGAGGCCACGGAAGGAGTGTTGTATGGCATTGAAGCTTGTTTGGAGGTTAGTTAAGACAGTGTCCAAAGAAGGGCCAGATGTATACAGAATGGTGTCGTCTGCGTAGAGGTAGATCAGAGAATCACCAGCAGCAAGAGCGACATCATTGATATATACAGAGAAAAGAGTCGGCCCGAGAATTAAACCCTGTGGCACTGCTAGAGTTCCGGACAACAGGCCTTCCGATTTGACACACTGAACTCTGTCTGAGAAATAGTTGGTGAACCAGGCGAGGCAGTCATTTGAGAAACCAAGGCTATTGAGTCTCACGATTAGAATGCAGTGATTGACAGAGTCGAAAGCCTTGGCCAGGTCGATGAAGACGGCTGCAAAGTACTGGCTTTTATCGATTGTGGCTATGATATTGTTTAGAACCTTGAGCGTGGCTGAGGTGCATCCATGACCAGCTCGGAAACCAGATTACATAGAGGAGAAGGTACGGTGGGATTCGAAATGGTCAGTGATCTGTTTGTTAACTTGGCTTTCGAAGAATTTAGAAAGGCAGGGTAGGATGGATATAGGTCTATAACAGTTTGGGTCTAGAGTGTCTCCCCATTTGAAGAGGGGGAGGACTGTGGCAGCTTTCCAATCTTTGGGGATCTCAGACGATACGAAAGAGAGATTGAACAGGCTATTAATAGGGGTTGCAACAATTTCGGCTGATCATTTTAGAAAGAGAGTGTCCAGATTGCCTAGCCCAGCTGATTTGTAGGGGTCCAGATTTTGCAGCTCTTTCAGAACATCAGCTATCTGGATTTGGGTGAAGGAGAAGCGGGGGGCTTGGGAAAGTTGTCACGGGGGGTGTAGAGCTGCTGGCCGGGGTAGGGGTAGCCAGGTGGAAAGCATGGCCAGCCGTAGAAAAATGCTTACTGAAATTCTTGGTGGCTTAAGATTTATCGGTGGTGACAGTGTTTCCTAGCCTCAGTGCAGTGGGCAGCTGGGGGAGGGGGGGAAGGGTGCTCTTATTCTCCATGGACTTCACAGTGTCCCAAATATTTTGGGAATTAGTGCTACAGGATGCAAATTTCTGTTTGAAAAAGCTAGCCTTAGCTTTCTTAAATGACTGTGTATATTGGTTCATGACTTCCCTGGATAGTTGCATATCGTGGGGGCTGTTTGATGCTAATGCAGTACGCCACAGGATGTTTTAATGCTGGTCAAGGGCAGCCAAGTCTGGAGTGAACCAAGGGCTATATCTGTTCTTAGTTCTAATTTTTTTTAATGGGGCATGCTTACTTTTAGAACAACCAGGCATCCTCTACTGATGGTATGAGGTCAATATTCTTCCAGGATACCCTGGCCAGGTCGATTAGAAAGGCCTGCTCACTGAAGTGTTTTAGGGAGTGTTTGACAGTGATGAGGGGTGGTAGTTGGACCGCGGACCCAGTACAGATGCAGGCAATGAGGCAGTGATCGCTGAGATCTTGGTTGAAGACAACAGAGGTGTATTTACAGGGGAAAGTTGGTCAGGATGATATCTATGAGGGTGCCCATGTTCCTTGATAATTTGTGTGAGATTAATGGCATCTAGCTTAGATTGTAGGACAGCCGGGGTGTTAAGCATTTCCCAGTTTAGGTCACCTAACAGTACGAACTCTGAAGATAGATGGGGGGGCAATCAATTCACATATGGTGTCCAGGGCAGAGCTGGGGGCTGAGGGGGGGTCTATAACAAGCGGCAAAAGTGAGAGACCTATTTCTGTAATGATGGATTTTTAAAAGTAGAAGATCAAACTGTTTGGACACAGACCAGGATAGTATGACAGATCTCTGCAGTAGATTGCAACTCCGCTCCCTTTGGCAGTTCTATCTTGTCGGAAATGTTGTAGTTGGGGATGGAAATTTCAGAATTTTTGGTAGCCTTCCTAAGCCAGGATTTAGACACGGCTAGGACATCAGGGTTGGCGGAGTGTGCTAAAGCAGTGAATAAAATAAACTTAGGGAAGAGGCTTCTGATGTTAACATGCATGAAACCAAGGCTTTTAAGGGTACAGAAGTCAACAAATGAGAGCGCCTGGGGAATGGGTGTAGTGCTGGGGGGGCTACGGGGCCTGGGTTAACCACTACATCACCAGAGGAACAGAGGAGGAGTAGGATAAGGGTACGGCTAAAGGCAATAAGAACTGGTCGTCTAGTGCGTTGGGAACAGAGAATAAAAGGAGCAGTTTTCTGGGCGTGGTAGAATACATTCAGGGCATAATGTACAGACAAGGGTATGGTAGGATGTGAGTACAGTGGAGGTAAACCTAGGCATTGAGTGACAATGAGAGAGGTTGTGTCTCTGGAGGCACCAGTTAAGCCAGGAGGGACAAAAGAGCTATCTAAGGCATGTTGAGCGGGACTGGGGGCTCTACAGTGAAATAAAACAATAATAACTAACCCGAATCAGGAGTTGACAAGGCATATTGACATTAGGGAGAGGCATAGGATCCAATGGGGTCCAATGAGGATCCAATGAGCAGCAATATGTGAGACTGGGAGCCGTTCGGTAGTCGCTACTACGCAAGGCGAACGGGAGACACGGCGTTCAGAAAGCTAGCGGGCCGGGGCTAGCAGATGGGTATTTGGCGACATCGCAATGGAAAAGCCTGTTGAAACCACATCGGACGACTACGTCGGCAGACCAGTCGTGATGGATCAGCGGGGCTCCGTGTCAGCAATGAAGGGTCCAGGTCAATTGGCAAAAGAGGTATTGTAGCCCAAGAATGAGCTGGTATGCCTCTTCGGCTAGCCGGGAGATGGGCCTAGCTTGAGGCTAGCTCAAGGCTAACTGGTGCTTGCTTCGGGAGAGAACTCGGTTGAAGCTAGCTAGCTGCGATGATCCGATGTAATGGTCCAGAGCTTGCGGCAGGAATCCGGCGATGTAGTAGAGAAAAGCAGTTCGATATGCTCTGGGTTGATATCGCGCTGTGCAGACTAGTCCGGCATTGACCGAGCTAATGCTGGCTGGTGTCCGAGCTAATAGAGAAGACCACTAGCAGTGGCTAACTGACTACTAGCTAGTAGCTAGTTAGCTGGCTAGCTTCTGATGGGGGCTCCAGATTATAAAGTATAAAAATAGCAGATCCGTTCCACATTGGGTGAGGCGGGTTGCAGGAAAGTATATTCAGTTCGTAGATGGAAAGTGAGATTAAAATATGTACAAAATAAAATGAAGAAAAAAACCGACTATTTACACGGGACAAGACGGGACAAGACAAACACACGTCCGACTGCTACGCCATCTTGGAATTCGTGTTGCATGAAACAACGAGTAATGAGTTTAGGCCTGCGGATCTAAAAGACGTCCAATCAGGTATTATGTAGTCTTGCGCTGCCAGATATTACCCTGCATTCTCGTTCAAGGAATCAGAGAAACTTAGAACATTCTGGAGCGGTTGTGGTCAGATTTAGGTAACGGGTTTCCTAGCAGAAGTTTCCATCACTGTTTCAGTCTCAAACATTCACACTCCTCCACATCCCATTACCACCTCTGCTCCTTCCGTCCCACTACAGTCCCGTCCCAGTATTAGATCCACTAAGTGTCTTCTAAATACAGATTAGTTTAAGTCAGCAGCACTTTAATGATCTATAATACTTAGGGCGCCTGTTTTAATCAACTAACTCCACAATGGACGGTCGATGAGAGGAAACGATAAAATACCTAAACATTACTCCCCTCTCTCCCCTCCACGAACATGATAAGAAAGAGATTATTCAGTATGTTTTCCCCCACAGAGAACACAAACAGTTTGATGTAATAACCGTGGTATCCATGAGGGAAAAGCTTCAATAATAGAATGGTGGCTTGAACGCAATTTGGGGACAAAGTGGAAATTATAACAGGATGGTTTATTCATGAATCACAATTCATCTTGGCACCCAGAACCAAATCTCGCGTGTACACTGTCTGTCACAAAGTCCCAAAGAACACTTGACATACGACATATGTCTCTTTTTCTCACACACCTAATTGAATGAAATCAATAGGACATCAAGCTTGTGAAAAATGTGCTCTTTGTAAGTGTGAGAGTGTGTGAGAGTGTGCAAGAGTGTATGTACAGTCAAGGTATTCTGTGTTATCTTCTATCTGGCATTGCCACATTGCTTGTCTGGAGTATGCGTGCGTGTGCGTGTGCGTGTGTGTGTGTGTGTGTGTGTGCATGGGCGTGCATGGGCATGGTGTGATCCTTCCACTGGGCCATCCCTGTCCTGCCCTGTCCTATCCTAACCTGCCCTGCACTGTCTGGGTAAAGAGATCCACCATGGCAGCTGTCATCTTGCCATCATCAGCACTCGGACCAACTTAAAAGTCTCAGATTACTGAGACTTCACCCTCATGTCCTTCTTACTCTCTATTACAGATTACAGTTGGCCAACACACCACAAGCCTACTGAAGGCTATCACTAGAAGTGCACAGGGTTTTCCCTTTTTCATTCACTCTCATGACATCTAGTCCAAAAAGTTGATTTGATGAATCTCTTGATCCTGATCAGTGATTTTGATTTCAAAATGCATTGGTTTTGAATTAAGAAAAATACGATTACATTGAAATTACTGATGTAAAGTTGAAAGGATTTTGATGTCTATCATGGCATTTTCAAAGACAGCCAAACATTGTCAGGTGTGAGAAACAGAATCCTCTTCAGAAAACAGACTAATGATGCAGTTGGTTCTGTGATGCGGTTCCAAATAAATCCAACAAACAAACCAACGACAGCAGCCAGACAGGTTGCCGCGGTTAGCCCACCCCCCTGCTAGTCCCGCTAGCCTTCTATAGGCCGGTTTCAGCTGGTGTTGTGCCAAACTACAATGTATATTTTGTGTAATGTCGCATGGTGGGGTACAAAAATAACCCTGATCCACCAGCCTGCTGGAAAACTCTAGAGGGGCAGCAGTTTTTGTACGTAATGTTCTCCCCTCTTCCCTAAGCTAACGCTCGGCTAACACTAGCTAATGCTAGACCTGGCTGGACATAGCTAATAATATCGGGTGGGTTTGGGGCTGTCAAAAACAGAACAGAGAAGCCATAGAGAAGCAACTCACGTCCTCATCCTTCTCCAGCTCCAGGCCCATATCCCTCAGGTTGCCCTCAAACTCTTCCCGGCGGAAGCGCTTGTCGTCCTCGTGGTAGTCCATGCTGTGGTCCTGAGAGGCCACCTCCGGGTCACCTCTGGGCTGCGGGGGCGGGGGTCGTCCCAGCCTGGCCGTCCCGCGGCGGAGGCTCCGTGTGAAGGCATTGTCGGTGAAGAGGGAGGACTGTCGGTTAGAGCGGGAACTGCTGGGCTTTTTGATGTGGTAGGTGAGGATGTAGTCCACCCGCTTCTCTCCATCCTGGAAGTATAGGCCGTGCTGGCATTGGGTATTCTCCTCGGGTGTCAGGGAGTTCAGGAGCTGGGGAGAGAGGGGAGGGCTGTGCATTAGTGAGGCCTAGCTACCTAGCTGGACCATGTTCATGTGTGTGTCCTGTGAAGCTTTGCCATTCTACGGGTCAGTGAGTCAGTTAAACTACAGGGGTCAAGTTGGGAGAGTCACCTAGTCCCAAAGGGGTTCCTGTGGATTTCTGGTTCCCCTTGGGAGAAGTGACCACTTAGTGACTTTGAACCTGAATGCTGATTTGCAAGGCAGGCAGTATTGAGAATGATTTAGTAAACAACAACTTATAAAAAAAAAAGGGTTCCAACAAAAGCCTTGTGTTGCTACTATGTATGCGTGCGTACAAACGATTAACCAAACATACCTGATTCTTTATTTTATGATATATCATTCGTTTATATGAATGGCATCTATAGGTATGATATTATAATCTCTTATTGGACAAACTTCAATAGGCTTTGCTGAACATCTATTACAACAGTGGAAATACACTACAGAATCACAAAAAATCGTAAACAAATACATTTAGGATTTTAGTATTGCAATATGACAGTATTGTAATATTAAATTATTGTAATATGACATTATTGTAATATGACAGTATTGCAATATGATAGTATTGCAATATGCCAGATTTCTAATTTACTGTCTGCCTGCCAATGTTTTAGTACAGTAGGTTTATTATATCATCTTTACATTTTTTATACAGTAGATCATTCAAATTCCTGTGATTTCTCTACTCTTTCTAAGTTTGCTATACATCCACCTGAATATTTGTGTCACAATTCTAACTAGGTTCATGACATATGCATATGTCTGATCCGGTTATAGTTGGACATTTCCGTGGAGTTTTCAGAGGGATTGGCTAGTCAACAACTGCTATCGGACATCAAGCTTATCTGACCAGGAATGTTTGGGTGACTCCAAAACCCATTGCTTATTCCTGACCTGGTGGCCTTTTATTGTAGCAATAGTTGATATTATGATTAGAGACATCCAACAGTCTCATCTCTCAAAAATCAGTAATTGTTCAAAGACAGAAAATACATTTGTTTTGGTAGACTGATGAAGAGCTGCACCTACCGGTGTGCCACTATCAATAGAGTAATATTTACCTTAAAGGCAGTTGCGTGAGGCACCTTCAAGACACCCTTGAGCTATTTTATTTCAGGTAAGTGCCAAAATGGTTTATGATTGTTTGTGTGTGTAGACATGTGGGTGTTTGGGTGCACACAAGACTACATGCTGAGCATATACTGATGGTCTTGAGAGGTCTGGATTGGTTTGGTCCAGCTAACTACAAGCTGCTGTTCATAGTGTCCAGCCCATTGACCACACCAACATACTTCAAATGGTGTGCCTTATCAGTTGGAATAATATTGTCCAATATTCCTGCAAACTATTTTAATAGCACTGACTGACCCAACTGATTTTCTATTTTTAATCACAATATTTAAAAAGTGGATTGTGGCCCGCCCCACATACACTTCATACAATCATTTTGACCTAATTTGACAATTCCACACAATGCCACATTCTACCCTGACATGACGGCAAGGAAAACTGAATACACTGTTCCATTTGTAACACTGGTTGAGAAGGTTCTAGGAACCACTCGCTACTAGCCTACGTTATGTGTAAAACTAGAAACACATGGTCACAGACCGCAACACGATAAGGGAGTTGAAAAAGAGTGATGAGTGATGACGTTTATCGGATATATACATTACACTCCTTTCACACACACCCCTCTCTTGTATAGTACAAGTCGTCACAGAGCTTCACGTGTAATGTGGAACAAGACAGACATTAAAAAGTGTCAGACGTGTACGGTAGATACTTGTTCTGTAATTAGGCTACATTATCATTTTCTCTCTGCAAGCTGTCAAACCAGGTCAAGCCATCTCTCAACTATATTGAGATCATTTAAAAAAAATCTGGGCACAAATGTTACTAAAAAGGGATTACAACAGACAATATGAATGTATTCATTACTTAACCAAGTTGAAGTGGAAACTACATTTCCACAAAACAAACATAAGTCTGACTTCCACCTACAGTATTTTTTTCCAACAAATCAAAGTTTCAAATCATAAGCAAAGTGAAATAACTGCCAAATGAATCTTCACTTTAAAAACAAAACACCAAACTATAACAAAGCAGCAGTCCCCCTGAGATAGTTAGCCTCAGTCTCTACTGAAGTACTAGCATGTTAACACGTGATGTAAATCCACACATGCTGTATCTTCGTCATTCCACTCACTTGAAATTTGCCATGAAAAACAACATCCTTTAAGAAGTGCCTGGGCTTGCTAGCTGTAGCTGCTGAGTTGTGAAGCAATGAAGTCCCTGAGCTCTCTGGTGTTTCTTCTGCCATTTTCCCATCACTAGGCGAGCGCCACCGCTGACTACTGCTATTAAACAGAGCTCTCTCTCTCTTTCCCTCACTCTCTCTTTCTCTCTCCAGCTTTCTCTGTCACCGTCCACAGGGGTGAACAAGCCCAAAGTCTCTCTGCTACAAGACCCACTACTTGTTACTTGAGAAGAGTCTGAGACGCCAAGTAGCTAATTTTAGCCTTGATCTGAACGCGACAAGGTGCCCTCTCCTATCTCAATCCCTCATTACATGTAAAAGCCATAACAGATATTCAGCATTATTTCAGGGGCTACTAATCATTCGGAGGTCAAGGTTAAGCCGCAATACATTTAATTACAAACTGTGTGGTTTGAGCCCTGAATGGCCATATGACAAAACATGTATTTTTACTGCTCTAATTACTTTGGTAACCAGTTTATAATAGCAATAAGGCACCTAGGAGGTTAGGGATATATGGCCAATATACTATGGCTAAGGGCTGTATCCAGGCACTCCGCATTGCGTCTGCCTAAGAACAGCACTTAGCCGTGGTATATTGGCCATATACCACACCCCCTCGGGCCTTATTGCTTAATTAGAACGTAAACATTGCCCCAAACCAGAGGTGACTCCACAGGTCCCAGAGTGGTTTGGTAGGAAAACAATTCTGGACCTGTAGTTTTTCCTGATCTGGTAACCTAACCAGTTCAAACTGACCTAATACAGTATGATGTGAGTAATCTGTTGTAAGAAGGTTTAATATGGGCAATGCAGCTATGATGGGACCAGAGTTTTTCTAATCGGGTTGGTTTAAAAAAGCCTTGGGGAGGATGAAAACCCTGTCAAACTGCAGCAACCTTGTACTTGTTCATATGCGTTATATTTTAAAGAAGGACTAGAGGTGGTACCTTTACACAGACACAGAGAAAGCAACATGATTGGACAATAAAACTCACAGGGCTGAGCTTGCTTTCTGCAGGTTTGCATCGCCCAGCCCCGCTCTATGTTAGCTATTGTGCTTATTGATTAATTCCAGTTAATCATTTTGGATTGAACAAGTCTAGGTAGCCTAGTCAGCCCAAGTTTTAATATAAAACAAATTTGATCACATTCACATTTTCTCACAAATGGGCTATAAATACACAATGTTACCACTTTGTTAACCTGGCCAGAGGGGCAGGACGCATAGAGCTGCTGTTAGCAGCCTACAGATCAGAAATGTTTTCTTGCGTCCATGCAATACAGCATGCAATATAGCTAATGTTTAGGTGTATAGGCTGCTACATTTATGGAAGAGTTTATGCTTGTGTCTTTCTGAGTGTTATCATGGTTGCTAAATAAATACCGGAGGAAAGCAGAGCATGACCTGCGATTTCCGTGAATCTGATTTGTCAAGACATTGGTCAAGACACGCAAACAGCCTGCAGCAGCACTCTGATGTGAAGGACAAAGAAATTCTTCGCAAGTTGACAAATCATGAGGCAAACCTGATTGAAAAGTGCTGTGGCAAATGTCGATTCACCACATGTTTTTCCGGCGGCCCTTGCCCAACCAGGACAAACATTCCCCCTGAGAGGGTCCTCAGTGACATAATTTCTCATCGCAACACAGAGATGGATCACCACTTCAGATGTGGCAATGAATACGCAGTATTGAACAAGAGGTAATTAAACACATTAGAAACTGGTTTAAGCACCAGCCAATTAAAATCATCGACGTAGTGTCATGTGATAGAACGCTTCATTGTAGCTGGTCCTATCAGATAACATGGCACATGTTAGCCCTATGCTAAACTCACCAGGTGACAGTGAATATTTCCTGTAAGAAATTCCTCATCATCCTATTAAAAATATATATTTTTTTCTCCAGAAACCAATGGCATTTCTTAAAATAGGTCAACTCAGCCACCAGAGGGATACATGTACATCTCCAAATGTAAATTCAACCTTCATTCAATTCTTCAGCCAGCATTTCCCAAATGGCTTGTTATGGAACTGTTCCGTGTCTACATAGACCCAAAATATCCAACACATAGCAGACATCGGTTCACATTATACAGTATCAGTCAGTCCAGTCAGTCCAGTCCAAACTCTTGTCACAGTGTTGAGTAGTGCATATGCAGACAGAGGAGAAAAATGTGTAATACTAAGATAATTTTTTTTAGCTAAGACAGCTAAGACAGACATCTAGTGACTTGCCATACGTACATCTGTGACATACAACAATTGACAGATAAAGTCGGTTAACGAAAAGGCCATCAAGACAAAAGCAAACAGCCATTTCTGTATGGACCTCACTTTGTGCACGGAGGCATTGTCATGCTGAAACACGAAAGGGCCTTCCTCAAACTGTTGCCACAAATTTGGAAGCACAGAATCGTCTAGAATGTCATTGTATGCTGTAGCGTTAAGATTTCCCTTCACTGGAACTAAGGAGCATAGCCCGAACCATGAAAAACAGCTCCAAACCATTATTCCTCCTCCAGCACACTTTACAGTTGGCACCATGCATCGGGGCAGGAAGCGTTCTCCTGGCATCCGCCATACCCAGATTTGTCCATCTGACTGCCAGATGGTGAAGCGTGATTCATCACTCCAGAGAATGTGTTTCCACTGCTCCAGAGGTCAATGGCGGCGAGATTTACACCACTCCAGCCGACGCTTGGCATTGCGCATGGTGATCTTAGGTTTGTGTGCAGCTGTTCGGCCATGGAAACCCATTTCATGAAGCTCCCGATGAACAGTTCTTGTGCTGACGTTACTTCCAGAGGCAGTTTGGAACTCGGTAGTGAGTGTTGCAACTGAGGACAGACAATTTTTACGCACTCAGCGGTCCCATTCTGTGAGCTTGAATGGCCTACCACTTCGCGGCTGAGTCGTTGTTGCTCCTACACGTTTCCACTTCACAATAACAGCACTTACAGTTAACTGGGGCAGCTCTGGCAGAGCAGAAATTTGACGAACTGACTTATTTGAAAGGTGGCATCCTATGACGGTACCACGTTGAAAGTCACTGAGCTCTTGAGTAACGCCATTCTACTGCCAATGTTTGTCTATGGAGATTGCATGGTTGTGTGCTCAATTTTGTACACCTGTCAGCAAAGGGTGTGGCTGAAATAGCCGAATCCACTAATTTGAAAGGGTGTCCACATGGTTTTGTATATATAGTGTACAACAATTGAAGGGGTGTCCACATGGTTTTGTATATATAGTGTACAACAATTGAAGGGGTGTCCACATGGTTTCGTATATATAGTGTACAACAATTGACAAATAAATTCAGTTAATAAAAAGGCCATCAATAAGAAAGGGAAACAATCAATGCAGGAATGAGGTATCCCCACTGTAATCTAAACTTGTGATCCGGCAAGCCAACCAATTAGTCTTGCAAGGATGTTCCACACTGTCAACACTAGTTTCACTGTGCTGGACGTTCTTTCCAGGAATCACATCTTGCTATGTGCTAGCTACTACGTGCTGTGGACTGTGATTTGCCAGTTGCTGAAAAGTAAAGATGACTTACTATGGAATCCGGCTGGACATAGCCTATGTCCTCAATGCCCTTGATATTGATGATATCCACCTCTTTCTCTTTGCCAGGGATGTGGGTGGACCTCTCATTCTTCTCCATGGCTTCCCCAGACTGCTGGCCAGTCTCTTGGGGCTCTCCTGACGAGTCCGTTTCCTGGGTCAGGTGGGCTTTACCTGGGGAGACAAACAGCAAGGTGCACCTCTCAAGTCTCAACACATAAATTCTGGGTTGGTTGTAGATGATGAAAAATCTTTTCTGCAGGCTATAAAATAGGCCTACATGAGTTCAAATGTATAGGCGCATATAATGTAGAGTATGTGTCCATGATATGTTTCCGGTGATAAAATTGTAGGAGCATACCTTCAGCCATTCTTTATGCATGTTTCCATCTAGTTCAGGCCATGTTTCAAAGGTACAACTGTGAGTTATCACATGCAACACTGACAGCAAGCAACAGATGTACTGCACATATAGTGGGCCCTATCACAGAAATGATCTAGCTCATGGATGTTTGGCTATATGATTGTTTTTAGTGTTTTATACTCAATTTGAGTGGTCCACAATGTGGTTTTTAAAGATCTTTATTTTGTATTATCATATCATTGCGGAGTGACAATTAAATAAATTGTTCTAACTCTAACTGGATGTGCATGAATATCAAATAAGGATATACTGGCTAAATAATTTCAAATATCAAAAGCTTTTTCATCCCCCCTTGTGTTATTCATTTGCTTAATAATCTATTCAATAACAAAACAGTTCTAAAAGTGTAAAGTGCTATTGTTTGTTTTTCATGGTCATCCATAACTAAAGCATCCAAAAGCAACATTTCTATCTGTGAAATCATCCCTCTCAATCTCCTGCTAGCTGCCCAGGCAGGCCAGGGTCCGAATCAGATGACATCTGAGAGTTTGCAGCTGAGCGTTGTTTATTTTTCAGACATACTGCACTATGTGAATTGCTCTTTGGACTCTGTTGAACCTCACCCGGATGGTGCTTTTCCTCAACTCAAAGGGAAGATGTGCGTGTATCTTCATTAACATAAGCTACTGTCCAGCTGGTCTCCATCAAGTCCCTGACTATCTCTGACTCAGGGCTCACTTCTCTGCAACATGAATTATCTGTTCGCTTCAAAACATTGGGCTTCCACCCAGTTGTGTGTTTGGCAGTTTAAATAAGCAGACCCGAGGATTAGAAGGAGTCTCCGTGGGAATCGTTGGTTTTTTTTTTTAAAAAAGAATGAAGAGGAAAAGAGAAAGGAAAAAAATAACTTCCTCTCGTTCTAATATTAGAATGGTCTCGGTGGAATTTGGACAAGCTACACTTCAATTAATATCAAGTTGACCATAGGTCAATCTTTCTACACAGGATACAACAAAAATGTTGAATAAAAGAGAAACCAAAGTGCTGTTAATTCACAATGTGTGTTCAATAACCAAATGAAAATTAAGTACATTTAATATTACTTTTATAAATCAGAATAAAGGAGATATAATGGTTAAATATTGCTAAATGTTGGTTTTGTTATGATAATGTCATGATGTTATAGGTTATCTAAAACATATTAAACATGACTTTAAATAAACAATGGACTACACTGAGAAATATTCGTACTAATACTAATTAATTCTTAACATTTCCTTTGTTGTTTTGTCCAGTCCCATTCTCATCCATTCTGTTCTTCTTGAACTCTAAAACTTTAAGAACTACAGTATCTCTTCAACTCAAACTGAAACACGCAACTCCAAAGTAAAGTTCTAAATCCCTGTCCTTAAAGAAAAGTCCTAAGAGATTGCCAGATTTCTCTTTTACCTGCTTTGAAAAAGCTTGACACAACCTTTTCTCTCTCTATGAAAAAGTACATCCATTTTTTTAAACAAAAAACATGCTTATTCAGCAGAAATCAGTAGACTCTCAACAGAGGTGCACTGTTAGATCTCCCTGACCAGACCCGATGGTACTCCAATTAGAACAACCTTGCAAAGTCAACGGATCACAAAAATCTCTCTAGACACAGACAGTACTAGACACAGAATCAGGTTTATTCTCCCACCACAAACCAAATTGTAATCCAACACCAAACCCTACTCAAAGTATAGGACCAGAGAAGATGACAACATGGGCTATTGGGGTAAAATATATTTTCGTTAGTCAAGCAGGTGTTGACTGAGAGCCAAAGCCTAATTAGTCCTGAGGTCAATGCTCGTGACTCGTGACTCTTCCAGTTTGACAAACATATGAAGAGTTTAGTTCCAAAACGCTATATCCACAAATTTTGTGTTTTTCTTATCAGAAATAATTGGTCATCAGTACCTTAATTTCTGTGTAAAATATTACTGTTCTCAGATGTTTAATTTATAGATTTTAGATGTGTATTAAAATGGGTTTTGTTGCAAAACAATATGTTGCACTCCTGCCATCATCAATATGCACACCTGCCTTCCTCCCCGTCATGCGCATCAGCGATTATTGGACCCACCTGGACTCAATCACCTCTGTCATTACCTTCCCTATATCTGTCTGGTTTCCCACTCTGTTCCCTGCTTCTGCATTGATTGTCTCATGTCCTTGTATTCCCGTGTGCTGATGCTTTTCCTGTCTTGTTTAATGTCTGTTCCTGAATAAATGTTTGACTCCCTGTACCTGCAGAAGCCATCATACGAAGCATCAGGGAGTGCTGACGTTCCGGTTGGTGGTGACGTCGAGTCTGGGGCCCGACACCGATGGAACCAGGGATGCCTAAGCCAGTTCGTCGGGCTATCATGCACTAGCTGGTTCGAGAGGTTTCTTGCCCCGGTTGGCTCGGAAGGCGCCCATCCCACGTCAGGATCGTTGGGTTTTATGCCCAGCCGGCTCGTCAGGCTGCTAAACCTCCGCCGGATCATCGGGCACCCACGCCTCAGCGGGATCAACAGGCCTTCATGACTCAGCCGGATCATCAGGCTCCTATGCCTCAGCCGGCTCGCCAGGCTCTCACACCTCTGCCGTTTCGTCTGGGTTTCACGCCCAGCCGGCTTGTCCAGCGCCCCGTGCCTCGGCAGGCCCTCCCAGCTCATCAATAAGCTTGGTTCCCTGGGTCCTAACCCTGCTAAGCTCGCTAAGTCCTGGATTTCCTGACACGCCAAACCCAGGTGGTGAAGGTAGGCAACAACACCTCCGCTACACTGATCCTCAACACGGGGGCTCCACAAGGGTGCCTGCTCAGCCCCCTCCTGTACTGCCTGTTGACCCAGGATTGCGTGGGCCACGCATGTCTCCAACTCAATCAACAAGTTTGCAGATGACACAACAGTGGTAGGCCTGATTACCAACAACAACGAGACAGCCTACAGGGAGGAGGTGAGGGACTTGAGGAGACAGCAGAAGGAGCACGCACCCATCCACATCAATGGAGAGGATGAAAAGCTTCCCTAAGCAAGGGTGTGGTGAAGAAGGCCTGAATAAATTCCATTTGGCCCTTAAGACCCTCACAAACTTCTACAGATGCACGATTGAGAGCGCCTGGTACGACAACTGCACCGTCCACAACCACAGGGCTCTCAAGAGGGTGGTGCGGTCAGCCCAAAGCATCACCGGGGGCACACTGCCTGCACTCCAGGAAATCTACAGCATCCGGTGTCACAGAAAAGACAAGACGATCATCAAGGACCTCAGCCAGCCGAGCCATGGCCTGTTCACCCCGCTACCATCTTGTAGGTGGAGACAGTACAGGGGCCACAAAACTGGGACCAAGAGACTGAATACCTAGCTTTCTAGCTCCAGGCCATCAGACTGTTAAATAGTCACCACTAGCCGACCTCTGCCCAGTACACTGCCCTGAACTTTTGTCACTGTTACTAGCCGGCAACCACCCGGTACTCAACCCTGCTTTTAAAATGTTTTTTAAAATGGTCAAATTAATAAACTAAACTAAACTGCACCTAAGAGATTACTGCCCTATGTACATACTGTAGTCATTGAACACTGGTCAGATTAATAATGTTTACGTACTGTTTTACCTACTTCATACGTAAACACTGTATTCTAGTCAAGGATCATCCTATATACAATTGAAGTCGACAGTTTACATACACCTTAGCCAAATACATTTGAACTCAGTTTTTCACAATTCCTAACATTTAATCCTAGTAGAAATTCCCTGTCTTAGGTCAGGATCACCACTTTATTTTAAGAATGTGAAATGTCAGAATAATAGTAGAGAGAATTATTTATTTCAGCTTTTATTTATTTCATCACATTCCCAGTGGGTCAGAAGTTTACATACACTCAATTACTATTTGGTAGCATTGCCTTTAAATTGTTTAACTTGTGTCAAACGTTTCGGGTAGCCTTCCACAAGCTTCCCGTAATAAGTTGGGTGAATTTCGGCCCATTCCTCCTGACAGAGCTGGTGTAAGGTTTGTAGACCTCCTTGCTCGCACACGCTTTTTAAGTTCTGCCCACACATTTTCTATAGGATTGAGGTCAGGGCTTTGTGATGGCCACTCCAATACCTTGACTATGTTGTCCTTAAGCCATTTTGCCACAACTTTGGAAGTATGCTTGGGGTCATTGTCCATTTGGAAGACCCATTTTTGCGAACAAGCTTTACCTTCCTGACTGATGTCTTGAGATGTTGCTTCAATATATATTCACATAATTTTCCTGCCTCATGATGCCATCTATTTTGTGAAGTGCACCAGTCCCTCCTGCAGCAAAGCACCCCCACAACATGATGCTGCCTCCCCAGTGCTTCACAGTTGGGATGGAGTTCTTCGGCTTGAAAGCCTCCCTCTTTTTCCTCCAAGCATAACGATGGTCATTATGGCCAAACAGTTCTATTTTTGTTTCATCAGACCAGAGGACATTTCCAAAGTACGACCCTTGTCCCCATGTGCAGTTGCAAACCGTAGTCTGGCTTTTTTTATGGCAGTTTTGGAGCTGTGGCTTCTTCTTTGCTGAGCGGCCTTTCAGGTTATGTCGATATAAGACTTGTTTTACTGTGGATATAGATACTTTTGTAACAGTTTCCTCCAGAATCTTCACTAGGTCCTTTGCTGTTGTTCCGGGATTGTTATGCACTTTTCACACAAAAGTACGTTCATCTCTAGGAGACAGAATGCGCCTCCTTCCTGAGCGGTATGACGGCTGCGTGGTGTTTACACTTGCGTACTATTGTCTGTACAGATGAACGTGGTACCTTCAGGCATTTGGAAATTGCTCCCGCCTTGAAATACATCCACAGGTACACCTCCAGTTGACTCAAATGATGTCAATTAGCCTATCAGAAGCTTCTAAAGCCATGACATCATTTTCTGGAATTTTCCAAGCTGTTTAAAGGCACAGTCAACTAAGTGTATGTAAACTTCTGGGCCACTGGAATTGTGACACAGTGAATTATAAGTGAATTAATCTGTCTGTTAACAATTGTTGGAAAAATTACTTGTGTCATGCACAAAGTAGATGTCCTAACCAACTTGCCAAGACTATAGTTTGTTAACAAGAAATTTGTGGAGTGGTTGAAAAACAAGTTTTAATGACTCCAACCTAAGGGTATGTAAACCTCCGACTTCAACTGTAACTACAGCTGTACACATCTTTTCTATTCCTATACTGTCCATAATGTCTATACACCATCATATACACATAAATTATATTTATATTCCGAACTCTGACATTGCTCGTTCAAAAAATGCATATATTTCTTAATTCCTTTCTTTTTCTTTTGGGGATTTCCGTGTATTGTTTTGTATTGTCATGTATTACTGCACTATTGGAGCTAGAAACATAATCATTTCACTACACCAGCGATAACATTTGCAAAATATGTGTACACGACCAATAAATCACATTTGATTTGATTTTGATGTGATGCGAATTTTCCAATTTGTGTGATATGTTATGTTCCAATTCATGCAATGTCTTATAAATTTGTTCTGATTAAGACACAGGAGTGCATTTTTAAGTAATTGGACTGAACTCATGTAACAATCCCAATGTAACCAAACCAAAATGTATCACATGCACATTGACAGCACATAGGGCCCAGACATAATGACACTTCAGATTTGAGGGGGGCCCTTGAGTTTAAGAAAATGTGTAATGTGTGAGCACATATTAGTCAAATATGCTTTGGTCGAGTCAATGCCCTCCAAGTCAGACCTTTGTAGCTCCTTATTTGAAACTGTCAATGGGATTGCCTAATGTTTCTATACCAAATCATATACTCACATTTTGTACAGATACATACTGAAGGCTAGTTTCATGTCTGTGTCTGTACAACAAAACTTTTTTAACGCTTGCTCAGACTCAAAAATATAACGATTATCTCCTGCTCTCTCTGCTTGAATTCCCTTTCATCTAGCAGAGTCCGAACTGTGCAAAGCGCTGCAGGTTAACCATCTCTCTTTACAGTTCAAGTTAAAGATGCAAAAGACCAAAGTCAATAATTAATTCACTGCATTTTATGTCACATTCATAATTACACCATTGTATCAATTCACAAAACAAAAAATAGATACACATTGAAAAATAGATACACGTCTCGTTGTAAGTTTATTACATCGTTATTACGCATGCCGAATAAAGGGTGTTATTGTCCTTCGTGAGAAATTGAGTTGGCATGTATCATTTTGAAATATGCATTTAAACACAAAAAATAATAGTTTGCTGTGACAATGACTTAGGCTAGTTTCAACATCCCCCACATAGCTGAACTGAAACTGAAAAACATTATACAGAGATGTATCAGCAACGTTTTACCTGCAGTGGATGAAATAAAAAGCCTCCGGTCCAACCTGCTGAGAAGGTTTACAGGGAATTTAAATCCATAGTGACCATCAAGCAGTCAGCCTCTCCTCGTTGTTCCCGAGGACAGTCAGTGCGCGCTGCGCTCTTGTCAACCCTCCTTCGTCGAGTCGCGCGAAAAGTGTGAGGCAGAGGAACATGCATGAAGATCTATATCTGAGGCAGTCCCTCTTTTCCTCTGTGCCATTGAAGCATCAACCCATTTTTTTTATGGCGTAGAGTAAACCTAATTTAATTTAGGAGCCAAACACGCCCAACTCAATAATTTAATTCGCCAATACATTTAGGCAGGCCATATATTTAGGCTGTATTGAATTATCCATCGGGGGTTTGTTCCATATGCATGAGACTACTTCACTTGATTGCGCTTGTGGGCATTATTCTGTCCCACAAATACCATAACTTACCACAATGTAATAATGAGGTGCTTTGAAACACTAAAACTAGTGGCAACTGAACTGCCACCACCTTAAAGGAGACAAAACCTTAATTTTGCTGGGGTATTGCAACATATGGGTGTGAGGGTAGTGGGACAGATTTAAGGTGTACTGAAACATTCATCCTGAGGTGTTCTGAAACATGACAAGGTGTGTTACAACCAGTGGTGGTCGGTGCCGTTTAAGATGAGGGAGGACATTTTTTTTCATGACCATGGCCTTACTTATTACAGCAGATTGGATGACTGTCATTCATATTACATTCACCCATTTCAATGTAACAGGGATAGGTTTAGGCAACTACATGAAACTCACATTTTCCCTATACCCATCATGAGGTTGCTACAACCTAGCCTACGAATGAAAGTTTACAAAGTAGGTGCACACAGGTCAAGATTTGAAGTGACAGACAGTGACACATTCAATACGGTGACACACTCTATCCTGCGTCTAGCTGATCTAGGGTGTAATCATTAGTCCAACAGTTGCAAATGAGAGTTTCTATTGGACAAATTCAGGTATGTTTGTCCCCGTTACGTTTGCTTCCGTTTAAGAAAAGTTGTTCAACAGATTCTACCGAATGAAGTTCACTTTCATAGCAGCCACATTCCTTCTCGCATCTATGCACTCTCCTCCTCTCACCTTTTCCCTTCGATAGTGGACTTCAATGCACAACACATCAGCTGTATGTGACCAGGCGTAAAAAAACTTTCCAAGCCAAATCATATCATAACCGCTATACACAGCCTACATCGTTGTCCACATATTAGCTAAAGTAACGCCATAGTCAACATAGCTAATAGAACTACTGTGTTAGTGAACCCGCTACAATATTGCAGTAACATTACAGTGTTCAGCCAGTAAGCAGTTTAGCACTTACACAGGCGGGCCCTGGTGGCAATAAATTAGTAAAACCAAAAGCTTACCTTGCCTTGGAAGAGTTCCAGTGTTGTGTTGGATAGTCATAGCCAGCTAGCTAACATAGCATCCCTCTGTTTGAGCACAGTGTTTGAGTAGGCTAAACTAGCTAGCTGCATTTGCTTGCTAAGTAAGTTAAACTAAAAGTGAAAAAATGTATGAAATCTCTCTATCTTGCCGCTCCTTAATTTAATTTTGGAAGAAATACATTTTTTCAACTATTGTCTTTCTCTCTCTTTGAGTCAACTACTCACAACATTTTACGAACTGCAGTGCTAGCTAGCTGTAGCTTACACTTTCAGTACTACATGTGGACAACATGTCAGTTCATGCTGCAAGAGCTCTGATAGGTTGGAGGACGTCCTCCGGAAGTTGTCATAATTACTGTGTAAGTCTATGGAAGGGGGTGAGAACCATGAGCCTCCTAGGTTTTGTATTGAAGTCAATGTACCCAGAGGAGAACGGAAGCTTGCTGTCCTCCGTCTACACCATCTTGCTACCCCACAGAGTGCTGTTGAGGCTACTCTAGACCTTCATTGCAAAACAGTGTTTTTTTAATCAATTATTTGGTGACATGAGATTATATTTAGTATAGTTTTATCTCAAAAGGATAACTTTTCAAGTGTTTTGCCATTTTTATGAAATTCACTGAGGATGGTCGTCCCCTTCTTCCTCTGACAAGCCTCCACTGGTTGTAACAGCACTTAAGAAAGTGTTGTGCAACACCTTGCCAGAGACTGGGAGCACTAACCCGGAAAACACTGTTATGGTGTTTTGAGTCCTGTGTAGGGCAAAATTAGATCCCTTCTTCTGGAGTTTACAAATACTGCAAATGGAATTCCCTCCTCTTGTTGTATGCTCTTATATGGTGTGTTTATAAACTCCTCATTGGTAATTACAACAGGTCAAATGTAAAGTATTATGCTCAAACAAGACTCAAGAAAATATAATTTAGCGAAAATACAAATTAGTTTGTCTAGGATAAGAATTACTTTTTCAATAAATCATTTTGAAGCTTCAAATGCTTTCCCTTTTCTTTCCAAACTATCAAATGACAATAAAACATTCAGGTCTTCCATCTCATTTTATTGATAAAGTAAGACAGTAAAAGGTATTTATTACATGAATATTCTTTGAAATCAACAGAAACATGGCATTATATTTCACATTCACAGAGGGGAAAAAACAGTAATGACTGCTAATGTTAGCATTAGGACATACAAAACTTGTGTAACACTTCAGCCCAGGGCTCAGTGCGATCCCCCAGTCATACATGCTAATGCATCTGACCTGAGTCTTTATATTCAGAAGAGGACAACCTTGGCATGGAAGGTTGTTCTGATGGATAGCATGGAAGGTTGTTCTGATGAATGTTCGTTTGACTTTGACTATTAGCATTAGCGTCCGAAATTCCCCCAAAAAACGGCACGTTCTTATTGTGAATTTCTTTTCTCTTTCCTTCTTCAATGTGATGTAATTTTGTACTCACGTTTTAATTTACGCATCATTTCTTGGATTGTTTTGGAGAGTTTCGTCTGAGCGTTTGGTGCTCTCACCTGTATGTGTTCAGAAAGAACCCAAACATGTAAACTTGTTTCTTACTTGACCACCTCCATGCCTCAGACTGGGGTATTCTGAACAGTACCGCAGCACAATGTTTGAAGTTCACATTTTTCCCATAATCTAAACATTTGTCTTCTGATATGGGGGCCCACATTCTACACACGGCATGTGGGTGTAGTTGAGAGGGTAAAATTCAGAAGAAATGTGCCATCTTACTTCCTGCCCCAGCAGTCTGGGGGTTCAATTCCCACATCCAACTTTCATTCCTTCTCTGTTTTCTTATCCGTCTAAACAAAGCACTGTGAAAATAAAGGTGGAATTTTACAGAAATATATTCTCCTTAGGCCCTATTCAGACTTGCGATACGTTTATTTAACATAGACTTTAAAAATGTTTTTACTGAAGTCTATGCTTCATTGAATCCCTGTTAAAGTCTACTTATCTCAAGTCTAAATCGGGCTACATTTGCTCAGTGTTACAAGGTTGGTTCCGCACAACAGCTCAGTCTTGAACACTGTCTAAGTAGACTAAAGCATATTTTTCACAAGTGGGAGACCCGGGTTCACATCCACCTCTCACATTAAAAGCCCACTTTATACATGTTACCTCTGCTATAACTTACATAGCCCTAAACATTTTTATTGTAACATTATTGATGATCTCACAATGGGCCTGCAACTCTAGCCTATAATTAGTGGCATTTTCTACCCTCGGAAAAGTATTACATTCCCAGTGTCTTCTTTAAAATGTTAATCAAAATATTGACTGAAAATCATCATCAAACAATATTTATACTTTAAACCATTGGCAATTTAAAACCATTTCATTGTATGAGACATAGTCTGCAAAAACCAGTCTTTTACATGCACTAAAAAATTATCTTAAAAACACAACTTCTCAGATTGAAGAACTAAGTTGGGTTTCTTTTTTAAACACTTTCTGCGTATCATAACGCTTATTTTCAAACACCCTCAAAACACCAGATCTCATTTCACATTAAAACACCCTTTCATTCAAACACCAGATCTCAGCTTAGGTGCACTACTTTTCATGGTTTTTCTACCCAATGGTGTTTTGAGTCGTTCTATTTTAACAGCGAACAATAGCCTAACGAATGCACTGACAGATGGGTACTCCCCTTTGTAAAATGTAATAAGGTCCACCGTAAGGAAATATGAGCTGTGACTGATTTATTTAGATCTCTGTTCGTCTCTATCGAACAGGTGCATCCTACAAGATAACCCTGACGTACCCCCCACCTTTGATATTTGTCTCAAGTGCATTCCATTAAGGGTAATTATGTAGTGGGTCCTTCATTCAACTCCTACACTCAACTCTAGATCTGTCACCTCAACGTTTGGTGTGACAGAATCAACTATTTCAGGAAACCCTTGTTAGTCACGCATAATGATAACAATCATATGATAATCATCATGTTTAAGGTTGTCCTTGTTAGTAGAGAATCTCACTTGCTTACTGCTTGACATTAGTTATATGAGTTCACCTCAAATACTAAGATAGAGCTTTTATTGGCCATGTGACCTGACCAGGTAAAACTCTACCTGAGTATTTGAGTTGTCATTGAACTCGCATGACTTCAAGCGAAAAAATGCAAGGGAGATTCCCTCCTAAAATGGTTATCCACAAGGCCTGAGGGTTAACATTTGGCCAACATTCCTCCAATTAAATGGCAATTGAATAATATGATTTGCCTTCACATACGCAGTTCAAGCAGACAAAACAAGTGAACAATTAGAACAAGAACTCAGTGGCCATGCCACAACATTATTAAAGACTACACTGGAACTTTAACACTTTAAAGTGAAGCAATCTGATAGTTTCTTGTTCTTTGGTGCAATATTAAGTGGTAATACAATCAATAGAGCCATACCACACTAAGAAAGACATTTTGTGACATGGTAGAGTGAACCCAAGAGCAGAGAATGAACCAGACCAGGAATCAGCGACTTGGAAAAAACATAAATACTTGAGAACATAACAATAGAGGAAAACTAAAACTCAAAACAACAAACACCCATACTCGAAAACTCACGGGGGTGGAAACATACAAGGAACTGAATTCAAGAGCTAACAAAGGGAAACCGAAAACAAGCCTCTCTTAAAGGGGAAATAATGAAATGATAAGACACACCTGAGTGACATAAAGTATCTAGGGCAGTTTCTGCTGCCCTCTGGTGCCAAGAGGAACCATAACAGTACCCCCCCCTTCTAGGAGCAGCTCCATCCGCAGAGCCATGACGACCACCACGTAGTTGGTTGAGGTTTCTAACAAGACCCGGATCCAGGATGTCCTGGGCAGGCACCCACGCCCGCTCCTCTGGACCAGTAGCCCTCCCAGTCCACCAGGTACTGCAGGGTCCCTCGGAACTGATGAGCCTCCAACAGACACCGAACAGTGTAGGCTGGGCGGCCATCCACAAGTCGAGGGGGCGGAGGAGCAGGTGTGGGGGGAGAGAACGGAATTGGTCCTTACCAGTTTGAGACAGATGACATGGAAGGACGGACAGCCTGTTGTTGATGTCAAGCAGAGGAGCGGAGCAAGGAGGATCGCGCTCTGATCCAGGTGCGGCGACATTGTCGAATGAACGCCTCGGCTGATGGCACCCCTGCTTCGGCCTCTTGGGGGTTCTTGCAGGGCTGGCTGGGGATGGGAAGAGGTTGGAGCAACCCGGCCGGTCGCTGACGTGAAGACTTGCTTTGGGCACAGATGGAACAGGCCGCAACAAAGGACCTCACATCCTCCATCATGTTGGGCCACCAGGATTTCCGCCTCAGGAACTCCAGTGTCGGATTAACCCCTGGATGCCCAGTTAATTTAGAGGAGCGTCCACATTGTAGTACTCAGGTCCAGGCTGATCACGGAACGTAAAGTCTGTTCGTGGGTCCCACGCCGGTGTCAGGTTCTCGGGTCTGGGCTTGTCGGACCGTGGTCTCAATACTCCATATCACAGGGGCCACCCACAATCGGTCAGTCGGCGACCGCCTCAATCTTTACGGGGTCCATTTGGATGCCTAGAAAATAACTTGGGATACGTGGAACTCACATTTCCCTATCTCGACATGTAGTTGACTCTGCAGGAGGCGTCTCAGGACTTGGCGGACGTGCAAGGGTCTTGGAGAAGATCAGGATGTCGCAGAGGTAAACAAAGACGAATCGATCCAACATATCCCTCAGGGTATCATTGACCAATGCTTGAAAGCCTGTCGGTGAGTACGATAATCCAAAGGGCATGACTAAATACTCATAGTGGCCACTAGGGGTGATAAAGGCAGTCTTCCACTCCCTCCCTGATTCTCACCAAAGTGTAAGCGTTGTGGAGGTCCAGTTTGGGGAAGAATTGGTTCCCTTGGACCAACTCCAATGCGGAGGACAGAGGTAGAGGGTAACGATTCTTGATCGTAATCTGGCTCAGCCCCATGTAATCAATGCAAGGATGCAGGCCTCCATCCTTCTTACCATGACAAAGAAGCCTGCACCAGCAGGGGATGTAAAGGGGTGAATGAAACCTGGCTCCAGCGACTCCTGGATGTAATTCTCCATGACTGCTGCTTTGTGGTTCGAGAGGGAGTACAGATGACCCCAGGGAGGTGTGGCGCCGGTTAGGAGTTCTATGGCACAGTCGTAAGCACGATGAAGGGGAAGGGTGGCAGATTGCCTCTTAGTGAAGGCCTACCGGAGGTCGAAGTATTCGAGAGGGAGTGTGTAAAAGTCTTGATATTAAAGGGATGCAGGAGGACACAGCGAGGCACTTGGTGGGGGTCGTAGACATTTAGTCTGGCAGTCCGTACCCCAGTCTAGAAGGTGTCCCGTGGACAGGAAACTAGTGGGTTATGTAGCGCTAGCCAGGGGTACCCTAGTATAAGGGGGTTCTTGGGAGCAGTGATCAACAGAAAACTAAGAGTCTAGAAAGGTTCAGTACTTTTGTGAAGCATCACAGCACAATTGAAAAATATATGGCAAATAGAAATCCTGAATGGATGGTGTTAAGAGATAGATGGGAGGGGTTGAATGGAGCTGAAGGGTGGGACAAGATAACCAATGTAAAACATCATGGGTCTGTAAAATGTATATAGGTTCAGAAATTGTGAAATAGCACAGTTACAAATAGAAATCAAACTGGATGGACATCAGAAATAGAGGAAGGACTAAAAACAAACAAAATGTAACTATTGTAAAATATGTATAAAATGTGTATAATATGTATAAACTGAAGGTAAAAGCCTAAGTGTTATTGTTTATTAGTTTAATCCAATTGGGGGAGGGGTGGTAGGGTTTGAGGGGAATAATAAAGGTATATTCAAAAAAAAGTGTGCATATTTATGTATATACAGTTGAAGTCAAAGGTTTACATACACCTTAGCCAAATACATTTAAACTCAGTTTTTCACAATTCCTGACATTTAATTGTAGTAAAAATTCCCTGTCTTGGGTCAGTTTGGATCACCACTTTATTTTAAGAATGTGAAATGTCAGAATAATAGCAGAGAGAATGATTTACTTCAGCTTTTATTTCTTTCATCACATTCACAGTGGGTCAGAAGTTTACATACACTCAATTACTATTTGGTAGCATTGCCTTTAAATTATTTAACTTGGGTCAAACATTTCGGGGAGCCTTCCACAAGCTTCCCACAAGAAGTTGGGTGAATTTCGGCCCATTCTTCCTGACAAAGCTGGTGTAACTGAGTCAGGTTTGTAAGCCTCCTTGCTCGCACACACTTTTTCAGTTCTGCCCACACAATGTCTATAGGATTGAGGTCAGGGCTTTGTGATGGCCACTCCAATACCTTGACGTTGTTGTCCTTAAGCCATTTTGCCACAACTTTGGAAATATGCTTGGGGTCATTGTCCATTTGGAAGACCCATTTGCGACCAAGCTTTAACTTCCTGACTGATGTCTTGAGATGTTGCTTCAATATATCCACAAAATGTTCCATCCTCATGATGCCATCTATTTTGTGAAGTGCACCAGTCCCTCCTGCAGCAAAGCACCCCCACAACATTATCCTGCCACCCCCGTGTTTCATGGTTGGGATGGTGTTCTTCAGCTTGCAAGCCTCCCCCTTTTTCCTCCAAACATAACGATGGTCATTATGGCCAAACAGTTCTATTTTTGTTTCATCAGACCAGAGGACATTTCTCAAAAAAGTAAGATCTTTGTCCCCATATACAGTTGCAAACCGTAGTCTGGCTTTTTTATGGCGGTTTTAGAGCAGTGGCATCTTCCTTGCTGAGCGGCCTTTCAGGTTATGTCGATATAGGACTCGTTTTACTGTGGATATTGATACTTTTGTACCTGCTTCCTCCAGCATCTTCCGAAGGTCCTTTGCTGTGGTTCTGGGATTGATTTGCACTTTTTGCACCAAAGTACGTTCATCTCTAGGAGACAGAACGCGTCTCCTTCCTGAGCGGTATGACAGCTGCGTGGCCCCATGGTGTTAATACTTGCGTACTATTGTTTGTACAGATGAACGTGGTACCTTCAGGTGTTTGGAAATTGCTCCCAAGGATGAACCAGACTTGTGGAGGTCTACAATTTATTTTCTGAGGTCTAGGCTGTCTTAGACCTTAATTATAAGTGAAATAAACAATTGTTGGAAAAAGTTATAATGACTCCAACCTAAGTGTTTGTAAACTTCCGACTTCAACTGTATGTATGTGTATATATTTACCCGAAATTGGAAATGATGCAGACAATTACATTGATGAAAGCAACAATCTGATCCACCCATAAAAAAAAGAGTCTCAGAGTGGTTCACCCAACCTGCAGTAGAATGGGCTTGATCTGATATTCCACCTGACCGGAGCTAATGAAGCATCCATTGAGGGCTTGACTCCGCAGAGGGATGGGACAAATCACTCAGGGGAATTGTAACTCTCTGATGAAGTCTTGATCCATGAATTTATCTGCGGCCTCGGAGTCCACAAAGGCTTTAATCTGGTGCTGACGGTTGTCCCAGTGGAGGGTTGCAGGTAGTGACAGACAGTGGCTGGGTTGCCGGGAGGTAACTGCACAGCTTGTCAGGGTCTCTCCCGGTCCCGGCGAGCTCTGACGTTTCCCGTCAGCTCTGGGCATGTAGCACGGAGATGGCCGAGACCTCCGCAGTAGAGGCAGCAGCCTTTGTGCATGCGCCTGTCACGCTCCTGTGGGCTCAGACGTGTGCGACCCAGCTGCATGGGATCATCCATGCTGGACTCTGTAGGCTTGGGGTGCTCAGGAAACCGGAATGCTGTCTCACCGGTTCTCGGATGCGGTTGCCAATCCTGATTGACAGCGTTATCATGAACTCGAGATCCTTTCCCAGTTCCCGAGTGGCCAGTCCATGATGGAGTTAGACAGCCCCTGGTGGAAAGCGGTAACCAGTGCCTCCGTATTCCACCCACTCTCAGCCACTGGTCTAGCCCCTTGGTGAAAGTTAAAATGGAGAACATAACAACACAGGAAAACAAAAAACTCTAAACAACAAACACCAACACTCAAAAACTCACATGGGGGAAACATACAGGGAACTGGATTCAAGAGCTAACAAAGGGAAACAGAAAACACACCTCTTTTAAAGGGGAAACAATAACGAAATGATGACATAACTGAGTACCATAAAAAGTCTCTAGGGCGGTCTCTGCCGCCCTCTGGTGCCAGGAGGAACCATAACACACAATTCCCACATTTGGTTAAGAAAAACATGTTATTTTAGTTGGTTTATCTAAATCAACTCAAATCAAATCGAAATCAAATCAACATCTAACCATCTAGCTTTTTGTGAGTTGAGTTCCATAGATTTCTGAGCCAGTACGTTTCCTGACTAGAAGATGATTGACATTAATACAGATATAGTAGTCTATGTGGCTGCCCTGCCACTCTCTCCACAATGCACCACTGTGCAACAAAGTTTGAGATTGACCCTGGTTCAAGAGACTGTATAGAGTTACTGTCTGCTACCTTAAACCTCCTATGAAAAATTATGAACTGCCCATCCACTGAAGCCAACAAACGTCAGTTTAACAGTCTTTTATGGTCCATGGCATGGCATTGATATAACTGAAACTGAAAAAATCCACTGGGGTTGTCTGGCTGCCAGTAAAAAACACCACAAGACAGCAATCACATCTCTGGAGCATCCCTGGGTTGAATCCTATTTTAAATTTTTCATTTACTTTTAGCATTTGCTTTAAGCCTGCCGGGAGTGCCAGAGTGGGAGGGGTTACACTTGTTTGACTATCCAAGTGGTTCTATTGTGCCAGGCATGCTCAATCAAGCACAGCTCAAGTATTTGAAATAATTTTGAATACTATTTGAACCCAGGTCGGCTCTGGCGATAAACAGATAGCAGAGGCCTTAGGAAAGTTCAAATAGTTCATGTTTAATGACACATTCTACAGTCACAAAGGTCAACTGTAAGGTCAGATATAATCAGTAAAACAATGTAGAGGTAGAATGCATTGTTTATCTATGGTTGAGCAATGTTAACTCATACAGATTTGAGATCCCTTTTCGGCTCAACGTGAATCTGATATTTTTCCACCAATTGGTCTTTTGACCAATCAAATCAAGGCCTTGTTTCCCAGTTGCGATGTAATTTAAGCATTACGATGATCGTACCAAATGCATCCTTATTTACGAAGCAACTCTTTAAGAGTGTTTCCCAAACAAGCTGATAGGATCGATACTGATAGGATTGAAAGGAAAGCAGCGTTCTCCATTCAAATCTTACAGTAACATAAAAATTATTCCACAATACTGACGACGGATCAGCTCCTAGAGAGATATTACCACCTATGTCTATTGAGGTGGTTTATTATGCTTACCCAATAATAATGCACTAAATCACAGATTGGGCACATCATTGCGCACATGTTGTCACACGTCATGAAACACATTTAGGCAAATATTTAAGTAGCCTAGTCGTAAAATAGAACTCAACTGCCTATGTATGCCTATGTTTGATGTAATCACCTCGGGTTTTCATTTGAAGCTATCGGTAGTAACAGTCAAACAGATTGCATAAATACATCTTGATTATATCTTTAGTGGATAACTTCTATAAATAAAGTGTATTGTTATTTACGAGCCAACTTTTTAAGTGTTTCCCAAACAAGCACGTGGAGAGAACGTTCGCTAAGTGCGTCATTTGACCATGTGTCGATACTGATAGGGTAAAAAAATCACTTGTAGATGTGCAAAGGTTTTTATGAAGAGCTCTGGGAAACCCCACCGCTATTAAAGATACATCGTAAGAAGGTCCTAACGATGATCTTAATGCTAGGAAGGCTCTCGGAAACGAGGGCAGTAATTAGGCCAAAAATCTGAATTGGGCTGCCAGTGTAAACAAACACAGCCTTTGAAAGTTAGATACATGATTAATGGCTAAGAATATAGGCTTATTATAATTTTGGGTTAAGATTTTAAAACCTAATTCATAATAGATATACTGCGTCCGTGTTTAAAGAAAATGTGAAATTAAACAAGCTGGGACCGGCAGGCAGTCACCTGTGAGTGAAGTTATTCCCTTTAATCATACTCATCTTTCATCTTTTAGTTGAGGAACAACAGTAGAACCACACATGCCTCTTGTCATGCAGTATACGTTGGACTGATTTCAAACTAAAGTATACCACCTTACCACCCAACACATTATTAATCCTTAATATGTCCAAATAACTCCTCAATCACCTCTTAATATTGTAATAAATATTGTTTCCTAAACCTCCATCCAGTCTGTTTATTTTCCACCAGTCTGCCTGGAAATAGAAGCATGGGATTCTATATATAAATGACTAATAACTTTTTTTTTTTTACAGATAATAAAAAACATCTGTTGTCTGAACTTGTGGCGTGGGATCATGTTTACCAGTAGAGTATGTTCGGTTATCAGCTGTTTGTTTTAGAGATGAATATGAATATGCTGACTCGTATATTTCAATGTTTTTATTTTATTTGACTGAATAAACCAAAATCTATTTTACAGACTGAATGTTGATGGTTCCATTGTCTCAAAGTTATGCTTAAACATGTTATTGTCGGTGGTTGTGAATGGGTAAAGGGGTGAATGTGTGCTGATAACTACTGTACTTTATTGAGGGAAAATGTACTTGCTACGGTTGTTTTCTTACCTAGCTATCTTAAGAGAACTGCACGAAGGTAAGTCGCTCTGGATAAGAGCATCTGCTAAATTACAGAAATGTAAATGTAAACATGGGTTGGGGTGGGGGGAGTTTTAATGCTGATATGAGAAACACAGGAAGTGGAAACATTAGGGCAGGGATCATCAACAAGATTCAGCCGCAGGCCGATTTTTTCTTGAGCTAGATTATAATTACAAATGATTTGTAGACAGCAAATTGATCGCCTGAACATATATAATATTTGACGAAAGCATAATCATTTCAAACATTGCTTACATTTGTATACGACCACATACAGTATATCTCTCTATTATGTGTGGGAATACCTTGGAACCAATTTCCCAAAATAAAATCACTTGCTGGCATTTTTTTTACAGTATTTTATGTCCAACAGTTGGGGAACCCTGCATTAGGATATTGCTTCAGTCACATTACTTTTACTGATGATATACACTTTTTGACAAACGGAATTGTAAACTCCGTGTTTGCAAGTTACAGCCTTATAAAAACCAGCACTGCAGGGAGTGAGCTAACTCTGAGGGGCTTCTATGTCCCTGTCATTGTCCCAAAGGACTCTGAAGGAGGATGGGTTAGTGATGAAGTGAGACCTTTGAAACAGCTGGATGTGGATGTAGGAACACACAGAGTGATCTGGCAGAGTTCAGCCAGCCTCCAGAGACTGCCGGGCCATCCAAGGGTCAAAGGTCACTGAGAATGACCAATGCTAGCGTGACTCTGCGACCACCTCCTCACGCACATCATGGACTGTGTCCCAAATGGCACCCTATTCACTATATAGTGCAATACCTTTGACCAGCGCTGGCCAAACGTAGTGCACTACGTGAGGGATAGGGTGCTATTTGGGACGAAGCCCATGATAGACTACAGCTCTCTCACCAAAACAAACTGTAGGCTTTCTGCTATTTTTAAACAGTCTAGGGATCCTGAAGTAAAATACGTATTGGGTTTCAACATACACAGTAAAGACTGGGTTAATCAAATTAAAAAGCCAGTGCTTTAGTTTTGTTGAGAACATGAATATCCTATAGGTGAATAACAAGATCTCTATGGTTGAGGCTGGTTCAAGTGGCTCGTTTGAATCCCAAATTAGACCTACAGCTGTTTAATGCAGTTTCAACCGGTATTATAATTTCTACAAACATGCACACTAATTGGTTTCCCCTCCTCTTCTGTACACACATTACAGATTAGTCTTGGTAATATGTTTCCTTTCCACTCCTCTGCAGGGTATGCGTGTGTGTATGTCTGTCCGCATTTACAGTATCAGTCAAACGTTCAAGGGTTTTTGTTTATTTTTACTATTTTCTACATTGTAGAATAGTACTGAAGACATCAAAACTATGAGATAACATATATGGAATCATGTAGTAACCAGAAAAGTGTTAAACAAATCAAAACATATTTTTATATTTTATATTCTTCAAAGTAGCCACCCTGGAATGCCGTTCTAACAGTCTTGAAGGAGTTCCCACATATGCTGTGCACTTGTTGGCTGCTTTTCCTTCACTCTGTGGTCCAACTCATCCCGAACCATCTCAATTGGGTTGAGGTCAGGTGATTGTGTAGGCCAGGTCATCTGATGCAGCCCTCCATCACACTCCTTCTTGGTCAAATAGCCAAATGCGTATTGCTGCAGAATGCTGTGGTAGCCATGCTGGTAAAGTGTGCCTTGAATTCTAAATAAATCACAGACAGTGTCACCAGCAAAGCACCCCCACACCATCACACCTCCTCCAAGCTTCACGGTGAGTACCACACATGCTGAGATAATCCATTCACCTACTCTGCGTCTCACTTAGACAAGGAGGTTGGACAAAAAATCTCAAATTTGGACTCATCAGACCGAAGGACAGATTTCCACCGGTCTAATGCCCATTGCTCGTGTTTCTTGGCCCAAGCAAGTCTCTTATTACTATTGTTGTCCTTTAGTAGTGGTTTCTTTGCAGCAATTCAACAATGATGTCCTGATTCACGCAGTCTCCTCTGAACAGTTGATGTTGAGATATGTCTTGTTACTTGAACTTTGTGAAGCATTTATTTGGGCTGCAATTTCTGAAGCTGGTAACTCCAATGAACTTATCCTTTGCAGCAGAGGAAACTCTGGGTCTTCCTTTCCTGTGGCGGTCCTCATGAGAGCTAGTTTCATCATAGTGCTTGATGTTTTTTGCGACTGCACTTGAAGACAATTTCAAAGTTCTTAAAATTGTCTGCACTGACTGACCTTCATGTAATGATGGACTGTTGTTTCTCTTTGCTTATTTGAACTCTTCTTGCCATAATATGGACTTGGTCTTTTACCAAATAGGGCTGTCTTCTGTATACCAAACCTACCTTGTCACAACACAACTGATTGCCTCAAACACATTAAGAAGGAAAGAAATTCCACAAATTAACTGTTAAGAAGGCACACCTGTTAATTGAAATGCATTCCAGGTGACTACCTCATGAAGCTGGTTCAGAGAATGCCAAGAGTGTGCAAAGCTGTCATCAAGGCAAAGGGTGGCTACTTTGAAGAATCTAAAATATAATATTTATTTTGATTTGTATAACAATTTGTGGTTACTATATGATTCCATGTGTGTTATTTCATAGTTCTGATGTCTTCACTATTATTCTACAATGTAGAAAAACCCTGTAATGAGTGTCCAAACTTTTGACTGGTACTCTATGTGTGTGCATGCATGCATTGTGTATGCATTTGTGCATGCATACGCGTGTGTGTATATGTGTACATGTGTGTATGTACACCCATCGGGTATATACAGTAAAGGCACTTTCTCACAGTATCACAATGGGCGTCCAGTTTAATGAACCCCAGCTGGACGTGCAGCAGTCCTTAGAGACCTGATGACCACTGAGGGATGACTGGCCTGCAGGTTGTGTGTGTTTTGTGTATGTGTGTGTGTGTGTGTGTGTGTGTGTGTGTGTGTGTGTGTATGTGTGTGTGTGTGTGTGTGTGTGTACCTCGTGCCAGCAGCACTACTGACCAAGGACACTCAGGTCCCTGACTGGAACCCTCCATTGGCCAAAGAGGTTCACACCAAAAAATATACATTCATCAGTTATTACAGTGTAATTACAATTGAATTTGAATGTACTATCAAAGTAAATGCCTTGTGAGGAAAAACAATGTCCTATTCTTCAGTGTAGCCTATATCTTGGTGACATCTTCCATTAGGATTGAGTTCTTCTCTGCTAATTTGTGCAAAAATGCAATGATGGATTAAAGGACATTCAGGGGCCATTTCTCAGAATCATGATAACCACTAGAGGGCAGGATTCTCCATATATATAAAGGGCACCTAATTCTAGAAGGATAGAGTTCAGAATATAATTATTCTGTTGACTCCAAATGGACAATTATCCAGGTGCTCACACAAGGAGTAATTATCCTTCAATTAAAATGATTATAAATCAACAAATGTCACACTAAAATGTATATTACAGCAAAATAATATTAGATCACACACACACACACACCTGCTGCCAAATACTAGCTTAATATTGGACAAAAGTGTAATCCTGAGATAATTTAAAAGGCACCATTGGAGAGACAATACAAAAGCAACAGCTCAGTATATCAGAAGGTATAACTTTGGCACAGGATTATGTTGGGTGAGTGGAGTACTGTATATCGTACCTTTGATCAAGCTGTAAGGGTAGTGGAGATGATGACGTATGTCCAAACCTCCTGTGGATTGCATCACATCCATATATCTAAATGATTGAACACAAGCCTGATCTCAGATCTGTTTCGGCTGTCTTGCCAACTCCGCTAATAATTTTCAAGCCAAACATTAGCCCTGTTTATACCTGGTGCTAATATGGGTCCTTTGTCCTGATCTTGTTTACATTGTGATTGTGCCCACATTTCCAGAAATGTGTCTACACATTGTATTAACATGTGTCTGTTTTCCGTCCACTGTGTCTGCATTGTGACCAGATATCCTGGTCCTTTTCTTTACGCAAATTATTTCACAGCTATTTCTTCAAAATAATATTTATTTATTTATTGTTAGACACATATTGATGTAATCAGTTAATAGTGCCACCTGTAAGTGATTTTAGAGTGCAGAATAAGGAGGATTTAAATGGTTTCTCTGTCTACACAAAGTGTCTTTTGATTGTCTACACCGGTCAAAAAATGTGGGCACAATCAGAATGTGGACAGGATCAGGACAAAGGAGACAAGTTAGAACCAGGTATAAGCAGGACTATTGAGAGATACAAGCGACCATATGATTTACCATAGGCGTTGGCAAGACAGCACAAAACAGATCTGGAACCAGAATAATTGAACACAGTGTTAGAACTCATTGCAAACACCCAGTGTGTCAGTTGTCAATCAAACATGGAGCACCATTGGACATGTCTTTTCAAGACAAAAAAGCAATACAACATCAACGTGATCAAATATTGCGCAATATTATATTTATTAACCTCCATAAAATGTTGGTTTGTGAACTTAGGGGAAAGTGCAGTTACAAATACTTATATTCCTTTGATCTCAATAATGTAAATGTCTCTCTAAAGTAAATGAATTATTTGTAGCATAAAATTACAGCAACATAGATAGCATGAAAAGGACGTTGACAAAAAGCAGAGTGATTCTGTATCTATGAAGAACAAAACAAGAGGACATAAAGTTTGGAGCTGACACCTGCCAGTTTGCGGCATCTTAGCATGTCCAATGCAGCCAGACTGCATCGTACTACATTTCACTACTGTTTCCCAGTGGAGTGAAATAAACCTGAAATAGAGCTGAATTCAGTCTGGATTTCTAGCCTATGTTCCATTGACAGCATACTACGGTGGCCCTACGGGGAAAAGTAACAAGGAAAAGTAGCTTTTAAATTGTTTGCCAAGGTACAGAAGCATAGCCGCATCTCCTGATTAATTGACTTTCCTTGAACCTCTCTGGGCTTCAGATGCCTTAGTAAGTATATAGGTCTAGTCAGCTTCACTACTAAGCCTTTAGGCCTGTACATGACCTCAGTGCAACGTGCAGCCATCAACTCTACTGTACATCAACAGTCACATTCAGAGGTGTGTTTTTCTCTTGGTCATATAACGCTTTCTATAGCAAATAGTGTAGAAATGTACAGCCTGAGAATCTTCATTTATACACACATGATGCACAAACTATGCAAATCAGTTTATATCAGCTTTTAATAATTACAGAGGCTTTGTAAATACATGACTATCAATTGCTAAAAGTTTCAAATATGCTCTATAGGAATATGGATTATAACACAATTATTTATATCAATTTTAAAAATAGAGAGACTTGAAATCCTGTTACATGTATAATTATTCCCCTGGAAAAGAAAAAGAAAAACAACAACTTGAAACAGAATTTATATTATATTGCTTCTTAACCATACTTCTCTTCTTTTTGGAAAACCTAACCACAGCTCAGGGTTGATATGGCAACAACACGGATAGGAATACATCCTAATATTAAATATCTCTACATCATCAAAAAAAATACTATGCTCTTTCTTGTTCCTGTGGTTCTTAACATAAGATCTCATCTCAAAGTGTGCCCGCATGTCAACAGCGACAACTGACAGGTGATAACCACTACTCTGCAGTCTATCACACTAGAACTTTGCTGTTTATGAGGTCATACTACAGTCATCAGACCGTCGTAAATGAATACAAATGAAGTATGCTTTAGGCAACATCCTTTTGATTGCGGACCATCACACTTTCTTTACTTAGTCAACAGACAGTCATCAGTCAAGTCAAGGTACGTTTTCCCCCTTTTCACACCATTAGATTACACACACATCCCACTCACACACTGAATTTGTTGTGCTCTGAGATGTCAATCCAAAAGAATGTTTTGTAAATACTGGTGTTGGAATTTTAGCTAGCACCCTCATTTTGTTTCGGGGAATTTCCAATACCAAGAAGTTTACACTGTTAAGGTCCGGGATATAAACCCAAAGCAAACTGAGTGGAAAATATCAATTCAGACCGTTTCAGAAAAAAAAAACCTCAGTGGAGAGAGTAAACTTCATTTAAACTCATCAACATTACGATGAGTGAATCCCTGCCTTTTTGGACAGGTGATGGTATGAGGAGACGTTGCCTTGAGAACATGGAGGGAAATGATGCTGCACATCAGGACATTCTTATTCTAGTGATACTGTTTTTGACTTGGCCAGTTTCAGACGTGTTGTATAAAAGAGACCTTTCAAAGAAGTCCAATGGCAAATGGTTTAGCAAATGTCCTGTAGCTCCACGTGTTCCAGAACAGCAGTCACTGGGAGTAAAAATTCCCCTAAAAGCATTACCTAATTCTATAAAGAAGCTATCATCATTTTGAGCTCTGTGGATATCTACAACTTTCTTCCTCATCAACAAAACACATCAAAACACCATCATAGAATAAATACATCTCTAATACTTCAATTATCATACAACATTTCTACCAAATTGATTCTTAGAAGTATCTGCCTCTCTTCGATTGCCAAACAAGTTGAACTATTCCTATTCTAGGGGAAGGGGAAAAGGAAATTCCAGCTTTAGTGTTTGTTCACCTACTTTTTCTCATCGTTGCATAAACTTGACTGATATTCGTCTTCAGAAACATGCCTATTCTGCAGTGTTGGGGTAAATTCTTTTCAAATTCAGGAAGTAAACTGACATTTTATTCAATGCTTCTCTATGAGAAAAATGTGGAATTGGAATTTCAGTTTACTTCCTGAATTGAAATGAAATTGACCCCATCCCTGCTACTCTGTTGAACTAGGGTAATCCATTCCTGAGTCTTCAATCCCAAAGCCCTAAACATCAGTTCAGGGTATATTAATGACCTCATGTGATTGTGTGTGTATTACTCCTCTCAGAGGACATAGAAGACCGTGAAAGAAGGGATGATGGTTGGCGATAACGATTGGATAGCCCTGACTGCCAAGCTCTCCTCTCTCGGCCATGTCATGTTCAGAAGACAACAGTAGGGAGAGCTGTTGGCCCACATTTCAGCTCCCTGTGGAAGACAGTATAATGATTTATGAACTTAATTTACATTTTCAATATGTATTGTGTGCCACTTTCCATCCTCAAGTAAACATAACTACAAACAAATATTACAACTTGAAAGTATGTTGAAAACATGGCAAGTGAAATCTAAGGGCAACAACTTGCTACTGTACCTATTTTGAAATCCATCTGATGTGATCTCCCCTTCAGGGTAGATATGTGCAATACCATTGTCTGAGAAAACACTGTACTGTCCCTCAAATCAAACTACAACCCAGTAAAAAGGGAGAGAGAGAAAAATAAAGAACTCCACACACTGCAGTGCCATGGCCGGCGTTATGGGCGATTGCCAGTATGTGTCATAAAACCTGGAAATGGTTTACATCGTTTTTTTTCACCATTCATTTTTGTGTCTGGGATCTTAGAACTACTTCGTATAAGGTCTGTGTTTTGTGTTGGCTTACCTTGGAGTGACGTTTTGTTAAACGCGCAAATCTCTCCCGGACGAGTGAATGTTCATCAATAACTAGCTTTGCACATTGATTATAGTAAATTGAGGCAAATATATTAATAAAACTCCCCTTGTCCGTGAGAGAATTACACAGCTATCAAAACGTCACGACAAGGTAAGCCTACAACCAAACACAATTAATTAGCATCTTCTGTCAAATTCACTATGTGAAAAATGAATGTCGGAAAAACCATTGGAACCATTTCCGTGTTTTTATGGGTATTATAACGGTATAATTTGACCGAGACGCACGCCGACATAAAGACCGCATCAATGTCAGATAAACCATCCCAGCGAGCGAAACAGTGCCCCTCTGTCTCAGTATGTGTAGCCCATGTATGTGACGGTGTCAGGACTTAAAGAGCATGGCATGTCATTCTTTTTTTTTGCCAGACCGCATCAGATACATGGGCTACACATAGTAAGAAAGAGGGGCGCTGTTTCGCTCGCTCGGATGCTATTTTTGACGAACGCGCGAAGGTAACCTATTTCTTGAAGTGATTTGTTGGACAATCAGATGACAACATCATGACTGGTTGTGTTCATGCCACATTTAAAAGGTAATACATTTTTTACAGCTAAATGCCTTTACTATAAAACCCACAGTAGAACCGCTAAAGCAGTCATTTGGACTGCTCATTAATTTAAAACATGTATTACTCCGCCAGTTATAAAGCCATGCCCCCTTTTGCCCTTGACCTTTCTTAAATACGTCTATAAAACACACTGTTGTTGTTAGAATCAAACAGAACCCGTTTTACAATGGTTTTTCCCAATTGCCTACTGTCCTGCCGACAGTAGGGCCTGCCCCCCTCCCGATAGTGCCATTCCCAGCTGATAACCACCCCGATAACTTTCTCAAAACTGAACCTAAACTATACTGAAACTAATTTCACACATATAACAACAGATTCATAAATAAATGAAGTAAAGTATGATGTGGGGAATGGGCGAGTTGATGAGCGAGGGGAAGCGGACAATACATAATTATGTAATCACCAATTGTGAATGAAGAACAGTGCGGGACATTCTATTGTATTGATCTATTCTAATATTATAACCTCAAAATAGTAATGTACCCTATATCAGTTCAGCGAAACCAAGCAGTCTTTTCAGTCTATTCTGGCCTACTTGGAGTAGACAGTGAGAGCGTGCGTAATTGACAATGGCAAGCGTTGCTACAAAATCTGAATGAAAATGATTCAGATGGTGGGGAAGAAATGAATCATGATGAAATCTCTGATGATTATTCTTTTGATTCTGAGCCTCAGGCTGAAATCTACACCTCCGAGGCGTAAAGGCAAAAAAAGCCAGAACGGTTCGCACTGAGCAGGTGCCTGCGCCACCAACAAATGAAACGGTGAGACAGGAGAGAGGAAGGGACGGCACCGCTTGGAAAGAACAAGCCGGTGACAATGCTACGGGCCAAATATCAGCACAAAATGTCATCACTGAAAGAGCAGGCGTCAAGCGCTTTCCCTGTTTATATGAGATGGACATTCTCCAACTGATAATTGACAATTTCTTACGGCTGTCATCGACACTTACTGTATATTCATTATAATGCCATTATTGCTTTGTGGTGATCTTCACTATTTATCAAGCACACTTGGCGCTTATATGTTTAGGCTACTGATGTGTTCATCATTTGACTGCACACCGTGCGTCTTGGGGGTTGGGGTATTTTTATTTTGTTTTTATAAAAAGAAGCTGTTACCGCGTTCCAACACCTATGCTTTCTGTTTCATAGTTGTAACAAAGGCACTCCACGAATACAATTTATTGAACACTTGAATTTGGGTGTTTTTTTGTGTTTTTCAGTTTTTACATACTGTATCCTACAGTAACATAAACTAATGAAAATGCTTCTGTGTTTTTTGAAATATATGTTTTGTGTTCTAATGTTACTTAAGACCTTCATAAACACGACCAAATTATTATTTTTGCGAGAGCATATATTCAACGTATTAATTCTACTGCTAGAATGTTGCAGTCAGACTGACTGCTCAATTAGCTTGAAGGGGGGGGTACCTTGAGGCCAAGCACGTACACACATAGGAGGTCCCGTTAAAAAATGATGTGCCCGTCCAACTGATTTGTTCTAGCGCCGGCCCTGTGCAGTGCAGATTCCCACCCTTTTTCCTGAAGAGATCCGTATTCACATACTTTCTAACAGAGATACAATAGAAAATGAAACCCCTGCAAAGCTGGTCCTGGTTTTGCATTCAAATGAGGTTGATTTCAAAAGTCCTTAAGTCCCGTAGTGATTAGGCTGCTGTTCTGTTTGATAGTGTAGTGTATTCCACATCGCAGCCAGGTCCCTGTGTGTCTTCTTCCTCACTTTCTACTGACAGAGCGGCTCTCTCACCTGGGATCGCTCTTTCGCACTCTGGGGGACTTTTGTGCTTATTCAGGAAACTGCAGTGCTGTTTCAAGTTGCAGTTTCTTCAGGATACATGAGGATATTTCTAAGTTTCAACAAAACAAGCATCATCATAAGAATTATACAGTAAGTATAGTTTAAATAAGTCAACGTAAATAAAACTGGTATGTGAAGTTGTTGTGTTGGAGACTGAGAGACCTCTATCCTCTCTTCTCATCTGTCCATCAGCAGTTTCAAAGCTCTCTCTATGTTCATCCGATGGCCGACTCTGGTCACCCCGAGATCTATGAGGTCGTCCTTCTGCAGGCTGGGCAGATGGGAGCCCTCGATGTCGTTGTCCATGAAGGTGTCTCTGTGCTCTGCCAGGTTGAGGCTCTCCAACCAGTCGGCCACATCGTGCTTGCTCCACATCAGAACTGGCTTGGTGGCAAAAGGCTTGTTGGAGACGGCCTGCATGAGAGTGAGGGGAGAGGGTGAGCGGCTGCTCCCCGTACCCAGGCTGAGAGGGGGGGTGGGCAGGCCGAACACATCCGAGAGGGTGGGGGAGGTGGCGGGGAGGGAGGAGGCACAGCTGAGGCCTGAGTCTGGAGGAGAGAGGATGGGGCTGGGGGCTCGGTGGTGGGGGAGACTCTCTGTCTCTCGTTTTGGAGATGGGGCCGGCACGCTCGGGCCGAGCTGGGCAGCAAAAGTGACTGTGGTATTCCGCTGTGTACCTGAGGCAAGGGACCCACCGTCTGGACCCCTGTAGAAAGTACAGAACGCACCAGGTTAGAGGATGAGAGAGAGGGGTGTTGTTTATCAGAAAACATTGAACTTAAGCATAAGTCAGAGACACTAAGTCAGCCTGACAAAAAAAATTGAAATATTCCACAACTACACCTGGATGCAAACAAACGCAGTACATTCCCCTGCAGTATATACACATTCATCCACTAATCCTTTGATGTCTCTCCTCCTGCCAGGGAAAGGAAGAAGTAGTCTACCTGACCTGACAGACCTACTGGAGAATAAAACAGTCTTTCCCTAAACTACACCAACTCCTGCAAAACTACAGACTGGGAGTAGGCTACAGTGTGTGTGTGTGTGTGTGTGTGTGTGTGTGTGTGTGTGTGTGTTTGTTTGTGTCAGAGGAGAGGGAAGCAAAAGAAGTTAGGAATAAAAACAAAAGAGATATTCACTCCTTTGTAAGTAGGAAGTGGGGAATTCATTTTAAATACAAATGAACGAACAGTGTTTTTCTTCCCATATAAAGTGACAGCCATTATTTTGAAAGGGTCAGAAGATCTCTATGCTATTCATCTATTCACACTATGAATCAGGTTGAATCAGGTTAACCTTATGTCTCATTCAGATCACACAACAGGGATGTGCTCTGCTCTGCAGCATATTCAGCTTGTAGCCACCACAAGCCGAACTTTTATAGCCATGCATTTTAGGGTTAGCCTCTTCTGGTCTGCTCTGTAAATAACGACAGCTTTCCATAATAAGTGCTGCTATCACAGGGGACTGCTGTGGTGAGGAACGCGCCGTGTCTTTAAGAAATGCCACGACAGGCTTAGGTAGCCTACTGTACAAAACAGATATATGCAATTTACACAAATAGACAAACAGCAACTATTCACACACCAAATAAACAAACGAACAGAGAGAAACCTGCATAGCCTACACAAAGCTGGTGACATAAACACACACTCAGAAATATGTATCCATACTGGCAAAAACCGACCACACAATTACAGGCTACAATCATACATCCCACACATACAACACTGTATAGCCTACATCTGTTGGAGCCTCAATGTATACACACTTCTAGTCTACAATGCCATTCTACTTTAGTAATCTGACGTGACTGGTAGAGGAATGAGAGAGCCCCGGCTGCTCATAGATATTTCACATACTCTGGGTTTGTTGAAATGATAGATGATAAAGAGACAGGTTACACACACCATCCGCCCCTGTTTAAAGAGACTCTGGGTGGGTCTTAAATTGAACACTATTCCGTATTCCCCTACAGGCCCTGATCAAAAGTAGCGCACTTAATAGGGAATATGGTGCCATTCGGGACGTAGCCTCTGTGCTATTTTGAACCGTGCTGCTTGTGACACACACAGTGACACATGGCTCACCCCTTCCTTCCAAGGAGAGCGCTGTGGCGGTTTAGTCTCTATGATAATCAGACTGACATGACGTTGTTGCTCATCTACTCCTCAAGGCTGCTGCTCTCATTATTAGGTTGCTAGGCAACTCTTTCTGCTCTCTGGCAGAACACACACGCACGCACAAAAAACGCGGACACACACACACAAGCATGCTTAGACACACACAGCAAACACAAAGATTACCTTGATCCAAAAACGGTCCTACATCCCGAGGAAGAGTCTATCCCGTCCCCTGGCTTTGGTGTCTTGTCCTTGTTCTGCATGTCATAGGGGTTAGAGCCTGGCGGGTCTCCCCACAGCTTTGAGGTCCTTTGCGTTGGTGTTCTGGGGGGCTCTGAGTGGACGCATGCCCCGGGGGGAGGTGGCGGGGCAGAGGAGGGCGTTCCGAAAGTTCTTAGGTTCTCTTCTCTATCCATCAAGGCGGGGTCCTTGTAAAGTGCATTACTCTTGTTGGCGGCAGGTTGCCTGTTTTTTGGCTTTGAGGTCCGGTCCACCAGAAAGGCCTGTCCGTCTGCATAGACTGTGCATGTGTTGTCCAGCGCCTCGCCACCGTCTGACGACAGCGTAGAGATACTGGACACGGTGGATACAGTGCTCGTAGTCTCCGTCTGAGGGTCTCCACTACTGCGGCTGTCTGGCTCCACATCGATCCCAGAGTCACTGATAGGCTCGTAGCTCTCCAGGGCGTTGGGGGGGAAGCTCGGGGGCGTACAGTTAGTGAGCACTGCAGGCCGTTTGATCATCGTCTGGTCAGGGTGGCTTGGGGTGTTACCATGATGGGGGTAGAAGGGAGCTAGAGACGACGGGGCTCTGCCAGCGTTTCGTTGTTGTTTGAGCAGTTCAGCGATCGCCCCCTTCTGGTCCTCTGGGATGTCAAAGCTGTTGGCGAACTCCAGCGGCGGCGGCAGTGGGTCGGCGAAGAAGTCATCGTCGATGTCAACGGAGGGAACGCAGGGCGGAGGGGGGATGCCGAAGGGGAGTTTGACCGGCTCATCTACTGAGGTGATGGTGATCATGGTTTTACTACCTCTGGGTCCAGGGCCCATAGAGTGGGAGTTATGGGGGTTAGGGGAGGACATTTTGGAGGTGTTAGGTTGGTTGGGATCCCGGAGCTCGCTGGGGGTGCTGTCTGGACTCACTGCCCCGTCCCTGTCCCCCTCAGACAGGCTGTTCTCCTCAGACCTGGCCCCGTCAGTGGTGTGAACCATCAGTAGACCAGCAGACTTCTGCTGAGACGTGTCCACGATGTCTATCAACATGTTCTTCTTCTCCTCTTCTCTCTCAGGCCGGGATAGACTATTGTCCTGGTCTTTAGCCAGCGGGTGGTCGTATTTGGACTCGGTCTCGTACTTTGCCTCGGTCATCTGCCTGCGAAGCCCTGCCCTGCCTGGTCGACCCATGGTGGCGGTCGCGGAGAAACTCGCATCCATGCCAGTCCTTAGCTTAGTGTCGATGAACAGAGGCTTGTTCAGGTCAGGTTTGGGTAGCTCAGTCTTCAGTGGGAGAGGCTGGGACTGCTCTCTCATGGCCCGGTCCCGTGCAGCTAGAGCCAGTGCAAGAGGGGAGTTAGGGTCCAGAGGCTTCCCAGTTACTGGGTGGACGTAATGTCCGCTGCTGGAGGTGTAAGTCTTGTTTGGCAGACTAACCGGGCTGTGGTGACCCGTGCGGGTGTGGAGGGGCTCCCTCACCATGTTGGGCTCTGAGGTATTGAAGTCCGTCACATTGCCTCCTCCTCTGGGGATGCTGAGGAGAGAGGCAGGTGGGGCCATGATGCGGCGCAGGCGTTCGTCACTACTGAACATCCCCTCGTCGATGGACTTGGAGTGGCGGAGGCGAGGGGTTGGGGCGGTAGGCGAGTCTTCGTCCCCCTGGTCGGTGAACCTGTAGGACGGGGAGTTCTGGTGAGACTCCACTATCCTCCTCTCGCGCTCTCGCACGGCGCCCGCCATGGCCGTGGCAAAGGGGCTGCTGGGGTTGTGTCCGTCGTCGGGCCGGAGCTGTCCCGGGTGGTCGTGGGTGCCAGTTTCTATCTCCATGCTGCTGCCCTGGCTGCTCTTACCACTGCTGGATGTAGACGGCTCCTTGATGATGATGGTTGGGATTTTGATGGTGCAGATCTTCTCAGGGCTGTCCTCGATCTTGTCCTGCTTCACCAGCATGCCCTTCCTCCTCTGGGGCTTGTTGGGGGCAAACAGGCCCAGGTTGCCCATCTTCCCCAGGTCTGAGTAGGGGTTCTCAGGGATCTGGGCCCTGCGGTTCAGGAAGCTCTGCTGGGCTGTGAGGCCTTGGCCTGGACTCTGGTGCTTCTCAGACAGGTACTGTTCAGACTGGTACTGTTCAGACTGGTATTGTTCAGACTGGTACTGTTCAGACTGGGTCTCTCTGTAGTACATACCCCCCTGCTCCCTCCACCCGTCGCTGCCGCCCGTGGTGAGGTCCCCTCGCTCTGGGGCCGTGCCTTTAGGAGCAGAGTGTCTGATGGTGCCGTAGCCTCTGCCCTGGGGGTTGGGGACGTTGTTGTAAGGGGGAGACGGAGGGGAGATGGCGGGCGGGGGTGGGATGTCCTCTGATGTGTCCGGCATGGAGAGGCTCCTGGTGAATTTCAACATAGGAGGGGTCAGAAACTGAGGGGTCTCCTCTTCTGTTATTCCTGAAAAAGAAAAATACATGAACTATTACATTATATCAAGGGCAATTATACAATTGAAACCTGTGTGGGTGTGTGTGCAAAAAGGTAATTTCCTAATTTATTTCCTCTGTCGATTACAGGGATTTACCCACAGATGTGTGCATGTGTGTGTCTGTGTGTGTGTGTGTGTGTGTGTGTGTGTGTGTGTGTGTCTGTGTCCACGCATTGGTTCTGTATGTGTGTACCATTCAGTATGTATGCAGGTTCAATATTTAGCTTTGACAGAAATGTTGATATGTAGTAACCAGATGTTCCTATGGACTTCTGTCGTCTCATGGTCCCCTGTCTGTTTGGCACCCCCAGGTAGGGTCCTCGACCTCTGGGACTGCCTGGCTCTCTGGGCTGGGGCTGGGTCTGGGTCTGGGTCTGCATCGACATATCCTGGCTCTCACACATGGACTGCAACACAGAGAGAAGACACTGGGTGCCTGGACTGATCTTTACTACATAGTATTACAGAAGTCTTTTTGAGGTACATTAAATCAACAATATTCAACTGTGTTTGTTTGTCCTCAACGTTGCAGATAAACTTGTGTAAAAAATTAAGGACAATAAAGAACAAGAAGCTGTTTAACCTTCATATACTCTTCTGAGACCAAGTAAATCAGGGAATGCAATTCCCATCAGGGCCATGCACAGCGTCTAACAAAGGAAGCCAATCATGCATTTCTATTACCAGCCAGAATATAACAGTAACTTCCAACAGACAATGGTGCAGCCACCAGAATTCTCTTAGCATTAACGTAAAAAAAAAAAGCCCTGTTTTCAAAAAATGGCTATTGATTCCCAGTTGGATTCTCAGTCCCAGCTGATTTTGGGAATACGCCCAACTGCAATTTTTGGAAAACCTGGGAAGTTTGGGAATTTTTCCAGTATTTTTCAACCCTACTCAGCGTAGACCTTTCTGGTCTCACTCCTGTGCCACACAGCCAACAAAACTTACACTGACGGTAGGGCTTATACTTACATTCATCTCGGGGCTCATGGCGAAGCACCTGCTGTTGGGCCGTGACTTGACTGTGTTAGCGACCCTTACGTCAGCGTTGGAGTTCTCCCACATAGGCTTCTGAGGAGGCATGTTCTCGTCCACTCTATCTGGAACACAAAGTAACACACATCTCTACTGTCAGTACAGGACACTGTAGCCTACATCCGTCTCTAAGCTAAAATGAGCCTTCATCTCAGGCAATGGCAATCCAGGCCCGTAAGTAAGAACTGATATCAAACCGAGCAGAAAGGAAAAGAAAGAGAACAGAAATAGTCACACTGACATTGGTCAAAGTCAAAGCCGTGCAAGCTTCCCTTGCTAGCTATACCTCAATCAGGCTTTTCTTTTTGTTTCTATGGTTTAGCTATCCTGGGTGCCAGTCTATTTCTGCCCTCTTTCCAACTCCTTCCTGTGTCCCAAACGGCACCCTACTACATATAGTGCACTACTTCTGACCAGGGCCCATTGGGCTCTGGTCAAAAGTAGTGCACTATGTAGGGAATAGGGTGCCATTAAGGACACAACTCTTAAATAATTTACAGTGAGTGACAATAAGTTGGTAAGATAGCACAAACAGATCTGGGAATAGGTTTATGGTTCAGCAGCCACTGCACAACCAACATGCTAGCGTTTCTTTGTCGTTTCTTTGGAGCGCTCCCATGCATGGGACGATTACTTAGAGTGACTGAAAAAACAATCCTCTTCTTTAGACTCTCATTATCGGAAGACTGATCATCTACAACAGGAATACAGTGGAAGAAAAGGCAGTTCAGATACGGACATCCATCCATACGGCATCCTTATTCTATAGTTAGTGACGAGTACATTCAAACACACTTCTCCCTCAAGTCGCTGCTGTCAAAACCTGTCAACAGAGGAGAGAGAGCTATAGGCTGCATACATCCCTCTTATTTGTCTTCATGAAACACATTATTCATTAATCGAAGCAAGAGCAGACGTCAACACATTAATAAATACTATAGTACAGTATTTTAAGGTATAAATATATAGTATTCACTGTAGTGTTTTTGCAGACTTTACTGTCGTATTGACTGTAGTGTTTAGGAGGAATAAAGTCTCCGAAAACACTACACTGAATACTGTAGTATTTACAGTAGTATACTGTAGAATTTACAGTGTACTATAGTATAAATACAAATACTGTGGTAAAAAAAACTGTAGCATATACTATAGTATTTACTGTAGTGTTTTTGCAGACTGTAGTATACCGTAGTGTTTATGTGGACATTACTGAAGTATTTACTATAGTGCTTTTGTTTTATTATCTTTGACATAGAAGAGGTCGTTCTCCTTGAGGAAACCTAGTGGAGAAATACTAAAATAGCAAATCATTTATCATAACCTCTAGGCAGGTAGGACTGGGGTCTGAACCAATTGTTCAGAGCTTCTGCTCTTTTCTATAATCCTGAAAGGGAACACAATATTTATAAATATTCATTTTATTTTACTAGGCAAATCAGTTAAGAACAAATTCTTATTTACAATGACGGCCTAGGAATAGTGGGTTCACTGCCTTGTTCAGTGGCAGAATGACAAATCTTTACCTTGTCAGCTCAGGGATTCAATCTAGCAACCTTTCGGTTACTGGCCCAACACTCTAACCACTAGGCTACCTGCCACCCAGTATATGGTCTATACTTGGCATGTAGGTTTCTCACTTTTGGGTGGAACAAATTGGGTTAAGGGGGAAGGGAATGGGCAGAGTATAGGAACATTAAATACTTTAGTATTTACTATAGAAAAAAAACTGTTGTGTTTTGCGGACTGTAGTATTTTTAGGATATTACTGTATTATTAACTACAGTCGTGTTTTTGCAGATAATATTACAGTATTTACTATAGTATTTTACAGCATACTACACAATGCTATAGTAATAACTAAACATGATCAAAGGATTCTCAGTGTGTAGTATAGTATTCTATGGTATACTACAGTTTACTACATCATTCTATAGTAAGTACTGTAGTATTCTGTAGTAAACTGTAGTATTTGTTTTATGTCGGTTTAGCTGGATATTTGATATATGTTGCCTTTTTTGCATTGTGAATTACTTTTATTGACAGATACTGTAGAATCAGTGTATGGTGAATAATAATACGCATGGTTGTTATTCTCTTTAAGCCTCCCTTTACTTACCCTACACTCTTAGAACCTAAAAGGATTATTTGGCTGCACCCATAAGAGAACCCTTTGAGGAACTTTTCTTGGTTCCAGGTAGAACACGTTTGGGTTCCATGTAAAACCCTATTCCACAGAGGGTTATTCATGGAACCCAAAGTAGTTCTACCTGGAACCAAAAAGGGTTCTCCTATCAGGAAAGCCAAAATACCCCTTGGAACCCTTTTTCTAAGAGTGTACATCTTAAGGATACATCTTGCTATCCCTCTGTCTGCGTACTAAGCTTGAACACATGCCCATGTGTGTGTGTTGTATGATTAAGATGGAGAAGATGCCAAGGCTGTCTAAAAACATTCTCACCATCACTGACCCTCTCCCCCTCCACCAACCCACCCACCAATCACCCACCCCCTCTTCCTAAAGCCATATCTGCTCTCAATTCAATTCAATTCAATGTAAGGGGCTTTATTGGCATGGGAAACATATGTTAACACTGCCAAAGCAAGTGATGTAGATAATATACAAAAGTGAAATAAACAATAGAAATGAACAGTAAACATTACACTCACAGAAGTCCCAAACGAATAAAGACATTACAAATGTCATATGATGTATGTATACAGTGTTGTAACGATGTGCAAATGCTTAAAGTACAAAAGGGGAAAATAACATAAATATGGGTTGTATTTACAACGGTGTTTGTTCTTCACTGGTTGCCCTTTTCTTGTGGCAAAATGTCACAAATATTGCTGCTGTGATGGCATACTGTGGTATTTCACCCAGTAGAGTTGATCAAAATCGGGTTTGTTTTCGAATTCTTTGTAAATCTGTGTAATCTGAGGGAAATATGTGCCTCTAATATGGTCATACATTTGGCAGGAGGTTAGGACGTGCAGCTCAGTCTCCACCTCATTTTGTGGGCAGTGTGCACATAGCCTGACTTCTCTTGAGAGCCAGGTCTGCCTACAGTGGCCTTTCTCAATAGCAAAGCTATGCTCACTGAGTCTGTACATAGTCAAAGCTTTCATTAAATGTGGGTCAGTCACAGTTGGCAGGTATTCTGCCACTGTGTACTCTCTGCTTAGGGCCAAATAGCATTCTAGTTTGCTCTGTTTTGTTGTTTCCAATGTGTCAAGTAAGAATCTTTTTGTTTTCTCATGATTTGGTTGGGTCTAATTGTGTTGCTGTCCTGGGGCTCTGTGGGGGCTGTTTGTGTTTGTGAACAGAGCCCCAGGACCAGTTTGCTTAGGGGACTCTTCTCCAGGTTCATCTCTCTGTAGGTGATGGCTTTGTTATGGAAGGTTTGGGAATCGCTTCCTTTTAGGTGGTTGTAGAATTTAACGTCTCTTTTCTGGATTTTGATAATTAGTGGGTATCGGCCTAATTCTGCTCTGCATGCAATATTTGGTGTTTTACTATGTACACTGAGGATATTTTTCCAGAAGTCTGCATGCAGAGTCTCAATTTGGTGTTTGTCCTATTTTGTGAATTCTTGGTTGGTGACCGGACCCCAGACCTCACAACCATAAAGGGCAATGGGTTCTATAACTGATTCAAGAATTTTTTAGACAGATCCTAAATGGTATGTTGAATTTTATGTTCCTTTTGATGGCATAGAAGGCCCTTCTTGCCTTGTCTCTCAGATCGTTCACAGCTTTGTGGAAGTTACCTGTGGCGCTGATGTTTAGGCCAAGGTATGTATCGTTTTTTGTGTGCTCTAGGGCAACGGTGTCTAGATGGAATTTGTATTTTTGGTCCTGGCAACTGGACTTTTTTTGGAACACCATTATTTTGGTGTTACTGAGATTTACTGTCAGGGCCCAGGTCTGGCAGAATCTGTGCAGAAGATCTAGGTGCTGTTGTAGGCCTTCCTTGGTTGGTGACAGAAGCACCAGATCATCAGCAACCTCTCTCTCTCTCTCTCTCTCTAACTCTCTCTCTCTCGCTCTCTCTCGCTCTGTCACATCCTCTGGCTACAGTAGCGTTGCAGTATTTCTGACAGTAAGGAACACTGGTGGATTGATGAAGCCACTCATTCTAGGACACCTCGGTGTCTGGTGTCACCACACATTCCAGAATTCTAGAAGCATTCCTGCAAATCTCCAGTGTTGTGGTTTAAAGCCGTGAACACAGAACGAGGCCAATGCATCTGAAGAACGTGTCTAAGAGTAGGAAGCTGCAGGACTGTAGAGAATCTTTAGGTAGTATGCTGTGCTGCTACAGTATATTGGACGACACACTACACTGTACGCAGCATTATTTCCATGGCAACACCTTGTTTCCGTATGAGTCAAAGCCTATCTGTAGTGGGCTCATTGTATAACAGTGTTGTGCCCTTAAAGTTAAGTCACAGTGTATTCTGAGAAGGTAGCTAGCTGCTCTTTGAAATGTGCAGCTGACTGTTGTGCAGTTGTGGGCCCCTAGTTCTTATTCCATAAAGGTGTTTCATATCCTTTTATCGTTACAGAGAACAGTGCAACTATTTTGGAAGGATAAGAATCTGTGGTAAGCTGAGGGCTGCGTATGAAATGGAACCCTATTCCCTTTGTAATGCACTAGTTGTGACCAGGTCCCTAGTCAAAAGTAGTGCACTATAAAGGGAATAGGGTGCCATTTGGGGTGCATGTGAGATCTCGGCTGTTGTTTTTTCCTGATCTTGCATAACTGTGTTTAAAAGAGGGGCAGAGCAATGAATAATGCATGGCAATAGCATTGCACTCTCACACTGAATTGAAGTACGTACGCTGTGAACGCGGTGAAAAGCTAAGGACATACCAAGTGTTGTGATGTGCTAACAATCTTTAAAAAGCTTCTAGTTCAGAAGGGCATTTTCTTGTGTTCTTAATGTGCTTGCACACCCGTTTACAACCCTGAGACAGCGAACATTAGTTCACCTTCATACCTGCCCTCTTACAGTTTAGTGGGCATGCAAGTACAATGTTCAAATTGTGTTGATAAAGAAATAAGGATCTAGAGAATAAGTGAAAAGCGCATTAAGTATTTTGTACATTCTGTGGACGTACAAATAACATACACAAGTAATGTATAAAGCATGCCTATCACACTTACCACCGGTCACTTTTTTCCTCAAAGTGGCTTAGAAAAAAGAGAATACACAAACGTATGTAACAAATGACGATCAAAAGAAATCAACAAAAAGTACCTCTCAACATGAACACAGGCTATTTTGCAAAAATAGTGGAATATTGTCATTTAAAGCAGCATAATATAGAGACCACTACTCATCACTACTTTGCCAAATATAGGCCTAGTATATGGTCAAAAGTATATGGACACCTGCTCGTCGAACGTCTCATTCCAAAATCAAGGGCATTAATATGGAGTTGGTCCCCCCCTTTGCTGCTATAACACCCTCCACTCTTCTGAGAAGGCTTTCCACTAGATATTGGAACATTGCTGTGGGGACTTGCTTCCATTCAGCCACAAGAGCATTAGTGAGGTCAGGGACTGATATTGGGCAATTAGGCCTGGCTTGCAGTCGGGCGTTCCAATTCATCCCAAAGGTGTTTGATGGGGTTGAGGTCAGGGCTCTGTGCAGGCCAGTCAAGTTCTTCCACACGATCACGACAAAACATTTCTGTATGGACCTCGCTTTGTGCATGGGGGCATTGTCATGCTGAAACAGGGAAGGGCCTTCCCCAAACTGTTGCCACAAAGTTGGAAGCACAGAATCGTCTAGAATGTCATTGTATTCCCTTCACTGGAACTAAGGGGCCTAGCCTGAACCATGAAAAACAGCCTCAGACCATTATTCCTCCTCCACCAAACTTGACAGTTGGCACAACAGTATGCATTGGGGCAGGTAGAGTTCTCCTGGCATCTGCCAAACCCAGATTCGTCTGTCGGAATGCATCCCAGGTTAAAACATTCTCATACCCCTTGGCAATGGGAAACCCATTTCATGAAGCTCCCGGACAGTTCTTGTGCTGACGTTGCTTCCAGAAACTCAGTAGTGAATGTTTAAACCGAGGAGAGGCGATTTTTACGCGCTACTCGCTTCTGCACTCAGCGGTCCCGTTCTGTGAGCTTGTTGCTCCTAGATGTTTCCACTTCACAATAACAGCACTTATAGTTGACTAGGGCAGCTCTAGCAGGGCAGAAATTTGACAAACAGAAAGGTGTTGGAAAGGTGGCATCATATGACGGTGCCACGTTGAAGGTCACTGAGCTGTTCAGTAAGGCCATTCTACTGCCAATGTTTGTCTATGGAGATTGCATGGCGGTGTGTTTGATTTTATCCACCTGTCAGCCACAGGTGTGGCTGAAATAGCAGCATCCACAATTTTGAAGGGGTGTCCACATACTTTTGTATATATAGTGTATTTTCGTAAAGCAATTATATACATATTTAAAAGCTTCCAAACATGACACCTGCCAAATCGACATAGAATGATCAACCCTTTCATGCCATTTCTACAACCGGCCCTTCAAAAAACATCGACTGCAGAACAGTTATAAGCGACAGATGAGTCAACAATAAGGTAAAAGCTTTTTCAAATGGTGAGTTAAATCAAAGCTATTTACATACAGTATGCGGCTCTGAGTTAAATCAATCAAACAATAAATTCAATTATTAAGTAAATGAATAATCCAAAGTTTATTAGGTTAGATGTATGATGACATGGAATGGAATTATGCAATTGTTATGGTTGTTCAAAGTAGTCAAAACGATCAGTCATGCTGTCTAATGAGCTCTTTATCACATTAGATGATTCCGCACTGTCGTTAAAATGTTTTCTCTCCAGCTCTCTTCAGATCAAATGGTACAGAGCAGAACACCTTTGTGCCTTTTTCGCAAAGTACATAATTGCCTATGCCCCCTCAAAGCAGAGTAAATATAGTACTATATTAAATGGAGGAAATTAACATTTAAAAATGAAAGAACAAAACTATTTTAAGACAGTTGCGAGCAGCTGTGACCAAACAGTAGCTACTGTATGCTGCGTACCTTTGTCCACTGTAGTCGCAGATATTGACAAACAAATCAGGAGGACATAATTACTTTTTTAATTCTTCCAGAGAATAACATCACTAAACAAACACACAGAGAAGAAACCAAGTGGACACAAAATGCATTTGACCTCTTGGATTTATAATCTCCCATGTATGGATGGTTTGCTGATTCTTACCTAGCTCCTCCAGCTCTGATGTCATGGATTTGGAGCGCATGGCCATGGACAGGGCAGTGGAGGGAGCCCTACGCGGAGGTGTGGGCACTGCAACAACACAACCCAGAAAAGCAGGGGTGTATTCAGGGTCGTGTTCTGAACGTTGCAGATAAAGATAGAATGAATAGAGCTGACACAACTCCCTATTCTATCTGACGGAAAATAATTGATGCTTTATGCAATAGGCCTACATTTCGATGTGAGTGTTCTGTAACGTTACATCATCCTGAACAAGCCCCAGATGAGAGATCTACAGTATACAGCCGGGCGCATTAAAAAGTTCCTTTCCAAAATGCTTGTATGTGCTTCAGCAACGCTGCGTTGTTAATGTGACAACTTCACAAGCAAGCGCCAAGTTCAGCAATCATCTAACAAAATACCTTAAAAATGCCTTTCTAAAATATGCCCCTGACAGTTAATGTACATTAGCTTTGAAATGTTTTTACCTGTGCTGCAATACAGGCATTCTTTTTCTTGAATGCCCCCAACTGTAAAACCACCGTCTTAACTTCAAGGCTGAAAATCAGCACAGTCATCAGGAAAAACTGCAGTGTGGTCAATGCTCTTCTAGCTCGTCAGCTTCTAGCTTCCTGATACACTACAGTACAGTATCAGGACGAGCCAAGACGGTTTAGAACAGACCTGGGTTCAAATACTATTTGAAATCTTTCAAATACTTTGAACGTTTGCTCTAGTCTGCCTAGACTGCGGGGTTCGCAGTTTCGGTCCTATCTATTGGTCAAGCACATATGAAGTATTTGTAATAATTTCAAATAGTATTTAAACCCAGTTCTGGTTTGGAGGGTGAGCTGGGACCCTGACTGTGGATTCACCCCAACTAATCAGACATTGATCCTGCTGGCAGGGTGTTGTAGGGCAGAGCAGCAAGGTGGGAGAAAGAGAGAGAGAGGATAAGAGGCTTACCTTTCTTCCTAGCCGTGTCATCAGGGTCCAGATTCCTGCTAACCGTCACCACTTTGATGATGAGCCGGTTTCCCCCGTGTCGGATCGTATTGACCACCTGTTTGTGGCCCACCTTCACCACATTTTCCTGGTTCACCTGCAACACAGAAGACAAGACACCTAGGGTACAGTCTACATCGCTTCATCACGCAATGACTGGACAGAAACATAGCATCACAACCCTAAAATACAGGTGTAACAACACGTATTCCCACGGCTGTTACATCTCTTAACAACAACTCACTATCAAGCTGATCTAATCTTCGCAAAGTCAACATCCCTTCATCACTCAATGACTGGACAGAAATATAAAATCAAAACCTGAAATAAAGCCTCGTAGCCATTACGGTGACTATTTAGGGGACCTAGAGTGGTTCTGGACCAGTTCCAACAGACATTTCTGTGTACAGCGCTATGTGAACGACACAATTTCCATTCCTGTGCACACTGTGAAAGGTCCCGCTTCTAATGATGTCTCCCACTCGCCTATGAGATCCAGTATTTGAAATCTGACACCTAATTTGCATGGCGAGAGACACATCACATTTTCTGGCCTTTCTAGACATAGGATTTTTTTTCCTCTGGTTGCGGAGCACGCAGCTCCGATTGCGATACAAATGAAACGGAAGAGTCTAGCTGTGATGTTCTCAGATGGATTTAGAGCTTTCAACATGAAAAAATACAATAGAATATAGTCGAATTTAAACAAGACTTTCTCTTGGTCACAGAAGGACCAAATTACTGTGTGATTAGAGCTGAAGTTGTAATGAGTCTGCAGCCATTTGAATGGTGTCTCTGCATCGCTCAGAGGACGTTTTGGAGAAAAGTCTGTCGTCAGTTGTATGACATGGTGCCAATATTGTACTGTCATTAAGTATGATCATATTTATTAGAAGGTTATAAGACAGGTGAAATCTTATGGTAAATCATTTATCATTTCAATGTTACTATATCTAGAAAGTATTTCAGTCATTTCATGCCCTATTACCCCACTTTGATGAATAGGAAAACATTTATATATTGTACTATGTATTTGAGCTTGTGTCCTCGAAAGTGAGTACACCTAAGCAAAGTATAACTATTGTTATCAGAAAGGTGAGTTCCAGAACTTTCTAAAACTATGCAGCATTACTAGATATTGTTTATGGCCAAGTCATGAAAAAGTATTACCTTGGGGCATGTCCATTTAGTTGGAAATCTACATTTCCCCTTAACGTTCATTAAAGTATGCTGTAACAACTCCTTTTCCCCACGGATACAACTCTCCAACAAGTTGATCTGAACTTGGCAAAGTCATGAAGTCAGCATCTCTTCATGACTCAATGACTGGCCTGATATACTGCATGAAACGACAACCCTTAAAATAGAAATGCAACAACCCAGAAAAACATAGCAAATTATTGAGGTCTGACTGACATTAAAGGTGACTAGATATCTTCAGTTCTATTAGCCGTGACATTTCTTGTTGTATGGTGTAGGCTAGGTTTCTCAGTATTTCCTGCTTGGAGGTCTCTGGTGGTGTTTCAACCATCCTGTATTACACTGTGCTGCTGTCTAATTAACAGTTTATGGACTGTTCTCAGACCTGTATTTCCTGCTCAGAGGTGGTCACTTAGGTGTTCAACCAGTCTGCAGTACCCTGTGCTGCTGTCTAATATATCATTATTTCAAGCCACTCAATCAGGTCCATTACTCTTCCGATAACACCATGTTAAATCTGCTGTCAGTATTGACAGGCTACTCTGCTCACTGCACAGGCCTGGTCAGTAATGGAGGAGGGTGTCCTTCTATTGATTCCACTTTATCATCTGGCAAACGCAAAGACACACCATGAGCGCGTGTGCGTTTGTGTGGGATTTGGTTTATTCGGATCCCCATTAGGTTTTGCCCGAAGCAGCAGCTATTCTTCCTGTGGTCTACACAAAAACATAAGAGACAACAAGTAACAAAACCCTGATAGACTGATAGACAAGAACATTCACACAAATTGAAAATTCAACAATATACAAACAATACAACTAAAGAATAATGTGTGTAGATAGTGTATGTTAGAGTGTGTCAGTGTGTGTGTGTGTTTGTGTGTGTCATTTCCAAATCCCTATTGTGCCATGAGGTTTTGTTTTCTTTTTAAAAAATGAGTACATTTTGCTCTTTGCTTAAGTAATTGAAGATGGGACATGCGATCATGGCTCTGTATAATACATTGCTGAGAATTCGTTTTGGACATGGGGTCTGTGAAGAGACCCCTGGTGGCATGTCTCGTGGGGTATGTATGGGTGTCTGAGCTGTGCGTTATTTGATTATGCAGACAATCTGGAATTAGAATCACAGTAATATTTATCATAAAACTAGAAGAGAAGCAGTCAATCTCTAGTCAACCCTCAACCAGGAAAGACTGGCATGCAATGTTGTTAATGTTAGTTCCAAACACAACGATGGTCATTATGGCCAAACAGTTCTATTTTTGTTTCATCAGACCAGAGGACTTTTCTCCAAAAAGTACGATCTTTGTCCCCATGTGCAGTTGTACACCGTGGTCTGGCTTTTTTTATGGCAGTTTTGGAGCAGTGGCTTCTTCTTTGCTGAGCGGCCTTTCAGGTTATGTCAATATAGGACTCGTTTAACTGTGGAAATAGATACTTTTGTACTTATTTTTGTACCTGTTTCCTCCAGCATCTTCACAAGGTCCTTTGCTGTTGTTCTGGGATTGATTTGATTTGCACTTTTCGCACCAAAGTACATTCATCTCTAAGAGACAGAACGCATCTCCTTCCTGAGCAGTATGATGGCTGCATGGTCCCATGGTGTTTATACTTGCGTACTATTGTTTGTACAGATGAACGTGGAACCTTCAGGAGTTTGGAAATTGCTCCCAAGGATGAACCAGACTTGTGGTACATTTTCTTTTCTGAGGTCTTGGCTGATTTCTTTTGATTTCCCCATGATGTCATGCAAAGAGGCACTGCGCTTGAAGGTAGGCCTTCAAATACATCCACAGGTACACCTCCAATTGACTCAAATTATGTCAATTAGCCTATCAGAAGCTTCTAAAGCTATGACATCATTTTCGGGAATTTTCCAAGCTGTTTAAAGGCACAGTCAACTTAATGTATGTAAACTTCTGACCCACTGGAATTGTGATACATTGAATTATATGTGAAATAATCTGTCTGTAAACAATTGTTGGAAAAATTACTTGTGTCATTCAGAATGTAAATGTCCTAACCGACTTGCCAAAACTTGGTCACCATAACAGCCCTAGTCACACCCTTAATGCACAACTCCAGTTGAGGTTTAGGTTTTACAAAATGTTCTGAACCAAATACAATGCTTTCAGTTTCAGATGTATTTAAAGCTGCAATATGTCACTTTTTGGGCGACCCGACCAAATTCATTTACACTGAACAAAAATATAAACGCAACATGTAAAATGTTGATCCCATGTTTCATGAGCTGAAATAAAAGATCACAGAAATGTTCCATACGCACAAAAAGCTTATTTCTCTAAAATGTTGTGCACAAATTTGTTTACATCCCTGTTAGTGAACATTTCTCCTTTGCCAAGATAATCCATTCACCTGACAGGTGTGGCATATTAAGAAGCTGATTAAACAGCATGATCATTACACAGGTGCATCTTGTGCTGGGGACAATAAAAATACTCTCTAAAATGTGCAATTTTGTCACACAACACAATGCCACATTTCTGTCTAAAGCCCTTTTGTGGGGAAATACTCATTCTTATTGGCTGGGCCTGGCTCCCAAGTGGGTAGGCTTATGCCCTCCCAGGACCACCATGGCCCACCTCTGACCAGTCTTGTGAAATCCATTGATTAGGGCCTAATTTATTTATTTAAATTGACTGATTTCCCTATATGAACTGTAACTCAGTAAAATATTTGAAATTGTTGCATGTTGTGTTTAGATTTTTGTTCAGTATAGAAATATGAATTACAGATCTGTCATTGAAGGCAAGTCTAAGAATTGCTAGACTGGTCCTATGTGCACTATTTCTATATTCACATTCTTAAGTTTCGTTTCTGCTTCTTTTACTTTCAGTTTTGCACACCAGCTTCAAACAGCTGACAATACAATATTTTTGGTTATTTAAAATATATTTCACAGATGGTAGAATGAATACTTGCTTATTTTGTCACATAAACTGAAACTATTATAATTTTAGCAACCAGGTAAAAGGGTGCTTTACTATTTTTAGGCAGTGGAATTACTTCAGCTTCCATCCACACCTGTGGACACACACACTCCTTTAGGCTTTAGTTAAAGATATAGCACATGGGGTGGTAATACAGTCTGCTACCATTCTCAATAGTTTCCCATTATGGTTGTCTATACCTGGCGGGTATCAATACAGATGCCAACTTCACTAAATTCAAAAGAGCAATCCTTCTCTTTCATGATTAGATATTTTATACAAAAATATGAGGATTCACTGTTCAATGTTGTTTATCTAATGATTTGGATCCCCATTAGCTTTTGCAGAAGCAGCAGCTACTCTTCCCGGGGTCCAGTTTATCCACTTAACTAGTGAAATAAGCATTGAACAGATTAGGATCAGATCAGGCAATATGGAAAGATTTTGTTATAAATGACCCATCAACTTCACAGAACGATGGAGCTGAATCGGGTTTTCTGCCCATGATATCATTTAAGGTCCTCCAAAGTCTTTTTCCGTTGTGGTTTATGTCATTTATGTTGGTTTGATAATATCATTTACTCTTCCCTTTGCTAAGTTTAGTCCCAAAACGTCTCAATTTACAGAACGTAAATGCATTTAGCTATTTGCCTCATGACTCCTGCATGCTTTGTTGACTACGAACGTTCTTTACCCAACCGTGGGACAGACTATGTTTGTTCCCACACGCGGGACTCTGACTCTCTATTGGTTACACTGACATTTGGCCTCCCATCCTATTCTAAACACCTCTTGCCGGCTTTGTATTCATGTTTCCTGATAAAATTGCTGTACAATATGATCTTGTTGCCATCTGATGCACATTCAGATGTCATAAATCAGCACTGCAAAGCTCTCCCTGTCCTATGCCGTGCCTTGATTGTATTACTGTTGATGATATCTGGAAATGTGCATGTACACCCTGGCCCATCTACTGTTGCTAGCCCCAATTCTGACTTGTGCTCTGATATCTGCTTCACTGATTTCTGCTCTCGTAAAAGCCTGAATTTTCTGCATGTTAACACTAGAAGCTTATTACCTATTACCTGCTCAGTGAAACGACCTGTCCTGATTTGTCATAGACACTTTCATGAGCAAGCCTTCCTTCATGAACTGGCCTCTGTAAAATGGTATAGAATCAGCTTGATCCCATCTGTCGAACACACTTGGACCTTCTTTTTTGATATTTTCAGTGGTATAGTTAACAAACACCTCCCATGAAGAAAATGAAAATTAAAAACAGGTTAAGCCCCTGGTTCAACCGTGATCTTGCAAAGTTACTCCACCTCAAGAATTGCATTTGGCGAAAGGCTCGGCACACGCACAATCAGACTGACTGGCTCTCGTTCAGGCAAATGAGAAATAAGTGCACTCAGGCTATCCGGAAGGCCAAAGTTAGTTACTTTAAGGAGCAGTTCTCTCTCTGTGGGTCTAACCCCAAGAGGTTCTGGAAAACGGTTATAGACCTGGAGAATAAACCCTCCTCACAGCTGCCCATGCCCTTAAAGTTGATGATGTGGCTGAGCTCTTTAATCACCACTTCATTCAGTCAGGATTCCTATTTGACTCAGCCATGCCTCCTTGCCCGTCCAACATTTCCTCATCTCCCACCCATTCTAATGCGACTATCCCCGATGCTTCTCCCTCTTTTTCCCCTGCCCCGCTACAAAGTTTCTCCCTGCAGGCAGTCACTGAGTCGGAGGTGTTAGAGGAGCTCCTGAAACTTGACCCCCAAAAAACATCTGGGTCAGATGGTTTAGACCCTTTCTTCTTTAAGGTTGCTGCCCCTATAATCGCCAAGCCTGTCTCCAACCTTTTTAACCTGTCTCTCCTTTTTGGGGGGGTTCCCATTGCTTGGAAGGCAGCCACAGTTAGTCCTTTATTTAAAGGGGGAGATCAAGCTGATCCTAACTGTTATAGGCCTATTTCTATTCTGCCCTGTTTATCAAAAGTGTTGGAAAAGCTTGTCATTAATCAACTGACTGGCTTTATTGATGTCTATAGTATGCTCTCCTGTATGCAATCTGGTTTCTGCTCAGGTTATGGATGTGTCACTGCAACCTTAAAGGTCCTCAATGATGTCACCATTGCCCTTGATTCTATGGAATGTTGTGCTGCTATTTTTATTGACTTGGCCAAAGCTTTTTATACGGTAGACCATTCCATTCTTGTGGGCCGGCTAAGGAGTATTGGTGTCTCTGAGGGGTCTTTGGCCTGGTTTGCTAACTATCTCTCTCAAAGAGTGCAGTGTATAAAGTCAGCCACTGCCTGTCACCAAGGAAGTGCCCCAAGGCTCAATCCTAGGCCCCGCGCTCTTCTCATTTTACATCAACAACATAGCTCAGGCAGTAGGAAGCTCTCTCATCCATTTATATTCAGATGATACAGTCTTATACTCAGCTGGCCCCTCCCTGGATTTTGTGTTAAATGCTCTACAACAAAGCTTTCTTAGTGTCCAACAAGCTTTCTCTACCCTTAACCTTGTTCTGAACACCTCCAAAACAAAGTTAATGTGGTTCGGTAAGAAGAATGCCCCTCTCCCCACAGGTGTGATTACTATCTCTGAGGGTTTAGAGCATGATGTAGTCACCTCATACAAGTACTTGGGAGTATGGCTAGACAGTACACTGTCCTTCTCTCAGCACATATCAAAGCTGCAGGCTAAAGTTAAATATATACTTGGTTTCCTCTATTGTAATTGCTCCTCTTTCACCCCAGCTGCCAAACTAACCCTGATTCAGATGAACATCCTACCCATGCTAGATTACGGAGACAGCAGGTAAGGGTGCTCTCGAGCAGCTAGATGTTCTTTACCATTTGGCCATCAGATTTGCCACCAATGCTCCTTATAGGACACATCACTGCAATCTATACTCTTCTGTAAACTGGTCATCTCTGTATACCCGTCGCAAGACCCACTGGTTGATGCTTATTTATAAAACCCTCTTAGGCCTCACACCCCCTATCTGAGATATGTACTGCAGCCCTCACCCTCCACATACAAAACTGCCAGTCACATTCTGCCAGTCACATTCTGTTAAAGGTCCCCAAAGCACACACATCCCTGGGTCGCTGGTCTTTTCAGGTCACTGCAGCGACAGGAACGAGCTGCAACAAACACTCAAACTGGACAGTTTTATCTCAATCTCTTCATTCAAAGACTCAATCATGGACACTCTTACAGTTGTGGCTGCTTTGCGTGATGTATTGTTGTCTCTACCTTCTTGCCCTTTGTGCTGTTGTCTGTGCCCAATAATGTTTGTACCATGTTTTGTGCTGCTACCATGTTGTATTGCTACCATGTTGTTGTCATGTTGTGTTGCTGCCTTGCTATGTTGTTGTCCTAGGTCTGTGTTTATGTAGTCTTGTGTTGTCTCTATTGTCGTGATGTGTGTTTTGTCCTATATTTATACAGTTGAAGTCGGAAGTTTACATACACTTAGGTTGGAGTCATTAAAACTCGTTTTTCAACCACTCCACACATTTCTTGTTAACAAACTATAGTTTTGGCAAGTCAGTTAGGACATCTACTTTGTGCATGACACAAGTAACTTTTCCAACAATTGTTTACAGACAGATTATTTCACTTGTAATTCACTGTATCACAATTCCAGTGGGTCAGAAGTTTACATACACTAAGTTGACTGTGCCTTTAAACGAATTGGAAAATTCCAGAAAATTATGTCATGGCTTTAGAAGCTTCTGATAGGCTAATTATTTGAGTCAATTGGAGGTGTACATGTGGATGTATTTCAAGACCTTTCCAAACGCCTGAAATGTACAAACAATAGTACGCAAGTATAAACACCATGGGACCACGCAGCCGCCATACCGCTCAGGAAGGAGACGCGTTCTCCTGGAGATGAATTTACTTTGGTGCGAAAAGTGCAAATCAAGTTATTGGAGTGGCCATCACAAAGCCCTGACCTCAATCCTATAGAAAATGTAGTCATATTACAGGCATTAGTTACAATTAGAAGCTTCCTCTTGATAGGATAGCTAGTTGCTAACCAGTCAATGTTCAGGTCACCAAGGAAATAGCCCTCTCTGTTGACATCACACACATTATCAAGCATTGCACACATATTATCCAAATACTGACTGTTAGCACTTGGTGGCCTATAGCAGCACCCCAAAGGCTTTAGAGGAGGCAGGTGCAACCACAGCACTTCAAAAACATTTGTTGTACAGCTGTACAGGAATATGGCTCTGAACATATACAGAAAAGCCTCCCCCATTCCTGTATTTTCTGTAGATGTTATATCCTTGTATTGCTACTGCTGTATCATCAAAGGAATTATCTAAGTGAGTTTCAGAGATGGACAGTATATGAACGTTATCTGATGTTAGCAAGTTATTGATTTCATAAACCTTATTTCTAAGGCTACATATATTAATTTGGGCCATTCTTTGCCCTTTCCTGGGTAGCTTATGGGAGAAAGACATATTATTTGTGTATGTGTGTCTGTGTTTGGCTACGAGAAATTAATCTAGTCAGTAGTATTGTGAATTTAAACTGGACGATGCATCTCCTCTTTATGTTACTGGTGATAAACAGGTCATTACTGTTAACTACATAACTCATGAGGGTATTGTGCTGCTGGAACTATGAAGCGATAAACACCAAGGCTTGCCAAAGAGACTGTTCGTCTTATTGACACAGCATGTTTTAGCCTTCTGTTTAAACTGGTCAAAACCATGGCTGCGTCAAAATGGCACCCTATTCCCTATGTAGTGCATTGCTTTTGACCAGGGCCCATAAAATATGGTTAAACTTGGATAGAATCCTAAGCACCAACCAAACAAGCCAAACACAAGCTCTGACAATAACGTTCAAAAGCCTTCTGCACACAGTAATCTATCCCCCAGCTTCCAGCTAGGCTAATCACACACCCAGAATGCATTGTACTGTAGCGACCCTGCATCATGAGCATGTACACTGAGTGTACAAAACATTATGAACATCTTCCTAATATTGAGTTGCACCCCTTTTTGCCCTCAGAACATGCTCAATTCGTCGGGGCATGGACTCTACAAGGTGTCAAAAGCGTTCAACAGGAATGCTGGACCATGTGGACTCCAATGCTTCCCACAGTTGTGTCAAGTTAGCTTGATGCCCATTGGTTGGTGGACCATTCTTGATACCCTCAGGAATCTGTTGAGCGTGAAAAACCCAGCAGTGTTGCAGTTCTTGACACACTCAAACCAGTGCGCCCGGCACCTACTACCATACTCCGTTCAAAGGCACTTCAATATTTTGTCTTGCCCATTCACCCTCTGAATGGCACACATACACAATCCATGTCTCAATTGTTTTAAAAATCCTTCTTTAATCAAAAAGGGATCATAGCTTTCACCTGGATTCACCTGGCCAGTCTATGTCATGGAAAGAGCAGGTGTTTCTAATGTTTTGTATATTGACTACCCCAAGGGAGCTGCCTTTCTTGGAGCTGTCAATAGCATGCACGACTATGATCCAACGTTGGACTACAGTTCCATTATAGTTAAAAACTAAACAGAAATCAGTGGCACTAAGACAGAGAGAAATTAGACAAATAGAAGACTTAAAAAGACTGATTTTACAAGAGATGTGTCACTTGTGAATACACACACCAAAAACTGCTGCTAATAGCAATGCCTTCACTCATCCACTTCTAATAACACACAATACAGCAGATATTTTCCGCATATATGGCTGACACTGGGAAACAGAATGAACATGAGCTCTGGGAGCTAAAGCCAACAATTCTCTCTCGAATCTGAGGTCCTGTCACAAACACATCATATCCAAATATTACCAAACAATCTCGACACTTTTACTCATAAAAATTCTCAATAGCCAACATGCATTACTCTTAAAGTTTCCATCGCACAGTTAGACAGCTGATATTAAGAGATCTGGGGACTGTATTATTGAGCCAAGCCAAATGCCAGGGGAGTGTCTTCATCATAATAGGGACGGCAAGCAATGTACTGAAGCCAAGTGTCATCACAACCCCCATCTGCCAGAGAAGTGTTCAAAATGGCTATGATGGGTTCTGACTTCTAGATTTGAAACATAGTTAATCATCAGGTATCCTATGGGAAGGAGAAGGGCTACAGTCTTGTTTCTACACCAGAAGTTAATGGTTATCTGTAGGAGGAATGCACAGTTGAAGTCGGAAGTTTACATACACTTATGTTGGAGTCATTAAAACTTGTTTTTCAACCACTTCACAGATTTCTTGTTAACAACTATAATTTTGGCAAGTCGGTTAGGACATCTACTTTGTGCATGACACAAGTAATTTTTCCAACAATTGTTTACAGACAGATTATTTCACTTATAATTCACTGTATCACAATTCCAGCATGTCAGAAGTTTACATACACTAAGTTGACTGTGCCTTTAAACAGCTTGGAAAATTCCAGAAAATGATGTCATGGCTTAAGAAGCTTCTGATAGGCTAATTGACACAATTTGAGTCAATTGAAGGCATACCTGTGGTGTATTTCAAGACCTACCTTCAAACTCAGTGCTTCTTTCCTTGACATCATGGGAAAATCTAAAGAAATCAGCCAAGACTTCAGAAAATAAATTGTAGACCTCTACAAGTCTGGTTCATCCTTAGGAGCAATTTCCAAACGCCTGAAATGTACAACATTTATCTGTACAAACAATAGTACGCAAGTATAAACACCATGGGACCACGCAGCCGCCATACCGCTCAGGAAGGAGACGCGTTCTGTCTCCTGGAGATGAACGTACTTTGGTGCCGAAAAGTGCAAATCAATCCCAGAACAACAGCAAAGGACCTTGTGAAAATACTGGAGGAAACAGGTACAAAGGTATCTATTTCCACAGTAAGACGAGTCCAATATCGACATAACCTGAAAGGCCGCTCAGCAAGGAAGAAGCCACTGCTACAAAACCGCTTTGCTGCAGTAGGGACTGGTGCACTTCACAAAATAGATGGCATCATGAGGATGGAAAATTATGTGGATATACTGAAGCAACATCTCAAGACATCAGTCAGGAAGTTAAAGCTTGGTCGCAAATTGGTCTTCCAAATGGACAATGACCCCAAGCATACTTCCAAAGTTATGGCAGAATGGCTTAAGGACAACAAAGTCAAGGTATTGGAGTGGCCATCACAAAGCCCTGACCTCAATCCTATAGAAAATGTGTGGGAAGATCTGAAAAAGCGTGTGCGAGCAAAGAGGCCTACAAACCTGACTCAGTTACACCAGTTCTGTCAGGAGGAATGGGCCAAAATTCACCCAACTTACTGTGGGAAGCTTGTGGAAGGCTACCCAAAACGTTTGACCAAAGTTAAACAATTTAAATGCAATGCTACCAAATACTAATTGAGTATATGTAAACTTCTGACCCACTGGGAATGTGATGAAATAAATAAAAGCTGAAATAAATATTTATCTCTACTATTATTCTGACATTTCACATTCTTAAAATAAAGTGGTGATCCTAACTGACCTAAGACAGGGAATCTTTACTAGGATTGAATGTCAGGAATTGTGAAAAACTGAGTTTAAATGTATTTGGCTAAACTTCAACTTTATATGGTTGCGGTCACTGATAAGGGTGGAGTGCTGTGGATTAGTGAGGAATAGGGGCCGAGGTCAGGTCAGGTCACATTAAGGGAGTCACTTAACTTCCTGCCTAGCAATAAAAATGTAATGTTTAGAGGGAAGGAGGAGACTTCACCCAAATTGGGGTATATATACTTGTGCTGGTGGGAACATGTTTTTGTCTGTTCAGCTGCCTGACCCATTGGGTGAATAAACTTAGTTTGAGCTTTTACTCTTTATTTAGAACCTAACAGCTAGAAGGCTGTTCACACATGGTGTTAATGATGGATGGCCAGTTTGTTCGCCCACTTTGCCCTGAGAAGGTTACTCGAACTTAGATTGAATTGTTGAAATCATTATTGAAAACATGACTAGCTGTTATGTGAGAATAATAGAATGCTAAAGCTTCTATAACGGCAGTCCCAGAGTCCCGGTGTGACAGGCGATGCTGATCCTTTGGGGAAGGTGAGTCTCCTCTCTGACCTCTGATTCCGCATTAAAGTTCAAAAGCCTTTTGCACACAGCAATCTATCCCCCAGTTTCTAAAGTGTCCAGAAAGAGAGACTACAACCATAGCTCATGTTTTTCATAATGATGATGCCTCCATAACAGAAAGAGTCCCAGAGTGACAGGATCATGCTCATCCCATGGGGAAGGTGAAATACACATTAACCCTAACCCTAACCCTCTGTGACCTCTGCCTTATCCAAGCCACCACCACAACCCCCTAAAGACACAACCCCTCTCTAATGCTGCCTTCTCTACACCACCACATGAAAGTAAGGCGGTACGGTCTGGTACAGCAAAATAAACAGTGGGGGTACGCTGGAACAGTAAAACATGAGCCTATCACAATAATTAAAACAACATGTCAGAGACATGAAAAATGAGTGAATGGACTTGAAAACGGGTGGTATAGCCTGCACTCCAAAATGTGATGTGGTTCGACGAGAACAATTATATTTTGCCAAGGCAGAGATGAGTGGCCCGACACCGAGGCACGCACGGACAGCAGTGGACGCATAAATTCTAGCCTAATGACAATCGCCACATTATAGCACTTGTTGGTGTTTCGTGTAACAGAAGTTTCTTTCCATTCACCACTATTTGGAGGCTGTAAATATGTTGTGAGTGTTATGAACGTGCACGGGTAGCCTAGTAAAGGTGCCCTTTGGAGTGATTGTTTGACAATCCGATGAAAACATCATGTTTTTGCCACAATAAAAGTAACACAATTAAAACATCTTTACGACTAGGCCCACAGAGATCCTATTGAATTGATAGGGATTCTGTGTGTAGTTCTATGATTAGGCCCCTCCAGGAAGAAATGTATTCTACTTTCACCCCTGCCCAAATATCACAACCCCCTAATTCCACAACCCCATAACGAGATCTCAAATCAAATCAAATTGTATTAGTCAAATGCGTCGAACACAACAGGTGTAGACCTTACAGAGAAATGCTTACCCTCCAAAAAGTAAGAGATAAGAATAACAAATAATTAAAGAGCAGCAGTAAATAACAAAAGCGGGGCTATATACAGGGAGTACAGGTACAGAATCAATGTGCGGGGGCACCGGTGTCGATGTAATTGAGGTCATATGTACATGTTGGTAGAGTTATTAAAGTGACTATGCATAAATAATAACAGAGAGTAGCAGCAAAGTAGAAGGGGGTGAGGGGGAGTGAGGGGGGGCAACGCAAATAGTCTGGGTAGCCATTTAATTAGCTGTTCAGGAGACTTATGGCTTTGGGGGTAACAGCTGTTTAGAAGACTCTTGGACTTAGACTTGGCGCTCCAGGACCGCATGCCGTGTGGTAGCAGAGAGAACAGTCTATGACTAGGGTGGCTGGAGTCTTTGACAATTTTTAGGGCCTTCCTCTGACACCACCTGGTATAGAGGTCCTGGATGGCAGGAAGCTTGGCCCCAGTGATGTACTGGGCCGTACGCACTACCCTCTGTAGTGCCTTGCGGTTGGAGGCCGAGCAGTTGCCATACCAGCCGATGATGCAACACGTAAAGATGCTCTCGATGGTGCAGCTGTAGAACCTGTTGAGGATCTGAGGACCCATGCCAAATCTTTTCTGTCTCCTGAGGGCAAATAGGTGTTGTCGTGCCCTCTTCAGTGTGGAGTGCGATTGAGATTGCGTCATCTGTGGATCTGTTGGGGCGGTATGCAAATTGGAGTGGGTCTAGGGTTTCTGGGATAATGGTGTTGATGTGAGCCATGACCAGCCTTTCAAAGCATTTCATGGCTACCGACGTGAGTGCTATGGGTCAGTAGTCATTTAGGCAGGTTACCTTAGTGTTCTTGGGCACAGGGACTATGGCGGTCTGCTTGAAACATGTTGGTATTACAGACTCAGACAGGGAGAGGTTGAAAATGTCAGTGAAGACACTTGCCAGTTGGTCAGCGCATGCTCAGAGTTCACATCCTGGTAATCTGTCTGACCCTGCGGCCTTGTGAATGTTGACATGGTTAAAGGTCTTACTCACATCGCCTGTGCAGAGCGCGATCACACAGTTGTCCGGAACAGCTGATATTCTCATGCATGTTTCAGTGTTACTTGCCTCAAAGTGAGCATAGAAGTTATTTAGCTCATCTGGTAGGCTTGTGTCACTGGGCAGCTCTCGGCTGTGCTTCCCTTTGTAGCCTGTAATAGTTTGCAAGCCCTGCCACATCCGAGGAGCGTCGGAGCCGGTGCAGTACGAATCGATCTTAGTACTGTATTGACGCTTTCCCTGTTTGATGGTTCGTCGGAGGGCGTAGCAGGATTTCGTATAAGCTTCTGGGTTAGAGTCCCGCTCCTTGAAAGCGGAAGCTCTACCCTTTAGCTCAGTGCGAATGTTGCCTGTAATCCATGGCTTCTGGTTGGGGTATGTATGTACAGTCACTGTGGGGACGACGTCCACGATGCATTTATTGATAAAGCCAGTGACTGATGTGGTGTACTCCTCAATGCCATCGGAAGAATCCCGGAACATATTCCAGTCTGTGCTGCAAAACAGTCTTGAAGTTTAGCATCTGCTTCATCTGACCACTTTTATTTATAGACCGAGTCACTGGTGCTTCCTGCTTTAATTTTTTATTGTAAGCAGGAATCAAGAGGATAGAATTATGGTCACATTTGCCAAATGGAGGGCGAGGGAGTGCTTTGTACGCATCTCTACGTGTGGAGTAAAAGTGGTCTAGAATTTTTTTCCCTCTGGTTGCACATTTAACATGCTGATAGAAATTAGGTAAAACTGATTTAAGTTTCCCTGCATTAAAGTCCCCGGCCACTAGGAGCAACGCCTCTGGATGAGCGTTTTCCTGTTTACTTATGGCGGTATACAGCTCATTGAGTGCAGTTTTAGTGCCAGCATTCGTCTGTGGTGGTATGTAGACCGCTACGAAAATACAGATGAAAACTCTCTAGGTAGATGGTGTGGTCTACAGCTTATCATGAGATACTCTACCTCAGGCGAGCAAAACCTTGAGACTATATTTGTAAACTGTTGTTTACAAATATACATAGACCATCACCCCTTGTCTTACCAGAAGCTGCTGTTCTATCCTGCCGATACAGTGTATAACCCGCCAGCTGTATGTTATTCATGTCGTCGTTCAGCCACGACACTGTGAAACATAAGATATTACAGTTTTTAATATCCCGTTGGTAGGATATACTTGCTTTCAGTTCGTCCCATTTATTTTCCAGCGATTGAACGTTAGCTAGCAGGACGGAAGGCAAAGGCAGATTAGCCACTCCTCGCCTAAAACTCACAATGCACCCTGATCATTTTCCGCAAAATCTCTGTTTCCTTCTCCATCGAATGACGGGGATCTGACGGGGATCTGGTCCGACTCACTGAAGAAAAACTCTTTGTCTAATCTGAGTTGAGTAATCGCAGTTCTGATGTCCAGCAGCTCTTTTCGGTCATAAGAGCAGCAGCAACATTATGTACAAAAGAAGTTACGAATAAAGCAAAAAAAAACTAACAAAATAGCATGGTTGGTTAAGAGCCGATAAGACGGCAGCCATCCCCTCCGGCGCCAATTGATCTCAGCTCAATTCAGGGCGTGACAAGATGCAAATCAACCTCCCAAACAGGAAATTAGCATCTGCCATCTCACCAGTGTCATTTAATCTAGTTAATCTCATTACGTTTGGGCTACAGTGAGAGAGCGGGATACGGACAGACTGAGACAGAGAAGGCATAACACACACACACACACTTATTAATTAAGGGGAGAGTGTTGCTCTGTGGTATGTATCACATAAATCATTAAACCCTGATGAAATTAATGACTATTTATCAGCCGACACGGAGTCACATACAGAATGTATTATAAACCTCTGACTGAGCCCTCCATTTTACTCCTCTTTATGTGTTCACTTAGGGTCACTCTGGTCTTTGTCTGTGTCCTAAATTGCACCAACCTGGCTCTGGTCAAATTCTTCTTCTACTTCTTTTTTTTCACCTTTATTTAACCAGGTAGGCTAGTTGAGAACAAGTTCTCATTTACAACTGCGACCTGGCCAAGAAATATCAAAGCAGTGCGACACAAATAAAATAATAAACAAACATACAGTCAATAACACAATAGAAAAAGTATATATACAGTGTGTGCAAATGAGGTAGGATAAGGGAAGTAACGCAATAAATAGGCCATAGTGGTGAAATAATTACAATATAGCAATTAAACACTGGAGTGATAGATGTGCAGAAGATGAATGTGCAAATAGAGATACTGGGGTGCAAAGGAGCAAAATAAATAAATAAATAGCAGTATGGGGATGAGGTAGTTCGATGGGCTATTTACAGATGGGCTATGTACAGGTGCAGTGATCTGTGAGCTGCTCTGACAGCTGGTGCTTAAAGCTAATGAGGGAGATATGAGTCTCCAGCTTCAGTGATTTTTGCAGTTTGTTCGTCATTGGCAGCAGAGAACTGGAAGGAAAGGCGGCCAAAGGAGGAATTGGCTTTGGGGTTGACCAGTGAGATATATCTGCTGGAGCGCGTGCTACGGGTGGGTGCTGCTATGGTGACCAGTGAGCTGGGATAAGGCGGGCTTTACCTAGCAAAGACTTATAGATGACCTGGAGCCAGTGGGTTTGGCGACGAATATGAAGCGAGGGCCAGCCAACGAGAGCATACAGGTCGCAGTGGTGGGTAGTATATGGGGCTTTGGTGACAAAACGGATGGCACTGTGATAGACTGCATCCAATTTGCTGAGTAGAGTGTTGGAGGCCATTTTGTAAATTACATCGCAGAAGTCAAGGATCTGTACGATAGTCAGTTTTACAAGGGTTTGTTTGGCAGCATGAGTGAAGGATGCTTTGTTGCGAAATAGGAAGCCGATTCTAGATTTAATTTTGGATTGGAGATGCTTAATGTGAGTCTGGAAGGAGAGTTTACAGTCTAACCAGACACCTAGGTATTTGTAGTTGTCCACATATTTTAAGTCAGAATCGTCCAGAGTAGTGATGCTGGACGGGCGGGCAAGTGTGAGAAGCGATCAGTTGAAGAGCATGTATTTACTTTTACTTGCATTTAAGAGTAGTTGGAGGCCATGGAAGGAGAGTTGTACGGCATTGAAGCTCGTCTGGAGGTTAGTTAACATAGTGTCCAAAGAAGGGCCAGAAGTATACAGAATGGTGTCGTCTGCGTAGAGGTGGATCAGAGAATCACCAGCAGCAAGAGCGACATCATTGATGTATACAGAGAAGAGAGTTGGCCCGAGAATTGAACCCTGTGACACCCTCATAGAGACTGCCAGAGGTCCGGACAACAGGCTCTCCAATTTGACACACTGAGCTCTGTCTGGTAAGTAGTTAGTGAACCAGGCGAGGCAGTCATTTGAGAAACCAAGGCTGTTGAGTCTGCCGATAAGAAATAGCCTCCATGTGTCGACAGCCTTGGCCAGGTTGATGAATACAGCTGCACAGTATTGTCTCTTATCGATGGCGGTTATGATATCGTTTAGGACTTTGAGTGTGGCTTAGGTGCACCCATGACCAGCTCGGAAACCAGATTGCATAGCGGAGAAGGTACGGTGGGATTCTAAATAGTCGGAGATCTGTTAGTTAACTTGGCTTTTGAAGACCTTAGAAAGGCAGGGTAGGATAAATATAGGTCTGTAGCAGTTTGGGTCTAGAGCGTCTCCCCCTTTGAAGAGGGGGATGACTGTGGCAGCTTTCCAATCTTTGGGGATCTCAGACGATACGAAAGAGAGGTTGAACAGGCTAGTAATAGGGGTTGCAACAATTTCGGCGAATAATTTTAGAAAGAGAGGGTCCAGACTGTCTAGCCCGGCTGATTTGTAGGGGTCCAGATTTTGCAGCTCTTTCAGAACATCAGCTATCTGGATTTGGGTGAAGGAGAAATGGGGGAGGCTTGGGCAAGTTGCTGCGGGGGGTGCAGGGCTGTTGACCGGGTCGTAGAAAAATGCTTATTGAAATTCTCAATTATCGTGGATTTATCGGTGGTGACAGTGTTTCCTAGCCTCAGTGCAGTGGGCAGCTGGGAGGAGGTGCTCTTATTCTCCAATGACTTTACTGTGTCCCATAACTTTTTGGAGTTTGTGCTACAGGATGCACATTTCTGTTTGAAAAAGCTAGCCTTTTCTTTCTAACTGCCTGTGTATATTGGTTCCTAACCTCCCTGAAAAGTTGCATATCGCTACTAACGCAGAACACCACAGGATGTTTTGTGCTGGTCAAGGGCAGTCAGGTCTGGAGTGAACCAAGGGCTATATCTGTTCCTGGTTCTAAATTTGTAGTGCACTATGTAGAGAATAGCCCTGCTGAAAAAAACAGCATTGACCAGCATTGACCAGCATAGGCTGGCGACCAGCCTTCGTTGTGTTTTCACTAGTGACCAGCCTTTGTTGTAATATTGCTTCGTTGTGTTTTGGACAAATAAGCTGGTCACCCGCAAAACCAGCATCAAGTCACATTATGATGGCTTGCAAAGTGATGTCTAATTCCTATTTTAGTCCCACCCTTCAGCTCCATTATACCCCTCCCATCCATCTCTGAAAACCATCCGGTTTTGATTGCTATTTGCCATTTAATTTTTTAACTGTGATGTTTCACAAAAGTTCTTTCTGAACCTTTCTATTCTCATAGCTTCTAAATTAAAGACAAACATTTTTGCTATGAGTATTATTATATTATTGATCGATTGACTATAACTTTTTAAATCACCCAGCATTGCTATTTGCAGAGTTGCAATTCTTCTACTTATCTTTGTATAGCATGAAAGGTGAAATAAATACAATTGTGTAAATGTCTTGTAGTTATGTCTAGATATTTTTTTTAAGCACTGGATAGCCTAAAGACACTATAAACAGGGTCCCTGTGAGAGAAAAATTTCCCGTAAAAGAAAAATATATACCATAGCATATGACGTGTTTGTTACAGGTCCCAGGATTGAGACCAAGAAAACAGATATATTTCCTGTAAAACAGGAGAAATTATGAGACAAGAGAAAGTTGTCTGGTTTCAGGAATTTAATAAACATTTATTTGCCAAAAGTGTCAAGGGTCAATTATCTGGTTCATTACAATTGCTTTGTAGAAAAATAGAAATTCACACTTCTCATTATCAATAGAAAAATATCTACATAAAAAAATGTACATTCCCATACTTTCATATCCTATATTCAGTCCCTTTAACAGTACATATACAGTGCTGTGAAAAAGTATTTGCCCTCTTTCTAATTTTCTCTACTTCTGCATATTCCTTTATACTGAATGTTATCAGATCTTTAACGTAATATTAGATAAAGTGAACCAGAGTGAACAAATAACACAACAATTTCATACTTATTTCGTTTATTTCATCAACAAAGTTATGAAACACCCAATGCCCCTGTGTGGAAAATGTATTCCCCATTACTCTCAATAACTGGTTGTGCCACCTTTAGCTGCAATGACACCAATGAAACACTTTCTGTAGTTGTTGATCAGTCTTTCATGTTGCTGTGGAGGAATTTTGGCCCACTCTGCCATGCAGAACTCCTTTAACACAGCGACATTTGTGGGTTTTCAAGCATGAATTGCTCATTTCAAGTCCTGTCACAAGATCTCAATTGGGATTAGGTCTGGACTTTGACTAGGCCATTCCAAAACAAATGTGTTGCTTTTTAGTCATTTTCATGTAGACGTGATTGTGTGTTTTGGATCATTGTCTTGCTGCATGACCCAGCTGCGCTTCTGCTTCAGTTCACAGATGGATGGCCTGACATTCTCCTGTAGAATTCTCTGATAGAGCAGATGGTTCCATGGTTCCTTCTATTAAGGCAAGTCATCCAGGTCCTGAGGCAGTAAAGCATCCCCAAACCATCACACTACCACCACCTTGCTTGACTGTTGGTATGAGGTTCTTACTGTGGAATGCGGTGTTTGTTTTTTTCCAGCCAAATGGGACCCATGTCATCCAAAAAGTTGACTCAAGTTTTCCAAAAAGCACCTGGAAGCACCTGGATGATCATCAAGACTCTTGGAAGAATGTTCTGTGGACAGATGTTTGGACAACATGGGTCCAGGACTTAATCTTAATAGCCCTACAAGCACCCAGTAGATCTTATGGTGATGTGGTATTCATGGCTTTGCCTTGAAAAACAGAGAGCAAGGAATGCAGTGAGTGATTTGCCAGGGAGAGAGGTTGTGTGAACGTGTCTACAGGGCCCTTACATTTTTCATAAATGTCACTTCTGGTCACTTCCAGCAGAATTAACATGTGCACTGTACTAAAAGGATGCACGCACACACACACGCATAGTGACACACACGCATGCACAGTGAGACACGTACACACAGTCATTGCATAACGTCAAATGTTTGCCAGCCCAATCATTAAATAACACTGCTCAGTGAACTATAGAGACCCTCAGGTACCTCTGCCCAGACCACAGAGACAGAGAGATGATCCATTTTATACTATTAAGAAAATAACTTGTAAAAAACAACCCAATCCAGATACAGCCAATCAAAGGAAAGGGAAAGAGACGAGTAGATACAGCCTGTATACAGTAACAGAACAACAGACAACACAATAATTATTCATTGCTTGATCCATCATCCAGTACACAGGCTCAAATGCACAGAAACCACATACACTTCACCTGACGCACAAAATACGTATCCGGGTAATGTGCAAAAACCCTTCTGAGACACACCTGTTGTCTTGTGGTTATGGAGTGATACAGTGCAATCAGCTCCAGCTGCCCGGAGAGAATGGATGAGTTCCAAATGGCAACCTATTCCCTTTTGACCAGAGCACTATAAGCCCTACATAGGGAATAGGATGCCAATCAAACGTTTTCTTCCGTTCGGACAGGGATGTTATCATTTAAGAGGGAAAAGGCCAGTGGCTGGCAATCAATGGAGTTCAGGCTGTTTCACTGCAGTTTCACTTAGCCACTTCAGAGAGGGAGGGTTGACAGCGGCCAATCACCCACAGTCCCATTGCAATCCCATGATCAAATGCAATCTGCTCTCTGCTATTCTATTCTTCAGTCTTCAGGGCAGGCAAAACTCTTTTGTCTTGAGTAGGCTAATTACCAAGTGCACAGAGGAGCTGCTGGGTGAGATTACCTATCGCCGTTCCATTTTAGAGCCTTTTCTGGGTGGCCTGAATTGGAGATACCGCAGCTCAAAGCCCATGTATTAAGAGGAGCGGTATCGTACGTCAGGCACACACAGATAAGAGACTATTGAAGAGAGGAAAGGGATCCCCACACACTGATAATATTCAAGAGAAAAAAATTACATAAACCACATTAGATACTATGTGATGTCATTGTCGAAGAGTAAGCATATGTAAACTTAAGCATATAAATAAACGTAAAGAAAAACAAAGTATCAATGGTATTCCCAATATCTGAAATGTAACCACTCCAAGACAATATACACTGAGTACACCAAACATTATGAACACCTTCCTAATATTGAGTTGCACTCCCTCCTTTTGTCCTCAGAACAGCCTCAATTTGTCGGGCCATGGACTCTACAAGATGTCGAAAGTGTTCCACAGGGATGCTGGCTCCTGTTGACTCCAATGCTTCCCATATCTTGTGACAAGTTGGCTGGATGTCCTTTGGGTGGTGGACCATTCTTGATAGATATGGGAAACTGTTGAGCGTGAGAAACCCAGCAGCGTTGCAGTTCTTGACACAAGCCGGTGTGCCTGGCATCTACTACCATACCCTGTTCAAAGGCACTTACATTTTTTGTCTTGCCCATTCACCCTCTGAATGGCACACATACACCATGTCTTAATTGTCTCAAGGCTTAAAAGTCCTTATTTAACCTGTCTCCTCCCTTCAGCCTGAATACATTTGAATGTTTTCTATATGTATAATCTCTCGCATTGGTTTAATCAGTCCACATCTGAGATGACCTTGAAGTGAATACTATAAAATTGAGCTAATAAGCTAAGTTAGAAATAGTAATAGTATACAGGCTGAGTATACAGGCTGTATTACAGTATACATAAGACAATAAAGCAACTTTTATGGCTTGAGACACACAGCTACACATCTCAATCACACTGTCACCAAACCCCAGCCACTCGCATACATTTTAAAACACATTCAGATTAGAGTACCCAGACCGTCAGAGAGACAGAGACAGAGAGGGTGCTGCTAGTAAATCTCTAACATCCCAGCGAGCCTAGGGACACAATGTGAGGCTGGTTGCTAGGTGACCATTGTGATGTATTATGACGTGCGTGAACCGTGGACATCCAGCAGCATGTGTAGAGAACGAATGAACAGGTCCCCACCATCGCTAATGAGATTGTATTTACATATTCACATTCTATTGTAAGAATGTATTTACAAGAATCCCCATTACCCAATGAATAGGAAGTATAATGATTCTTCTGGCTATTCACTGGGTAATAATGGGGATTCCTGTCAATACATTGTCCTTTTTTCAGACTCAATCTCCCATGTTTTCTCTTGGTTACAATGTAACACTGAACAACGTCATCATTCTAAAGCTTGGATTGAATTACTTCAAATCAATTTTACTACAACATCAACAAATAAACAATTAAGAGACAGTTAGTAAATGGAAATGTTAGTAAATGGCTACCAATTCACTTTCCTCCTATCCTCAAAATAGGTTACACCAAGCAGAGATATTTACTTTAGTGGCAGGTTGTGTGGTTATTAGGCCATGAGGTACCTCCAAGGCATGCCCTGCATTCTCTGGGCTACCATCCACACTCTGGGCTACTGTCCATGAGATAGTCACGGCCATGGCCACAGAGAGAGCAGAGCACTGCAGAGGGCTGAGAAGGGCTGGCTGAGTCTCTAATATCAATACAGTACCAGGGAAAGGGAGAGAATGCTCAACTCTTATCCTCTTGTTTAAATAAATGAAATGGTGTTTGAAAACAACAAAACGTTTAACAAAAAGGCCAGTTGCAATTGGAGCTTTGTTTTAACTTTCCCTCTCTTTTACCAAAACAATGATGGGGAAAATACTTTGTTATTGTTTCAACTTCAGATTATACATTTAAACACTGAAAATACGTTCCTACTTCACACGCACACGCACGCACACGCACACACACACACACCGCCCTCACAAACACACACAAACACACCTACACCCACCCGCCACCCTCACAAACACAAACACACCTACACCCACCCTACCCCACGCCCTCACAAACACAAACACACCTACACCAACCACCCGCCCTCACAAACACACCTACACCCACCCCCGTCACAAACACAAACACACACCCACACACACATACACACCATGACCTTTCACACTGAAAATCTGTTCCTGCAGGGAACATAACATCATTGCTAAACATAAGCTAGATTATAGGTTATTTCAAGCAGCTGCTGTGTTCTCTGTGAGAGGAGAGGGAGCCACACAGACAGATAAGAGCTCCTCATCCAACGGGGAGCTAAAGAGCATTGGAGGGCCACTGCTAAGAGCTTCTGTATTGTTGTGAGGATGCACTGAGGCTACGTCCCAAATGGCATTCCCAAATGGCCCATAGAGAATGGTCAAAAGTAGTGCACTATGTAGGGAATAGGATGCCATTTTGGATGCACCCTGAGTCCTTTTATCTACACTCTCAGAGAGAGAGGCTGTTCAAACAAACAATGCTTGATTGTGACTGCCTCACATCCGACCTGAACGTCAGGTGAATATGAATGTTAAATTGTATATCTGAGCTATGATACACTGAGTGTACAAAACAGAAAAAACACCTTCCTAATACTGAGTCGTCCGGTGCGCCTGGCACCTGCTACCATACCCTGTTCAAAGGCACTTACATTTTTTTCTTGCCCATTCACCCTCTGAATAGCACACATACACAATCCATGTCTCAATTGTCTCAAGGCATAAAAATCCTTCTTTAACCTGTCTACCAATCCCCCTTTTACAGGCTCCTAGCCAATTGTTTTTTCACATTGTTTGTAACTCATTTTGTAAATAATGTTGCTGCTACCGTCTCTTATGACTGAAAAGAGCTTCTGGACATCAGAACAGCGATTGGACTAAGATTTTTTCTTTAATGAGTCCGACGTGAAGGATATACTGCTTTATCAAGAGAAGGTCCAAATCCCCATCATCATCAGAGGAAAAGGGGGAGGAAGGCGGGGTGCCTTGTAAGAATTGGCTGACAAGTAGGTAAACCACCACTTCCCCTCCATATTATTGGCCTTTGTATAATAATTGGAAAACAAACTGGACGATCTACGATTAAGACTATCATACCAACGGGACATTAAAAACTGTAATATTCACCAAGACTTGACTGAAGAACGACACAGATAATATAGAGCTGGCTGGCTTCTCCATACATGGACAGAGCAGCTACGTCTGGTAAGACGAGGGGTGGGGGTGCGTGTCTATTTGTCAATAACTGCTGGTGCACGATGTATAATATTAAAGAAGTCTTAAGGTATTGCTCTCCTGAGGTAGAATACCTCATGATAAGCTGTAGACCACACTATCTACCAAGAGAGTTCTCATCTACAGTTGAATTCGGAAGTTTACATACACCTTAGTATAATACATTTAAACTATTTTTTTCACAATTCCTGACATTTAATCCAAGTAAAAATTCCCTGTCTTAGGTCAGTTAGGATCACCACTTTTTCTTTCATCACATTCCCAGTGGGTCAGAAGATTACATACACTCAATTAATATTTGGTAGTATTGCCTTTAAATTGGTTATCTTGGGTCAAACGTTTTGGGTAGCCTTCTACAAGCTTTCCACAATAAGTTGGGTGAATTCTGGCCCATTCCTCCTGACAGAGCTGGTGTAACTGAGTCAGGTTTGTAGGCCTCTTTGCTCGCACACACTTCTTCAGGTCTGCCCACAAATTTTCTATAAGATAGAGGTCAGGGCTTTGTGATACCTTGACTTTGTTGTCCTGAAGCCATTTTGCCACAACTTTGGAAGTGTGCTTGGGGTCATTGACCATTTCGAACACCCATTTGCGACCAAGCTTTAACTTCCTGACTGATGTCTTGAGATGTTGCTTCAATATATCCACATAATTTTCCTGCCTCATGATGCCATCTATTTTGTGAAGTGCACCAGTCCGACTGCAGCAAAGCACCCCTACAACATGATGCTGCCACCCCCGTGCTTCACGGTTGGGATGGTGTTCTTTGGCTTGCAAGCCTCCCCCTTTTTCCTCCAAACATAACGATGGTCATTGTGGCCAAACAGTTATTTTTGTTTCATCAGACCAGAGGACATTTCTCCAAAAAGTATGATCTTTGTCCCCATGTGCAGTTGCAAACCGTAGTCTGGCTTTTTTACGGTGGTTTTGGAGCAGTGGCTTCTTCCTTGCTGAGCGGCCTTTCAGGTTATGTCAATATAGGACATATTTTACTGTGGATATAGATACATTTGTACTTGTTTCCTCCAGCATCTTCACAAGGTCCTTTGCTGTTGTTCTGGGATTGACTAGCACTTTTCGCACCAAAGTACGTTCATCTCTAGGAGACAGAATGTGTCTCCTTCCTGAGCGGTATGACGGCTGCGTGGTCCCATGGTGTTTATACTTGCATACTATTGTTTGTACAGATGAACGTGGTACCTTCAGGCGTTTGGAAATTGCTCCCAAGGATGAACCAGACTTGTAGAGGTCTACAATTTATTTTCTGAAGTCTTGGCTGATTTCTTTAGATTTTCCCATGATGTCAAGGAAAGAAGCACTGAGTTTGAAGGTAGGTCTTGAAATACATCCGCAAGTACACCTCCAACTGACTCAAATTATGTCAATTAGCCTATCAGAAGCTTCTTAAGCCATGACATCATTTTCTGGAATTTTCCAAGCTGTTTAAAGGCACAGTCAACTTAGTGTATGTAAACGTCTGACCCACTGGAATTGTGATACAGTGAATTATAAGTGAAATAATCTTTCTGTAAACAATTGTTGGAAAAATTACTTGTGTAATGCACAAAGTAGATGTCCTAACCGACTTGCCAAAACTATAGTCTGTTAACAAGAAATGTGCGGAGTGGTTGAAAACGAGTTTTAATGACTCCAACCTCAGTGTATGTAAACTTCCGACTTCAACTGTACATCCACTATGTGCATTAACAAACCATATTACAACTTACCGTGACCCTAAGGGCTTCCCACTTCCATTAACCCACTGTAGTACCTCAGTAATTCCTTCAGTATTCACCTAAGCATATACAGCCACTTCATTTTGCTGTGTGTGTACCTCCTGGATAGCTTGGCGTTAATGCAGCTTGAATGCTCATTTGGACCAAATGTTGAATAATTCCGTTAGAAATGAAAAGCTGACACAAGCTCACTGACAACAGTGCTCTGTTTACTGGGCTTTGACAGAATGCAGTGCTATGTGTCTATCTGGAAAAACAACAGAGAAAGAGTAGGCTACAACAGTGAGGTGAAAATAAGAGGAGGTGAGAGAGGAGATGAGATGAGATACAGTATACTGAATAATATGCATTCAATATACATATTCAATATACATACAGAGCATTCGTTAGTATTCAGACCCCTTGAGTTTTTCCACATTTTGTTACGTTACTGCCTTATTCTAATATGGATTAAATAGTTGTTTTCCCCTCATCAAAAAACACACAATACCCCACTGGTTATTTATTTTTTTGCAAATGCATAAAAAACATTAAATGGAAATATCACATTTACATAAGTATTCAGACCTTTTACTCAGTACTTTGTTGAAGCTCCTTTGGCAGCAATTACAACCTTGAGTCTTCTTGGGTATGATGCTACAAGCTTGGCACACCTGTATTTGGGGAGTTTCTCCCATTCTTCTCTGCAGATCCTCTCAAGCTCTGTCAGGTTGGATCGCTGCACAGTTATTTTCAGGTCTCTCCAGAAATGTTCGATTGGGTTCCAAGTCCGGGCTCTGGCTGGGCAACTCAAGGACATTCAGAGACTTGTCCCGGAAGCCACTCCTGCGTTGTCTTGGCTGTGTACTTAGGGTCGTTGTCCTGTTGGAAGGTGAACCTTCGTCCCAGTCTGAGGTCATCAAGGATCTCTCTGTACTTTGCTCCATTCATCCTTCCTTCGATGATCAATGGAAACAGGATGCACCTGAGCTCAATTTCGAGTCTCATAGCAAAGAGTCTGAATACTTATGTAAATAAGGTATTTCTGAATTTTTTTGTAATACATTTGCAAAAATGTAAAAAATGTTTTCGCTTCATCAATTTGGGGTATTGTGTGTAGATTGATGAGGAAATGTTATTCTAATCCATTTTAGAATAAGGCTGTAATGTAACAAGATGTGGAAAAAGTCAAGGGGTCTGAATACATTACGAATGCACTGTATACAATATACATGTGGTGTGGGTATTTTCTTTCCAGCATACAGCTATATGCTAGAGTGCTAAAGTAAGGAAACATCAGAGATTCAGTCCCACATTACAGTGGACAGCATCTACAACTTGAGCTACTGTCTCAGTGGACAACAGTGGATCACCTAAGTAACCTGGGATACAGTGTCACAATAGGTTTTTGGGCTATATGCCCGGCACAACCAACTACATAGCAGCATTGGTCCGCTTCTTTAAATAAAGTCCTGGCTGGCCAACATCTGTAATAAATGGAGCTGCCAGAACCAGAGGCCACCCAAAGAAAAACAACCCACTGAGACTTGGCTCTAGCATGCTCACTGCTCACTTTCTCACAGCGAAAAGAACAAGGGATAGTAACTAGGGATGTGACAAATTGACCATTTTAAACAGGTTTTCCGTTAAATAATTTTTGAAAAACATCAAATTCCACCTGGTAAAGTTAGCATGTCACCATGTTCTAATTTAACTTCTTAAAGTATTTCCATTCAGGACCTCAGAGTACTACTCCGGGCAGAGAAAAATTCAGTTGGTGGTAAAGTAACTGAAAAGGGTTGGGAACTACTGGGCTAGGATATTCTACATGCAACAGACCGAAGACTGAACACACACTCACATCCTTAGCATAGAGAAAGAGTAGTCGAGCCAGCGCGAAGGAGAGAGAGGACGGGGGAGGGAGAAAGAATGTGCGCACATTCACGTACACTACACACACGCACGAACGCACGCACACACACACACACACACACGCACACACACACACACACACACGCACACACACACATTTTTCTCCTTCTACTGTTTTTTTATTTGGCTCCTAATATTCCTTATGTCTAGTTACTTTACCCTGCCTTCATGTACATATTTACCTAAATACCTCGTACCCCTGCAAAATGATCTGGTACTGGTATTCCCTGTATATACTGGTACTCCCTGTATTGATCTGGTGCTGTTACACCCTGGTACTCCCTGCTCCATTCTTGTGTGTTTTATTTTATTACTCGTTTTACAATTTAATTAGTGTTATTATTTTTTAACTCTGCATCGTTGGGAAGGGAACATAAGCAAGCATTTCACTGTAAAGTCTACACACGTTGTATTTGGCGCATGTGACAAATACAATTTGATTTGGTCATCTTTATACCGCAAAGTCTTGTCTTGCAAGCCTCGCAAATTCACCAAAGTAGCCTAGATTTCGCCTCTTCCTCTCAGGCTTTATATATTTATTTATCTAACGTTAACCTCTTCCAGCTAGGGTCCCATTTTCCGAATTTTCGCCTGTCTGACGTGCCCAAAGTTAAATGCCTACCACTCATGGCCAGAAACTAGGATATTTACATATTTAGTACTATTGGATAGGAAACACTCTGAAGTTTATAAAACCATTAAGATATAGTCTGTGGCTATTCCAGAACAGATTTAGCAGGCAAAAACCAGAGAAATTTCTGTCCGGAATTTATTTTTCTTTGGCTCTCCTCTCATTTTGAAGCCCATGTAATATTTTTCTATGGGGAATAGGACCGAGGTTGCAGTACTTATGGCTTCCACTAGATGTCAACAGTCTCTGGAAAGGGTATGGAGGAAAAAGCTCTGACCAGATCCTTAGAGAGAGAGAATTACTACGGGTAGGGAAAATAGGTAAACAGACGTGCACGTTCACGAGAACGTGAACGCGCCAGCGCGACCAACTTTCTTTTCGTCTTTTAACGTTTCACTTACCGTTCTTGTAAAATATGATCGCTATTATTCATAAAAGAATACATAAGGATGCATTATTAATGATATTTGATTTGTTTGTGAAAAGATGAGAGGTATAATTTGAACGCGATCCCTTCACTGTAAAACGGGCGAGTAGACTGACAATGCTTGGTGGAGTAGCTGAACGTAACGTGCCAAAACAACGGATATTTATGGATATAATTATTTACTTTTTCTAACAAAAGAACCATGGATTATCTTGTTTGGACACTTGGGAAGACCTCAGAAGAAGTTATTTGAAAGGTAAGCGATTTATATTAGCTGTGATATGGATATTTTGAGAACCGAGCTGGATATGAATTTATGCTAATGTGGAAAATATGTGAGGTACTAGCCTCAAACAATCAAATGTAGTGCTTTCGCCGTAAAGCCTTTTTAAAATCTGACAACGCAGTGATATTGCCAAGAAGCAGAGCTTTTGATGGCTATGCAACACTATGCAACACTTGTATATCGAAGTTAAATATTACGAATATGTATTACGAATATGTATTTTGAATTTGGCGCGTTATGTTTGCTCTGAAAACGATCCCGCTAAAGGGATCGGCGCGCTAAGAGGTTAAGGATCTCAATTTTGTTCAAAAATATTAACGCTCACACCCCTAATAGTAACATATCACTGATAGAGTGATGGGAATGAGAGACAGATCACTGATAGAGTGAAGGGAATAAGAGACAGATCACTAAGAGAGTGAAAGACCTAAGAGACAGATCACTGATAGAGTGAAGGGTCTGAGAGTCAGATCACTTATACAGCGAAGGGAATAAGAGAGAGTGAAGGGAATAAGAGACAGATCACTGATAGAGTGAAGGGAATAAGAGACAGATCACTGATAGAGTGAAGAGAATAAGAGACATATCACTGATAGAGTGAAGGGCCTAAGAGACAGATCACTGATAGAGTGAAGGGCCTAAGAGACAGATCACTGATAGAGTGAAGGGAATAAGAGACAGATCACTGATAGAGTAAAGAGAATAAGAGACAGATCACTGATAGAGTGAAGAACCTAAGAGACATATCACTAATAGAGTGAAGGGCCTAAGAGACAGATCACTGATGGAGTGAAAGACCCAAGAGACAGATCAGTGATAGAGTGAAGGGCCTAAGAGACAGATCACGGATAGAGTGAAGGGAATAAGAGACAGATCACTTTTAGAGTGAAGGGTCTGAGACAGATCACTGATAGAGTGAAGGGTCTAAGAGTCAGATCACTGATAGAGTGAAGGGCCTAAGAGACAGATCACTGATAGAGTGAAGGGTCTGAGACAGATCACTGATAGAGTGAAGGGTCTAAGAGTCAGATCACTTATAGAGTGAAGGTCCTACGAGATAGATCACTGATACAGTGAAGGGAATAAGAGACAGATCACTGATGGAGTGAAAGACCCAAGAGACAGATCACTGATAGAGTGAAGGACCTAAGAGACAGATCACGGATAGAGTGTAGGGAATAAGAGACAGATCACTTTTAGAGTGAAGGGTCTGAGACAGATCACTAATAGAGTGAAGGGTCTGAGACAGATCACTGATAGAGTGAAGGGTCTAAGAGTCAGATCACTGATAGAGTGAAGGGTCTAAGAGTCAGATCACTGATAGAGTGAAGGGTCTAAGAGTCAGATCACTTATAGAGTGAAGGGCCTACGAGATAGATCACTGATAGAGTGAAGGGCCTAAGAGACAGATCGCTGATAGAGTAAAGGGCCTAAAGAGACAGATCACTGATAGAGTGAAGGGCCTAAGAGACAGATCACTGATAGAGTGAAGGGTCTAAGAGACAGATCACTGATACAGTGAAGGCCTAAGAGACAGATCACTGATACAGTGAAGGGAATAAGAGACAGATCACTCTGAGGTCCCAGACACACCCTTCTGTAGAGCAGCACCCCCTCTCCCTGAAGACAGGCGATAAACCTTCACCTACACATCCCCAAGAGAAGCGCCCACAACACCCGACAGGCTTTAAACCCTCCATCCCCATCCCCGTCCCCAAGGCTATCCACATCTCAAGTATTGACTGGACCATTAAACAAGGGTTTACTGGCATTCTGCTAGGACATTGGAGGTGGTCTGGTGGGGATGACCAAGCAGAGCACCAAAACACACAAGAGTAAGCTGTGAACTCCCGAGACTGCCATTGTCCCCCAACCAGGGCACAGATTTGCTGTAATGTCATCATACTATTTGACAGGAATTTACTGTTGAGCTAAATAATGTAGTATTTCATGTGCAACACTGTACATTATTGGCTAGTTGGATGACATCAAATCAAGACCAAGTCCTATTCTGAGGAATAATCACCAAAACGATGGAGAAGTGTGACAGATCTTCAAGCTTCTCATGACTGATAGAATATAATAGCACAATAACAACTTTGAACGCAAAGGGACAATTCCCTGGGGCTATCTCTATCAGTACTATGGGAAGTGGTAGGATGATATTCGTTTGGCTGCAAGACATGCACCACTGCACTCTATCCTACACCGTTAAAAGGAAGTGCTTTGTAACACCAAAACTAGTGGCAACTGAGCTGCCGCCAATGCGAAGGAGATGAAACCTTAACGTTGCTGTAGTGCTGAAACACATCCTCCTGAGGTGTTTTGAAACAACGCAGAATTAGATCCCTTCTCTTTTGGTGTCGTTTCCCTTTTCTATAGCTTCTAAAGACTATTACGGTGTTTAAAATCCTGTCAAGTGCAGAATTAGATCTCTTCTTCTAGAGTGTTTTAATGTTTAACATTGATTTATGCATCTGATCATTTGCCAGTTTAACCCATTTTGGCAGGCATTGTTGAGCTCAGTGCTCAATTCACCAGCAGTAACTAGTGGTTTTACATCAAAAATGGCAGGATACTGTAATTACCTCTACCATTTAAAGTTGGAAATGTAAGAATGGGTGGTCTCATCATTCAACGTAATTTTGCCTGACGGTTTTAATATCCGTTCATCACAATCCATTACACCTCACGGCACAACAAGCTGCTTAATACTAATATAGAAGTATACTTTTCTTTCTTCAAACATGCATACTGTAACGCCCAGGCCTGAGATGACAGGCTGGAGCGTTTTTGGTTTCGTTTTGGTTTAGGGGTTTCAGTTCTAGGTGTTGTAGTTCTATGTTGGGGTAATGGTTCCCAATTAGAGGCAGCTGTGTGTCGTTGTCTCTAATTGGGAACCATATATATGTTTGGGGGTTGCACTTTAGTTTCGTGGGTTATTGTTTATGTTATGGTGATCGTGGTCAGTCAGGTTCTTGTCATTCGTGTATAGTTAGGTTTCGCCATTTGTGTTTAGTTAGGTTTCGCCAGTCGTGTTTAGGTTTAGATCTCTGTGTTCAGTTTAGGATTTAGCGTTAGGGTTCACGTCTTGTTTATTGTTTTGTTCCGTCTCGTCCCGTTTTTGTGAATAAACATGTATTCTGGTTACGTCGCTGCGCTTTGGTCATTCCCGAGAGAGGATAATCGTGACACATACAACATTGAGTAAAATAATCATTAAGTCTGAACATTTTTAAATACACACAATCCTTTCCAAACAGAGCCACGTGGCAAGATAGGAGATTAAAACGAGACTTCCAATGAGTTAAATCATTCAATGTCCTCTATCTTCGGTTATCTTTATAAAATATACTGACATTTTGAGCAACATATTAAGATGGATTTATTCTTACATTTTTGGGTGAAATGAAATTAACAAAACATATATTTATATTAATTAAATGTTGTTTTTTTGTTTTTTTTTGTTTGTCAAATTCAATTCACCCCATAATATTGAGTGTGTAAAATTACAATGACATTCCATTGAAGTTGGGGGTTGAATTCCCACTTCCACCTGTCCCACTTCCACTCCTTCTCTGTTTCCTCTTGTTTCTAATCTGTCTAAATAAATAAATCATTGAAAAAATGAAGGCGCAATTCCGCAAAAACGTATTCTCCATAGGCCCTTATCATCAATCAATATTTAGGCTACAAACAATTTGCATTTCTAAACCACTTGACTCTATGAGAGACATATTTCTCTGCAAGACATACTCAGACATACTCAAACATATTTTTGTGTGTTTTGAAGAACCCCTTTGGGTGGTTTCAGAGTACTTCCATTCTGTTTTTAAAACGCTTTCTGTGTATCAGAACACTTACACATTGGGTTTACATTCAAACAACCGCCAAACACCAGATATCAGTTTAGGTGCACTGCTTTTCAGGGCTTCGTTACACAATCACTGTGTTTTGAGTCTGCCTATTTTTACAGCGTGGTGGATGTTTTCCCCCTTTCTGGTAACATCGTCACCCTCCTGCTCTGACAGCTGATTTTAAAAACACAAGCTGTTCAGCACCCAACGAATCCATGAACACTGCGTCTGTACGCTCTAGGAAGACAGATGGCCAATCATTATCTCCCCTCTATTCTGCCTTATACTACAAAATGACTTCCACCCATCCCTGTTGAAGTAACCATAGAAATACAATCGCATTGTAGTTCTGTTGAAGTAAGACTGCTGAACTCTAGGGTGTGCATATAAAACATTCACACGGTATGCTGAGTTGGAGTTCTGAATTTTGCAAGCGCAAAATGTATTTGTTTTGCTGACATAGAACTGAAGTGACAGCCATGGAAAAAAAGATGAACTGGAGCTGGCCTCTCCTCTCTCTAGTCTGTTCAAGCATTAATTCATTCATTCATTCATTAATCTGAACTACTAGACAAGAGGGTCTGTGCAACCACAATCTGTTGTGGTCAAATGTTAAGACAATGGAGTAAAGAAATAAAGAATTTACGGTGAGGTACTGTCCTGACAAACGGAAGATAAATCCACAGCAAGAGGAGATGAGTGCTACGCAATACTACAGTATGTGCTGTGTTCAAGTGGAAATCTAATCCATATTGACTGTCTGAGTTAGCCTGGAATTTAACTGTTCATCCTGTTATGTTTGGGAAAAAACAGTGAAGCGGAACATATCAGTTTGGATTTCAGGCTACGCTTGGGTATGAACTCAATCGCCTTACAACCAAAAAGACTGACAGATAGAACTGGACAGTGTACTGCATGGGAGTGACTCTGAGCACAACTCTGAGGACATTACAGTAGTTTAGGAGGGGAGCAGACAGCGCTCCAACCAACATGAGACGAGGTGTTGCCAAAATACATAATTGTTCAATACAGTAGCTTAGTATTCCGTATTTCAGCATTAACAGAACACAGATTTCTCATTAAGTATGTTCATATGGAATCTTTCTGGAGCTTATCCAGACTTTTATAACTCACTTTTAAAGGTTCAGTTCATTTGGAGGCCCAGAAAACTATGCCACAATGGGCTGTTCTGTTCTGAAAGCCATGATTTTCTGGGTCAATCAAAACTCTAAATACTAAACGGAGTAAACTACCCTAAATTCCCACAAAAGAAACCCATGCTTATAGAGCTTGTCGGGCCCACATTCATGAATGCATTCAGACAGACCTCCCATCCAGTTTCAAAGATACATATCATCAAAAGTTCTTCACACTGAAAAGGAACCTTCCAAGTCAAGGAAGGAACGTTTGAATCCTCACATCCTGTCTCCTCGCCTCCCTCTCAACCGCATTAGAGAAGAAGGTCCAAGGTCCCTCCCATCAGACCCTCTTTTCCAATGCCTTTCATGGAGGAGGCAAGGAGAGAGGACACAAGCAATCGAGGAGAGATGAATTGAGAAAGACTACGTTTCCTTACCTCGATGAGGAAGTCTCCGTTGCGAAGTCCTGCCCGCCACGCAACCCCGCCCTCGTCCACAGACTCCAGGTACTGCAAGGCGGGGAAGGCAGGGGTAGGAGTAAACTCCTCGATAGGCGTGTCCGCTGGAGGGGTGGGGGAGCAGGTGCAGACAACGTCCCAGGTAAAGTCAGAGAGAGAAGAGAAGGTGAGAAATGCAGGGAAGCAATATCACTGGGACAGTTGCATACCTTGCACATTATTACACATATGTAATACAGGTAATTCAACAAAACGTCAGTGTAACGTATAATAGACACTTTTAAATGTCACCATTTAAAACAGACCCCATCAGGGAAATGGAAAACACAAATAACATGACGACGTTGCAAACTGTGTTGCATACACATGTACGCACAAACACATGTACATGGGAGATGTACATACATTGATGATATACAGTAATACATGCAGGAACAGCATTACAACGGTATTACAGTAACATTTGTATTTAGATGGATCCTCATAACGCAACGGCATCACCAGTAAGACACAAAAAAAACATGCAGGTCGAAAACAATGGCAATGTAATCACAGCTTAGAGGCATAATCATGCTGTCTGGCCAGGGACAGCGACAGAGACTGTGGGCTAGGGCTGGGGCTGCACCAGAGGTTTGGAGCTAGGGAGACGCATCATTCACCCCTCCACCCTGGTCCACATAAATTCCCTGCACTGACTGTGTGCAGTTCAGCAGAGAGCTGTGTGTGTGTGTGTGTGTGTGTGTCTCAAACTGCAGATCTGACTTGATCGCATGCATATACTACACAACTAAACTGACCACCTCTTGCAAGCAAACAAAAACCATACAAATATCAGCAAAGTCACGTCAAACTTTCCTTTAGTTTAGACGTTGCAGATTGCTACGGATGTTCCACGAATACTGTGTAGCATCTTTCTCCTACAGAACTGAAGTCACAGCACCTCCAAGAAAGCGGTGGTGACAAGTGACACTTGCAATAAATCAGCCATGTGTTTAAAGGCAAATCCAAGGGAAGTTGTTAGTCTGCTCATTCAATACAGTAGCTTATGTTAATTTCTATTCTATGGAGCAGAGGCAGAGGCTCTGGGTATGAGACTTGAATTAATTGTCTACTTGATCAGATCAGGTTTGTGATGGAGAAGCTGTTTGAGTCAACAGAATAGCAGTGGTTATTCAGTTAATATAGGCTCAGTCAGTTCATTATAGGCTTCTATAGGCTCCGATATTAAACTTCTTATGGTGGTCACACAAAACATGATATGGGGCAGAGCTTACTTGAGAGTGAGCTACAACACAAAAAAATATCACCCTGTCGGCAACAGAAAAAAAAGTATTGGAATTTCTATTGAAGTAAGTGGGTGTTCAAAACAGCATGGGTGCATAATAAGCAATACGTGCGTGATTCTCATCACTGACGCAACGGAAACAAATATTGCAACGTGGACCGGGGACGACACATGAACATAACAAGGGAGCAACAGACAGACACTAAGTTAAGGTCCGTCTCCTACCTTTCGCCCCCCGCAGCACAAACCCGAATCCCTCATTATCCTTCTTCTGTAGAACTACCGTCTTCTCGTCAATAACACAGTCACTGTGGAGAAAATTCCGCGCAAAGCGACCGTTATTACTACATCCTATCATCCTCATCATAGCCACAGCTGCACGCCCCGAGTGCTTCATCATGACAGCTCGTCGGCTGCACACCAAATGAATCAACTATAACTGTGAATGATGCCCCCTGTGTCGACGTGACAGCGACAGCGCACCGTCACTGTGCTCCTCCAAAGATTAAGTCCACCTTTGCCGAAAACGTTGATGCAAAAAAGAAAACGGGCGGTGCCGGAGACAGCGGAGAGAAAACATTTCCACCCAAACGAGAGCAAAATCAAAAGCGGTTAACATTAGAAAAAAAAACTGCTGCTATAAAGCCAGCGGCTCTGGGAAGGATGGAGGGAGCGGTGAGGTGTAGCCTATAGGGTGTAAAGCTGAGTGGATGAATGAACGAACGAATGAATTAATGGATGAATGAAGACACGAAATTTGGAGTAATTTATTTCAATTTCGTGGAAGCGACCACCCATAGCCTGCCTATCAAATGTTTTCATTCCTCAGTCGGCAGTATCCTTTAGTGTGTGCAACCTGGTCTCAGAGCATTTCGTATTATTCTGTGTATACAGCAACATCTGGATGACAACTGAATCAGGCTGTGGTATCATGGATGAAGGCTGAGAAGAGTTAGGCTATAGTGGCCTACTTATGTTTGCAAAATTGCATACAGACAAATATGCAGTAATGGGATTTATTGGAGTAAATAGCCTTTAACTAAACATTTCATCATAGGCTAGTACATACATTGTCACACCAATATTGTGCCAAAAGAAAGAATACACAATATTGTGAAAAAGTTCAAAAGCTCTCACTTATTATTTTCTCAAGAAGAATTTGCTGAATTTCATTCTCATGAACCGCTGGAGTAGAAGTAGTTAACCATTTCACATGCATTGACAATCTAAATGTCATTCTTCCAATCGAGTAGGCCTATGCTTGAAAAAAAAAAAACAGTAGGTCAGCCTAATTGTCATAAACTAGGCTACAGAAGTAGACATCATTCCAGAATTAGTGTTGTGTTCAATGCTTCGGTTTGGTTCCAAGGAGGAACTTGAAGGAAGAGCAGCAGAGGTAGCAGCATGATGGTGGTGGTGGTGGTGGTGGGATGCTTGGTTGCCATGGTAACACGTTCTACTTTGAGCTGGTGATCAGAGTGGGGTTTGTCATAGTATTCCAGGACCAACGTGAACCTATAGGTCATCATAGTGCAGGGTTTCCTAAACTCGGTCCTCGGGACCCCAAGGGGTGCAGGTTTGGTTTTTGCCCTAGCACTACACCGCTGATTCAAATAATCAACTAATCATCGAGCGTTGATACTTTGAATCAGCCGTGTAATGCTAGGGCAAAACCAAAATGTGCACACCTTGGGGGTCCCGAGGACCGAGTTTGGGAAACGCGGTCATAGTGCAACAAGGTTATGGTAGATTCTGCAGAATAGCTGCAGTGTACTGCAGTTGAACTGAAGTTATACTGCACTCTAACTGCAGTTACACTGCAAAATTACTGCAGTAATTTTTTTTTTTTATGTTGGTGCAGTATTTGCAGCTTACTGCAGTTGTACTGCACTCTGACTGCAATCTTTTTTTGTAAGGGTGTTCTACATGTAATACAGGGATTACAGACAGGGGTGGCAGGTAGCCTAGTGGTTAGAGCATTGGACTAGTAACCGAAAGGTTGCAAGATCGAATCCCTGAGCTGACAAGGTAAAAATCTGTCGTTCTGCCCCTCAACAAGGCAGTTAACCCACTGTTCCTAGGCCGACATTGAAAATAAGAATTTGTTCTTAACTGACTTGCCTAGTTAAAAGAGTCAAGTCATGTATATTCCAATATCCTAGTATGAACCCAGAAGGCAGCCTATAGCTATCCCAAAAGGCTACAGTAAAATATGTCAATCCATGAAGCAGAAATGGGCGAAATGTCAATGCAGACAGTATTTGCCAAGCTAATCAGTAGTTTTCTGCTTCATGTATTAAGAGATTACACTTTAGCTTGAACATCAAAGTTGACCTATAGACTCTTGAAGAGATTACATTCATTTATTGGAGCAGTGCAACTGGTCAAGAGGATAAAAAAAAATGAGATCCCCCTAATATAAAGGAATCCCCAAATATGTCGTCCGTTGAGCAAACCAGAAGCCTGGCCAAGTTTACAGAGAGGCTCTGTCCCTATAGCCTAGTCCCAGATCAGTTTGTTTCGGGCTGAGTTGGCAAGGCCCAGATCTGCTATGCTATGCTGCGTTGGCAAGACAGCAGCAACAGATCTGGGACCAGGCTGAAGTCCCTCACCTCTGTCACCCCCCATGCCAGAGCAGATGAGCAGAGCAGCATGCAAACAGCCTTCACAGCACCGCTAACAGGGACTCTGTCTGTGTGTCCATGACAACCTGCTTTGCTCTTTACACTGGCTGTACTGGTTGGTGGGTACGGTGCATTCGGAAAGTATTCAGACCTCTAGTTTTTCCACGTTTTGTTACGTTACAGCCGTGTTTTAAAATTTATTTAAAAAAAAAAATCCTTCATCAATCTACACCCGATACCCCATAATGACAAAGCAAACAGAGGTTTTTAGAAACTTTAGCAAATGTATTAAAACAAAAATAAGTATTCAGACCATTACTCAGTACTTTGTTGAAGCACCTTTGGCAGCGATTACAACCTTGAGTCTTCTTGGGTATGACGCTACAAGCTTGGTAGACCTGTATTTGGGGAGTTTCTCCCATTCTTCTCTGCAGATCCTTTCAAGCTCTGTCAGGTTGGATGGGGAGCGTTGCTGCACAGCTATTTTCAGGTCTCTCCAAAGATGTTAGATTGGGCTCAAGTCTGGGCTCTGGCTGGGCCACTCAAGGACATTCAGAGACTTGTCCCGAAGCCACTCCTGCATTGTCTTGGCTGTGTGCTTAGGGTCATTGTACTGTTGGAAGGTGAACCTTCGCCCCAGTCTGAGGTCCTGAGCGCTCTGGAGCAGGTTTTCATCAAGGATCTCTCTGTACTTTGCTCTGTTCATCTTTGCCTCGATCCTGACTAGTCTCCCTGTCCCTGCCGCTGAAAAACATCCCCACAGCATGATGATGCCACCACCATGCTTCACCGTAGGGATGGTACTAGGTTTCCTCCAGACCAGAGAATCTTGTTTCTCATCATCTTTGAGTCCTTTAGGTGCCTTTTGGCCAACTCCAAACGGGCTGTCATTTGCCTTTTACTGAGGAGTGGCTTCCGTCTGGCAACTCTACCATAACGGCCTGATTGGTGGAGTGCTGCATAGATGGTTGTCCTTCTGGAAGGTTCTCCATCTCCACAGAGGAACTTTGGAGCTCTGTCAGAGTGACTATGGGGTTCTCTCTGACCAAGGCCCTTCTCCCCCGATTGCTCAGTTTTGCCGGGCAGCCAGCTCTTGGAAGAGTCTTGGTGGTTCCAAACTTCTTCCATTTAAGAATGATGGAGGCCACTGTGTTCTTGGGGACCTTCAATGCTGCAAGCATTTTTTGGTACCATTCCCCAGATCTGTGCCTCGACACAATCCTGTTTCGAAGCTCTACGGACAATTCCTTCAACCTCATGGCTTGATTTTTGCTCTGACATGCACTGTCAACTGTGGGACCTTATATAGACTGTGTGCCTTTCCAAATCATGTCCAATCAATTGAATTTACCACAAGTGGACTCCAATCAAGTTGAAGAAACATCTCACCAGAGCTCAATAACGAGTCTCATTCCAAAAGGTTCTGAATACTTCTACATTTTTTGTTTTTTTATTATAAATTTGCAGACATTTTAAAAAAAAATGTTTTTTGCTATGCCATTATGAGTTATTGTGTGTAGATTCATGAGGATCTTTTTCATTTTTTCTTCATTTTACAATAGGGCTGCAACGTAACAAAATGTGTAAAAAGGGAAAGGGGTCTGAATACTTTCCGAAAGCACTGTATATTAGTACTGTTGGATGGAGGAGGATATCTCACTCTCTCTTGGTCTCTCCATTTCTGTCTCTCTTTCTATTGCTTTCTCTCTCTTTCTCTCTGCTCATGAAGTATATTATATAGGCCTGGTACATGCTTTAAAATCAATTCAATCCATCAGGTATGTAGGCTAATGCATGTGCTGCAATACAGTCTCCTTGGGATGTTCATCAGTTAAAACATGTAGTTACCGCATGCTTTCTCATGTAGACTGTTTCCCTGAGAAGAAGCTGAGGACATTGTGAATGGAGTGCTTTCTTTCCTAGGTACACTTTTTTAGTTTGTTACGGTTTGCATAACAGTCCCAGCATCGAATGCCCAAGAGCGAACGAGCAAGGCCCCGAGCTCGAGCATTTCTTACATCACCATCCATCTGACAGCGAGAAGTTTCACACACACACTCCCACCCAGCCTATCTCCTCTCCTTTGGAGACAAACACATACACGCACACACACTCCCACCCAGCCAATTTCCTCCTCAATGTTCTCCACTTGCACAAGTTTGCTTTGCCATAAAAGGCTTTGGTACAGTACACGCTTGGAAATAGAAGGTTCTTAGGGCTTGCACCTGTAGAAGAACGCTGTATGGTTCTAGGTAGAACCCTGTCACCCACAAAGAACCCTTTTAGAAGCTTTTTTTCAGAGAGAAGGATCCAAAGAGTCCTCTCACAACCCTTTCTTGTGCTGTAATCAGTGGTGCCAGAGATTAGAGTGCAGTACTACTGCAGATGATCTGACATAAAATGAATGCAGTTGATATGAATGAATAAAATAACTGAAATATGCACATGAACGTCAGGTAAAAGGGTAACATGCAATGTCCCATGCATGCTATTCCCAAACGAAAGGAAATACATTAAATAAGCCAAGTGCTGTGTACGGTTGAGTTCGCAATTCACATTCACCCCTCGCCTCATCATCAGGGAGGATTAGCTGCGAAAACCCCCAGATGAATAGTTTACTGCCGTACGTGCATAGTTGTTTCCTCCATTCTTTTCAATTGAATAAGGCCGGTGATGCTACTTCAGATCTATAGTCTGAAGTCAGACACCAAACATTAGGGGTTATGTGTCAGCAGCATTTTTGTCACAGAAGCTATAAATGTATAAATTGTCTGCAAAACTTCTCATATGTTATAGCAGTTCAGAAGAAGATATCACACACTGTATAGTATCATGGTTTCACCAATTTCCTCTGAACATCCCCTTGAATAGGCATTCAGAAAATCAGTAAGTAAACCAAGACCAATCCTGAAACCAATCCTTACCTTGACGCATCAAAGCTGTCGTAGGATCCCACAGTGTAGTGCCTGAAGAGCTTCCTCCTCTCAGCTCTGTCTGCCCTGGCATCTGCAGTACAGACAGAAAAACAATCAGTAAAAGGGGTGACCAATTCATTAAAGGGATGACCATGACTGTTTTCCAAAAGGCACCCTGTTACCTACAGTATATAGTGCACTACTTTTCACCACGGCCCATAGGGTGCGATTTGGGATGCAGGCCATTAAATTAGTGATCATTAAAGGAGTGACCAATTCATTAAAGGGGTGACCATGACTGTTTTCCAAAAGGCACCATGTTACCTACAGTATTTAGTGCACTACTTTTCACCACGGCCCATAGGGTGCCATTTGGGACGCAGACCAATTAAATTAGTGATCAGTAAAGGGGTGACCAATTCAACAGATGAGGCATCACATCATTTTCTTCCCTCTTCATGCTCTAAATTAACATTGATTACTTTGGAGTACTGTACTGTTTTAAAGTAAGATGCAGAATATAACAGCTTTAAAAAAAAAAAAAAAAAAAACATCACATTAAACCCTTCCAAATAAATAGGTAATTATCCATGTTTATTCTATGTGGCGGTTGTGTTAGACCCATTTTATGAAATCAAATAGGTACTAGTACAGAGACAGAAAACAGACAAACAATATGACCATTACGTCTTCATAATTGTTTGAAGAAGGCCCTCTTAACCCCTGAAATAAGCAGAACATGTACCCGTACATGTACTGCTAGAAATAGCTTCACTTCAATGGCAACTACTACCGAAACCGCACAACAGAGTCAGTGAGCCAGTATCACAAACCATTCCGAACAAACAGATTCCGCATCCCAAATGGTGCCCTATTCACTACACAGTGCACTACTTTTGATAGGGCTTTGGTCAAAAGGAGTGCACAATATAGGTAATAGGGTGCCATTTGGGACTCCAGCAGAGATAGAAGACGCTGCAGTGAGATTCATAGAGGCTCTTTCACAGAAACATATGGCATTTTATTCCCAGGTGCTGTCTCACAGCAAATTGAATTATGCAATATAAGCCCTCAATGTACTCAAGCTGATCAAGCAGTCAACCCGAGCCATTGTGAGTAGCCTTAAGCAGCACATCATTGGTATAATGTTGGAACCCAGGCATGGATCAATATTGCCTAACAATCAGTGTGGGGAGGTTTGTAATGGCTTTAGAACAAAGTGGCTGCAAATGCTGTAGTGGATTGATGCAAATCAAATAAGGGGACAAAAGTAAGGTGTGTGTGTGTGTGTGTGTGTGTGTGTGTGTGTGTGTGTGTGTGTTTAGCACAGAGAATAATTAATCCATACACTAAATGAAAAACACTGGATACAATCCAAGTTGTATAGTGCACATACTGTATAGCCTTTCCTAAGAACACCCTTTCCTAACTGCAATAAACACCACCAAATATTCAGTATTTCACAAAAGACGAACTCTAAATATAGACATATAATAACAACAATAAGCCAATGTAAAACCAAAAGGCCCTTTTAAAACAGAAATATTTAGCTGTCCAATAGCCATCCAAAAGCCTTTAGAAACTAGGATAATTAATTCAAAGGATGTGGAGATGTTGAAGATGTTGTTGAAGACCACAGTGAGTGTTATTTTGGCATTGTTCTGTAGGTTCTCTATGTTGATATGTGATGATATCAGTTGTCAGAAGCTGGGCTGCGTGGGACTCAACACTTTCCCCTCCAACCTACTTGCTCGTTGTCATAGTCACTGATTTATTTTCTAAGCACAGCCTCTTTGATAGCAGGGTGAGTTATATGACTTATATTATGTACACGTATCATCCATGTAGATAACATGTGATGTGTACTCATAAGAGGTCCTACCCTATTCAAGGCCTCTTCTAGAAAGTACACTATCCCACTGTAGAACACTATCCCACTATCCCACCACTATTTTAAATCTCATAGACTCATCTGAAATGTACATCATTGCTTTAATCACCATCTTTGGTTTCAATTTTAAGTTCAAATTTTGAGGCTCAGATGTAAAACTGCCAAGCTAATATATTCTGAGATACGCCCAGATTGTAGGCTATGCACACCATGGCAATGAGGCAGACGTGTAAAGCACCTTTTTAGCACAGGTTAAATCCCCCAGCCATCCACAGTACTAATGAAACACCCTGTCAGTGGTGTCGCTCTGGCTATGTCACAAATAGCAACCTATTCCCTTTATAGTGCACTACATAGTGCTCTGGTTAAAAGTACTGCACTATATATGGAATGGAGTGCCATTGAGAACGAAGCCCCTGTCAGTGGTGTGCTGTACAGCAGCCCCCCGTGTCTCTCTTTCTGCACCCCCAAATGGTACCCTATAACCTGTCAGTGATATACACTTCATGACCAAAAGTATGTGGACACCTGCTCGTCGAAAATCTCATTCCAAAATCATGGGCATTAATTTGGAGTTGGTCCCCCCTTTGCTGCTATAACAGCCTCCACTCTTCTAGGAAGGCTTTCCACTTGATGTTGGAACATTGCTGCTGGGACACAGGAGCATTATACTCTGACTTCATCACTTGCATCGCGTGCGCGAGCGTTACAAAATAAATGTAGAAATCTATGTTATTCAATTATTGCTCCCACACTGCGCGCGCGAGCCAACGAGCGTCTGCGTTGCCAAGGGCTAAAATAGAAGTCAGTTCTATTTGTGACGCAGATCGCACTGCAAGTCCTGCCTCTCCCATCTCCTCATTGGTTTATAGAAGCTGGTACCCACGTGCCATCTCCTCATTGGTTATACCCACTTGGGTGACTGAAAGACGAATGAGGTCGTGGTGGTAATGCACCTAATTTATGAAAGTTGCCAATCGCAATATAAAGTCCAGAGAAGAAAAATCCTGGAAGGAGGAGAGATGACTAGAAACGATTCGGTTGACCGTTTTATGTGTGGATTAATTGTCGGCGTAGAGGACCTTGAGCATTTCAGGTAAAATAACAACTCAATGTTTATATCCCAGGACAAATTAGCTAGCAACAGCAAGCTAGCTAAATAGGACAAATTAGCTAGCAAGTGCAAGCTAGCTAGCTAAATTGCCATAAATGTTTAATTCTTTTCGACCTGTCCCCAAATTAATGTTATATTTTAACCTGATCGCGTTTAGTGTGGGGGGACAAAATAAATTTATGCACGATGGCACACGATGACGCACGATGGCGCACATGCGCAGCCGGTTTGGGTTCCATGTTAGTGAGGTTGGGCACTGATGTTGGGCGATTAGGCCTGGCTCGCAGTCGGCGTTCCAATTCATCCCAATGGTGTTCGGTGGGGTTGAGGTCAGGGCTCTGTGAAGGCCAGTCAATTTCTTCCACACTGATCTCGACAAACCATTTCTGTATGGACCTTGCTTTGTGCAAGGGGGCATTGTCATGATGAAACAGGAAAGGGCCTTCCCCAAACTGTTGCCACAAAGTTGGATGCACAGAATCCTCTAGAATGTCATTGTATGCTGAAGCTTAAAGATTTAATCTCACTGGAACTAATGGGCCTAGCCTGAACCATGAAAAACAGCCCCGGACCATTATTGCATCTCCACCAAACTTTACAGTTGGCACTATGCATTCGGGCAGGTAGCGTTCTCCTGGCATCCGCCAAACCAGGATTCGTCCGTTGGACTGCCAGATTGTGATGCGTGATTCATCACTCCAGAGAGCACGTATCCACTGCTCCAGAGTCCAATGGCGGAGACCTTTACACCACTCCAGCTGACGCTTGGCATTGCGCATGGTGATCTTAGGCTTGTGTCCGGCTACTTGGCCATGGAAACACATTTCATAAAGCTCCCAATGAACAGTTATTGTGCTGACGTAGCTTCCAGTGGCAGTTTGGAACTCGGTAGTAAGTGTTGCAACCGAGGACAGACACTTGTTACATGCTACGCTCTTCAGCACTCAGTGGTCCCGTTCTGTGAGCTTGTGTGGCCTATCACTTCGCGGCTGAGCCGTTGTTGCTCCTAGATGTTTCCAATTCACAATAACAGCACTTACAGATGACCGGGACAGCCCTAGCAGGGCAGGAATTTGACGAACTGACTTGTTGGAAAGGTGGAATCCTATGACGGTGCCACGTTGAGAGTCACTGAGCTCTTCAGTAAGGCCATTCTAATGCCAATGTTTGTCTATGGAGATTGCACGGCGGTGTACTCAGTTTTATACACCTGTCAGTAACGGGTGTGTCCACATACTTTTGAATATATAGTGCATGTTCCGTACCCACCATCTCTCTTTCTGTCTCTCTCTCGATGCTGCTGCTGTTCTCTAGAGTGCAAACACACCTCTCTCTCTCTCTCTCTCTCCCTCGCTTCCCTCCTCTCCTTAACACACAGAGAACAGAATTAAAAAAGCCTACTTGACAAGTGTGCACTGTTCTGACAGTTGCTGATGGTGAATACTAAATCACATCACCATGGGGGCACTGTAGCTAGCCTAGCCTAGCATAGCACAGTTAGTGGCTAGCTTGGTAAATCCACAAAGGCTCCAACCTGATTCCTGCATTTCAAATGGCCAAGGATACTATGTGTATGGAATAGAAAACTAGCACCGTGGAATAGATTCAGCCCTGAACAGATGCATTACCAGTGCTGAACTGTACTGCATATGTTAGGTGTAATCAGATGTCTACATCCCTTGAATTACTTCAACTGAGGAAGATGAATGCATACATATACAGTAGGCCATACAGTAAAGCAACATACAGTGCAGCACATTAAAATATATCATTATAATTTACGATGAATTTACGATTACGGATTCTTCCGCCTCCTTTATATAAGCAGCACTACACTCAACTTGAGAATAGCATTTACCCAATCCATTGTCCACGTAATAAACTCGCACACACACTTCCAACTAAAAACGCTGACAATAACTAACAGAAATACACCTACATATGCCTTTCTCACTTCCAGGTGAAACACTTTCCGTTAGGATCCCAGAAAACATTTTGAACCCTGTTTACAACCAGACTACCAGCTAGATATGGTCCTCGCTTCAATCCCTCACCCCCCAACACTCACACAGTGCTGTACCTCCAAAATGAACCTTCTTCCTGGATTTGGCAGTCTCTTCCATTTGCCCCCTTCTGTCCTCTCCTCAAATGGAGTGCTTCCCAGAAACGCTCACACCTCCACCTTCAAGTCCCCGTCCAAAGTCCGGATACCTCACCTCTCCACCTCTAGTCCTCAGGCTAGAAAGCCTTTAGGCAACATCCCCAGAAAGTTTTACCAATCCCGGTATGTGAAAATATAGAAGCCATAACCATGTCCATAGACATAAAGAGAGCAACTCTATCTGGTAATGACAAAATCCCACGTAAGCTCAGTTCTTAGTGCAGAGAGAGAGTGAGAGAGAGAAAAAAATTGTACAAAAAGAGAGAGAAAAAAATCTTGCCAAGGCCCACTCCTTAGCAACCGGGCTTGTACAGTGTACAGAGGACGTTTCCATGGCAATATATCAATCAGGAATGTACATGAGTGTTACAGTAAAGGGTTCATGATGCTGGTACAACTGCATGCTGTTAGTAACCAAACAGAAGCACAGATAGCCACTACTATAATATTCAGGTGGTCCTTCAGTAGTAATTATTGATCTCGGGCAATAACAATGTCTAAAATCCTCTGTGCATTATCTTCCCTTCATGTGAGTGAAAACAGACGTATTATTGAGAACAAGACTGGATGAAAAGTACATGCTAATTATAGCCACATCGACATTGCATTGTCAAATAGTGAATTTTCATATCCTTCACAAACTGCATTTGTACAGTAGCACTGACTCCTATAATTCACAGAATCTACGGTCAAAATGTACTGATTGAGTAATTGTGACTCTGTCTAGTCACTGAGTACACCAAGTAGGTTTTTCAGGATCCACAAATATACTAAAGAAAAATCTGAACCTAACATGTAAAGTGTTGGTCCAATGTTTCACGAGCTGAAATAAAAGATCCCAGAAATGTTCCATAAGCACACATTTGTTTACATCCCTGTTAGTGAGCATTTCTCCTTTGCCAAAATAATCCATCCACCTGACAGGTGTGGCATATCAAGAAGCTGATTAAACAGCATGATCATTACACAGGTGTCACACAATACAATGCCACAGATGTCTCAAGTTTTAGGGGGGGGAGTGCAATTGGCATGCTGACTGCATGAATGTCCACCAGAGCTGTTGCCAGAGAATTGTATGTTAATTTCTCTACCACAAGCCGCCTCCAACGTCGTTTTAGAGAATGTAGCAGTACATCCAACCGGCCTCACAACCAAAGACCATGTGTAACCACGCTAGCCCAGGACCTTCACATCGTGCTTCTTCACTTGCGGGACCGTCTGAGACCAGTCACCTGGACAGCTGATGAAATTGAGGAGTATTTATGTCTGTAATAAAGCCCTTTTTGTGGGGAAAAACTCATTCTGATTGGCTGGGCCTGGCTCTCCAGTGGATGAGCCTGGCTCCCACGTCGGTGGGCCTATGCCCTCCCAGGCCCACCCATGGCTGCACCCCTTCCCAGGGCCTAATGAATTTATTTTAGTTGACTAATTTCCTGAAAAGTGTTGCATGTTGTGCTCCTATTTTTGTTCAGTATAGACATTATCGGACATTAAAAACATCTAGGCCAATAAACATTTTCAGAGGTAAACACCAAAGCTAGCCTTCTCCTATCAAGAGACCTCTCCAGTCACTGCACATTGTTCTGATACTATACAAGCCACAGGTAAGGGTCTGGAACACATAGACAACCTGGAACACACACACACACACACACACACACACACACACACACTGGAACTCACACACACAAACATGAGGGTCTGGAAGATTCAATGGCACATCAGTGTTCTGTCAGAGCGGAGTAGCAGGCAGAATGACATCATAATGACTTATATTGTGATGCCAAACACAGACCAGACCCTCCCGGGCAATAGCATCACAGATGGTTTGCCAATGCTTCTCAAGCCTGTCTGACTTCTAATTTAAAACATCATTAATTTATTTCTGTACACCACCATCCTAATATGTCATTTAGAAGACACTTTTATGCTAAGTGACCTACAGTAGTGACTGCATATATTTAGTCCCCGGTGGGAATCCTGTATATTATTTTGTTGTTCAAGAAGATTGATAAGATTGTGATGGCGAAAGTGAAAGTGTTGAAGTATCGTTTTATTCAAATGTTGCTTTTTATAATGTGTTATGAAACGGTTGTTTGGATCCTGGATGCTGATTGGTTGATATGCGGTAGTTGTGGAACAACAACTCCCGCAAAATCAACCTGGACTCAGGCGTAGACGTAACATAGTAAAAGTAAATGTCTCTCTCTACCCATAATCCAGAATGACATACTAGGAGAGGTCAGGGAACCAAGGGTGAAATACACAGGTTACGCATGTATTGAACATGACGTCCGCACGCCCCTACTGTACAGGCAAAGATAGGCTACTGTAAATGCATGTAGCCTGTGGCTTAGCCTACTGAATGCAAATGATCCACGCAAACACTGTGTTGTGAAGGATGCATGTGTAGGCTGTGTACTGTGTCCTTGCTGCTGAGTGCTAATTGTGTGTGTTTCTGCCATGGCCAGAAGGCACTTCACATATTCAGAGGGAAGTAAGAGGTAAAAATGCGCATGCTAGCTGTTCCGGTAGACTTCCAGTCATTGCACTAACGCTAGATAGAAACTTCCTTAAAACCGCATGCAGAGAAATACAAATGGTCTCCATGAGTTCATCTGAATTCATCTGAACTGTTTGCCAAAATCTCGCACTATCCCTTTAAGTGTTTCAATAGCTGCATGATTATTATGTCAGTACATCAGTGCAGCCGGATCATGCAATCACAGTGTGCTTTAAACTCAAGAGAGCCCTCATCCCCTCTGGCCTGAGCAGAGCTGCATGGCCTCATAAGCTACTGAACACTGGCTGCACTGATGTGGAAGGCATTTATTTGGACCAAAATAACTTTCAACAGAATGTTGCCCCCAGGAGCAAGGGGCACACACACACACACGGAAGCGTACACACGCGCCGCGCACGCACACCCACACACACACGTAGTATGCGCACAAAGTATGCGCACAGAGTACACACACACAAATTCACACAGAGCTCAATTTGGCCTCTGTGTGCCTCCAGAGGGTCCGCAAATGCTTCACACCATCCATGCGGCGCCTCCAACATTTTCAGATCAAGCATAAATTGTCTCTGGAAGCTCTACTTCCGGCGCTGACAGAGATGGCCGCTTCGCTTCACGTTCTCAGGAAACTATGCAATATTTTGTTTTTTTATGTATTACTTCTTACATTGTTACCCTGGGAAATATTACGTTTTATTACATACAACCGGGAGGAACTATTGGATATAAGAGCAATCAACTTACCAACATTACGACCAGGAATACGACTTTCCCGAAGCGGATCCTCTGTTTGGTCCACCAACCAGGACAATAGACTGATCCTAGCCGGCGACTCAAAACAACGGCGGCGCAGGAGAAGGAGTGCATACAAGGCTATTCTCCGCCCTCCTTTCGGCAAGTCTGACCATGACTCCATTTTGTTGCTCCCAGCCTACAGACAGAAACTAAAACAGGAAACGCCCGTTCTCAGGTCTGTTCAATGCTGGTCCGACCAATCTGATTCCACGCTGCAAGATTGCTTCGAGCACGTGGACTGGGATAGGTTCCGGATAGCATCAGACAACAACATTGATGTATACGCTGATTCGGTGAGCGAGTTAATTAGCAAGTGCATCGGTGATGTTGTACCCATAGCAACTATTAGAACCTTCCCCAACCAGAAACCGTGGATTGATGGCAGCATTCGTGCAAAACTGAAAGTGTGAACCACTGCTTTTAACCAGGGTAAGGCGACCAGAAACATGACTGAAAACAAACAGTGTAGCTATTTCGTCCGCAAAGCAATCAAACAAGCTAAGCGTCAATATGGAGACAAAGTAGAGTCACAATTCAACAGCTCAGACATGAGAGGAATGTGGCAGGGTCTACAGTCAATCACGGACTACAAAAAGAAAACCAGCCCTGTCATGGACCACGGCGTCCTGCTCCCAGACAAACTAAACAACTTCTTTGCTCGCTTTGAAGACAATACAGTGCCACCGACACGGCCCGCTAACAAAACCTGCGGGCTCACCTTCACCGCAGCCAATGTGAGTAAAACATTTAAATGTGTTAACCCTCGCAAGACTGCCGGCCCAGATGGCATCCCTTTGCTGTGTCCTCAGAGCATGCGCAGACCAGCTGGCTGGTGTGTTTACGGACATATTCAATCAGTCCCTATCCCAGTCTGCAGTTCCCACATGCTTCAAGAGGGCCACCATTGTTCCAGTTCCCAAGAAAGCTAAGGTAACTGAGCTAAATGACTATCGCCCCGTAGCACTCACTTCCATCATCATGAAGTGCTTTGAGAGACTAGTCAAGGATCATATCACCTCCATCCTGCCAGACACCCTGGACCCACTCCAATTTGCTTACCGTCCCAATAGGTCCACAGACAACGCAATCGCAATCACACTGCATACTGCCCTAACCCATCTGGACAAGAGAAATACCTATGTAAGAATGCTGTTCATCGACTACAGCTCAGCATTTAACACCATAGTACCCTCCAAGCTCGTCATTAAGCTCGAGACCCTAGGTCTCGACCCAGCCCTGTGCAACTAGGTCCTGGACTTCCTGAAGGGCCGGCCCCAGGTGGTGAGGGTAGGAAACAACATCTCCACCCCGCTGATCCTCAACACTGGGGCCCCACAAGGGTGCGTTCTCAGCCCTCTCCCTGTTCACCCATGACTGCGTGGCCAAGCACACATCCAACTCAATCATCAAGTTTGCTGACGACACTACAGTGGTAGGCTTGATTACCAACAACGACGAGACGGCCTACAGGGAGGAGGTGAGGGCCCTCGGAGTGTGGTGTCAGGAAAATAACCTCTCACTCAACGTCAACAAAACAAAGGAGATGATCGTGGACTTCAGGAAAAAGGAGAGGGAGCACCCCCCTATCCACATCGACGGGACAGTAGTGGAGAAGGTGGAAAGTTTTAAGTTCCTCGGCGTACACATCACGGACAAACTGAAATGGTCCACCCACACAGACAGCATGGTGAAGAAGGCGCAACAGCGCCTCTTCAACCTCAGGAGGCTGAAGAAATTCGTCTTGTCACCAAAAACACACACAATCTTCTACAGATGCACAATCGAGAGCATCCTGTCGGGCTGTATCACCGCCTGGTACGGCAACTGCTCGGTCCACAACCGTAAGGCTCTCCAGAGGGTAGTGAGGATTGCACAACGCATCACCGGGGGGGTAAACTACCTGCCCTCCAGGACACCTACACCACCCGATGTCACAGGAAGGCCAAAAAGATCATCAAGGACAACAACCACCCGAGCCACTGCCTGTTCACCCCCGCTATCATCCAGAAGGCGAGGTCAGTACAGGTGCATCAAAGCTGGGACCGAGAGACTGAAAAACAGCTTCTATCTCAAGGCCATCAGACTGTTAAACAGCCATCACTAACATTGAGTGGCTGCTGCCAACATACTGACTTAATAAATCTCTAGCCACTTTAAATAATAGGAATTGGATGTAACAAATGTATCACTAGCCACTTTAAACAATTTTGTATATAATGTTTACATATCCGACATTACTCATATCAAATGTATACACTACTCTAAACCATCTACTGAATCTTGCCTATACCGTTCGGCCATCGACTCAAATCTCTAGCCACTTTAATAATTATAATTGGATGAAATAAATGTATCACTAGCCACTTTAAATGATGCCATTTATATAATGTTTACATATCCTACATTACTCATCTCATATGTATATACTGTACTCCATACCATCTACTGCATCTTGCCTACGCCGGTCAGCCATCGCTCATCCATATATTTATATGTACATACTCGTATTCATTCCTTTACTCTTGTGTGTATAAGGTAGTTGCTGTGAATTTGTTAGATTTCTTGTTAGATACTACTGCATGGTCGGAACTAGAAGCACAAGCATTTCGCTACACTCGCATTAACATCTGCTAACCATGTGTATGTGACAAATAAAATGTGATTTGATTTGATTTGACAAACTGTACAAAAATACTGTACATGCACAAATGCAAAGGAAGAAAGCAGTCTACCAGCCAACATCTCAGACATTTTAAATCTTCACTACAGTACTACAGCTGCATTATAGTCTAGTCTCAGGTTTCAGTGTGGCTCTCTCTACCCATAATCCAGAATGACAAACTAGGAGAAGTCAGGGAACCAAGCGTGAAATACACAGGTTACGCATGTATTGAACATGACGTCCCCACGCCCCTACTGTACAGGCAAAGATAGGCTACTGTAAATGCATGTAGCCTGTGGCTTAGCCTACTGAATGCAAATGATCTACGCAAACACTGTGTTGTGAAGGACACATGTGTAGGCTGTGTACTGTGTCCTTGCTGCTGAGTGCTAATTGTGTGTGTGCCTGCCGTGGCCAGAAGGCACTTCACATATTCAGAGGGTTATCGAAGCATAAGAGAGTTAGAGCTGAGACCGAGCGCAGGAAAAATATATCTCGCAAGAATCTGATAGCTTTTTTTCTTTGAAGAAACGGTGTGTGTGTTTGAATAAAACGATAGGTCATGAAAGAACTCTTGTTATAAAGGTCAATTTCCTTCCTTTATTCATATAATGGAGCCCTATTGAGTTGCAAAGGAGGAGAGGGGCGGGCTGCGTGAGGCGAAAAATGAGGCCGTTTGGCGTCAGACTTTACACTAACAACTGTTCTACCAATCAATAAAACATCAATCCTCATGGCGCTGCAAGCTGAGATTTAGAAGTGATTTAGAACAGCGAGGTGATCTGTCTTGAGAGGAGGTTTCTCTTAGTGGGGCCTGGCTAGGGATCACACACACATGCACACACACACACACACCGAGGACTTACATGGTTTCTCCTCCTGGACTTGGTTAGGGGATATTCTCCTCCACACACTCTGCTGGGAACCACCCCACGTTACCACGGGCACTGCCCTCCCAGAAACCTCCTTCCCCTATAGAGAGCACTGGGAGGGGGGAGAGAGAGGAGGGGAGGGGGGAGAAAAGAGAGAAAGAGAGAGGGTGGGGAAGGGGGAGTGAGAAAGAGGGATGAAAAAAAAGACTGTGTGTAAGAAAAAATGTAAATAGTAGTATGTAAAAGAAGAATTGACTGTATTAGTCATTATCTATCTAAAAAGACCCTAGCTCCACTCCACCAATGTGCCTGTGGTCTCTTCAATGCCACACCAGCTTACCCAACATGACAGCTTGACAGGTAAATATTATGTAACCTTTGAAAAGGCACAATTGAATTTTAAAACTCAAAGTACTGAGGAAGAACACATCCGTAAACGAAATAGTCCTTTTTCCTAAGAGATAAAGCTACTACTGATGTTAGAAATAACTAGAGTAGAAGTGAGAGTAAATAACTATAGTAAATAAAATGCACTGCAGTCTTTTGCATAAATATCTTGCTTTTAACTGTTTACTTAGTTGGGAAAATCATTTTGCTAAATCTAAGCAGAGTACCGATTGACTTCTTAATGACATCCTTCTGAGTGGTTGCCTCTAATATCTCTTCCCCCCAGTGCTTAAAGTGGAATGAAAAAGGTGCCGGAACTAAGAAAAATGTACAGTAAGGGTGTTCATACTGTTTTTTAAGAGCCATTATACTATAAGAACTCCCAGTACTCAAGCAGTAGAAAATGTGTCCCAATTCAAACACTACTTCGCTCTGGGATACAGCATAGAGAGACCAGGACGTTTACCTTTGACCTTGTCGTTCTTGTAAAGGGGGATCTCCCCTTCGGCCTGTGGTTGGTAGGACTGGGTCACCACATAGTGCTTCCCTGGCACAGCACTGTACAGCTTACGCTTGGGCCCCTGGCTGTCAATGCCATCAGAGAAAGCTTCCCGACCCCTGTGTGGGCTGGAGGGGGAGAGGAACAGAGATTGAGGTTAGGGGAAGATTAGTCCGTAGTCACAAAAATAGAAACATATTTTTTTTGTGGTCACATACAGTGATTTTATTAAATGGAGCACAGTCTTTTGGTATAAAGCACACTTTAGCAGCCTGTGACCCCTTTAAACATCATACTGTGTGGGGATATTCGGGGAACAGGATAGGGAAGAGAAAAAAGTGCATGTAGGGTACATATTTTTCACATAACAATGAAATTATATGGGTATGTATTTAGTAGGGCTCTATAACCGTGTAATTAGCCGATTATGGATGAAGACCGTCATGAAAATAAAATAACGGTCATGAGTGTTTTAATAATAATAAAATAAAAAAATGATCATCAACTTCATTTTAAAGTTGAAAAAACTTTAAACCCAAAAACAGCAAAGTAAAAGTAAGCTTGGTTTACATATAACAGCCAATATAAGGATAGGTGGAAAACAAGAGGTGGAAAAAATATAATTTTGTGTTGTGAAAAGAACAGCTGACTGAAGACGGGACGCCCGGGCATTCAAAAAGATATCACGTGTGGTTGAGTCCAGTCAGGAGCGGAAGAGAGGATAATTATTTTGTATTTATTTATCTTGTATATTTTATAACGGTGACCAAGAATTGTCAACAAAATTCCATGATCGTCACATCCCTAGTATTTAGTGAACTCTACTCAATGAGCAGCACATCATAGTAGCTGAGGATATTCACTGACAGGAATGAAAGGTTGTACAATGGCCCCCTCTGTTGGACTCCTGTAAAACTGGTGGCCTACAATATGAGATCATAGCTGGAACGGGCTCATTATCCACACTAATGAAAGGAATAGCATCAAATCAGTGTTGATCCTGAGTTTGATGTTGATATATTCCATTCCCCACTCAAAAGTCTGACATTCGATAGCATGGAGAAGTGAAATATGTAGCAATTGAGAGACATTACTTTTTTTGACCAATACTGCCTAAATCTTTACAAATCTCAGAACACCAGTACAATTTATCAAATGATTGGATAGTGCTTGGACAGTATAATTAATATGATGGTCGCTCGTATATGTTTACAATCCCTTGGACAGAGCTTTATAGTGAAGCCTAAGGCAGTAACGAGGCTCTCCTCTGCTGAATATGAATGCACCTTCTAGCTAATTAAAGATGCGGAACTCTCTGTGTCCATTCGGTTGTTTGGAGTTGCTGAACAGTGTCTGGGTCCCTCCACAGGGGCCCTATTACCACTCCTATCCCGGCCTGTGGTCCAGACCTACTCTCTACACACATCATCTATTCTACAACACAATGAGGAGAACAGGGAAACCAATCGGAGCTATTATCCACAGAGCTCTTGACCTTCGCCTGCTTTGTAGAGAGAAATGACACAGAGGACGAAGGCGTAGATGGAAACATTACAATGTCTTCTGCAATACAGCGAGAAGTTAAGAGATTGAGATTATCTTGTGTATTTAGCACAAGAGCCTTGTACAGCAAAGCTCATTTGCATAGAAAATACTTTGTGGACTTCGTTTAGACTTAAAACGGGTAAACATTCTTCTTCCGACAATGTCACTGATATGAACACAGTGTAATTCAACAAGATCTACACCGAAAATGACAACACAAGTTGAAGCGCCACAGATGACATGCTGTACTCAGATGGAGATGATGGGGATGGTGTACTGTAAACGTCTGACAACCAAGGCAGCAGCAGAGCAGTGATATGTGATGTCCTGTTACGTTCACTTCCTCTCTCTCTCTCTCTCTCTCTCTCTCTCTCTCTCTCTCTCTCTCTCTCTCTCTCTCTCTCTCTCTCTCTCTCTCTCTCTCTCTCTCTCTCTCTCTCTCTCTCTCTCTCTCTCTCTCTCTCTCTCTCTCTCTCTCTCTCTCTCTCTCTCTCTCTCTCTCTCTCTCTCTCTCTCTCTCTCTCTCTCTCTCTCTCTCTCTCTCTCTCTCTCTCTCTCGGAGGAGGAGGAGGAGGACCTGAGCATTAGGAGCATTCCTCAAGGTCTACCTGGCCTGATGACTCCTTGATGTCCCCAGTCCACCTGGCCGTGCTGCTTCTCCAGTTTCAACTGTTCTGCTTGTTTTATGAACATTTTAAAATCTTGTCCATGTTCTGTTATAATCTGCACCCGGCACAGCCAGAAGACGACTGGCCACCCCTCACAGCCGGGTTCCTCTCTAGGTTTCTTCCTAGGTTCTGGCCTTTCTAGGGAGTTTCTTCCTCGCCACCGTGCTTTTACACCTGCATTGCTTGCTGTTTGGGGTTTTAGGCTGGGTTTCTGTACAGCACTCTGTGACATCAGCTGATGTAAGAAGGGCTTTATAAATACATTTGATTTGATTTGATTTGATTCGTGCTCGGCCTGGGGGATGAGAGCCTCCCCACCTCGCTGCTCCACCTGCTAGCCCAGGTACACAGCATGACTGACACACACACACGGCGATAGAGGCCAGCAAAGCGGCATAGAGAGAGAGAGAAAGTGGGCCAGAGGAGAGTTCCAGCTGTACATGCCCTCAGTGGCTGGTGCTTCATTAAGACTCTATAGAGACTCTGTCAAAGTCACAACCAAAGGCATCCCTCACGCTAACTACTTAGTTTAGCATCACTATAGGTACCTAGCATAACATAGCCTCCTCCGCTTTACTCTAGATAGGGACTATACCCTATGATATCTAACGTTCCCGACTGCGTGAGCATAAATGGTTTAATCAAGCATCCAACCAAATTCCGCAGACCAAATTAACCGAGATCAGATAGCATACTATGTGAATCACTATTTCTGTCTAAGTCACAGCCAAAGGCATCCCTCATGCCAACTGGATAGGCGAGCATGGCATAGCCTCCTCTCCTTTACACTCTTAGAAAAAAGGGTTTCAAAAGGGTTTTTCAGCTGTCCCCATAGGAGCACCCTTTTTGGTTCCAGGTAGAACCCTTTTGGGTTCCATGTAGAAACCTCTGCGAAAAGGGTTTTACATGGAACCCAAAAAGGTTTTACCTGGAACCAAAAAGAGTCAAAGGCTTCTCCTATGGGGACAGCCGAAGAACCCTTTCAGGTTCTAGATTTTTTGAGTGTGAAGCAGTATAAGGGAAAACATGACATACACATCCATTGTGTCTGAGCAGGTGCTGGCTATAACAAATGATCAATAAAAGTTGGAAAGAGACTCTGCAGAGTCCACACACTATGCTTCCAGGTATCACTTACAATGCAGTGTGTACATTCTACCTTATTTAACTAGGCAAGTGAGTTAAAACCAAATTCTTATTTACAATGACAGCCTACTGGGGAACAGTGGGTTAACTGCCTTATTCATGGGCAGAGGGACAGATTTTTACCTTGTCAGCTCGGGCATTCGATCCAGCAACCTTTCGGTTGCAACGCTCTAACCACTAGGCTACCTGCCGCCCTCTAACACATGACAGGGTCTCACCAATAATACTGACATTCACGTTACATAACACTTTTTGTGTAACTACAGCAACACACTTTGAGATTTTATTTGACTTAGTACAGATGCTACACACTTTATAGCCTATAATTCCGTAGGCCTAATGTCACTGCCATTCATTCACTGGTAGGTCGAAATCATAAACATGTGACCTTTGTAAATGGCAACAGTCAAACCAATGTTGACCTTTTAGTCATGACTTTACGCTTAGTAGCCATGGTAGTGTGGGTGTGCGTGCGCGTGCGTGCGTGTGTGTGTGGAGATGGCAGACCACTGTGACTGACAGCCTGTTAAACAGTCAAGCTGTCACGTCAGATCCTCCAGATGCTACCGTGGCTCTACACACACTACTGTGTCGAGCCGAGCCAAGCTGTCTTGAGCTGGCCTGGTTACCCATCCACCATAGTTGCTGTAAATGTTCTGGAGCCAGCACAGTTTGGTTGGGGTCGACACAATAGTGGGAAAAAATGTAATAGTGGGAAAAAAAGTGGCTGGGGGACCTGCTAGAATACTGGGCGTCAAACTTAGCAGTGTGATGCAACCAAAATGTGAAAATGACACCGGATTGCTGCATGATGGAAAGACTATGGAGATAAGGTTAGGCTAACAGACAGGTCTATTTTAGTGTCTACATAGCTATAGTCTTGTGTAGGGTTGTGACGGTCATTAAATAGCAACGGGTCACTCTTGCGTTGCCATATACCAAATCGGAAGCACACAAGGGTATTATACTGTGCACGTGTGCCATGGAAGGTATGAGACGTAAGAGAAACTTATGAACGGGATGAATAATAGATCATAAAAAAACTGCAGACGGTATAAATAATCCAGTGAGAGGTTTATAGGACACACGCTACCAACTACCAGCTAGACACGTTCTTGTTTACCACCAACCAACCATGGTTGATGACATGACCTGTGTCCCAAATGGCACCATATTCCAATCCCTATATAGTCCACCACTTTTGACCAAGGCCCATAGGGCTCTGGTCAAAAGTAGTGCACTATGTAGGGAATAGGGGTGCTATTTGGGGCACAGTCCTGGCTACCAGCTACCCGCCTCTACAAACTACAAAGAGCAAGTCCTTGTTTACCAGCAACCAACACTGGTTGGCGACATGCTCAAACCCACCCGTCTCTGTTCCAAATGGCATCCTATTCTATATATATAGCGCACTACTTTTGACCAGGGCCCATAGGGCTCTGGTCAAAAGTAGTGCACCGTGTAGGGAATAGGGTGCCATTTGGGATGGAGCCATGCACAAACCCACCCCTCATACCCTGAACCAAAGACAGTGATTACATAAGGATGTTAAATTTGGTAGAGGCAGTCGTGGGTTGAGGTATTTATGCAAAACAAGAACAGGAAGAAAATAGATCCTCCAACAGCAGCATCAGCCAATGGTTGTGTCTGAATCTTGTCACAATGTGTCTATTTTTGATCTACTGCTATGCTGAGGCAAAAACAGAGGAGTGTTCATGTAACACTCACTGTCATGGTGAGTGTTACATGAACTGTCAAATAATTGCTTATTTTAAGGTATCATGTCAGGATATATCAGGTTTTCAAGGAAGCTAACAGGTGAACGGGCACAGAGTGGCTCAGTTGGTAGAGCATGGCACTTGCAAAGCCAGGGTTGTGGGTTCAATTCCCACGGGGGACCAGTATGATAAATGTACGCACTCCCTACTAGAAATTGCTCTGGAAAAGATTGTTGGCTAAAAGGACCAATTAAAAAACTGAAGGAAGGGCCTATATGTGTGAGCTGTTTGTCATTGCTCTTTTTTTAGGTACAGTATATAAACCAAGAGAGAACATCTACTGCAGGACCAAGTACATCAAAAGCAATAGTGTAGGAGAATTACCTAATACAGTTCAAATAGCAGGCTTTAACCCTGATCAGTTGTTTAGCACAAGCACTGTCTATGCCTTAGAACTAAATACAGAAAATAATGTATTTTCTATTGGCCTCTGAATCATCTTTGTCCATGCTATGTAATAGCAAACAGCAATTATCAGATCCCATCCGAAATACACCACAGCTGTTTAGTCGCTTTGCTTTGGTCTGCAGTCGGAGGATATTATCTAACACGCCGCGGAGTAAGCTAGCTAGCTGCTGAAACACATATGCACCATATGGCAGTAATGGCCATAGCAACCACTCCTGTAACTAGGGAGGAACTAGCAGCGTCCCATTTTAACTGCTCTACTCCAGTAACGGCGCCAGTAAGAATGTACCCATACACCAGTAAGCCTGCTGACCTGGCTGAGAGGAGGCCGAGGGAAGGCAATCACAACAACTCATTATGCATCCGGAACATGGGCTGAAGCACGGATAAGCAAAGGGGAGACAAAGGTACCAATTTCCATAGGATGATTTATCACGTGACATCTGTCATTTTTAGATTCAATTTAGATTCATTTCCTTTTTCCTTTCATGTGAGCAGTGAGTAATTGGCATGGCCCACTTACTGAGCCTGCCTTGCTCTCCACAGACCCCCTGCTAGGTGAAGAGACTCACTCGCTCACTCACTCACACACACTCGCTCACGCGCAAACACACGTCGTCATTAACATGGACCGAAAATGGTCTCAACTCAAATCTGGTGGTACATCACGGTGACAACGACCGATGTGAAGTAGGAGGGTGGGGTGTATATATGATAAGACCAGGGTCCAGGGTATATCTGGGGTAGGGGGGTGGAGGGAGCATGAAACGAAGTAAACCAACAGAAAGCAGCTTGCTGAAGTACGACTGGGTATTGTTCATGAAGAGTAACAGCTATCACGATTGGCATTGGGAATCCATACACATAAACTAAGTCGCAGTGGGACAGCTGTACTGCCAAGCCTCTCCTCTGTCTGCCTGTAATTCCCCTCACCCTATTCCCTGTAGAGTGTACCACTTTTGACCAGGGCCTCACTCATCCCAACAGAACAAACCCTTCCCTCCCCTGTCTGCAACAGAAACACCCACTCCAACATCCACCCTTTCATAAGAGAGACTGATTGGACCGATGGTGGAGCACATCTAGAATCTCTACTCCCCAAGATGCAGTGAACACCAGGGGCTGTTTTTTGGGCCAACATCCACACACATCCATAAACAAACATCCACACTCTCAGGAGAGAGACTGATCAGACCTACAGTGAGTGCAACACATCTACCGTCTCTATTCCCCAAGCTGCCATGTACACCAGGGACTCATTTGGGACAGATTTTCTGGGCCAAAATCCTTCTTTTGTAACTGCACTCTGCTTGTAGAGGTTCTGTAAACTGCCAAGGGCACTAATTGGAAAGTCACATCCTATAGCAGTCGCACCCGAAAGTTGGTGACATGGTTTAACTAAGGGAGGGCTAGTAAGCCTGGGCAGCCCCATAGCAAATCAGAATTGAGATGTCAATATATCCCCTCCTTAAAATAATAAATCCACAATTGAACTTTGGGAACCTGCAAAATAGGTTGGGAGCCCTCAAGAGTCAATGTATAACTCAAACCCTGGTTGGTGACTGACCTGGGCTGTCGCTGAGGGGTCTGTCTCCGTGCTTCCTCCCCCAGGCGCCCCAAGGAAGGTGAGCGGGGAGGGCCGGGAGCCCCCTTCCCCATGGTCCTGACTGTTCCATTGGGGCTGGGCATCTGCTGCTGCTGGGGCCGACGGGGGGAGAGGCTACGCAGGGGGGAGTGGCTTGGGGACGGTAGGGGCGAACGGTTGTTCACGTTCAGGTTGTTGTCACTGTTGGAGCGCAAGAGCGTCGGCCGTGGTGCAGCGAGGGTGCTCCGTGGGGCTTGCTTGCGCCGGGAAGGTTGGGCCGGCGCCTCTCGGAAAGGCACTAGAGGGAGGGAGGGAGGGAGAAATTAGACCAAGTTTTATCATGGTAGAGAATTATGTCTGAAACTCAAATAGAAGCAGGTCAGTAAGAAGAATACTCTATACACACACACACACACACACACTCAATTTCAATTAACAACCTTGAGGCATTAAGCATCTTGAGTCTCAATGAAGACGCAAGGAGAGCTCCAAACGCGCAGGCCTCACAGCCTCAGAACAGGCTGCCTGGCTGGCTGTGGAGAGGACTCTATTCAACTCCAGCTATAATAGGAGCCTTGGTGGAATTCCCCTGTGTTGGAAGCCAGCGCACAGCGCACACAGCCGAAGCATGATTAACGATGATGTTTATTTCTCCGCTGCCTACTAAACACCAGGAGGAAGAGGAGGATTGTATACAGCTTCCACATGATTTAACCCTGCGAAGATAGGCCACTTTGTGAAAGAGAAGACACTGCTTTGGAAGACAGCCGACATTACAGCGCACTGTCCTAGGGAAAGGGTCATCTATTTAAAACATTTCCAAAAGACGTCTCCCAAAGAAAGTCCATGCACTGCCCCTGAGGAAGAATCCAATCATGATTGCACATTGTAAAGCAGTGCCAGTGACCCTCCAAAACTCGGTGAAAAGATCCACAATAAAGTGTTACGCCCATGAGGCATAAAGAGAGGAAAGGGAAGGGAAAGGTCGTTATGACCAACCCACCAGTACCTGAACAAGACAGATCCCACACCCTCTTCACCTCTCTCCCGATAACGGTGATACCTGAAAGGCCTGTCCTCAACGGAAGAGGCAAAGCGCATAAAGTTATGGTGATACGCTTGGATCTGCTTAATAAAGTGACGTGTCCTAACAAATGCGTTCTCTGTGTGTCTGTGTGGCAGTTCAATATAACTCTTGTCTCTTCTGCAAAAACGGCCAGGTTAAATGTACAGCTAACCTGTCGCAAAAAGAGTCAGACATTGTGTCGTTGACGTTGATCATTATTTGTCGAATCAACCTACAGAGCCAACAACCTAAAACAAGTTATACAACGGTAACTATTAGTGATTCAACAATTGCCTTAGTTAATGAACAGTTGCTCTTAAACTACATGCTGCTTTTTTGTTAAGACAGAACTACCATATCAGTTAAAAGGCATAACACAATGTAGAGTATAGAACTCATTCTCTCAGCTTCTGTAAGCCACACAAACTTTCAGTCACCACTCAAAACACTGAAAGCCGTCAAAATCCTCCAAATCAACTACAACAGCTTACCTTCTTTCTTCAAGGCATTCAGAAAAGACTTCATTTTCCCCCTTTTCCTTATTGCTCAATTATCAATGGAAATGTGGAGAAAGAGTGAATATGAAATGTATCCGAGTTTTGTAGCGTGAAAAAGCTGCAGCGAGTAGTTCCAGTGGTATAGCGAGTCACAATGGGAGGGAGAGAGATTGACTGGGCAGGGAGGAAGGCAGGGACGGAGCCAGGCAGGCAGGCACACTGGTGACAGAGAGAGCCCACCCCACATGATTCCGCTTGTCACTGACTATGAGGATGGGTGCACAATGCACCAACTCCACACATATCCCTTTCCCCCTCTCTCTCACACACAGACACTCTCTCTTGCTCGCTCTCTCTCACAGGCACACTCTCTCTCACACACAGACACGATCTCGCTCTCTCTCACAGACACTCTCTCTCTCTCACAGACACACACTTCTCTCTCTCTCACACACTCTCTCTCTCTCTCTCTCTCTCTCTCTCTCTCTCTCTCTCTCTCTCTCTCTCTCTCTCTCTCTCTCTCTCTCTCTCTCTCTCTCTCTCTCTCTCTCTCTCTCTCTCTCTCTCTCTCTCTCTCTCTCTCTCTCTCTCTCTCTCTCTCTCTCTCTCTCTCTCTCTCTCTCTCTCTCTCTCTCTCTCTCTCTCTCTCTCTCTCACACACACACACCTCTCTCTCACAGCTTCACCCAGGTTCTCAGCACATAGACAAGCAGCACAGGATATCAGGCTTGACTTGAAGCAGCAAGAATATGTCCATTATTATAATCATCACGGATGGGGAGAATTCAACTAAACCACATCAACTAGGATTACTATCATTAGCACTGCTAGCTGTATCAACTAGAGTAAGTGCTGCATTAACTTAAACTACTTCAATAACAAGTTAATGATATTGCCATTGATGACAGGACAGGCACATTTTCAATATGCGACTGTCAAATATGGTGGAGAGATGCGTCGCTTGCAATCCCATAGCACCCAAATGAGACATGCAATATTCAGTGGGAGATGGGATTTTAACCCTTGCTTTCACGGGAACAGCTGTATCGGAAACAAACCCTTTGTGTTGCTAGGCAACCTTAGCGAGGAAGTCTAAATTTGTCACTTGCAAGTTGCTTGTTGGTTGTGAAATGATCTGACTCCTTATGTATATTATGGTGTGTTTCCACAGCCCTTGCAACCAATCATTGACAGTACAAGACACATTCCGAATCCAATGGGAATGTGATTGAAATTAAGAAATGTTCTGATATTATGAAATGTTATAATGTCATACTCAGCACCTCTTCGGGAATACCTTTGGGAGTTTCATTGGGGAAACAACATAATAAATTCAGAGCCTGGCATTTTGAAATACTCCTTCCATCAACATTGCTCAAAATGTATCTCAAACCATTGGTGTGGTCATTGGTTGCATAGCTAAATAAATATATAGGAATCAGTCCATTTAATGCAACATTTTCACTTACTCTGATGGTTCAGGAAATGATAACGATGGCTCTATACTAGATCCCGTGCCGGAAAATGTGCTGTCTATGACGAATTACAAAGCATGATGACTTCAAACCAGCTTAAAATCTAACATCTAAAGGACTGTAGGCTACAGGGGAACTGTGGATAGGGGGAATCCCTATGGATCACCTCTTCGCTTCTCCGGTATACAGATTGTTAGATACAGTGCCTTGCAAAAGTATTCACCCCCTTTGGCGTGTTTCCTATTTTGTTGCATTACAACCTGTAATTTAAATAGATTTTTATTTGGATTTCATGTAATGGACATACACAAAATAGTCCAAATTGGTGAAGTGAAATGAAAAAAAGTACTTGTTTCAAAAAAAAAATAAGAAATTAAAAACAGAAAAGTGCTGCGTGCATACAGTTGAAGTCAGAAGTTTACATACACTTATGTTGGAGTCATTAAAACTCGTTTTTTTAACCACTCCACAAATTTATTGTTAACAGACTATAGTTTTGGCAAGTCGGTTAGGACATCTACTTTGTGCATGACACAAGTATTGTTTCCAACAATTGTTTACAGACAGATTATTTCACTTATAATTCACTGTATCACAATTCCAGTGGGTCAGAAGTTTACATACACTAAGTTGACTGTGCCATTAAACAGCTTGGAAAATTCCAGAAAATGATGTCATGGCTTTAGAAGCTTCTGATAGTCTAATTGACATTAAAGTATTGATATCCACAGTAAAACAAGTCTTATATCGACATAACCTGAAAGGCCACTCAGCAAGGAAGAAGCAACTGCTCCAAAACCAAAAAAAAAGCCAGACTACAGTTTGCAACTGCACATCGGGACAAAGACTGTACTTTTTGGAGAAATGTCCTCTGGTCTGATGAAACAGAAATAGAGCTGTTTGGCCATAATGACCATCGTTATGTTTGGAGGAAAAAGGGGGAGGCTTGCAAGCCAAAAAACACCATCCCAACCGTGAAGCACGGGGGTGGCAGCATCATGTTGTAGAGGTGCTTTGCTGCGGGAGGGACTGATGCACTTCACAAAATAGATGGCATCATGAGGATGGAAAATTATGTGGATATATTGAAGCAACATCTCAAGACATCAGTCAGGAAGTTAAAGCTTGGTCGCAAATGGGTCTTCCAAATGGACAATGACCCCAAGCATACTTCCAAAGTTGTGGCAAAATGGCTTAAGGACAACAAAATCAAGGTATTGGAGTGGCCATCACAAAGCCCTGACATCAATTCTATAGAACATTTGTGGGCAGAACTGAAAAAGCGTGTGCAAGCAAAGAGGCCTAACAACCTGACTCAGTTACACCAGCTATGTCAGGAGGAATGGGCCAAAATTCACCCAACTTATTGTGGGAAGCTTGTGGAAGCTACACGAAACGTTTGACCCAAGTTAAACAATTTAAAGGCAAAGCTACCAAATACTAACTGAATGTACAGTGGGGCAAAAAAGTATTTAGTCAGCCACCAATTGTGCAAGTTCTCTCACTTAAAAAGATGAGAGAGGCCTGTAATTTTCATCATAGGTACACTTCAACTATGACAGACAAAAGGAGGAAAAAAAATCCAGAAAATCACATTGTAGGATTTTTTATGAATTTATTTGCAAATTATGGTGGAAAATAAGTATTTGGTCACATACAAACAAGCAAGATTTCTGGCTCTCACAGACCTGTAACTTCTTCTTTAAGAGGCTCCTCTGTCCTCCACTCGTTACCTGTATTAATGGCACCTGTTTGAACTTGTTATCAGTATAAAAGACACCTGTCCACAACCTCAAACAGTCACACTCCAAACTCCACTATGGCCAAGACCAAAGAGCTGTCAAAGGACACCAGAAACAAAATTGTAGACCTGCACCAGGTTGGGAAGACTGAATCTGCAATAGGTAAGCAGCTTGGTTTGAAGAAATCAACTGTGGGAGCAATTATTAGGAAATGGAAGACATACAAGACCACTGATAATCTTCCTCGATCTGGGGCTCCACGCAAGATCTCACCCGTGGGGTCAAAATGATCACATAAGCGGTGAGCAAAAATCCCAGAACCACACGGGGACCTAGTGAATGACCTGCAGAGAGCTGGGACCAAAGTAACAAAGCCTACCATCAGTAACACACTACGCCGCCAGGGACTCAAATCCTGCCGTGCCAGACGTGTCCCCTGCTTAAGCCAGTACATGTTCAGGCCCGTCTGAAGTTTGCTAGAGAGCATTTGGATGATCCAGATGAGGATTGGGAGAATGTCATATGGTCAGATGAAACCAAAATAGAACTTTTTGGTAAAAACTCAACTCGTCGTGTTTGGAGGACAAAGAATGCTGAGTTGCATCCAAAGAACACCATACCTACTGTGAAGCATGGGGGTGGAAACATCATGCTTTGGGGCTGTTTTTCTGCAAAGGGACCAGGACGACTGATCCGTATAAAGTAAAGAATGAATGGGGCCATGTATCGTGAGATTTTGAGTGAAAACCTCCTTCCATCAGCAAGGGCATTGAAGATGAAACGTGGCTGGGTCTTTCAGCATGACAATGATCCCAAACACACCGCCCGGGCAACGAAGGAGTGACTTCGTAAGAAGCATTTCAAGGTCCTGGAGTGGCCTAGCCAGTCTCCAGATCTCAACCCCATAGAAAATCTTTGGAGGGAGTTGAAAGTCTGTGTTGCCCAGCGACAGCCCCAAAACATCACTGCTCTAGAGGAGATCTGCATGGAGGAATGGGCCAAAATACCAGCAACAGTGTGTGAAAACCTTGTGAAGACTTACAGAAAACGTTTGACCTCTGTCATTGCCAACAAAGGGTATATAACAAAGTATTGAGATAAACTTTTGTTATTGACCAAATACTTATTTTCCACCATAATTTGCAAATAAATTCATAAAAAATCCTACAATGTGATTTTCTGGATTTATTTTCCTCATTTTGTCTGTCATAGTTGAAGTGTACCTATGATGAAAATTACAGGCCTCTCTCATCTTTTTAAGTTGGAGAATTTGCACAATTGGTGGCTGACTAAATACTTTTTTGCCCCACTGTATACACCTGTTCTGAAAAGCCCCAGAGTCTGCAACACCACTAAGCAAGGGGCACCACCAAGCATTATTACAAAAATGAAAGAATATGGCACCACAACAAACCTGCAAAGAGAGGGCCGCCCACCAAAACTCACGGACCAGGCAAGGAGGGCATTAATCAGAGAGGCAACAAAGAGACCAAAGATAACCCTGAAGGAGCTGCTAAGCTCCACAGCGAAGATTGGAGTATCTGTCCATAGGACCACTTTAAGCCATACACTCCACAGAGCTGGGCTTTACAGAAGAGTGGCAAGAAAAAAATAAGCAAACATGTTTGCTGTTCGCCAAAAGGCATGTGGGAGACTCCCCAAATATATGGAAGAAGGTACTCTGGTCAGATGAGACAAAATCTGAGCTTTTTGGCCATCAAGGAAAACGCTATGTCTGGCGCAAACCCAACACCTTTCATCACCCCGAGAACACCATCCCATGAAGCATGGGGGTGGCAGCATCATGCTGTGGGGATGTTTTTCATCGGCAGGGACTGGGAACTGGTCAGAATTGAAGGAATGATGGATGGAGCTAAATATAGGGAAATTCTTGAGGGAAACCTGTCTTCCAGAGATTTGAGACTGGGACGTAGGTTCACATTCAAGCAGGACAATGATCCTAAGCATACTGCTAAAGCAAGACTCTAGTTTTTTAATGGGAAACATTTAAATGTTTTGGAATGGCCTAGTCAAAGCCCAGACCTCAATCCAATTGAGAATCTGTAGTATGACTTAAAGATTTCTGTACACCAGCGGAACCCATCCAACTTGAAGGAGCTGGAGCAGTTTTGCCTTGAAGAATGGGCAAAGGTCCCAGTGGCTAGATGTACCAAGCGTATAGAGACATACCCCAAGAGACTTGCAGCTGTAATTGCTGCAAAAGGTGGCTCTACAAAGTATTGACTTTTGGGGGAGAGGGAGGGGGGATAGTTATACACGCTCAAGTTTTCATTTTTTTCACAATAAAAAATATTTTGCATCTTCAAAAGGAATAACATTAACTCTTCAAAACCTGAACATTTGCATTAAAACATCAACCACTCAATCAATCAAACACAACACAAATTAATGAGCAGATTGTGCTGGAATAGATCAATCGCAAAGAGTGTAAAATACTGAGGAACCGTCTTGTTTGAGCATCCCAAACCCTGAGTGTTGGATCCATAGAGATAGGAAATGAGATTGAACACTTCTGACATCGCATGAATCACCACATAGATCAGAAATACAGTAGATCATACAATGACGCAAGGCGGATAATTGTTCACAGGACATTGATGTAAACAACACTAATGAGTTAAAAATGTTTTAGGAAAACTAACCATCAATGCATAGATGCATACTCTATAAAGAGGCTCCCATCATCATCATCATCATCATCGAGGAACCGAAGATTCAGATCCCCTAAGCCTATTATCACATGGATCTGGGAACCATGGCAACCACTGGGTAGCTATATGTGACAACGATTTACATATTTGACTGTTGAACAAGGCAGATACTATAGGTTTTCATGTCATGACTGTACGCAGAGGTGTCATGCCCATAAGGGGCACAAGGGCACATGCCCCCTCAGATGTGTCAGTTTTTTTAATAAATTAAATGAATTACAAAACTTCATTTTTAATATGACGTTTTATCATAATTATTTAAAAAACATGTGTCAGCTGTATTTTGCGGAGGGGGCACACTGACTGGAGCAAGCAAAGAGTACCCCGGCTATTCACTTTAGTAAGTAGTTCCTTCCAAGGTGCACCACGGAGCAAAGCTATGTTAGGCAGGACGCTAGATACTACCTACACACTCACACATACTACACTGACACTCCAACACACACACACACACACACGCACACACACACACACACACACACACACACACACACACACCTTTTCACACTCTTCACATATGCTCCTGCTACTCTGTTTATTATCTATCCTGATTACCTAGTCACTTTTACCCCTACCTACATGTACATATTACCTCAATTACCTCAGCTAGCTCATACCCCTGCACATTCACTCGGTACCGGTACTCCTGGTATATAGCCTCTTTAATATTATTTTATTGTGTTACTATTGTTTTTGTATTTTTTTGCTATTTTTTTACATTTAATTTGATCAAGCTATGTAGCCTATTGATGCCTTCTTGATGAATAAATCAAATGCAAATGTTTTGTTGTTTCTCTGTAATACTAGCCAGCTAGATAGATTCCCAATCTACAAAACCTCATAACTAGCTACCAAGCCATTTCAGGCTATCAATCAAGTTAGAGTAAGTTGTCGAACTATCTTAACTGGCCTGCCTACTGGCATGTAACGTCCAGGCCTGGTTTAGCAGGCTGGTGTATAGTTTGAGTTTTGGTTAGAAGGGTTTTGTGTTCTAGGTGTTATATGTCTATGTTGGTTTGATGGTTCCCAATTAGAGGCAGCTGATTGTTGTTACCTCTAATTGGGAACCATATATATGTTTGCTTTTTTCATTGTGGGTCATTGTTTATATTAACATTGGATTTTCCATGTTATATTGTGTGTGTGCTTTAGTTGAGCCACGCCGGAGTTACGTTCTTTGTATTGCTTATTGTTTTGCCAGTTACGTTCGGTTAATAAAAGTATGTACACTGGAAACCTCGCTGCATCTTGGTCTGTCCCGCTAGAAGATCGTGACATGGCAAGGTTGCTAGAATTTAGAAAATACAAAAATTGCTTTAATTATTGTGTTACGATACTATATACCAGTGTGGCAGTTGTACTAAAATCCTAAAAGGTATAAAAGGTCTTTCCTGCAGTCAAATGACCAAATCGCCCTCTATTGGCCTCATGGGTGGAATGTTATTCATATTTTTCATAATTTTATAATTTATAAACTTAGTTTATTTAATCCAAAAATCTGTTTTTTCCATGCCAACTGATTTTGTTATATTTCAGTCTTCTGTGTTGTATAGAAAGTGTACTATTGGGATGCAAACATTTTATACATTTCAACTCTATATCTGACATGGTGCAGGTGTCTTCTTTGTTTTAAGCTCATAACCATGTGTGTGGGGTGTATACTTTTGTTTAAGACTACCAAGACCCTGGTTTAGCCCACTGCAGTAATAGGTTAAAGAATCAATGTGCATCCCCTCCATCCATCGCCACATAATTCGTGCCCCTCTAAAATAATGGGTGCATGACACCCTGTCTGTAGGTATGCTGTTGTACTATATAGTACACAGTAGTTATAAATTAACATGTACTGAGGTCCACTGTTACGAAGACTGTTCAGTTTGACTGTCAGATCAGATAGAAGCTGTTCAGCAATTTACAAAAGAAGGTTACAAAACATTAAGAAGTGATGACGGAATGGAAGACAGAGAAAAATACTCCTGGGAGGTTGAAAATGCATGACAAAATGAGTTTGGTGTCAGTGCCTATTTGGAGAGGAAAAGACAGAAACGCTCCGACAATTGCACAGTAAGATCGCTGGCAGTAGCATTATGTTGACAGCATGCCAGAAGGCCGAGGAGAGTTCATAAATGTCAAAAGCCTGGCCTTAGGACACAGGAAAGACCTGACTCCAGCAGTCACAAAGTGACAAGCAAAGAAAGATTAGAGAGAATCCCCATTGCCAGCACCTTAGGGCACCTGGCAGCTTCATTAAATAGTACCCGCCAAACACCAGTCTCAACGTCAACAGTGAAGGCGACTCCAGAATGCTGGCCTTCTAAGCAGAGTTGCACAGAAAATGCCATATCTCAGACCGGCTAATAAAAAGAAAAGATTAAGATGGGCAAAAGAACACAGACACTGGATAGAGGAACCCGGAGTCGCCTCTTCACTGTTGACAATAAGACTGGTGTTTTGCGAGTACTATATTTAATGAAGCTGCCAGTTGAGGACTTGTGAGGCGTCTGTTTCTCAAACTAGACACTCCAATGTACTTGTCTTCTTGCTCAGTTGTGCACTGGGGCCTCCCACTCCTCTTTCTCTTCTGGTTAGAGCCAGTTTGCGCTGTTCTGTGAAGGGAGTAGTACACAGCATTGTATGAGATCTTCAGTTTCTTGGCAATTTCTCACATGGAATAGCCTTCATTTCTCAGAACAAGAATAGACTGATGAGTTTCAGAAGAAATATTTTTTTTCTGGCTATTTTGAGCCTGTAATCGAACCCACAAATGCTGATGCTCCAGATACTCAACTAGTCTAAATAAGGCTAGTTTTATTGCTTCTTTAATCAGGACAACCGTTTTCAGCTGCGCTAACATAATTGCAAAAGGGTTTTCTGATGATCAATTAGCCTTTTAAAATGATAAACTTGGATTAGCTAACACAACATGCCATTGGAACACAGGAGTGATGGTTGCTAATAATGGGCCTCCGTACGCCTATGTAGATATTCCATAAAAGAAATCTGCCGTTTCTAGCTACAATCATCATTTACAACATTAACAATGTCTACACTGTATTTCTGATACATTTTATGTTATTTTAAAGGACAAAAATGCGCTTTTCTTTCAAAAACACAGACATTTCTAAACTTTTGAACGGTAGTGTACACTCTTAGAAAAAAGTTTTCGAAAAGGGTTCTTTGGCTGTTCCCGTAGGAGAATGCTTTTGGTTCCAGGTAGAACCCTTTTTGGTTCCAGGTAGAACTCGAGGTGGAAAGTGTTTTACATGGAACCAAAAAGGGTTCTACCTGGAACAAAAAGGGTTCTACCTGGAACCAAATTGGGTTCTTCAAAGGGTTCTCCTATGAGGAGAGACGAAGAAGATAGCACCTTTTAGATAGCACCTTTTTTTCTAAGGGTGTAGTGTGAGGATACGAGAGGATGGATGTGCCCTTTGTGAAGAATAGAAGGAGATTGTCCCGTTCATATCACAGACAACCACTGGAACGCTGTTCTTAGTTCTCAAAGGTCTTTTTAGAGGTATTCTATAGTGTACTACATACAGTACACATTATACAGTAAAGTAACCTATTATAAAGAGTACACTTTATGAATGTTTGTGTGTGTGTGTGTTCATACATGTCTTCATGTGCACATGCGTGTGTGTGTATGTGTGCGTGCATGATGTGTGTGACGTGTGTGTTCTCATCCCAGTCTCTCTACTATGCACTATGTAGGTCAGCTCCACTGTGTACTGTGGCTAAGTGTGGAAGTAGATGTGAGATTGGAGCAGAAAACTGACTGCCTATAGGTGAGAGAGGAACCACAGTGCAGGTCCATCAAACAGTAAACAGCAGGGACCATTCAGAGAGGAAGATCTTTGGTCAACAACATTTATAAAGAAGCACATGAATTGGACATGACTTGAATCCCATTCAATACAACAGATTTGCGTGCAACCATTTCCTAGCCTGGTCAACCATACTGACTGCTGCGCTCAATGGTTTACCAGTCTCACCATTTCCTATATTAAAAACAAGAAAGTTTTTTTCTTCTTCTCTTAAATAAACCCAGTTTTGACACACATATACGTGTTTAGTTCAGTAACTTACCAATATCAGTCTCTTTGTGATTCTTGATTAATTCTGCCAATTCAAAGTTCCCCGCGATGATGGCCACCTGGAACAAAATGATAGATTTGTATTTTGGCATTTATCATAGTAACATTTTTAAATCAAGCAAAATGGCTGACCTATGGTAATTCATTATAGAAAATTCCTGACTACCTGCTCTGATGGCCTCCCACATGCGGTGCCTCAGTTATTTGTCAGAAAACAACTTAATACCCATTGTCGAGGGACTCACTTTTATGAAATGCAACCTGAAATTATTATAGCTACTAATAATAACACAATCAACAGCAGCCCGGTAAGAGCTGTGCTGTAGTGGGTGGAGGACAGCCGAGCTACAGCCACAGTGGGTGAGTCAACACATATCCAGCCAGTAGACCCTGCCGGCTAAGGCCACCTTTAGCTAGTCTTACATAAGTCAGGTCAGTGGAGTAGGAGAAACGACGTGAGGCTCTGGCTGCATCAAAGCAGGTCGACCATAGTTTAGTCACTGAAGACAAAGTCCATACAAAGTCTCCACCTGAATCATACAGTACCTCTCATGAATATCCAGCTAGTTTAGTCACTGAAAAGAACAACTGAAGTCACAACTTGAATCCCTACTTATCATGGACGTAAACGTAATAAACAAATATGAAATTGTCTCCGTATTGAAAAACAAATAACATTTTCCTTTGTGATGCATAAGTGAAAATTACCCCAAAGTATACTTCCATTTTCAATATCACAACTGAAATGAGTGCAAAGAACCTGTCGATGTAACACAGCAATCACCTTACAGTAGCTACCGCATATTGGATTGGAGTAGTAGTGCTGTAATGTAATGCCAGCTAGAGTGTAGAATGAGGCTGTATAATCTCCAGCTGATGGTTTGATGACGAGAGCCAGGAGGTCCTCTCTGGGGGTGACAACACATGACATGACTCCTGCTTCCCAGCTTCTCTCCCAGAAACAACCTTCTGCTACAGTATAACCACAACGATAGCCTGCTAGAACCCTTCTGCTAAAAACGATTACACCCCCTCTTAACTCTGCACAGCAAAGTACACCATATACGCGCTCCGCTCTCTGCTCTGCTGTCTGTTTACCTGGTCCCAAACCATACGGAGGTAAGTTATGATGGCTGGGCAGAGAGGGACAGAGAGAAAAAGACAGACAGGAAAACAAGGGGACCACAGAAACAGAGAGCAGAAGGAGGGTGAGAGAGAGAGTGGGAGAGAGAGAGATGAGAGAGACATGGAGAGGGGGATGAGGAAGGATGTGAGGCAGGGAAGGATTACCTTGTCCCAAACCATATGGAGATAAGGTGAGGTATGACGGCAGGGTGTACTAGGAAGTGGAGCGGGATATGATTTTAGGATGAAAGTGGGTCAGAAAAGAGGAGCAAGAAGTGAAGTGGTCCAATTTGCTCTGAATCAGTCTGCGTCCCAAATGGCACCCTGTTCCCTCTATAGTGCACTACTTTTGATTAGGGCCCATGGTGCACTATATGGGGAATAGGGTGCCATTTGGGATGCCACCCTTAATCTCAGCTATTAAATTGTCCTCATCAGTCAGCAGATGCCTGTTTAACTGGGAAGACTTAATCAGAATTTGATTGGATGTGGGGAATGCGGTTTATGGACCCCTTCAAATTAGATGTAATTAAGGCGTCATTGAGGCAAGAAACAATTTCAGAAGTATGAAGGGATGAATGAATAATAGAGAGAATTTGAGGACGCATCAGCGCTCAGTGGAGATGTACATTACATAAACAGCAACACTCCACTGACTCCAACATGATGCAAGAGAAGACAGTTGGCTCAGCTGGGGATCATACCAAGTAATAGGAGTTCAGAGTAACTTAGGATGAGTTCAGACTGCTAAGAAAGCATGAGGAGGTAAAGAGGGGGGATTTTGTGAAAAATCTTCAACTTTGAACCATAAACATACCACAATGGGAGACTCTTTCCCAGAATAAATATTATTTGTGTTTGTGTGCTTGGTACTAATGTACCTCATGCAGTAGTTCTTATTTTGCCATGCTATTTAAATAGCAATACGTCTTAGCAGCTGTATAGGCCTGCTGCAAGTAAAATAAAATAGGTCAAAACAATGTGTGTGTGAATTCACCGCTGAATTATTTTTGGAATATGGAATCACTGTATCTGCATGAAAAGCAGTACACAGAATGGGAATGATACATGGGAAAAATGCAACATACAGTCATCTATAGCTAAAAAGCTATTTCGATATTCATTCAATGTGTTTTACTTCAACCCCCAAAATGCATCACACCTACAGTATGACTAATTGGTTGTTTAAGATTTAGAATAGCATGGAATGCTGACACATGCATGTAAACAACAATGAAAACATGAACAATTATCCCAGGACCACTGACTGCTTGTTGACAGCTACATAAAATACTACCATTTAAGGAACCACTGAGTCATATAGTGCTTTGCTTAAATCAGTAACAAACCTATGGCATTTCCCTTCTGAAACGGCAAGTGAACAAAATGAGACAGAAAACACAGACTTAGACTTGCCACCTGCCTGCAAAAATAGCATCACATACTACACTACTGTGACAAGCTCTCTACTGATGTAATTAATCAGAGAAAAGAAGAGTAATGGAAGCAATGGACGACCATTATATAGCATACCACGTAGAAGAATGAAGCAATGTACTGGCCATGTGGCATGCTAGACTGGAGATTGAAATGTAGCCGTCTATACTCTACAGCAAGCCTTTACTGGGAGCAGTAATGGTTAGAGGTGGGAGTCAGTCCATACCTGGAATGATGTCTGGCTTCTGTAGTTCTTCACTTCCTTGTTGGCACCACGAACAAGCAGTACTCTGGCACAGTGTTCCTTAGGGAGGAATAAATAAAAGAAAAAAAAGAAAGAGAGAGAGAGAGAGCGAGAACAGAGTAAGACACTGGAAGGGTTGTGACCAGGACCTCATTAATTTAAACTCCACTTCACCTCTCTCTCTCTCTCTTTCTTTCTGCAGCCAGCTACTGTACAGTATTACCCTCTTCTGTACTGGACCCAATTAACGAGAGAACCAGAAACCATCTTGCTCAAGCATTCCATTCCATCAACAGATCCAGACTGATTCCAGAACATTCCAGGACTGATCATTGTCCTGGAGCTGCAGCTCACCCTGTCTGGCTGATGATGCCCTCTTGTCTGTTACCAGGTACAACCTCAGTTCTCCAGTAAGGATCTCAGTGCAGTGAACACATGTAGTGTAAAGATTGGTGTGTAAAGAGATAACCAGCCTGTGAAGCTGTGGTAACTGTATATGGCACTAGAGCCTGCTGCTAGCTGGATTCAGCAGCCCACCCACGGAAAGCTCCACTACAAACACACACACATTCACACGCACGTGAAAACACATACACGTGCCCACACACACACACATACACACACGCAAGTATACACAGACCCATACAATCAGGCACACAAACACGCAGGCGCCCCCGCACGAGCAGTGCCTGCACATACACGCATAGTGCTTGCACACACACACACAAACAAACACACACCACAGTTCAAGCTAATATTCCGCCTACTGGGCGATTCCACGCCAGCATGGCCCGAAAATATTTTTAGTAACTCACATTTCAGTTGTGCAACTCACTAGGTTTCCCTTTCCATGCAAATGTTATTGGGAGGAAGGATGTTTAACATGCTTTTTACATCGAAAATCATGATGAAAGGGGCCTTTTAGACATATGCATGCCTCCTGTATGGACCATGAACCATTCCTTATACAGACAACATCTTGGTGACATTATACTCTTTGTAGTGTGCTCTAAAATATGGAGTTTGGCTATATTCTGAAATAGAATTTTCACATGAATTGATTCAACATGAACATAATCATTAACCAATGACATCCCTCCTGTAGGATTGCTTGTTCAGCAAATGGATAGTGCCATCCGGGGTCCTTGGGACGTCACTGCCCTGAACCCTGAACCTTAACCCCTTCTCTTACCCTAATCTTAACCTTAACCATAACCCTTACCTAACCCTAACCTTAACCTTAACCATAACCCTTACCTAACCCTAACCGCAACCCTTACCTTAACCGTTATAACTTTCTACTTAATGGTGTGACGGTGGAGTTGGACATCCCAAGAATCCCTGCTAGCACTACCCTTCAGCAAATCACCAGCAGAGGGAGTTCCCGAATCCATTTTCCTAATCACTGTGTTGGTGGTGCTCATAAAATGTATCATAACTTTAAAAGTAGCAGAGAGCCCACTCGGGAAATTTGATTAACTTTTAAAACAATCTGTCGAAAAATTTAAAAAAATCTAAAGTGTACTTTCGAGATATGAATATTAATAGTTTTAATGTTCAATAAATTCAGAGGCATCATGTCCATAGGGGCACAGGGGCACGTGCCACCTCAGATGTATCTGGTTAAATGTGTTGTTGTCGTAGTAATAATAGCTACCTAGAAATTGTATGAAGTTGGCTTTAGCTAACCCAGATAGATTCCCAATCTCCCAACCTCATAACTAGCTACCAAGAAGCCATTTCAGGCCATCAATAAATTAAGAGCTGGCATGCCTGCTGGCAATGTTGGTAGACTTTAGAAAAGCAAGCAATTACTAAATGTACAGAATAAGACTCATTCCTTTCAATCTGTTACACAGATATTAGTAGAGATGCAGAGAAGCATACTTAGTGTCTTAAAGAAACACACCAGTCAAGGGGATACAGACAGATCAAGGCAAGGGCGAAATTGTGGTGTAGATATTGGGGTGGATGAACAGTAGATGGGGGTCCTCCCCCGCAAATTTGTTTTACATTTTCAAACACATTTCCTGCAATTCTACACAGTTTGACAAAATGGGCACTTTCATCTTGATTGCAAAAAGCAAATCAAACATCCTTCCTCCCAATTAAGTTTATATGTGAGAATTGACAGAACAATCTAAGAAACCCTAAATATTTTCAGCCTATGCTGGCATGGAATCCCCCTACTTGCTCTTTTTATATTCTACTGCCACTAGTCCTCAGATAAACAACAAATGATGCATAAAATATGGGGCAGATAATATAATAATAATAACATTATGCGAAGGTTAAATCAGGTGAAGTTTATCCCTCCTAGTGGCTGTCATTAGAGTCATTAGATCACACTAATGCTGTCATGCACAAGGGGGTCTAATCAGAAAGCCATGGAAATAAACCTTTGCCCGTGTAGGAGCTGAGCAGAGCACAACACCAAACAATGGAGAGGGAATCATCTCTCTCTCTCTCTCTCTCTCTCTCTCTCTCTCTCTCTCTCTCTCTCTCTCTCTCTCTCTCTCTCTCTCTCTCTCTCTCTCTCTCTCTCTCTCTCTCTCTCTCTCTCTCTCTCTCTCTCTCTCTCTCTCTCTCTCTCTCTCTCTCTCTCTCTCTCTCTCTCTCTCTCTCTCTCTCTCTCTCTCTCTCTCTCTCTCTCTCTCTCTCTCTCTCTCTCTCTCTCTCTCTCTCTCTCTCTCTCTCTCGGCAGGATCGTTTTTTATCTGTGCCATATCTCATGGGAGCAGTGAACCCTACAGAGAACAGGAGAGATATTTCACACACACACACACACATCCCATGCTAAAACCACCATCTGGAAAATGTGTGTGTGTTTGTGTGTGCGTGTGTGTTTTTAATGCTCATATGACAGGGTGGAGGGATTAACATTTCAACTTTAATTCATAGCCAGTGACACAAGGATCACGCACACGCAGAGTAATGAATGACATTACTAATTGCCATCATTCGTTTCCATCTATCTCTAAGCCCATACAGAACATGATAGATGGATACATTTCAAAATGTTAAGACAATAATGACTAGTGTTTGCCCAGGATTCATCCATCTGTTTACCCAGGATTCATCCATCTGTTCGCCCAGGATTCATCCATCGCAGTGAAATGCATCATCAGCAGCGCATCCAGTCAATCTTTATCCATGTGACGAATCAACAGGATATTTATTCATCATAATTGCCCCCTTCGCTAATAATAGCATCATTTTCAGGATTGGGGTGGATTCCATTTCAATTCAGTCAATCAGTTTACTTCTTGAATTGACTGAAGTCAAATGGAATTGACCCTAATCCTGATTACTGTACCAAAACAATACACTAATGGTATAATTAAAACATTGTAGATGGTGTAATATAAACCCCTCTGTACAGTTGATTGACTGCTGATTGGTGGTTTGTGTTTTCTCACCTGCTTGTATAGAGCACAGATGTGTAGAGCCGTGTTTCCAGAGGCGTTCTGGACACCCATATCTGCTCTGTAGAACAACAGGTGCTCCAGGTGCTGGACATGTCCATATCTACATGCCTGCCACACAAACACAGAGACCAGGTCAAATCATGTCCATACCTACAGGTCTGCCATACAAACACAAAAACATAAACAAAGACCAGGTCAAAAGAAAACGAAACAATCCATACAGTAGCCTAGCTATCATAAGGCATACCGGGACTATCATAGAAAAGGAGTAGGTAGACTAAAGATATTCTAAACTGTATCGTCTTGTTCTGCACACTAGATGTCAGTCAGAGTACCAACTGAGCTGAGCTATCTTACTGTTGTTTTGCTGCTGATGGTCTAGCCAAGCTTGCTTCTCAACCAAAGCAATTCATAAAGTGAAACGTCTACCAAAAGCGGAATAATTTCTAATCAACTACCAGATAGCTTATTCATGGGAGTCCATATAATTTGAATGGCTTGTCTAATTTGCTTTAGTACTGTTTCAGGCGCTGTAACTTTAGTACAGTATCAGGCGCTGTACACTCCCAACTAAAGCAGTATGTAGAACATTTGTATGTAAAACCCTTTGGGGAAAGGGGATACCTAATCAGTTGTACACCCGAATGCATTCAACCGAAATGTTTTTTTTTTTGCATTTAACCAATCCCCTCTGAATCAGAGAGGTGCGGGGGGCTGCCTTAATAGACTTCCACATCATCCGGGGAGTAGTTGTTGTTGGGGGTTAACTGCCTTGCTCAAGGGCAAAACGGCAGATTTGTCCACCGTGCCAGCTTACTGGCCCAAAAGGTTACTGGCCCAAAGCTCTTAACCGCTAGACTACCTCCATATAAATCCAATCAATTATTACACCTGGTGTATCTCGTGCCAGCCGTTCTCGTCATGGCAAGAGACGGTGGCGTGGGCCCTCAGAAGCAGCTCACAGCAGCTTGGGTCTCCCTCCACCAGGACTGTATGGTAGAGGGGGGTCAGACTCTGGCTGTCCTTGTAGTCTGGAGATGCGCCCAGGTCCAGTAGAGCCTGAGGGGGGCGACAGAGATGATTAGGGTGAGCAATATAAATTTAAGTTGACGTTGCCGCTAGATGCTGATCTTCGGTCAGTTAAAAAAAAGATCCACTAATGATTAAGGTTAGGTTTGGGGAAGGGGCAGCTGATACATCCTAGATCTGTACATAGGAGAAACCTGAGCTACACTTTCCAGATTTCTATGAAATATGACCTATAATTAATAACAATATGAGTGAAATAGCTTTGCTTCCAATTATTATTATAATTTTTTATTTAAGCAAGTTAAATAGCTGTTTTCTGTGTTGGAATGGTGTGGGCGTACCCCAACAACAGAATGGTGTGGGCGTATACTGGTCATTAAAAACATTCATGCAGTAGCCCGCTTATTGGCCAGGTCATCCTCCTTAGGATGATGACAGGAGGAAATAATAAAAAATAAAAAAATGGTCTGTTTGAGATACAAGTTTGAGGTGTTTTTTTTTAAATCTTTCTCCAATTTATACACTAAACAAAAATATAAACGCAACATGCAACAATTTCAAAGAGTTACAGTTCATATAAGGAAATCAGTCAATTGAAATACATTCAGTAGGCCCTAATATATGGATTTCACATGACTCGGAATACAGATATGCAAGAAAATACAAATAAAGGTAGGGGCACGGATAACAAAAAAAACAGTCAGTGTCTGGTGTGACCATTTGCCTCATGCAGCGCGACACATCTCCTTCACATAGAGTTGATCAGGCTGTTGATTGTGGCCTGTGGAATGTTGTCCCACTACTCTTCAATGGCTGTGCAAAGTTGCTGGATAATGGCGGGAACTGGAACATGCTGGCGTAAACGTCGAGCCAGAGCATCCCAAACGTGCTCAAGGGGTGACTAGTCTGGTGAGTATGCAGGCCACAGAAGAACTGGGACATGTTCAGCTTCCAGTAATGTACAGATCTTTGCGACATGGGGTAGTGCATTACCATGCTGAAACATGAGGTGATGGTGGCGGATGAATGGCATGACAATGGGCCTCAGGATCTTGTCATGGTATCTCTGTGCATTTAAATTTCCATCCATAAAATGCAATTGTGTTCATTGTCTATAGCTTATGCCTGCCCATACCATAACCCCACCGCCACCATGGGGCACTCTGTTCACAACTTCGACATCAGCAAACCACTCGCCCACACGACGCCATGCACGCTGTCTGCCATCTGCCGGGTACAGTTGAATCCAGGATTCATCCGTGAAGAGCACACTGGAGAAGCGTGAGGATGAAGAGCACGCAGATGAGCTTCCCTGAGACCTTTACTGTGCAGAAATTATTTGGTTGTGCAAACCCACAGTTTCATCAGTTGCGAGGCCTGTTGGACGTACTGCCAAATTCTCTAAAACAACGTTGGAGGCGGCTTATGGAATAGAAATGAACAAATAAATTATCTGGCAAAAGCTCTGGTGGACATTCCTGCAGTCAGCACGCCAATTGCATGCACTCTGAAAACTTTATCCATCTGTGGTATTGTGTTATGTGAAAAAGAACTGCATATTTTAGAGTGGCCTTTTATTTCTGTTTAATCAGCCACACCAGTCAGATGGATGGATTATCTTGGCAGAAATGCTCACTAACAGGGATGTAAACAAATTAGTGCATACCTAAGCTTTGCACGAAACATGGGACCAACACTTTAAATGTTGCGTTTATATTTTTGTTCAGTGTAGTATAGGATTAGTATTTGATGAGTCAACATTATTTTGGTAAGAGTTAACAGAATATTAACCATTTAAAAGTGAGATTTTCACTGGACAGTTACTGTAAAGCCTGCAGGTAGAATGCTTTATTTAAGTGATAATGCCCAAGTAGCCGGTGTTTATATCTCCTCCAAACACCAGCTTCGAGGGCATTATCACTTTTATACAATGGGTTACCAACATATTCATATTCGGGGAAAAATTTCAGGACAGAAATTCCTCGGGTTTTCGCCTGCTATATCAGTTCTGTTATACTCACAGACATTATTTTAGTTTTAGAAACTTCAGAGTGTTTCCTATCCAATAGTACTAATTATGTGCATATCCTAGTTTCTGGGCCTGAGTGGCAGGCATTTTACTTTGGGCACGCCAGACTCTCCAAAATGGACACCTCTGCTGCCGCTCCCTAATAGGTTAATAAACACCCTTGAAACCGAGCTAAAACAATTGTGTCTGTGTCTGATCTGTGTAAACGTCTTGGCCGAACCCCCTGGTCTGCCACACTACATTCAGATATACTGTAGATCTCTGTTCAATATCACTTACCCTTCCATTTCTTGACCAGTTGTCTAGGACAGGGGTGTTGTTTCAATATGCCAATTTGCAGGCAAGTTCTCTGCATTTGAGGCTACTAAGGCCATGACACTGGTCTGCGGAATTCTTGATATGTTTAGCAAGCTCAGACACCATGTCATCAGATAATACCTTGTGTGCCTCTGCTACTCTATCATAGCCTCTCTTTCGCATAGGTACATGTTTGTTTTCTTTTTTGTCAATGTACCTCTTCAGTGTCATTCAGTCTATCATTAAGTCTATTGTTTTATCCCTTGCCGCTGCTCGCAGGAACTTATTACCTTCTCTCACTTCCTTTGCTGCTCGCTCAAGAACCTCAAGGGGGGCTAGACCCCTGCTTGTTTTACGTTTGTATACACAGGGCATGATGATGTCTGATCTTTAACATAAAAAATGCACTGTCTTGAGTTCATATGCATGACAAATCACAAAAATACTATGCATATTATGCATAAAATTATGCATTGATATGCATATTATTGATACCTTTTGAAAGTTTGTGGAATTAATGTAGGAGAATATAACACAGAAAAAAACTGTTTATTTTTTCCTTTTTTTTCTTATCTTTGAAATGCAAGAGAAAGGCCACAATGTATCATTTCAGTTTAGGCACAATTTAGATTTTGGCCACTAGATGGCAGCAGTGTATGTGCAAAGTTTTAGACTGATCCAATGAATTATTGCATTACTGTTCAAAATGTTGTATCAAGTCTGCCCAAATGTGCCTAATTGGTTTATTGATACATTTTCAAGTACATAACTGTCACGCCCTGATCTGTTTCACCTGCACTTGTGCTTGTCTCCACCCCTTCAGGTGTCGCCCATCTTCCCACTTATCCTCTTGGTATTTATACCTGTGTTTTCTGTCTGTCTGGGCCAGTTTGTCTTGTTTGTCAAGCTTACCAGCGTTTGTCCTGTCAGCTCCTGTCTTTACCCAGCCTCTTTTTCTCGTCTTCCTGGTTTTTAGACCCTTGCTTGTCCTGACCCTGTACCCGCCCACCTGACCACTCTGCCCATCCCTGAGCCTGCCTGCCGCCCTGTACCTTTGCTCCACCTCTGAATTACTGAACTCTGCCTGTCCCTGACCCTGAGCCTGCCTGCCATCCTGTACCTTTGCTTCTGCTCTGGATTATCGACCCCCGCCTGTCTTGACCTGTCGTTTGCCCGCCCCTGTGGTTACAATAAACATTGTTACTTCACATAGTCTGCACTTGGGTCTTACCTTGATTCCTGATACATAACTGTGCACTCTCCTCAAACAATAGCATGGTATTCTTTCACTGTAATAGCTACTGTAAATTGGACAGTGCAGTTAGATTAACAAGAATTTAAGCTTTCTGCCCATATCAGATATGTCTATGTCCTGGGAAATTCTCTTGTTCCTTAAAACGCCATGCTATTCACATTAGCACACGTTAGCTCAACCGTCCCGTAGAGCAGTGGTTCCCAAACGTTTTATGGTCCTGTACCCCTTCAAACAATCAACCTCCAGCTGCATACCCCCTCTAGCACCAGGGTCAGCGCACTCTCAAATGTTGTTTTTTTGCCATCATTGTAAGCCTGCCACACACACACTCTACGATACATTTATTCGTGGGAAGTGACAAAAGAGCTCTTACAGGAGCAGGGCACAAATAATAATATAATAACAGTCAATAATGTTGCTCTTCATTTAACCATTATATATAAAACCTTATTTGTTCATAAAAAAAATTGAATAACTCCACAGGTTATTGAGAAGGGTGTGCTTGAAAGGATGCACATAACTCTGCAATGTTGGGTTGTATTGGAGAGAGTCTCAGTCTTAAATCATTTCCCACACAGTCTGTGCCTGTATTTAGTTTTCATGCTAGCGAGGGCTGAGAATCCACTATCACATACAGTTCAAATCGGAAGTTTACATACACTTAGGTTGGAGTCATTAAAACTTGTTTTTCAACCACTCCACAAATTTCTTGTTAAACAAACTATAGTTTTGGCAAGTCGGTTAGGACATCTACTTTGTGCATGACACAAGTAATTTTTCCAACAAATGTTTACAGACAGATAATTTCATTTATAATTCACTGTATCACAATTCCAGTGGGTCAGAAGTTTACATACACTAAGTTGACTGTGCCTTTAAACAGCTTGGAAAATTCCAGAAAATGATGTCATGGCTTTAGGAGCTTGTGGAAGCTACCCGAAACGTTTGACCTAAGTTAAACAATTTAAAGGCAAAGCTACCAAATACTAACTGAATGTATGTAAACTTCTGACCCACTGGGAATGTGATGAAAGAAATAAAAGCTGAAATAAATAATTCCCTCTACTGACATTTCACATTCTTAAAATAAAGTGGTGATCATAACTGACTTAAGACAGGGAATTTTTACAAGGATTAAATGTCAGGAATTGTGAAAAACTGAGTTTAAATGGATTTGGCTAAGGTGTATGTAAACTTCCGACTGTAGGTAAGTCGGTATGCAAAGGGCATCAATGTCTTAACAGCGCGATTTGCCAAGGCAGGATACTCTGAGCACAGCCCAATCCAGAAATCTGTCAATGAGGCTCTCTTGTTCAGACATCGGTAAATGGACTGGACGCAGGGCATGAAAGGGATAACAAATCCAGTTGTTTGTGTCATCCGTTTTGGGAAAATACCTGCGTAATTGTGCACCCAACTCACTCAGGTGCTTCGCTATATCACATTTGACATTGTCCGTAAGCTTCTTCAGGATCGGGGTCCTGTCCACGGGACAGTTGAGCTAACGTAGGCTAATGCAATTAGCATGAGGTTGTAAGTGACAAGAACATTTCCCAGGACATAGACATACAGTATCTGGGTGTGAACAATGCTGAATTAGGTGTAGACAAAGAAGAGCTCGCCAGTAGGTGTACCAAAACATGCAAGGGCCATTTTCTCAAAAGTGATATTACAAGTTTATCAACTTTCAAAGCAGAATTACTTTCCCATTGTTCCTCAACTGCAGTGTATGATATACCATGTTGTAGCTACGAGTCTCTACTTTTATCCAATGTAAAAAACACAATTTCAAATTTTGCTACAAACAATCAAATCGAGGCGGTTGTTCACATATGTTATGCGTAGGACATTGTCAGTTATGATTCCTATACGTGGGGTGTTGGTTAAGGGCTTGCAAGTAAGTATTTCACGGTAAGGTCTACACTTGTTGTATTCGGCGCATGTGACAAATAAAGTTTGATTTGATTTGTTATGGGATAGATTGTTTAGAAAAATCGAAAGGTATCAGTCAATACCAATTCTCTCTCTTTCCCATATCCTTGGTCCTAACCCTTCTATGTTTGCAGATCTGAAGGGTCTAGAGAAAAGCAGTAGTGGTGGATGTTCCACTATACTGCTTCAACCATACAGATCTGCACACATCAAAGGGTAAGGCCAAGGGGAAGGGGTAGAGAGGGAATTGTGGCCGACTTTATATAAGCTGTAAAAGGCATAGAGATACTGGATAACCTTCAGCGTGGCCTGATTCTTGGCCCTGACTGCATGGTGGAGAGCGGTCATCCCATCTTGTGATCTGAAGTCCAGATGTGCTCCACCTTCCTTCAATACAACGATGACCTGCTCCACATTGTCAAGGTGGGCTGCGAAGGTCAGTGGAGTTTCTACAAAACGAACACACAACATGGTGTTGCTTAGTGTTATAGATCTTTTTTTTTTTTTTTTTAAAGCAGAAACCTTGAGTTTACCGTATGAACATCATCAAAGCAAATGCTATGGGTAAGTTTCCGGGAATAGAAGGCTAATTCTGGAATAGAAGGCATGTTCAATGAGGAACGGCTATCGAAATAACTTTGTAGTCTAGGACTAGACTTTGTCCTGGAAACCAGCCCAATAGGTCCCACAGAACGAAGGTGCACACAAACACAAGCAATTGTCTCAGTCTACTGTAGCCGTAGACTGAGACTTTACAAACATTTGAGGTGAGCTGATCTCTAATTTCCTTTTTTCAGTAAACTAAGCCATTCATAATTTATCGGACACTGTTTACTTCTCAGCAGCAGCTGCTGTATAATACAACACGAGGTGCACATCACAATATTGAATCAGAGCCTTGGTGTGTGTGTGTGTGTGTGTGTGTGTGTCTGTGTGTATGTGTGGCTTACCACCAGTATCAGGGTCATGATAGTTGGGGTCGAGGCCTTTCTCCAGCATCTTTGCCACTTTATCCAGCTGGTGATGCTGAATGTGGTCCATGAATTTCCTATAGTTGGCCTAGGAGTAGGAGGGAGCAGAGAAAGAGAGAGAGAGAGAGCAGGGGGTGTGATACAGGGACAGGGAGGTTGGTACAGTAGGGAGGTCAGATGATGGTTACACAGGTCTCTGCACTGCTGTTCTTCTCATGGTGCTTTCCCAGGGACCAGGGACACATGTGCTGCTTTCCAGGCCAGTTATAAATAGCTAAGAGAGCAGGTCCCAGAGCTGAGCTGAGCAGAACCGTGCCAGGCAGAGAGGGAGAGAGGCTCGCCTGCAGCCTTCAGGCAGGACAGAGACACTGCAGGGGGACTGACGCTGACCCGAGCACTCTAACGCAGCTACAGTCCACACACTTTGAACAACGCCAACACACACACCACACACGCGCACGAACACACATAAAGGAAGAGTGGACTTGAAAGAACAGGGAAAACAGCAGGAATGGAATTTGATGGGTGAATCATTTAGTATGGCATTCCTGTTTGATCCAGAAGGACAGTGATAGGAATTCTCCTGGACTCAGTCGTGTTCTGTCCTAATCCAATAAGCCATCCTGTTCTATGTGTTAAAATGCATACCTGCTGAATATTGAGCCCATGGAAATCATGCACTTCAATAATTCACACTTTGTATTGTAGCCGAATAGTGTATTGATTTGATCAGTATTACAGAGAAAGGCCCTGAGATGTTCTTTCACTCATAATACAATGAAAATCTCAGAGACAAGCTCCGTTAATAATATCATTTTCCACAGGACTGTAATGATCTGAGCCGTACTCTACTGCCGCTAATATTTTCTTTTCACATTGCTCTTTTCAGCAGGGTTCCATCATTGACGGATATATAGTGTGAAAAGGGTCCATGATATAGCTTTCACCTGATCCAATACAATAAATTACATCAGCAATAGATATTCAAAGGCATTTGAAAGAAGAAGAGGAAAAAGGAATACAGAGCCTAATTTATTTTTCTCACCTGCGTGTGGATTTTGGCAATCTGCTTTTCGTTTACATTGGGCTGCTGGTAGACCCTGCTCTTGTAACGGAACTGTAAATAGGAGAAGAGAAATATGGTAAGCCAACTGGTATAATGCATTGTGATGTTGTTGTAATGCATTGTAATACTTATCATGAGCATGAACACCCTATAATGTGTCTTATAATCATCTCGTAACGATCCTAACTAACAAAACAGACATAATCATACCCTGCAGCACTGATACTGGTGATCTATATATTCAATACTAAGTAAGGTGTACAGGCAGTAACTAGCGATACCAGGGGTCCACTGACTGGGCTCAACGCACAGAGAGGGAGCCAAGAGGAGTTTTCATCTATGGAAACGTTCACATTGTGTCGTTGGTAGATCTTGCTCGTATAACAAAACTGTAGACAGGAGATTCAAAAAAGATTACTTCCCAATCATACCCAGGCCCCATATTCACAAAATCATCTCAGCGTCCTGTAGGAGCGCTGATCTAGGATCAGGTCCCCCCTGTCCATGTCATTGTTCTATATAGACTTAGTTATGACCTTAAAGGCAAAACTGATCACCACTTCTCTGACACTTTATGAATACTGGCCCACAACGGGTGATCCATATGTCTAATACTAAGTAACTAAGGTGTACTATACTAGAAAATATCACCCAGGCAGGCAGTAATTAAGTACTAGTGATACCAGGGGACCGCTGACTGACGCTATATAGAACAAAGAACAGGAGAGAGGGAGCCAAAAATGGAGTTTCCAGCTATGCCGCCTCGTCACAATCCAGCTGAGCTGTTTGGAAAACAAGACTTATTATAGTGATGCAGTCCCTAGAACATTCATTAAGTGGCTGAATTTTCTACAGATTAGATTCTTTGATAATGATCAACCAGCAGAAGTGCTTATACAGCACACCTGGTTGGGGTTCAGCAGCGTGTCCAGAGCTGTCTTACTGGACCGCAGGGATGGAGCAGTGCTGGAGAAATGTAGGAAGTAGGGCCCACACACACAATCCATAACAACATTGAGCTTGCCTAATAAAGGTATGTTGTCGAGCAATCAGTGACGTACACTTGCCAATACAGGAGGACTGGACTTGAGGGATGGAGCAGTACTGGATGAATTAAGTAGGGCCTGCAATGCACACACGATTGCTCTAGCACATACTTTATAGGCTAGTATAATGTTTTGAGCCAGGAGCGCATCTATTTGACAAGACGAAGATCCACTCTTTGATCAAAACGTAATAGCCTGATGAGGGTACTGTATGTTGTGAAGCAATCAGTGATGGATGTGCGTTTGATAATTCAGACTAACGGTGCAGCACTTTTTCTGTAGCGCCAGAGTTGGGATCCCTTCCCTGCTGGTGGGTGAGTAAGTCCGAGGGTTAGAGTTAGGAGTAGGGCTAGGGTTGGGGCTGGACCTGAGGGATGGATCAAAGCAGTACTTTTACTGTACCTCTAGAGTTGGAACCCCCTTGATGCTGGTGGGAGTGGGGTAGTCTTTGAGGGGGCGCTCTTCGTCCAGGAAGCCAGACTTGCGGCCTTCCACAGCGGGCTGAAACAGGCCATAGTTCAGCACATCCCTCAACGTCTGGGTCAGTGTACACAGGATCTGCTGTTTAGCAACCCACACGGTGGCCTCGGGTTTAAACCTCATACATGTCTGCTCCAAAACAAAGACAACATATGCAAAGATCATGCTAACATACCAAACCTGGAGTTTAAACATACATTTATGCTCCAAAACATTAGAAGACAGGTGGCGTTGGGTTTAAAAAGCATACATTTCTGCTTCCAATACACACATGCAGATGTTACATTCTGGCAGCAGGTGCTAACAGATGGACCTGGACAAACAATAGCACTCGTCTCCCTGCCAGTGAGACAATGGCTGTGAATATAGTATTTTATTTACAGTAGAATAGACTAGGCAGTCCTGTATAGAACAGTATGGAAATGTCTACTAATGATATGCTGTTACAGTAATTAGCTAGCCTCTTCCCAACAGAAGCTGGACAAAAATGATCCTTCCATATTCATGAAGTCATTTGGCAGAGGTGCACACTACACAGTATTGGTGGAAGAAAACAATAACTAAAATTGGCTCAATCAATTAGTACGGATTATAGCAATGGATTATGTCTGTTATCCAGAAAATCCCAGAGGGTTTATATGAGAGTGCATGTTCATTTCTGATAAGGAATTTGAAAAACAACAGCACTTCTTCTCAGTAAGATAATGTGTTTTGTTGCTGATTAACCCAGCTACCGATTTTGAATTGCTTTCTTTCTCCCTCTTACATACAATGCCTTCAGAACGTATTCATATGCCTCGACTTATTCCACATGCTGTTGTGTTACAGCCTGAATTCAAAATGTATTCAACTTTTACACCCATCTACACCCAATACCCCATAACGACAACGTAAAAACATGTTTTTAGAGAAATGGCGTAATGTATTGAAAAGGAAATATAGAAATATCTCATGTATGTTAAGTATTCACACCCCTGAGTCAATACTTTGTAGAAGCACCTTTAGCAGCGATTACAGCTTTGAGTCTTTCTGGGTAAGTCTCTAAGAGCTTTCCACACCTGGATTATGCAACATTTGCCCATGATCCTTTTCAGAAATGTTCAAGCTCTGTCAAGTTGATTGTTGATCATTGCTAGACAACCATTTTCAGGTCTTGCCATAGATATTCAAGTAGATTTAAGTCAAAACTGTAACTCAGCCACTCAGGAACATTCACAGTCTTCTTGGTAAGAAACTGCAGGGTAGATTTGGCCTTGTGTTTTACGTTATTGTTCTGCTGAAAGGTGAATTAATCTACCAGTGTCTAATGGAAAGCAGACTGTACCAGGTTTTCCTGTAGGATTTTTCCTGTGCTCTATTCCGTTTCTTTTATCCTGAAAAACTCCCCAGTTCTTAACGATTACAAGCATTCCCATAACATGATACACTATCCAAAGTGTAATTAATAACTAACCATGCTCAAAGGGATATTCAATGTCTGCTTTTTTATTCTTACCCATCTACCAATAGGTGCCCTTCTTTGAGAGTCATTGGAAAACCTCCCTGGTCTTTGTGGTTGATTCTGTTTGAAATTCACTGCTCGACTGAGGGACCTTAAAGATAACTGTGTGTGTGGGGTACAGAGATGAGGTAGTCATTCAAAAACAATATTAAATAATATGATTGCACACAGAGTTGTTCCATGCAATGCATTGGGTGACTAGCTAAGAACATTTTTACTCCTGAACCTATTTAGGCTTGCCACATCAAAGGGGTTGAATAGTTATTGACTCAATACATCTCAGCTTTTCAGTTTATTAATTTGTAAAGATTTAAGAAATCATAATTCCACTTTGACATTATGGAGTATTGTGTTTAGGCCAGTGAAAAAAAACTAAATTTCATCCATAGTAAATTCAGTCTGTAACACAACAAAATGCGGAAAAAGCCAAGGGGTGTGAATACTTTATGAAGGCACTGTATCTATCTAATTGCTTGGCTGAGAACAGTCCGACTTTCAGTTTGTACATTGTACAGTACAATTGTAGCTCGCTCTTTCACATTGACTGTATGCAGCTGGGTTGGCGCAAATATCCCACAATTGCTATGCCCTCGTTTCTTTAACAGCTCTGTCCTTTACTTACAATTTTACTAGCCTAGGGTTCAGTCTTTCATATAAGCAACACGCAGTAACAAACTGCAGAAACAACTACCGGTATGTCGTAATTCCAACCAGCATGCAGCATTTCTACTCTCATTAGCACTGATTTGGCAGATAGCTGCTGTTTTTTTGCTGTTGCTGTTTTACTTGTAATGATTGTGATGTGGTGGTTGTTCCACACCCGGCCACGATTACAGACACCTGTGTGTGTCCTTCCAAACGATATAAACCAGTGACCTGCAGTGTTTGTCATTATACCCTGATGAAGACAGCCTGTCTGTCGAAACGTTGGTAAATAAAAATATCTTTTTTTTCATTTTTTTTTTCCCCTTTATTTAACCAGGTAGGCTAGTTGAGAACAAGTTCTCATTTACAACTGCGACCTGGCCAAGATAAAGCAGAGCAGTTCGACACATACAACAACACAGAGTTACACATGGAATAAACAAACATACAGTCAATAATGCAGTAGAAAAAAAAGTCTATATACAGTGTGTGCAAATGAGGTAAGATAAGGGAGGTAAAGGCAATAAATAGGCCATGGTGGCGAGGTAATTACAATATAGCATTTAAACACTGGTATAGTAGATGTGCAGAAGATGAATGTGCAAGTAGGGATACTGGGGTGCAAAGGAGCAAGATAAATAAATAAATACAGTATGGGGATGAGCTAGTTGGATGGGCTATTTACAGATGGGCTATGTACAGGTGCAGTGATCTGTGAGCTGCTCTGACAGCTGGTGCTTAAAGCTAGAGAGGGAGATATGAGTCTCCAACCTCCGTGATTTTTGCAGTTCGTTCCACTCATTGGCAGCAGAGAACTGGAAGGAAAGGCGGCCAAAGGAGGAATTGGCTTTGGCGGTGACCAGTGAGATAAATCTGCTGGGTCGCGTGCTACGGGTGGGTGCTGCTATGGTGACCAGTAAACTGAGATAAGGCGGGGCTTTACCTAGCAATTATTAAATTATTGCATCTGAGCTCATAGAGTGTGAGGCTCTCCTTTGTGGTCATGGTTTTACCTACTTTAGTTGAATGCACTGATTGTAAGTCACTCTGGATAAGGCTGTCTACTAAATGAATAATATGAAAAAAGATACATATATATATATATATATAATGTCCCTGTCCCTACTCACGGACTACTGTCGGTCAGAGATGACAACACAAATGGAAAGTGAAAGGTGCTTATGTTTTGGCTTTGAACAGGATTTAGATTGCACATTCCTGCATTATGATAAGAAAATAGTTAAATGAGACAGAAGTGTGTACTCACAGACTGCTGCAGGTCAGGGATGACCACACAGAAGACCAGTGAATCCCTGCGGGCGGCCTTATCCTTCTCTGCCCTCCTGTCGGTCCTCCTGCTGGCCCTTTCCCCTCCAGGTCCTCCATGGGCAGCCTCCTCCTTGGAGCTGTCTGTCTCAAAACCTCCAGACCCGTCAGAGACACTCTGGGCCATTTCCTCCTCACTGGACGTAGGACTCCGAGGCATGATACTCTACTGGAGAGAGGAGACAGTGCTACACAGTGTACATTATACAGTATATACTACTAACACACATACAAGCTCTGAAGGTCTGGCTACGAGGCATGCTGGACTACTGTGGCTGGGCCAGGGGTAGAGGACACAGTGTTATAGGGCTTTGTTATACTGTAACCGACCCCAGATACACACAACGACACAGTGTACTTTACACATAAAAGACTAACACACACAAACACACACGCCATCTACGGACTCAACGTTGGGCTTCGAGGCATGATACTGTACTACACTGTTGCCGGGGGAGGGAGGGTAGAAAGGAGAGAAGAAAGGTGAGAAGAGAGAGGAGAAAATAGATATTACACAGTGTACTTTACACACACACACACATATGCACACACACACACACCAAAGTTCTGGTCCATCTCCTCCTCACTGGACATTAGGCAATGAGGAATGATACCCTACTGGTCAGGCCAGCAAGAGAAAAAGAGGAGAGGAGCGAGAGAGAGAGAGAGAGAGAGAGAGAGAGAGAGAGAGAGAGAGAGAGAGAGAGAGAGAGAGAGAGAGAGGGAGGACACAGTGTTACCTAGAAATCTGTACAATTACAGACACAGATACACATACAAACACAGTGCACTTCCCACACAGACACATGCACACAGCGTCGCACACACAACGTTGCACGCACACACGACGTCGCACACACACACTGTGGCTCATCTCCTTCTCACTGGACGTTGGGCCTGATATTGGACTGTGGCCGGGGGAGGGAGAAGAGAGAGGAGAGATGAGAGGAGAGAAGAGACAGGGTCACCCAGATCCATATATTTATTACAACGTCACACGCACACATTCAAACAGGACTGATGCTATATCCCAATTATCTTTCTTTACTCCCAAAGTGTGCACCTGTTCACTTCCCTTCACTGATATGAAAGGAATTTACTGGAATAAGAAATATGGTGGAAACCTCCACTCACCCATGTCTCCACCAATCCAATGCTTTTAGATTTGTGTCAAGTAGTGAACGAGTGAGTGCACACTGCAGGAGAAATGAGATATCATTGAGACGTGATTCCTATCCCCTCATTTGGCTCCAAACACAGATTTTGAACGTTTGCTAATGTTTACTTGTGTTGCTAGCGTGTACTGTACAAGCATATTCCTATAGCTAAACATGTTCCACAGTTGTTATGCAAAAGATTACACTAGAGTAGAAACATATTTTTTTTTATTATAGTTTAGAGTTATATTATTGGGGCGTTCACATGCTCGTGGTAAGTGGGAAACTATAAATCAAATCAAACTTTATTTGCCACATGCTCGGAATACAACAAGTGTAGACTTTACCGTGAAACTGCTTACTTACAAGCCCTTAACCAACAGTGCAGTTCAAGAAGAAGAAAATATTTACCAAGTAGACTAAAATAAAAAGTTATAATAAAAAGTAACACAGTAAGAATAACAATAACGAGGCTATATACGTACAGGGGGCACCGGTACAGAGTCAGTGTGCGGGGTACAGGTTAGTTGAGGTAATCTGTACATGTAGGTGGGGGCGAAGTGCCTATGCATAGGTAACAAACAAACAGCGAGTAGCAGCAGTGTACAACAGGAGTCTCAGCAGTCTAATGGCTTGGCGGTAGAAGCTGTTGAGGAGCCTTTTGGTCCTAGACTTGGCGCTCCGCAGAGAAAAAACTCTAGAACTTGGGTGACTGGAGTCTCTGACAATTTTATGGGCTTTCCTCTGACACCGCCTATTATATAAGTCCTGGATGGCAGGAAGCTTGGCCCCAGTGATGTACTGAGCCGTTCGCACTACCCTAGCGCCTTACGGTCAGATGCCGAGCAGCTGCCATACCAGGCGGTGATGCAACTGGTCAGGATGCTCTCGATGGTGCAGCTGTAGAACCTTTTGAGGATCTGGGGACCCATGCCAAATTTTTTCAGTCTCCTGAAGGGGAAAAGGTTTTGTCATGCCCTCTTCACGACTGTCTTCGTATGTTTGGACCATGATAGTTCGTTGGTGATGTGGACACCAAGGAACTTGAAACTCTCGACCCGCTCCACTACAGCCCCATCGATGTTAATGGGGGCCTGTTCGGCCCGCCTTTTCCTGTAGTCCATGATCAGCTCCTTTGTCTTGCTCACATTGAGGGAGAGGTTGTTGTCCTGGCACCACACTGCCAGTTCTCTGACCTCCTCCCTATAGGCCGTCTCATCATTGTCGGTGATCAGGACTACCACTGTTGTGTCGTCAGCAAACTTAATGATGGTGTTGTAGTCGTGTTAGGCCATGCAGTCGTGGGTGAACAGGGAATATAGGAGGGGACTAAGTACACACCCTTGTGGGGCCCCAGTGTTAAGGATCAGCGTGGCAGACATGTTGTTGCCTACTCTTACCATCTGGGGGTGGCCTGTCAGGAAGTCCAGGATCCAGTTGCAGAGGGAGGTGTTTAGTCTTTAGCTTAGTGATGAGCTTCGTGGGCACTATGGTGTTGAACTCTGAGCTGTAGTCAATGAACAGCATTCTCACATAGGTGTTCCTTTTGTCCAGGTGAGAAAGGGCAGTGTGGAGTGCGATTGAGATTGGATCTGATGGGGCGGTATGCAAATTGGATTGGGCCTAGGGTGTCCGGGAGGATGCTGTTGATGTGAGCCATGACCAGCCTTTTAAAGCACTTCATGGCTACCGACGTGAGTGCCACGGGGCGGTAATCATTTAGGCAGGTTACCTTCGCTTCCTTGGGCACAGGGACTATGGTGATCTGCTTGAAACATGTAGGTATTACAGACTTTATCAGGGAGAGGTTGAAAATGTCAGTGAAGACACTTGACAGTTAGTCCGCGCATGCTTTGAGTACATGTCCTGGTAATCTATCTGGCCCAGCGGCTTTGTGAATGATGACCTGTTTAAAGGTTTTGTTCACATCGGCTACCGAGAGCATTATCACAGTCATCCAGAACAGCTGGTGCTCTCATGCATGCTTCAGCGTTGCTTGCCTCGAAGCGAGCATAAAAGGCATTTAGCTCGTCTGGTAGGCTCGCGTCACTGGGCAGCTCGCGTCTGGGTTTCCATTTGTAGTCCATAATAGTTTTCCAGCCCTGCCACATCCGACGAGCATCAGAGACGGTATAGTAGGATTCAATCTTAATCCTGTATTGACGCTTTGCTTGTTTGATGGTTCGTCTGAGGGAATAGCGGGATTTCTTATAAGCGTTCGGATTAGTCTCCCGCTCCTTGAAAGCGGCAGCTCTAGCCTTTAGCTCGATGCGGATGTTGCCTGTAATCCATGGCTTCTGGTTGGGATATGTACATACAGTCACTGTGGGGAGGACAACAAAGGACAACGAATATGAGTTTTCAAATGCTTTACTCAATATTTCCAAAATACATGAGTGGAGGAAAAACCAACCACTCGAAAACACGGAACCAAAAAAAAACACAAATAATCATGCACAAAAACATGAGGGGAACAGAGGGTTAAATAAGGAACATGTAATTATGGGATAGAAACCAGGTATATAATGAAGACAAAAAATCATAGAAAATGAAAAGTAGATCAGCGGTAGCTAGAAGACCGGTGACTTCGACCGCCGAAAGCCACCCGAGCAAGGAGAGGGACCAACTTCGGCTGAAGTCGTGACACCTTCCCATTTACACCAGAGACCTGCATATAATGACGAGATACACGTCTCCACCCTAACAATGGGACTTGTTGTCTCAAAGGCAGGAAGGCAGACGACATGCTAAGTCCAAAATAAGTCCATAGAAACACATTAGCCTTATTTTGGACAGATTTTAGCGAGACTGAAACCTCTCGCTTCGCCTCTTCCTCTAGGGTTTACACACACACCACGCCCCTCCCCCCGCCTCTCATGCCAACAAAATAGAGAGATTACATCTTCCTCTCTGACAAGCGGTTTCAACTATTTCAGCTATTTGCATTTGAGGTTTGGTCCAACAGAATCAGTCATATGGACACCAAAACACATTGAGCTTTTTTTTTTTACTTTTCTAACGATACCCTTTTTATGTCTCAACTACTGAAATTGCGCACAGAGCAGACACTACTAAAGCGAGAGTATCAATGAGTATTATTTCTGGAAAATGAATGCTCAGTTTGTTGTGCACAGCATTGGGGTACCACGTACCGCTAGCAGCATTTTAGCCAAACACTGTTATACTAGTTGTCTAGTCTTTTTTATAAAATGTGCAATAAGCATAAACCACAATTGTATAAGGAACTGGCAACTCGTCCTCATTCTGAGAAATAAGGTAGGCCGTTTGATTTCAACATCTGAACAAAGTGGACAGGCTAACATGCCTTTCAAACAGTTGGAGACAGACAGCTACAAGAAGTTTGACTAATAATGACTAGTTCTATTCGTAACAAAAAAGGGCATTTTCATAGACAGACTTGAAAGCCAGATCAGTGACTATTGCAACAACAAAAAAGCAGGTTAAACTATTTTGATAAAATAAAATAAATGATTAGTGGGTCTTATGGCTGTGGAAGGCTTACAGTGCATTCGAAAAGTACTCAGACCCCTTCACTTTTTCCACATTTTGTTACAGCCTTATTCTAAAATTGATCTAGACACAATACCCTATAATGACAAAGCGAAAAACAGATTTTTAGAAATATTAGCAAATACATAAGCATTCAGACCCTTCGCTATGCGAATCGAAATTGAGCTGCATCCTGTTTCCATTGATCATCCTTGAGATGTTTCTACAACTTGATTGGAGTCCACCTGTGGTAAATTCAATTGATTGGACATGATTTGGAAATGCACACACCTGTCTATATAAGGTCCCACAGTTGACAGGATATGTCAGAGCAAAAAGGTTGAATGAATTGTCCGCAGAGCTCCGAGACAGGATTGAGTCGAGGCTCAGCTCTAGGGAAGGTTACCAAAACATTTCTGCAGCACTGAAGGTCCCGAAGAACACAATGGCCTCCATCATTCTTAAATGGAAGAAGTTTGTAACCACCAAGACTCTTCCAAGAGCTGGCCGCCCGGCAAAACTGAGCAATCGGGGGAGAAGGGCCTTGGTCAGAGAGATGACCAAGAACCCCATAGTCACTCTGACAGAGCTCCAAAGTTCCTCTGTGGAGATGGAGAACCTTCCAGAAGGACAACCATCTATGCAGCACTCCACCAATCAGGCCGTTATGGTAGAGTTGCCAGACGGAAGCCACTCCTCAGTAAAAGGCACATGACAGCCCGCTTGGAGTTTGCCAAAAGGCACCTAAAGTACTCTCAGACCATGAGAAACAAGGTTCTCTGGTCTGATGAAACCAAGATTGAACTCTGGCCTGAATGTCAAGCGTCACATCTGGAGGAAACCTGGCACCATCCCTACGGTGAAGCATGGTGGTGGCAGCATCATGCTGTGGGGATGTTTTTCAGCGGCAGTAACTGGCAGACTAGTCAGGATCGAGGGAAAGATGAACGGAGCAAAGTACAGAGAGATCCTTGATGAAAAGCTTCTCCAGAGCGCTCAGGGCCTCAGACTGTGGCGAAGATTCACCTTCCAACAGGACAATGACACTAAGCACACAGCCAAGACAACACAGGAGTGGCTTTTGGACAAGTCTCTGAATGTCCTTGAGTGGCCCAGCCAGAGCCCGGACTTGAACCCGATTGAACATCTCTGGAGAGACCTGAAAATAGCTGTGCAGCAACACTCCCCATCCAACCTGACAGAACTTGAGAGGATCTGCAGAGAAGAATGGGAGAAACTGTGCCTATCTTGTAGCGTCATACCCAAGAAGACTTGAGACTTTGGTGCCAAAGGTGCTTCAACAAAGTACTGAGTAAAGGGTCTAAATAGTTATGTAAATTTAATTTTTCTGTTTTAAATTTGTAATACATTGGCAATTTTTTTTTTTTTGTTGCTTTGTCATTATTAAGTTTTGTGTGTTGATTGATGAGGGAAAAAAAATATTTTATCCATTTTAGAATAAGGCTGTAACGTAACAAAATGTGGAAAAAGTCAAGGGTTCTGAATACTTTCCCGAATGCACCATATATTTAGCCTTTGTATAACTTCACAAGCCCTGAATTCATTTGATTATTTCTGACTGTTTTGAAATGTAGTGTTTTTGACCTACTATCTCAGAGCATGCCCTGGCCAGCTGGCAAGTGTCTTCGCTGATGTTTTCAACCTCTCCCTGACCCAGTTTGTACTACCTACATGTTTCAAGCTGACCACCATAGTCCTTGTGCCAAGAACGCCAAGGTAACCAGCCTACCGCCCCGTAGCATTGTAGCCATGAAAGGCTGGTCATAGCTCACATCAACACCATCATCTCCGAAACCCTGGACCAACTCCAATTGTTCATCAACTCCAATTCGCCAGCAGCACATTTACAGTCACCAAAGCTCTGGATACCATGAAAACAGCCTAACCAGCTCTGCTAGGGCGAGTAAAATGGTAAGAGTGAGGTGTTCTCTCATTTGTGCCTGGAAGTAGCTAGCCAGTTAGCTTGTGATGTGTGCTTGACTGCTGCTAAGATGGTCAGAACGCTCGGATCAACCCTAGTCCTCGGCCAATGTGCCCTCCAGTGTGCGCTCTGAATGCTCCGAGAGGGGAAGCGCTCAGAATTTACGAATGGACAATCTGACAACACTCTGAATTTACGAATGCCCAGAGCGCACTCTGGCACTCCAGATTGAATTTACGAACACCCCTGAAGTCCAAAAATATCTAGCTAGTAATCTGTTATGCTAACAAGCTAGCAAGAGGTTGCATAGCAATAGCATCAACTTCCGTTAGACAGGCATAGCGCTACGCTAGTATACACAACAGAAAGGATACCGTTTGCTACAGTATACTAAAATGAACTAATAGTATATCTCTGCCACGCAGTAGCAGAGAGGACAGTCAATGGCTGTGTTTGAATTCCCATATGTTAGTATGGGAATTCGAACACAGCCATTGACTGTCCTCTCTGCTACTGCGTGGCAAGCAGTACTGGAGCGCCAATTCTGGGAGCAGCTTCTTCACCCAAGCCATAAGACTGCTGAAGAGTTAATCAAATGGCTACTCAGACTATTTACATTGACTCCCTTATCTTATTATAATGTATTATAATTTTTTGCACTGACTCTCTTGCACAGGCTCTATGTACCCTCACTGGACTCACTCACTAACCACACAATCACACATGCTACACTGACACTCCAACACACACACACACGGACACACACACAAAACACACACTTGCATATTGACGCCCTGCACACACACACACACACATACATTCACATTCCTTCACACTCTTCACATACACTGCTGCTACTCTCTGTTTATTATCTATGCATAGTCTCTTTACCCCTACCTAAATGAACTCAACTAACCGTACACCTGCACATTGACTCAGTACCGGTACCCATATTCGTTATTAAAATGTTATTGTGTTACTATTTCTCATTTTGTTTATTTCGCACATTCTTCTTACTTACTTTTTAAAACTCTGCATTGTTGGTTAAGGTCTCGTAAGTAAGCATTTCACAGTATAGTCTACACCTGTTCTATTCAGCGCATGTGACAAATACCATTTGATTTGATTATGCATATTGACGAGTTTGTAGTTGTCAAAAATAGACTTGTTGAAAATGTAAAAGGTCAGTGGTGAAACTTCACAACTCGTTAACTCGGGTAACGACATTTTCTCTGAGTTTCCCACTTGAAATTACGACTAAGAGCGTCATTCAAGTGAAACTTCCCAGTTGGAACTACAAACTTCCGGTAACTGCGTGATAGCAGGTGAACATTTAATCCAACACAGACTTGTAGGTCTCCTCACCACCACCGGTGATGTCCAAAGTTATCCGGCAGGTGCGCGTGCTCAGTAGTGATGTTGAGGGGTGTTAATAGCCTACATATAATGATATGTGATATTATCTTTTGACACTTTGGAAATTTAGTATTGGCCATTGGTATAGAACCTAGTCATAGGAATTGATAATTGGATATGGATGTATTGAAATACCTGTTCGGGAGCATTTTTGGATTATCCAGCACTCTTTTCAAATCTGACCACCAAAATCTGCGACATCAGATGTCATGTGACGGGAGCTCTCCAGTGTGCACGCGCCTTGACGCACACACACACACACACACACACACACACACACACACACACACACACACACACACACACACACACACACACACCATGCAGCCTTTGCAATATTGTTGCCCTAGTTTAGAGCTCTGGATGACACACTTGATGACACACATTCACACACTCTACCGGTATCCTTAATTCGAACAGGCACTGCTTTAAAATTGGATATTGATAACGCTTCAAAATACATTTTACAATAATGCTTTGTCAAAACCTTAATTATGTCTAACAGGGAAGTTTTTCAAATAGAAAAATATGTATGTAGGCTAGATTTTTATACTGGTTATATTTGACTGATACCACTTTACACAGTAATTGAGACCCAAGTCATTGTGTGTTTAAAATGGTTCCACTATGCTTCCTTTTGTTCATTTCCTGCCCATTTCTCTCACTTTGTGATGCCGGGTTCTCATTGTCCTTCACTTCCCCTTTATAGCTCTGTGCTGAGAGTTTCTCAATCACTGCTCACAAATGTAATTTAAAACTGAGCTGTGAAGTAAAGGAAGCAGACCAGAAGCTCACCTTTTCTACTTGTTGTTTTCAGACAGCCAAGAAACTGATGAGCAGCTTGAAATCAAATGCCATGACCTTGGCAGTACCAAGTGGTGGGATCCATCCTGCAATAAGAGAATAGCAGTGTGAGAATAGCATCTTAAAAACGAAATTTGTCCGAGGTCTCCTACAGTGAAAAAGCTGAAATGCACTACTTTCATTAATATGCTTGCTCTGCAATCATATTTCGCCTCACATTGAAGTGTTTTACCATTTTCTTTTCAAGTAGAACACAAAACAATTTGATAGAGTTGTATTCGTGAGTTTTATTGACAAATGTCAATTAAACAAATAAGGTCCGCCAAGCAAAAACCCGATGAAAAATGCATTAATTAGAGTGTCGTAAGTACAGAAATGGTTTGCTCAGTGGGGAAACGGATATCCAACTAGTCAGTGAAAACTGTGTGGAGTTTGTAGTTTGTAGAGCAAAACATTAGACATGTAGCTTTTGTGATCCAGTGAACACTCCACGTTGTGGTTCTCCCTCAATCCAGTCCAGTCCAGACGAGGCCACAGCCACGGTCGAAAAATGAAAAGTGCTCCAGCAGCACATTACCTCCCTAGAGCATCTTCTCCAGACAGCCACATCATTCATCATGACTGTCTGTTTTCTCCACTTCCTCCTTCCTCCAGCCAGACCCCTCCAATCACCACGGAAACACACACAGACCCCTTCGAATCACCATGAGACACACTAGACCCACAAGGAAGGAAGTATCATGTTGGTTTGTTTGACGCTTGTTTAGCCTATAGGGTCTTGGAGGCAATTAAACAGTTGCCTAGCGCAGCAGGTCTGATATACTGATATACCTTAGATATTACATGGGTGTTCCAGCACACCGTTAAAGCATGCTGGGCCCAGAAAGTACCTCTGCAAAGTGAAAGCCAATGCCAGACAGAACCAGTGGCAAAATGTCGAAGTAAGTATGACACGTAATGTAAGAGGATATGGAATTCAGCTTTGAAGTGAATTCGGATAGCACCGTAGGCAGACCTTACTCAAAATCTCTAACTTTCTATTCATGCAGTATGATAAGATCAAAGTGTGCACTATAACCGAACCCTCTACTTTAAGTCCCGGTCAGTCTTGCATCTAGCCCATTTACTGTGTACTGAGTTCTAATGAGAGCCCCAGTGGATGGGATGGGGATCAGCTGGCCAAGCTGGGACTCTGTAATGAACTCAGTCATGCAAGAGAGGATATAACATTCCAAAATGCTAATCTGACACGGTCGGGGACCATAACATCCCATCCCTGGGAGACTCTACTCTGCTGGATCCAGGGACTAGTTTCACCTCTCAGTGACTGTACCACTTACTGTGATTGGTGTATAGCACTGCAACTGTTCTACAGTGTCTAGTGTACAGTCTCCTCTACAGCGAGCTGTTCTAAAGATCTACTGTGTCCCTGTTGGTGTCATTAACCTGCAGTGAGGTCGAGTACCAGGGACCTCTCTGTCACACAGGGTCAACAGTGTGGCCCTGACTGTCCTCTAGGATCAGGGCCAGGGGCAGCACTAGAGGGAGTAACTCAATCATATTAAGGTGAACAAACCTCCAGTATACCAGAGGAACACAACCAAGGGTGGAATTGGGAAGTAACTCTTGGGAGTTCCCAATGTGAAATCATTTTTGACATGTTTTGTAAGGAGGAAAATTCCCAGAGTGAACTTTTGTCCAATCCGCACCTGAAAGCTTTGACTCCAGATGGTCTGACATATTGGCTGACTGCCTGAATCAGGGCAGAGTTGTCAAGGACCTCTAGCATACTGTAAACAATTCTGTAATTCACATAGGAATGGGCGATATAACATACATTTCATACCATGGTATATTCCAGATTTATTCACAACTTATTCTATTTCACTAAATAAATTAATCAAGAAAATAGCATACAGTACATGTGCTATGCTATCCAGCTGCAAATCCCCCTTAGGGGATAATGTCAATGTAATAGCAATCTTTTTAGGACCACAACTGTCACGTCCAGGCCAGAGTTTTAGGCTGGCGTGTTTAGGTTTCGTTTTTGGTGTAGGGTTTTTGAGTTCTAGGTGTTCTATTTCTATGTTGGGGTAATGGTTCCCAATTAGAGGCAGCTGTGTGTCGTTGTCTCTAATTGGGAACCATATATATGTTTGGGGTTTTCATTTAGGTTTTGTGGGTTATTGTTTGAGCATAGCTTGTTTTGGTCAACGGCACGATCTTCGTCACGTTTACCCAGTTACGTTCTTAATAAATATGTATACTGGATGCCTCGCTGCGCCTTGGTCTGTCACTCCCGAAGATCGTGACAACAACGAGGACAGTGATGGGTTTAGCCACTGAAAAAGACACTCAAATCAGAGAGGAGAGCGTTCTAACCATGGCCTATTAGCAATGGACACCGCTGTTATTTCAGACCCACTGATTGGAAAGCGTCTTTAGGAAGATTTGACTAGATGTGGCTCACATTACCAGCACAACTGTCTAACAATGTAGACCTAATTTCCACCACGCACTTCAAAAAAACAACAACTTTACAAACATGTTTTCTTAAACTCAATATTATCATAAAACAGACAAAAATACCAATCAGGAAACCAGGCCTTTAAGAAGCACAAACCCATATCAAATACTGTATTTCTTCTCCATGCTAACGATATTGAGTGAATTTGATCTAGGCCGTTATATATTCTGGACGAAGCAGAGAGACATGGTCAGTCCCCAGGCGGTGTTAGGGACATCACTTAGTGTCACAGTGGATGGAGGCCTAATGATCTAGCTTCTCAGTCAGTTTGTTTCCTATGGACGGCTGGAAAGCATCACTAGCTATGCCACAGTAAATAGGGCAACACACATAGGATTGTTTAGCAGAACGGTCGGAACATCTTGGACTCAGATGGGTGTGTAAAATGCCAATACTGTTGGTTGAACAGTTTAACCCATCACTGGCTGAACAAATTAATTGTTTAGTTTGCTAGAAAAGGCTGTCCAACTTAAAAGTGTGTCCGTCAATCATTCGTAATACCTAGGTCAGGGATGGGCAACTTTGATGGGGGTGGGGGAACACAAAACGTCTGAACTCATCATGAGAGGCCGCAGTCGACCACCACAATTCTACACATTTTGCCATAGGGGGAGAGAGAAATGTTTGCAGTTTTTAATATGATATCTGAGTGAGACTGACTATCAAAATCAATGGGGTCGAGGGGGTCCTTTGCCCACCCCTGACCTAGGGCTTATGCTGTGCAGTGGGCTGCGACATTCAGTTGAGCTGAAACATAGGATTATGTCCAGTCAACACAGAACTACACAACATTTCCATCTGAGTTCTAGCCTGGTCCCAAAACTGTTTTGCCGTTTTGCCACGACCATAGGAGTTGGGAAGACAGCACAAACAAATATGGAAGTAGGCTAATGATGTTCCACTCTCCTGAGTAAATCCCTGATATCAAGAGAAACACATTTACGCTCATCTCCATTCCTGTCAACCTCAGGTACCAGATCCACCAGCCCGTTACTTTACTAAGCATAACTGAATTGCGACGCAAGTCCAAGAGTAAATCCGGAGACATGGAGACACTCAGCCAGGTGAAATTAACTTTCCTATGGATACAAAAGGCTAATGAATAATTTATAAACCTCTCTCAGTGTAAGGGAATTGCCAGAGCCAGGAAAGCCAGTGTATCACGAGGAGATGAGAGTGGATTTAAACACAGAGTTTCTTGTGCCTCAGTGGCTATGCTTTATATTATACCTTCTATCTATCTGGCTCTAGATTACACTCTTCTCTATCACACTATACTACTCGCTTAAGTGGAGAACAGGTAGGAGGCAGGTAGCCTAGCGGTTAAGAGTGTCGCTGGTTCAAATCCCTAAGCCAAATAGTTAAAAAATCTGTCGATGTTCCCTGGAGCAAGGCACTTAACCCTAATTCCTGGTTTTCCAAGCTTGGTCCTGGGGACCCCAAGAGGTGAACACTTTGGTTTTTGCTCTAGCACTACACAGCTGATTCAAATAATCAACTAATCATCAAGCTTTGATTATTTGAATCAGCTGTGTAGTTCTAGGGCAAAACCCAAAATGTGCACCCCTCTGTGTCCCCATGACTGAGTTTGGGAAACACTGTCTTAATTGCAGAGCGTCCTACAGGTGCAATTAAGAGAGTGTTTTTTTTTTTTTTTTTTACAGAGAACAGAGAAGAGCCTGCTCCCTGTGAGCATGGCTGTTATAGTTACCACTATCCTTCTATACTTTCAGTGTACCAACTGGAGTGCCAGTTGGGTTGGGTTGTATGACTGTTCTATTTGAATCATATTTGAACCCAGGTCTGCTATTGAGCATGAGCAACCATCCGTGCCAGGTCTAGGATCCAGCCGAAACAGCTCTACCCACGTGAGGCGCACAGGTTTACAACCTTTTCATACTACACATAGTTGCTGGACCTGTGCCGGAAAGGGCAATGTGAAAAGAAAACATCACAGCTAGCACAGCCTTACCCATTGGAGGCACACAGCAGCTTTAGACAGTGCTCTGCTCTCATCTCCATCCAGATGATCTATGGATCTGTTCATCTGCTCTGCTAACTTGCATTATTGATAAGGAGTGTGGTGAATGAGATTATTAATAGATTTCAAGTGGAACTTACAGGATTTTAGCAACATGTTATTAAATGCTGCTCATATACACTCCCATGAAGAATATGACAATTTTCGGACGAGCTAGCACATAGATAGCACATAGATTTTCCCGTCTTCATAAAATCATAGAATGTTTGGGAATTACGAATGGTAACGCATTTGTGAACATTCTATAGCAATATAGAGTGGGAAACCGGCCGTGCATTTGGACAATTAATAGACACCAATGTCCAGGACCGGAGCCTACGCAGACCGGTGCGCCCAAGCCAATCAGAGAGACATTAGGCCTATATGCAAATAAGCTATTTGCAACAAGGGCCTGCCATCATTCACTTTGAACTGGACTGTGTGTTTACAGGCAGTAGCAACTTTAGATCATTAGAACGCATTGGCCAAAAACCACAAAACACACCTGAATGGATTTCTGGAAATATGTAAATACCATGGGAGTCCTCTTACATTTGGGAACCTTCACAATCCTCTTGATCAAACGACCATGAAAAGGTAAGCTCTCTCTCCCTCAGTTGCCTATGCACATCAACAACAACAACAAGATGAACAACTAATGCTAGCCTGAGCGAGATGAGCTAAAATCTAACGAGGGAACACTCTCAAACGTTTTTTAGCTAGTTGGCCGTCAAAATTGCACTGATAAACGATGGGGAATAGTAGCCTGCTCATCCTTCTGCAGATTGCCTGCCAATGCATGCTTGTCCAAAAAACTGAATGTGAACTTGGCTGCCAGCCCACCAATTTGATCAATGCCAAATACATTTAATTGACAACATAGGGATATGCTAACTATGGATAACAGTCGTTAAAGTTCAGCATAGCTAGCTCGCTAGCAAAGCAATTCACATTTCTTGCTAGCTAACCAAATGACACCTGCAGCATTTCCAGCTGTAGCCAACGAAAAACCTCCTCCCGGCAACTAGCTAGCTAACATTAGGCTCTGTGTTTTTAGCTTGCTAAATAAATAGCTAGTTAGATAAATAGATACGCTAGCCCAGGCATGTCAAACTCAATCAGCGCACGGGCCATATTGACAAAACACAACGAAAATCGAGGAACAGACAAAGCCTATTTGTTTTTACAAAAAAAAGTGCAACTGCGGCCCTAACTGGCCATTGTTTTATTTGAAAACCTATGGCCCTTTATAATGTCTATTTATAGTGCATTCAGCAAGTATTCAGACCCTTTGACTTTTTCCACATTTTGTTAAGTTACAGCCTTGTTCTAAAATGTATTCAATAGTTTTCCCCCCTCATCAATCTACACACAATACCCCATAATGACAAAGCAGAAACAGGTTTTTAGAATTTTTTGCAAATGTCATTTTTTCTTTTACTGAAATATCACATTTACATAAGTATTCAGACCCTTTACTTAGTACGTTGTTGAAGCACCTTTGGCAGCGATTACAGCTTTGAGTCTTCTTGGGTATGATGCTACAAGCTTGGCACGACGGTATTTTGGGGGTTTCTCCCACTCATCTCTGCAGATCCTCTCAAGCTCTGTCAGGTTGGATGGGGAGTGTTGCTGCACAGCTATTTTCAGGTCTCTTCAGATGTTCGATTCGGTTCAAGTCAGGGCTCTGGCTGGGCCACTCAAGGACATTCAGAGACTTGTCCCGAAGCCACTCCTGTGTTGTCTTGGCTGTGTGCTTAGGGTCGGTGTACTGGTGGAAGGTGAATCTTCGCCGTAGTCTGAGGTCCTGAGCGCTCTGGAGAAGATTTTCATCAAGGATCTCTCTGTACTTTGCTTCATTCATCTTTTCCCCAAGCCTAACTAGTCTCCCAGTCCCTGCCACTGAAAAACATCCCCACAGCATGATGATGCCACCACTATGCTTCACCGTATGGATGGTACCAGTTTTCCTCCAGATGTGACGTTTGGCATACAGGCCAAAGAGTTCAATCTTGGTTTCATCAGACCAGAGAATCTTGTTTCTCATGGTCTGAGAGTCCTTTAGGTGACTTTTGGTAAACTCCAAGCGGGCTGTCATGTGCCTTTTACTGAGGAGTGGCTTCCGTCTGGCCACTCTACCATAAAGGCCTGATTGGTGGAGTGCTCCAGAGATGGTTGTCCTTCTGGAAGGTTCTTCCATCTCCACAGGGGAACTCTGGAGCACTGTCATATTGACCATTGGGTTCTTGGTCACCTCACTGACCAAGGCCCTTCTCACTGACCAAGGCCCTGTATCTGCTTAGTTTGGCCGGGCAGCCAGCTATAGGAAGAGTGTTGGTGGTTCCAAACTTCTTCCATTTAAGAATGATGGAGGCCACTGTGTTCTTGGGAACTTTCAATGCTGCAAGTTTTGGTACCCTTCCCCAGATCTGTGCCTTGACACAATCCTGTCTCGGAGCTCTACGGACAATTCCTTTGACCTCATGGCTTTGTTTTTGCTCTGACATGCACTTTCAACTGCAGGACCTTATATAGACGTGTACCTTTCCAAATCATGTTCAATCAATTTAATTTACCACAGGTGAACTCCAATCAAGTTTTAGAAACTTCTCAAGGATGATCAATGGAAACAAGATGCACCTGAGGTCAATTTCGAATATCATAGCAAAGGGTCTGAATACTTATGTAAATAAGGTATTTCTGTGTAGATTGATGAGGGAAAACAATTATTTAATCCATTTTTAGATTAAGGTTGTAACAAAACAAAATGTGAATACTTTCCAAATGCAATGTACATAGGATGCTGTACATAGCATTTGAACATGTTAAAACTACAGAGATAAATAGTATTTGTCCAGCCTTTTCTGTTAGCCTGCAGATGTGCATAATATGCTACGACCCTATTCAAAAATTATTTAATTAATAACTCCAAATAACCAAAACTTTAAACTTAAAACATTTTTTTGCACTGCATGGATCACTGGTGTGGTTGAATGCAGCATTGTCGTATGGTGCACTCAAAATGTATTGTAGTTGAGTAGCCATCCTAGGCTACTGCTCAAATCTTTCTCTAATAGGCCTACATCAAATGTCAAACTCATTCCACGGAGGTCTGAGTGTCCGAGTTTGCTCCACCCTTTTACTTGATGTACTTAATTAGTAAGGAACTCCCCCTCACCTGGTTGTCTAGGTTTAAATTGAAAGGAAAAAACAAAATCTGCAGACGCTCGGTCCTCTGTGGAATGAGTTTGACACCCCTGGCCTACATGTTTCACTTTTGCATTTTGTTGCAGGTTTAGTTTTTTGCTTATTCATTGTCGAGCTTTAAAAACCGAAGGCAGACTGCAACATTTTAGTAGCCTAGCTAGGACTGTGGAATGTGTCTGTACACTTTCCCTCCGCTGCGTGCTGTGAACAGGACACACGAAAGCAGTGCAATTGAAGTTGAATTCACCTATGCAGGCTGTAATTTCATGAAGTAGATTACTCAACTGTTGACTCATTTATACTCGCCTGTGTGTCCTATTCGGGCCCGCGGGCCTTGTGCTTGACACATGTGCTCTAGCCTATTAGCCACATTATGACTGACTTGTGATCATTTCCCTTGCTAGTTTGATTGTATTGACATTCTCAGCCTTAATTATAGTCATCCGTTTTTGTACAAAATATTGAGTCATTGAAACTAAAACGGTGCATCACGAATCGGTGGCAGCAGCAAACAATGTACCAGGCCAGCTGTGATTTACAACCTGATAGCAATATTTTTGGGACTACCAAAAAATGTATTGGTGAATTATATTATTCTGCCAGCAATACCTTACTGTATCTATTTTTAAAACCTCTCATAAAGTTGGTTTTGAAGCATAAACTGGGAATTTGATATTTTTCACTGATATCATGATTGTCTGATTGTTTCATATCTGCAAAGTAGTTCAAACGCTGTCAGTTCCACATTAAATATTGATCAGCTCTTTCCTTCATTAGCAACATTACATTACCCTGCTGTGGCCAAGGAAGTCTTGTAGGATGGAAATTACGGAGGTATGTAAAATAGCTACATTGCGTGACTGTATTGGGCCTGTCGTGTGTGTGTTGTGTGGTGGGGCTGGTTAGGGTACTGGGCCCAGATTCACAAACACTTCTTACGCAAAAACTTAAGAAGCAAGTTGCTTCTTATCTTATGAACAACTTGTTTTTTTTCTTAAGATGCTTCTTAAGTTTTTCCTCAACAGTTTTCTTATGAACTTCTGAAATATATTCTTACAAATCTTCATAACATGTTTGTTGCTAGGCAACCGTTTCAACTAGCTATCTAGCTAGCAATGGCAATCATGTTAGCATATTTCTTACTGAGATTAATGTTATAAAACATGTTCTAGGGTTTAAAATAATAAATACTGAACATTTCAGGTGAAATTTGTGAGTGAATTAAACAGCTTTTTCTCTCACTGCCCTGAGTTTAAGACAAGGGTTATCAGGAATCAAGGTAAGACCCAAGTGCAGACTGTGTGAAGTAACAATGTTTATTGTAACAACAACAGGGGCAGGCAAACGACAGGTCAAGGCAGGCAGGGGTCGATAATCCAGAGTAGAGGCCACTGTACAGGACGGAAGGCAGGTTCAGGGTCAGAGACAGGCAGAGTGGTCAGGCAGGCGGGCTCAGAGTCAGGACAGGCGATGGTCATAACCAGGAGCTGAGAAACAAACGGCTGGTTGATTTGACAAACAAGACGAACTGGCAACAGACAGAGAACACAGGTATAAGTACCCAGGGGATAATGGGGAAGATGTGCGACACCTGGAGGGGGTGGAGACAAGCACAAGGACAGGTGAAACAGATCAGGGCGTGACAAGGGTTTAGCTCTCTTGGTATTTCAAATAACTTTATTTTCAAGAATCTAATTTCTTGTTACTAATTTATTTTTGCTTAAGAAGAAACATAATAAATAGCGCAATAATATTTCCAATAACCTTTTTGAGGAATAACAACTTTGCTTAACTTTCTTCTTAAGTCTATAGTTATGGGAAAAATGGCAGTTAACAGAATTGGTGGGTCCCCTGCGGGACGGTTGAGCTAACGTGCGCTAATGCGATTAGCATGAGGTTGTAAGGAACAGGAACATTTCCCAGGACATAGACATATCTGATATTGGCAGAAAGCTTAAATTCTTGTTAATCTAACTGCACTGTCCAATTTACCGTAGCTATTACAGTGAAAAAATACCATGCTAATGTTTGAGGAGAGTGCACACTTTTGAACATGAAAAGTTATTAATAAACAAATTAGGCACATTTGGGTAGTCTTGATACAACATTTTGAACAGAAATGCAATGGTTAATTGGATCAGTCTAAAACCTTGTGCATTCACTGCTGCCATCTAGTGGACAAAATCTAAATTGCACCTGGGCTGGAATAATACATTATGGAAATTCTCTTGCATTTCAAAGATGATGGTACAAACAAAATACAAAAAAAACGGTATTATCTTCTACCAGATCTAATGTGCTATATTCTCCTACATTCCTGTTACATTTACACACACTTCAAAGTGTTTCCTTTCAAATGGTACCAAGAAAATGCATGTCCTTGCTTCAGGGCCTGAGCTACAGGCAGTTAGATATGTCATTTTAGGCGAAAATTGAAAAAAAGGGGCAGATCCTTTAAGAAGAAATTTGTTCTTAAGAAGGTTTTTGGAATCTGGGCCCTGGACTGTGACAACTAAGGTAACAACATTTATATTGTCTCTATATAATGGAGCGATGAAGATGTATTAGATATGTATGGTAAAAAGAAAGCATCCATTGGGGTGCTTATGCTGTCTGAGGGCATCTAAGTGAGCTGTGGAGGACCTACAGTGCCTAGTGAAAGTTTACACACCCCTTGCACATTTTGCTGCCTAAAATGTAATCAAAAAATGTATCGAATTAGATTTTGTTTTTACTGATGTACACAACCTATTCCATATTTTAAAAGGGAAAGAAAAATTATAGAAAATCTTCCAAATGAATAATAAAATACAACAACAAAGATGTCTTGATTGCTTATAAAGTAGAATATTTTTCAAAATGATTTACAGCTGTAATGGCTGCCAAACGTGTTTCACCAAGTATTAACTCTGGGGTGTGAAGACATACGCAATCAAGACATTCATCATAAACAAATTATACAACTGTTCTTTCACTTTGATAAAGTGGAGTACGTTGTGTAGATCAGCAGGAGAAAAATCAAATGTATTCCCTTTTTGGATTTCATTTTAAGGCAGCCAAATGTGTAAGTGCAGACTTTCACTATGGACTGTAGGTCTTTCCGGAGGATTAACTAGATGTGATTATATTATATGATAGAAAGAGTCCAGTGTTGGTGGAAAAACCCTTATAAGCTACAGTGGGGCAAAAAAGTATTTAGTCAGCCACCAATTGTGCAAGTTCTCTCACTTAAAAAGATGAGAGAGGCCTGTAATTTTCATCATAGGTACACTTCAACTATGACAGAAAAAATGAGGAAAAAAAATCCAGAAAATCACATTGTAGGATTTTTAATGAATTTATTTGCAAATTATGGTGGAAAATAAGTATTTGGTCAATAACAAAAGTTTATCTCAATACTTTGTTATATACCCTTTGTTGGCAATGACAGAGGTCAAACGTTTTCTGTAAGTCTTCACAAGGTTTTCACACACTGTTGCTGGTATTTTGGCCCATTCCTCCATGCAGATCTCCTCTAGAGCAGTGATGTTTTGGGGCTGTCGCTGGGCAACACAGACTTTCAACTCCCTCCAAAGATTTTCTATGGGGTTGAGATCTGGAGACTGGCTAGGCCACTCCAGGACCTTGAAATGCTTCTTGAAGCCACTCCTTAGATTGCCCGGGCAGTGTGTTTGGGATCATTGTCATGCTGAAAGACCCAGCCACGTTTCATCTTCAATGCCCTTGCTGATGGAAGGAGGTTTTCACTCAAAATCTCACGATACATGGCCCCATTCATTCTTTCCTTTACACGGATCAGTCGTCCTGGTCCCTTTGCAGAAAAACAGCCCCAAAGCATGATGTTTCCACCCCCATGCTTCACAGTAGGTATGGTGTTCTTTGGATGCAACTCAGCATTTTTTGTCCTCCAAACACGACGAGTTGAGTTTAATACCAAAAAGTTCTATTTTGGTTTCATCTGACCATATGACATTCTCCCAATCCTCATCTGGATCATCCAAATGCTCTCTAGCAAACTTCAGATGGGCCTGAACATGTACTGGCTTAAGCAGGGGGACACGTCTGGCACTGCAGGATTTGAGTCCCTGGCGGCGTAGTGTGTTACTGATGGTAGGCTTTGTTACTTTGGTCCCAGCTCTCTGCAGGTCATTCACTAGGTCCCCGTGTGGTTCTGGGATTTTTGCTCACCGTTCTTGTGATCATTTTGACCCCACGGGGTGAGATCTTGCGTGGAGCCCCAGATCGAGGAAGATTATCAGTGGTCTTGTATGTCTTCCATTTCCTAATAATTGCTCCCACAGTTGATTTCTTCAAACCAAGCTGCTTACCTATTGCAGATTCAGTCTTCCCAACCTGGTGCAGGTCTACAATTTTGTTTCTGGTGTCCTTTGACAGCTCTTTGGTCTTGGCCATAGTGGAGTTTGGAGTGTGACTGTTTGAGGTTGTGGACAGGTTGTCTTTTATACTGATAACAAGTTCAAACAGGTGCCATTAATACAGGTAACGAGTGGAGGACAGAGGAGCCTCTTAAAGAAGAAGTTACAGGTCTGTGAGAGACAGAAATCTTGCTTGTTTGTATGTGACCAAATACTTATTTTCCACCATAATTTGCAAATAAATTCATTATAAATCCTACAATGTGATTTTCTGGATTTTATTTCCTCATTTTGTCTGTCATAGTTGAAGTGTACCTATGATGAAAATTACAGGCCTCTCTCATCTTTTTAAGTGAGAGAACTTGCACAATTGGTGGCTGACTAAATACTTTTTTGCCCCACTGTATGTTGTTGTGTAATACATTCTAAGTGAGCTGTAGAGGTCAGGTAGTGGTGTGACATCCATCCATTTGTCACCGCGATGCAGAGCCACCAGGATTTCCTACAGAATTAAAGTGCCATCCCGTAAAACCCTGTCCTCTCTGCCTCCGTTGCTATGGAGGCCATGCTTGGAAACCCCATAGGACCTTACACCAGTATAACAGTGATGGAAAAAACGTCTTGCCTGCATAATATTGCATGCTTGAAAAATGCTGCTGTCCTAAAAACTCATTGAAGAAACAAAGAAATTATAGCCGTACTGTGAATTCCTGGTAGGCTGCATGGTCTGCTGGGAATAGTAGACTTAGAGGAAGTAAACCAGATCTGTACATTCGAAGGAGAAACACCCCACTGAGCACAGATGGCAGTTCAACGTCTAATTTTGATTTACATTTGGTTGAGTTGTCAACTAATGTGAATTCAATATGAAATCAACAAGAACCTAAATCATTGGATTTAGCTTAAAAGTTGGTTGAAAAAAAATATGAATTTCCCTTATGTTGATGACTTTTTGAAAATCCAATCAGACTTCCACATTCATTCAACATCATCGCATAGATTTTTGGGGAGTTGAAATGATGTAGAACCAACATTGATTCAACCCGTTTTTGCCCAGTGGGACACACTTTCCTGAGTGAGTGAATGTGTCTAACAGAGGAAGGATATTCCTAACACCAGGTACTGCTGTGCTGCCTCCCTTAACTGTACTACTCCCTGTACTAAAGCCAGGTACTGCTCACTTCCTTTCATTGTTGATGGTCATGCTCAATTGCTACAACATTCATGTGTGTATATATATATATATATATATATTAGTTAGAACATGGAACAGAAACTATGTGCACATGTGGTGTTCAAAATGTAATGCAAAAGATATATACAGTACTAAATAAGTAAACAAATTAACACATTTCCCCTCAGGGATTACTAAGGTACTTAGTATCCTAAGGGTGGTGTTGGTATACACTCTTAGAAAAAAGGGTTCCAAAAGGGTTCTGTGGCTGTCCCCATAGGAGAACCGTTTTTGGTTCCAGATAGAACCGGTTTTTGGTTCCATGTAGAATTATTTTGGGTTCCATGTAGAATCCTCTGTATAAAGGGTTCCTCATGGAACCCAAAAGGGGTTCTTCAAATGGCTCTCCTATGGGGACAGCCGAAAAAACGTTTTGGTTCTAGATAACACCTTTTTGTCTAAGAGTGTACAGTTGTCCTTAGGGACAGATAGTGACCACGCTCTCTGTAGCTCTCTGATGTGAGTAAGACCTTTAAACAGGTTAACATTCACAAGGCTGGGGACTATCGTCCCATAGCACTCACATCTGCCATTACATTTATTGAAAGGCTGGTCATGGATCACATCAACACTATCATTCCAGACACCCTGGACCCACTACAATTCGCCCCAACAGATCCACAGATGACTCACTTCCTTTTGGACTCCACACTGCTCTCTCCCACCTGGGCAAGAGGAATGCCTATGTGAGAATGCTGCTCATTGACCACAGCTCAGCATTCAACACCATAGTGCCCTCCAAGCACATCACTAAGCTAAGAACCCTGGGACTGAACACCTCCCTCTGCGACTAGATCCTGGACTTCCTGACAGGCCGCCTCCAGTCCAGCTGAACGTCGCCTACAAGAAATGGAGGGGCCGAGCACGCCCCCATTCACATCGATGGAGCTGTCGGGTCGAGAGCTTCAAGTTCCACGCTGTCCACATCACTAACGATCTATCATGGTCCACACACACCAACACCGTTATGAAGAGGGCACAGAAACACCTCTTCCTCCTCGGGAGGCTTAAAATATTTGGCATGGGCCCTCAAATCCTCAAAAGGTTCAACAGCTGCACCATTGAGAGCATCTTGACTGGCAGCATCAGCGCTTGGTATGGCAACTGATTGGCATCCGACCTCAAGGAGCTACAGAGGGAAGTGCATATGACCCAGGACATCACTGGGGCCGAGCTCCCAACCATCCAGGACCTCTATACCAGGCAGTGTCAGAGGAAGGACCTGCAAATTGTCAAAGACTTCAGCCACCCTAGTCATAGACTGTTCTCTCTGCTACCGCACGGCAAGCGGTACCGGTGCTCCAAGTCTGGAATCAACAGGACCCTGAACAGCTTCTGATCTAAAGCCATAAGACTGCTAAATAGTTAACAAAATAGCTACCTGCATTTTGCAAAAACCTTTTTTGACTCATTACATCACTTGCCTGGGTTACTTTATTCTTAGTTTTATGTGAATATCTGCCTCAATTGCCTCGTGCCCCTGCACATGGACTCGGTGCTGGTGCACTGTGTATATACCCAAGTTATTCTTACTCATTGTGTATTTATTATTTATTTTATTATTACGTGTTATTACTTTTCTATTATTTATCTATTTTCTTTCTCTCTGCTTTGTTGGGAAGGGCTCATAAGTTTGTTTACAAAGCATGTGACAAATAAAATTGGATTTGATAATGAAATGTGGTATTAGCATTTCTCAATTAAGGTCCTCAGATCCCTTCAGTACTTGTATACCTGATTGTGCCTGTTTGTTCAACATCAACGAGGTCTACAATGGCACTATTAGCATTGGGGAATGAACTTCCCATCTGTTAATCATTGTTGAAATTTGGTATTAAAGATATTGAAAGTGAATACACAGGGAGATTGGGGGAGCAGCTTGGAGACACTGTCCTGGCCATATTTTTTATTCTATGGCTCTGGCGTGAAAACAGCTCACAGCCTGGAAGCTAGCCCAGTGACTTTGAAAGGGCACAGATAAATGTGTCAATAAGCTATAAGTTGTGTGTTCCTCCACACTCTGCCAGCTAGCCAGTCACCTTTTACTCTCATTCTCTCTCTCCGGCTCTCTCTCGCTCTCTCTCTCTCTCTCTCTCAGCCACACCAATCCTTTAGATTGATTATTCATCATCCAGATTGAGTAACAAAACACACTCTGTCCTCCTCACCTATGGCAGATTTATAAACCTGGCAATAAAAACATGTAAAAGTAACTCAAGACACCCTTCCGATATGACAATGAGTGAATGAACTACAAAAATCAAGTTGTTAAAGGGAGGAGAAATGGGCAGCTGCTTCGGCCAAAGGACATAAACAACATACAAAGTGATTGCATCCCAAATGGCACCCTATCCACTACGTGGCCCATAGGGTCCGGGTCAAAAGTAGGGCACTACACAGGGAATAGGGTGCCATTTGGGAGAAACGCAGTATCTCAAGCTGAGACCGTTTTCTGTCAAGAGACATTATGTACAACAGTGTTCACCATCATTGACAGAATGGTAGATGGTAAGTGATTTCATATTTCTGACAATAATTATTTGGAAGTAGGCTAATATTGGAGTTATTTACATCTAGGGACAAAATCATTGCATTTGACAGATTGCGATATTTCACTGGGCTATTTCCTTTATAGAGTGTTTGTGTACTCTTATTAGAAACATAGCATACAGTAATATCACATGGGTCATAAGTGAGCTTGAAAGTGTAATTGGTAAATTGTCATTACTTTTGAAGATTCAGTAATTGACCAATTAGGCTAATGGCCACACCCACGTTTTTACTGCAGAGCCAGCAATGTCATAATGTATTATAATTTACTAAAATGTAACATCTATTGCAAAAGCATAAACTGCTACACTGATTAATTGCTTGATAAATGTTGATTGATTGAATTTCTTTTAAATACAGACCTTTGACATTGTACCAAGCAACAGCATTGAAAACAGAAAACATTTGAATTGTCATATACCCAAATTAAACCACTCATTTTCATTCATACTACGTAGTTTTTAAAGTGACCAGGTAGCTTTTTCCCCCAAATGTTTTCTTGAATTGAGAATGCCAAACTATAGGCTATTTCAAACAGTATTTTTGCTAGGCTACATCAAAGTTCATTCATCACAATTTGACTAGAATAATTTAAATGTAATTATTCTGTAGGCCTATTTCAACTTTGATTCCCTATTAACAAACCCTCTGCTTTTTCTTTTTACATAGCGCTGATATAAATAGAAAACAATCGTCTTTGCACTTACCTTGGGTGATTGGAGCCGGAGGTACGCGACTTCTCCCCCACTACTTCTCCACCTTCGTTTGAAGGGAAAGCAAAAACTGCTGGAGGTGTTTCTCCGCAGCGTGGACCGGGTAACCCGAGGGTAAATGTTATTTTCCGTTTTCAGTATCCTTTTCAGAAAGGGAAAGTGGTGTGTGCACTACCGTACATCTGCTGAGCTCGCGTGCCCGCCGCCCGGGGTATCTGGGGGAAATGGTGTAGAAGGGTTTGGAAACATGCGGCTGATAAACATTACCGAGCAGAGGAGAGAAGAGGGAGCAGAGAGAGAGAGAGGGGTTCACGGTGGAGGAGGGGTCGTCATTACACCTGTCTTACCACCACCGTACAGCTCAGCTACAGTAGAGTACGGACCTAACATCTCCACCCTAATAATGCTGTTTTGTAATGGTTCTAGCTATTCTCTCATGTGCTGTTTTACACAGATAGACGCTGCTGGGAATAGTATCCATGAAGTATAATAAAGGTGAAGAATATTCCCCGCAGCCTTATATGTTCATCTCAAATCAATATAAAATACTGCTTCATGTGTTAGTCTATTAACATGGTTGTAAACAATAGTCAATATTCAAGAGTGGTGCTTGAGTCATAGAACTGACCACGTTAAAATAATTATCTGCAACCATATATTTGTTGGTCTTCGGTATAACTTGCCTAGGCAGCCGATAGTGGGCGCTAGATCTGCACTATTGCCTGGAGTTGGTGTGTCAACCGGTAATACACTCGTCTCCCCCGTGGACCTGCTCATACATAAAGTATTCAGGCTGCAAAGGCATCATTTTCCTCATGGGTTTTGTTGTGAACAAGTATCAATATTAAAAGTGATGTTTGAATCACATACATCATAGAACCACATACAGTGTCATTTTAAAACATGTTACTGCAGTGGACTAAATCAGGGTCACACACAGTCTTGAAATTCTTAAACTAATCTACTTTCAAACACACGTCTTTAAGGGCTTAATAAAAGAAGACACCTGTACCATGTCAGATATATAGTTGAAATGTATTACATTTTGAGTTTGCATCCCAAAATTACACTTTATATACATCACAGAAGACTGAAAAATAATACAACTTTTTGACTTAGAAACATAAGATTTACACCTGTTAAAAAAAGAAGAAGTATTTATTAATTATGAAATTATGAAAACAGTAATAACATTACCTCCATGAGGCCAAAGAGGGCGCTTTTGGTCATTGACTGCAGGAAAGGGCTAGTGGTGATCGACCCGATTGAAAAGGTGTCATCTTCTCAACTTCTATAGCCTATATCTGCCTGTGGTTTCTCTCTCTCTTCCTGTGTGATTCCTTCCTTCCTGTTGCGGTCGAGGAACGTAAATCATTTTGCCCCTCCCTGATACCTCCACCTTCATTTGTCTTTGACTCCTCTACCCAGCTAGGAGAGGAGAGGCGAGGCGAGGCGAGGAGAGGCGAGGAGAGCCAGAAGTGGGTCAGCAGCTTGCTGGGCTGTCTGGCTACAGAATTAAGTTTGGCATCATAACCTTATGTTACAGTAGCTTGCTCCATCACAAATCACAACCACTCACAGAGCAAGAAACTGAGAAATATGCCTGGGTTGTATTATAAAAAATCATACAGGTGAAGAAAGTTCATGTCTGTCTGGCTGCTTAAAGAAAGATGACAACAGCAAAATATGTCATTTCCCCATCCTTCTACTGGTTCTGGATTCTTTGTCAGTCTTGCCCATTCTCACGACATTGTTAAACAAATGTTTACTCCTCTCACAAGTCACATACTGTAATAAGTTGTATGGACTCACTCCTTATGCAATAATAGTGTTAAACATGATTTTTGAATGACTACCCATCTCTGTAAAAGACCAGGGAGGTTTTCCAATTCCTCACAAAGAAGGGCACCTCTTAGTAGATGCCATGAACGTTTTTTGCACCCTCATGTAAACATTGTATAATCATTTGCACAACTGGACACTTTTTTTGTGTTTTGGGAACTAGGGAGGGGCATGAGTAATCGAGTACTCAAGTAATTGAACGATCTTGAACCACAGATAACATTTTTTTTCAAATACTGCAAAACTATTTTGTGGAATTTTGGATTCCATGAATTGGCAAGTAAAATGCCCCCAAACAAAAGCAATTTTGTCTTGAAGACAATGTTTATGTGCTTTGACTCTAGTGTTCTATTTGTACTTGTGCATTTGTGGATCTATTGGGGCAGTAAGCAAATTGAAGTGGGTCTAGGGTGTCATTTAAGGTAGAGGTGATATGATCCTTGACTAGTCTCTCAAAGCACTTCATGATGACAGAAGTGAGTGCAACGGGGCGATAGTCCTTTAGTTCAGTTACCTTTGCTTTCTTGGGTACAGGAACAATGTTGGCCATCTTGAAGCATGTGGGGACAGCAGACTGGGATTGCCAGCTGGGCTGCGCATGCTCTGAGGATGCGGCTAGGGATGCCGTCTGAGCCGGCAGCCTTTGCGAGGGTTAACACGCTTAAATGCCTCACTCACGTCGGCCACGGAGAAGGAGAGCCCACAGTCCTTGGTAGCGGGCCGCATCGGTGGCACTGTGTTATCCACACAGTTCTTCTCCCTAAATTCCCTTTCCCCTCCGTGTCTCATTCACTCCATTCCAACCGCTCCCTCCACACACGTGTGCCGAGTGCACACACAAGATCCCTTTAGGCCTACAGAAATGCCTATAAAATCGAACTGATGCGATACACAAGCTACATTCATTGCAAAATGATGACAGTTTTATCTGGTTGATTGAAGTAGGAAAATATGTGTTCCAACAATGCAGTTTTGGGAATAATTGCGTCCTGTCTATATTCAGCTTAGGCTATTTAGCGAACTGCTAGTGCCATTTAGAATTGGTTATCTTCCCCATACTCAATTGGCGGACCGCGGTCCGGAGCCGACTCCTGGTATCATATAAACACAATTAAGACATGGAAGAATGTGTAGAATTGCAAGAAATTATCTTTAAAACAGCAAAACAAATGTTTGCCCCATGCAAAATGTGTGGAATTTAGCAAAATTTGCTTTAAAACTGCAAAATCTTCTTCAGAAACATTAGTTTGAAAGAGACAAAGAGCGTGTTTTCATCAGAATCATCATGCATAGGCCTACTCATCCAACAGAGGTCGTGGCCGTCACCATGCAGTGTTCAATGTGGAATTGTCTATCCATTTAGAAAATTCCAAAGAACAGGCAGAATAAACTCATTTGAACGTCTGTATATCGAAAAGAAGATTTTGGTTTGTAAACCTGACATTCTTTTCTTTCAACTCGCCAAATTGAGCCCTGTTTAAAATTAGCACTCTTTGAGAATAACTGTTACAGACGCGAGATGCACATCACATTATTTGAGCTGTTCTTGCCATAATATGGACTTGGTCTTTTACCAAATAGGGCTATATTCTGTATACCACCCCTACCTTGTCGCAACACAACGGATTAGCTCAAACGCATTAAAAAGGAAAGAAATTCCACAAATTAGCTTTTAACAAGGCACACCTGTTAATTGAAATGCATTCCAGGTGACTACCTCATGAAGCTGGTAGAGGGAATGCCAATAGTGTGCAAAGCTGTCATCAAGGCAACGGGTGGCTACTTTGAAGAATCTAAAATATAAAATATATTTGGATTTGTCAAATACTTTTTTGGTTACTATGTGATTCCATATGTGTTATTTCATAGTTTTGATGTCTTCTACAATGTAGAAAATAGTGAAAATAAAGAAAAACCCTTGAATGAGTAGGTGTAGCCAAACTTTTGACTGGTCCTGTAGATAAATGTGCACCTATTTTTTCCCCCAGGGCTGGCCTTGGTAAAACATTTATTTTATAGTACTCAAGTACTCAAAAAAAATGATGCGAGAACTCGAACAGTAAAAAGAAAAATCTAATGACAATCCATACTTGTGTTCCCTTAATTGGCATCTCTTGAAGAGACAGACCAGAGACACTCAGCAGGAAATAACATGTAGCTCCAGGGTGTCGTTACAAAGAAACATCTATGGTACATACAGACTCTGTCCTAGATTGTGCTGGCCTGTTTTCTTCTCATGTTGCGAGGATAGACCACAGTGCATGTCCACACTGCTGCTACATTTGTTGGGCTCCAAATCTAACCTACTGTATAGTACTGATGAACAAATCTTCTCTGTCTGTTGCTATATCTGTTGCTTGCAACCCCTTTGACTGTGTTTGTCATCATATAGTATGCAAACAATCCACATAGAGATCGCCAAGAGTTTACTGAACTGGTTGTGTTGTGTGACTTCACCGCCCTGAAAAGACGGACGTCTGCCATCCAGTGGGTGTCTTGTCACATTACAGTACATTTCAGTGGTACACCTAATCTACGTCAAACTGAACATCAAACCAACCACTCCATTTTATGTGTTGTTGTAATGTAAATGTATGTAAATGAGTCCACTCAGATAATACTTGTTTCTTTGGTTGACAGGACTTTCAACAGATAATGGAATGTGCGTAAAGCATATCCCAGAATATTTTATTAGTGGAATGACAATTCTGTCATGCTCAATGCTCTGCTATGTCTATTCACAATTTGTCACCACACGTGTAATTGTGGGAAATGTAAACAATATTTCTGTATGCAAAATAGTCTGTAATAATTCCTTTATGTTTTGTTATGAGGTCACATAGGCAACTGCACAGGGAAGTCAAAAGTCAGAATTCATTTATTTAGCAATATCCTGATAGTCTGATGGCTCATAATACAGATCGTCTTTGGGAACGTTGCACAAATAGTAAACAATTACAATGGGTTATTTGTGGGGATCAGAGGCACGTGAGAATAGACAGAGAGCAAATATTTCGGGGGGCAGTTGACCGTTGGAGAGAGAATTTAGAAGCACTTCCTGTGGACGATTGATGGTCCGGCCTCCTCATACTCATCTTTGCTGATCCACATGGCCTGGAAGGTGGACAGGGAGGCCAGGATGGAGCCGCCGATCCAGACTGAGTACTTACGCTCAGGGGGGGCAATCATCTACAGGGAGCGAGAGTCAGCGGTTAGGGCCGAGTCAAATGTTGTCTAAACAAAGTCGTGTTTGTCCTAACCAGCCTTGCTACACCAAAGGTACTTTGAGACCGCAAAGTACATCATCCTCAAAGTACTTTGAGGTACTTCACTTTTGCATACTTTCTCTACGTAATTGTGATGGTGGTGTGGTTAGGTCGATGTCAGTATTGTAGAGAATTCTCCATACCTTGATCTTCATTGTGCTGGGGGCCAGGGCTGTGATTTCCTTCTGCATGCGGTCACCGATACCTGGGTACATGGTGGTACCACCGGACAAGACGTTGTTGGCGTACAGGTCCTTACGGATGTCAATGTCGCACTTCATGATGCCGTTGTATGTGGTCTCATGGATCCCAGCGGACTCCATACCTATGGCGATAACAAATAACAGTCTTTACACCCATATTCTGTTGAACCCCCACACCTAGGAGAAAAACAGGTTTAGGCAAGAGAATGGACAGTACAACATTGACATATATGCAAGACAATAGAGAAATGGGGACATTGGACTCTGAGTCTTGTCATGTGTCGTGAGGCCCCATGTGAAAAGAGAGGGGAACCCCAAGCTTATACTTAGTTCAAAAGCATCATATAAAAAGATGATACGTAGAGTATATCCTTAATGAATAATACATTTGGTCACATAATATGGAATACTTTTCTACCTGCTATCCTGCATAATCTTTCATACATTCCTTGTGCTACAACACAGTACATCTAGCCTGGTCCCAGATCTGTTTGTGTTGTCTTTACAATGGCAGGAGTTGGACGAGACAGCACAAAACTGATCTAAATCCAGATTATAGAATATTGTGTAGGTGCAAGGATTTGGATACTGACCAATGAAGGAGGGCTGGAAGAGGGTTTCTGGGCAACGGAACCTCTCGTTACCGATGGTGATGACCTGACCGTCAGGCAACTCATAGGACTTCTCCAGAGAGGAGGAGGAGGCAGCGGTGGCCATCTCATTCTCAAAGTCCAGAGCCACGTAGCACAGCTTCTCCTTGATGTCACGCACAATCTCTCTCTCAGCTGTTGGGATGGATAACAACTGTTACATTTAGGGAAACCAAACCTACGGTGTGTGTCAATATTGACAACTTTGAACAGACTCCTCAGCTAACAGTACAGTAATCGGCTGCAGTTACTCTATTTTGCCAATAGGAGGCACTGTAAGTTTATGAGCAACCAACAGTGACAAGGTTCAGTTGAACTAACAGGTGTCGTTAACGCTACATGTTAACTGGGTGAAAGGTTACATGAATATTAAATTGTAACGAAATAGAAGTAAAATACTTAAATTAAAATGTATATAGTTCTACATTAGGCTAATAGTATCTACTATAAGGTTATACATTGATATTCTATCATTACCGGTGGTGACGAAAGAGTAGCCTCTCTCAGTGAGGATCTTCATCAGGTAGTCAGTCAGGTCTCTGCCAGCCAAGTCCAGTCTCATGATGGCGTGGGGCAAGGCATAACCCTCATATACGGGCACGTTGTGAGTCACACCATCGCCAGCGTCCAGCACAATACCTGCACAGGTCACACAGACACATTAGTACAGACACACCAACGAGCATCATGGTGGTCAATGCCAGGGTTGTTGGTTTGATTCCCAATGGTGCTACATATACTTAAAGGTATGCACTCGCTGTACTGTAAGTAACTTTTTACTGTAATCCATTTTGGGGTTGATCAGTGTTAGGAGGAGCATGCTCACCTGTGGTACGACCAGAGGCGTACAGGGACAGCACAGCCTGGATGGCCACATACATAGCTGGCACGTTGAAGGTCTCAAACATGATCTGCAGTAATGGAGGAGTCCCCATGAGTCAGTGAGAAACATCCCGCAAGGCACAGACGTCAGTCAGTTCATTGTATTAGTTAATTGATAATGCCAGAGAAGCCGGTGTTTGGAGGATATGTACCGTGCCAAACACCGGCTTTGAGGGCATTATCACTTTTATTAAACGGGTTACCAACATATTCAAATAATAATTGACATATTTTCAATTAATGTAATTTCTTCATAGTATTTCATCCTTCCACAAGATATAGTCCCGACACAAAATCTAGTGTTGCTAGAGACGCGTTCAGTCTTTTTGTTCAGTATCTATGGATGTGACCCAGTCGTTCGTTCTAAATGTTCCATTGCTATACTGCCTGGCAATGTTCTTATACCTTGCTTGCTAGCTAGCCAACTACAGCTAACTTACAGTAAGGTCAAACAGTGCAGCCACAATAACAGCAAAGTAGCTTCATTTGCATTTGTTTAAGCTGTTTTCTGGTGACATTTATTTGGATACATCGATAACAATGAGCTAATGAGGCACAGTTTTTTCCTGTTGTTCAGAGGACCTAGCCAACAACACAGTTACACAATCACTTCAAACTCAATCTGGAAAGACTGCAAATTGTACCTTTTTTCAATTTACAATTTTTTTTATATATATCCATAAAAATGATGGCAGCTGATTCATGATTTCGACTGGCTGAAAAACGCTGCCTGCCTGTCTGTCTCGTCCCGACTTATTACATTACTATGGAACAGCAGGAGATCGAATTTGAATATTGAAACCAATGTTGCAAATGTCGGAGAGACAAACTGCAAGGTTTATACAAATCTCCGCTGTTGAAAACAAAATCTAGATAATGTCTAGATGCTTTTTACAGTGGAGATCAAGTTTATAAATTGTCTGGCTGGGCTGATGAGACAGTGGATTGCACAGTCAGATGGAACAGAGTAAATAGGCATTTTAAAGTCATATATTTAGCCGGTGGCAACTAGACACCGGCTGGAATCCGGTTTTAACCAATCAGCATTCAGGATTAGACCCACCCGTTGTATAATTGTCAACTAAATTGTGAAATCAACAAAACATTTTACCATGTCATTGGATTTAGGATAAAAATTGGGTAAGAAAAAATACAAAATGCCCTTACGTTGATAACTTTTTGCAAATCCAATCAGTTTTCCACATTCCACGTCATCATATAGATTTTTTGGTTGAAATTATGTGGAAACAATGTTGATTCAATGGATATTTCTCATTAAACTATATCATAAGACTGACGGGCAAGTGTTTGGGTTTAAGATATTAGGGCCCACCTGGGTCATCTTCTCTCTGTTGGCCTTGGGGTTGAGTGGGGCCTCAGTGAGCAGGACAGGGTGCTCCTCAGGTGCCACACGCAGCTCATTGTAGAAGGTATGATGCCAGATCTTCTCCATGTCATCCCAATTAGTTATGATGCCGTGCTCAATGGGGTACTTGAGGGTCAGGATTCCTCTCTTGCTCTGGGCCTCGTCTCCAACATAGGAGTCTTTCTGACCCATACCCACCATCACCCCCCTGGGGAAGAGACAGACAGACATGTGTTATTCACATGAACAGAAGGTACAGACATGAACAACAACAGCCACATACTGTATTGATTTGTAAAATAGAGGTACAAATGACACACATTTAGGGTCTGTTTTCCCGGACCCAGATTAAGCCTACTTGGCTAAAAAACATGCTCAATGGAGAATATCCATTGAAAGTGCCTTTTATTCCAGAACTAGGCTTCATCTTTGTCCATGAAACTGGCTCAAACTCTAGTCTGATTGCCAGTCTGTTTGTGCTATCATGCGAACTCCTTGTCACTCATTGTCATGCCATGTTTGGCTTGACATTGGTAGCAATGTAGTTGGTAAGAGCATAAACAGATCTTGGACCAGGTTACCCATACTGTAGGACAGGGTTCTCCAACTGGCGGCCCGTGTGGAATTTTTATTGTTGGACATAAAATAATGTAAAACACCCGGAAATCAGCTCCAAGTGATTTTATACTGAACAAAAATATAAACGCAACATATAAAGTATTTTTCCCATGTTTCATGAGCTGAAATAAAAGGTCCCCGAAATTTTCTGTACGCACAAAAAAAATATTTATTTCCAATTTTGTGCACAAATTGGTTTACGTTCATGTTAGTGAGCATTTCTCCTTTGCCAAGATAATCCATCCACTTGACAGGTGTGGCATATCAAGAAGCTGATTAAACAGCATGGTCATTACACAGGTGCATCTTGTGCTGGGGTCAATAAAAGGCCACTCTAAAATGTGCTGTTCTGTCACACAACACAATGCCACAGATGTCTCAAGTTTTTAAGGAGTGTGCAATTGGCATGCTGACTGCAGGAATGTCCACCAGAGCTGTTGCCAGATAATTGAATGTTCCTTTCTCTACCATATGTCGCCTCCAATGTCGTTTTAGAGAATTTGACAGTACATCCAACTGGCCTCACAACCGCAGATCACATGTAACCATGCTGGCCAAGGACATCCATATTTGGCTTCTTCACCTGCTGGATTGTCTGAGACCAGCCACAGCTGATGAAACTGAGGAGTAGTTCTGTCTCTAATTTCCCTTTAGTAGGGAAAAACTCATTCTGATTGGCTGGGCCTAGCTCCCGAATGGGTGGGCCTATGCTCTCCCAGGTGCGCCTGCCCAGTCATGTGAAATCCATAGATTGGGGCCTAATGAATTTATTTCAATTGACTGATTTCCTGAACTGTAACTCAGTAAAATCATTGAAGTTGTTGCATGTTGTGTTTATATTTTTGTTCAGTGTAATTTAAGAAACCTGTTCCAAAGTATTCCCACCAGTAATAGAGAGAAACGTGATCGTATACAAATGTAAGCAATGAAATGATTATGTTTTAGTCAAACGTTATATCTGTTTGGGCTTCTTGCGATCAATTTGCATACTACAAATGATTTGTAATTATGTTCCAACAATAGTGTTGCAGCTCAACTTCAGGAATGACCCTGTGATTGACATGAAGGGGCTATAGGGGGGAGGGAGTAAGATGATGACTCACCTGATGACGAGGACGCCCCACAATGGAGGGGAACACTGCCCTGGGGGCATCGTCACCGGCGAAGCCAGCCTTCACCAGTCCTGAGCCGTTGTCGCATACCAAGGCTGTTGTCTCTTCCTCGTCACACATGGTTGAGTCCGGTTACTGTGGGCCTACACGCACACACGCGCACACACACACACACAATACACCAGTTGTCACCAGTAAGTCAAGTGTGTCAGAGCGCAATGTGTTTCACACATAGCATATGGCATATGGTCGTAGCAAAATGAAGTGTTACTCCATTAACAGTTGCTGCCGTTCACACTGTGAGCTTATTCTGTAGCACTGTCTGTCTAGTCTCTTCTTGTTGTTTGTTCTTATATGCCATGCTAGCTCCATAACTCCCTTTTTAACTCACTAACTCATAACTCACCAAACGAATTGACTGACTTTAAAGCACAATAGCAGTTTTGAGGAATCTTAAAGCAGGGATCTGTATTGCATTTTGTATCAACTTTGTATTATGTATAATCATGAACTAAAAGCAACGTGAAAATGGTTGTGCTATTTAGTCTTAGACGTTCATCTGTGAGAAATGTTGCTTCATTCATCGCTCTTCTTTCTCTTGTCCACTCAGGTCTGTTACATACTGTATGTTCCAGTTGAATGTACTCTATCTTACATATACATGGTAATGTATGGAAATACAATGATAATGCACTGATTGGAAGTCGATCTGAATAAAAGAAGAGCGCCTTCTAAAATGTGAATGTATTACTGAATGATAAATTATTATGATAATAAGCTAATCCCATTGAAGCAGGTTAATGAGAATTGCATGTGTGCAGGAGAATGACTTACCCTGGAGAGCTGGACAGGAGGCGGTGTGTTACAGTCCTTTGAGACAGAGAGAGGGGGAGTGTGCCTGGCTCACCTGCTCTCTGAATTTAAATAGGAGTGCACAGGACCCATGCCATCACATACCTTCAAGACCTCGGGCCTTTTTAGGAGACATGTCACCCTTACAAACCAATGCGGAAGTGAAAGGTAGAGTTGCCCTGTCCCACTACGGTTGTCACACACATGCACGCACACACACACACACACGCACGCACACACACACACTCAAGAGTCTCATTTGGATAATTTATAGCTGGGAGGCAGCACCGTGGTCTATTGTTGGAAGACTGGAAGACAGGTTGATGATGCGTTTGCAGAGAAAGGCATGTTGGAGGCCACTATAAATAAAGTCTGGTGCATCAGTCATGATGGAGATATGGCCCCCTCATCTATCTGACTGACGTTCAGACACAGTGTTACAGCCAACCAATCAGGGCATAACATGAAAAATGACAGCCAAAGCCTCCGTGGACCCCTAGCAGGCCTTCAAAGGAAGTTTCAGAGCCTCACCCTGAATGGGAGTGGACAATAGTCATATAAAGACAAGACTGTTTTCACCAATAGAAATTTAGGACAGTCTTCACCAAACCAAAAAGTAACCTCTAGTCTGGTCAGTGTTCAATAGCCAGAGAATGCCCCTCAGGATTTGGATAATTCCATTTCAATTAAGTGTACTGAATTCAGTCAAGTCCATGAGGGAATTTCAATTTAACTTCCAAAGTTGACTAAATTTAAATGTAATTGATCCCAGCCCTGATGTTCATACAGTAAAATGATTGTCCTCATGGCCTGTCAATTTTGTAAGTCTTTACACAGTGGTACAACACAGCAGACTGGCCTCACTGACCACAGTGTAACCTGGTTTCCCAGTCCCATTGACAACCACAGACCTGAGGAAGTGGTTCAGAAGGGGACAACCAAAAAAGGAAGTGATTGTTTGAATGGTTTTGATAGGAGGGGAGTCCACAGCACTTCGATTAAATGGTGTGGTTTATAGAAACATCCCCCAGGTGCCACCCAGTGGCCATTCAATTACTGACGAGAAGACAATATTCAGATTAGATTCTCTATTGCCAGACACGGCACAGTGCTCCACCCACAGAGACATGGAGGCTGTGGGAAAATACTATTCAGATGAAGTAATAGTAGGAAGTTTAAGGAACAGGTTTAAGTAGAAAAAGGGTATTGAAGGATAGGTATAGGTCAAGCACATTGAGCCACACATACTAATCAGTTGGCATAAGGTAAGATTGTTAGCTAGCATAGTAGGTTCATAAAATGAGATTGCAGTTAGGATAGTAAGGTCATGTTATTTTAGAATGTGATCCAGCCAAGGTAATTAGACATTAGGTTTACTTGTATCAGTGTTTTGGGCAGCCAGGTGTGGCGAAGGAGAGAAGGAGGTTATGTGAGTTTATGGAGCATTGGGCTACTGCCCATCTTTTAACTCTGTCCTTGGCTAATCTTATAGCCTCAGATACTTCCTTGCTGTAGTTTACTTTACATTACTGGCCTGTTTTTACTGTACAGCTGGCACCAAATCAACTGGATGAACATCAACTCCAGTCACTGCTACACCAGCCAGTGCAGTGTCCAGAACATTTTGAATGGGGTGGCCAAGGTGGGGCACAGACCCAGTTTAGGGAGGCCATCCTTTTTTTTTTACTTTAGTCGATGCAAAGTGGATTTTTTCAATATACTTCAACGCTTTAAATGCTTTATGTAAGGGCATTAGCATACAGCAGTAAGTCTTTTACTTGAAAGTGCCATCCAGAGTGCGACTTATACCTCAAACTTTACGGGACCTCCTAAAGTCATGGAATTGAATTGTGAAAATGTATTACTTTTTAATGTGTGGTGAACACAACCGGTCATGATGTTTTCATCTGATTGTCAGACAAATCAGTTCAAAAGGTAAGTTTCTCTACTCCAAAATAAGTCCAGCATCCAAACGGTGCACTTTGCACCCGCCATTTGAATGGAAATTACAAACACCATAAGTGTAATGCCATTCAGTCTACAAAGTGTGTACTCATTGATGCCCAACAATGAAAAAAATAAACAAACGTAGAAAATGAGTCATACTACATTTTCCTTCAATTTGCAACCGGCTGAATCAATATCACCGGAGAAAGCATCCGAGCGAGGCGAACAGCGCTCCTTTGTCTAAGTATCTATAGCCCACGTATCTGATGCTGTCTTGCCAAAAAGAATGTGACATACTCATTTTGTCCAGACAGCATCAGATACATGGGCTACACATACTAAGATAGAAGGGAGCCGTTTCCTCCCTCGGATGCTTTCTCCGGTAAGATTGAGTCTTGTTGTCAAAATTATCAATATATTCAGAGATGACCTATCAGATCTCAGAATTTCTGTGGGGGCCACTGGGGTGGCCAACCAGATTTCAGGGGGTGCTACCCCCTGGACACACCACTGACATCAGCAGCCCAACAGCTGTCTGCCAAGCTACCTGGAGAATGTGCACCAGATACACACACAGAGATGATCTGATTCTGAGAACCCCTTTAAACACGGAGACAGATGCAGACACAGCGTTTTGATGACATAAAATGGGAGGAATACATGTTTTGCATTGTGTTCCTTACGGAAGTTCTAACATTAGATTAGACCATTCGATTTTGACCTGGAGGTTGTTAGCCTCGTAAATCAGACAGACCGCAGCGCTCACCGTTGTTTTACTTCAGTCAGGTTGACCAGGCTTGGAGTGTGTGACCTCTTTCATGACTTCCTTACTCTAGCAATGGTCATCAACATTGTTAAAAGGTTTGAAAAACATTTATAATAATAATAATAATAATGCAACAGTTGGACAATGGATGAAGATACTCCAAACCTTTTGATTAAAAACAATATATATCAGGGATTGAATTAATTATAGCACTGTAACGTCTGCTTCCAACTCACACTCTCAAACACGTAGATCCCCTGAACGCAGCTCACTTTCCAGCCCACTTACCAGCTCTCACTCTCAAACACATAGATCCCTTGAACGCAGCTCACTCTCCAGATCCCAGTCACCTGAATTCTGATCACCTGTTCACGCACCTGTATGTCATTATCACACACTATTTAGTTCAGTTCTTTGCACCCCATCATTGTGAGGTATTCTTTGTTTTGTGACACACTTTGAGTCAGAGCACTGGGTTTCCTGTAATGTAATCCTCCTGTGTATGATAGTTTTGGCCTGCCTCACTAACGACGCCCATTGCCTATTCTCTGCCTGTACTTTAGCCTATTGGATTTCCTGTTATTAACCTCTTGCCTGATCTCCCGGATGACGTTACTAGCCTTTTCCCTGCCTGTACTGTTGCCTTTTTGGACCCCCTGTGTATGACCTTCTGCCTGCCCCTGGACCCAGCTACCTTCCTCCTCCTGTGGTCCTTTACCAATAAACGCCTGCAGCGCCCTGCGCTTGAAACCAGCTCTCTGTCTCCCATCGTGTCCACTACAAGCACATAGAACATTTACTGGAATGGACAAATAACGAATGGAATTCATTTATTTAGGTGGGAATTCAGCTTTTCAATCATCGTTTATTGTAAAATGTCCCTGTTTTCTTAGAATGCCCTCATGTATACATCTTGTAATGGTATCAGGTTTATTTGATATTTCGTCTTAAAATAAAGAGAACTATGTGTCCCTAATTTGCATAAATACACTGGATATATTTGCTTATACGGAAACATTAACGTAAAAGGGTGGAGCAGGGCTGCAACTACAAAAATGACCTGCACTCACCCGCACTGTCTTGATTGCCTCAATAATTACTGTTGTTATGTTCTGTTGCATAATTCAACCAGTATGTTAATAGCTGGATACCCTCAGATAAAAATCAACACGCTTGGATCTAGATTACACCTATCTATACGTACATGTATACATTGTTTGCGACATATGCCATAATACCACTATAATCCGAGTGTTCATTTTTTGGAAGTTACTTTAATTTCAGCACATCTAATTTGTAAACATTTCAACTGTATCAAATTATTACTTTTTTCAGCCATTACCGGGGTGTGTGGTCGTAACGCTAACAGAAAAAAACGACAGGCACAAGCAAGAGTATGAAAGAGCCGCAGGAGTAAAATGAAAGCAATCAATCCGGCGAGATTTAAGTGACAAGTGGATTTTGCACCCCTCAAACACAAGAATAGTTGGCTGAAAAATACAGCTCCTCAGGTGGGCGGGGCATGCGCGTTGCTACTTAAGTACATATAGCCTTGACCTCTTACATTAGAGGGTGACACCTGGCTACATTTTGCTCTCCTGTCCCCTCCTGTAGGAGTTATATTTGGGCCCTGACTTTTCCCTGAACACGTGACCTGGTCCTTCATTTTGCTGCCTCATGGATCTTTACTACAGCATTCAGCTGGTTCTCTAAAACAGTAACTACTAGTGTCTCTTTGGTAGACAAAATACACACGCACACAAACACTCACAGTAGCCTATTGTTTAATGAGGTTTCCTCGTGTAGAGTCCTACTGCCATGAGATCATGTGACCAAGGTCCAACTTGTGCCACCGCCAGCCCCTCATAGTCAGCATTCCCTCCCACTAGAAATAGCACTGCCATTATTTCCTCAAATGGTTTCCTAGGATAGGAACAGCTTAGTATGAGCACTGAGCATTAGAGTAGCCTGTGTTGACTGCCTTTGTTATTGGAATTTGAAAATGAATTCAAATCTACAGGTAACTATCAAAATAAGGAAACACCAACATAGTGTCATAATAGGGCATTGAGCCACCACGTGCCAGAACAGCTTCAATGCACCTTGGCATAGATTCTACAAGAGTCTGTAACTCTTTTGGAGGGATGCAATACCATTGTTCCATGAGAAATGTCCTCATTTGGAGTTTTGTTGATGGTGGGGCAAAACGCTGTCTCAGGCGCCGCTCCAGAATCTCCCATAAGTGACTGAGACAAACACACCCTTTATACACCTCTTTCAAAGTCACAGAGATCTCTTCTTCTAACCATGGTAGCCAAAATAATGGGCAACTGGGCATTTTTATACATGACCCTAAGCATGATGGGATATTAATTGCATAATTAACTCAGCAACTACACCTGTGTGGAAGCATTGGATTTTAATAGACTTTGTATCCCATGTACTCAAGTGTTTCCTTTATTTTGGCAGTTACCTGTATTTTGTAAAGCACAATAGTGAATGGTATCCCTTGGAAAATATTGGCAGACCAGATAGACTGCGATGGTGTTTAGATTTGGGGTGGGCTTTTGGATCTGATACATAACAGTGGTATGGACCAAACGTATGGACACAATCCTACAGAAAACCTATCAATCATCATGAATCAGTAACTCAGAAATGCTGATGTACTGTAAAGACAGCCAGAGAGGCTCACAATACAGAGTGGTTTAAAACCAGTCAAGACCAGACATACAAATACATCATTGGTCAACATGCAGTGCACACTGACATACCTCTTGTTGTATAAATATAACCTCGTAACACTATGGGAGACAGCGAGGGAAACCTATAGGTCTTATTGGCTGAACGTTCACCTTTAGACTAGTGACCTTACAAAGATAACAAGACATAATTGATTGTGTGTGGTTTCTTTAGTGAGTGAGTGGGCCCTTCCTTACATGGTATCATCTGTGTTGAAATCTATGCAAAGCTGTGTATTGTGGGATAGTTTGAGGGGATCCCATGCAATGCAACATCGCATTAGCATGCTGTGTAACATCCAAAAGGTGCAAGGGTGCACATGACCATTCTCAAATACATGTCTTAATCTGTTATACTTTATGTATTTCCACATTGTACTGTACATCTCTTTACCTCCTAGTGAGCATACTGGAAAAGCAAGAGTATGCCATGGGTCCCAGTGCCACCACTCAGAGTCACCGATGTTACAGTAAAGTTCAGGCAGGTCCAGTAATCCAATAAAATGTTTATCCTGAGAGCCGTTAACTCACTGCAAGCTCATTAAGCTAAATTAGATCAAAGGGACCTAACGCTCATTCACAACATTGCCAAAGGAAATTCATGTCCATAAAAAATCTACAGTAGGAATCCTGAGAATTATTATTCATTTAGGGGTGGAAATGATGTACTTCCACTCCACTCCCTGCCTAAAGCTGTCAATTAGTGTTGTGTGATAGAGGGGTTACCAGTTGATCATTATTAGTCGGTCTTACTTATTGTGGGGGGGTGAGCATCTCTTAAGCTTGGGGGGGCTAAGAACAGGTCATCAGAGAATAGGTACTCAGGTCTCTCTTGGAGTTTATAGAATGATAGGGAAACTTCACAGAACCATGGGGGAGATTCCATTGCTGCACTGCTGATCCCAGTATACACCACTGAGGGTAGAAAAAAACCAACATTCATGAACAAGAATATGCATATACAGTATGAAATGTATCATAAGGGCGATTGCATTTCTTCAAATGCGTTTTTTTACTTACCCAACTTTTTACTGTCCCCTCGTGCACTCATCATCAATGTAACATGCAGTAGAAAATGGAAGTATGATGAATTAGCATAACATTCTGAAAGCAGTCAGTGGTTAAGATGAAATGACTGTCAGATTAAACTGACTTAATTTTAAATCCAGGGCCCACGGGGCACACTGTTTAGAATTAATGATGCAGAAGTTTGAATTCGTAATAAGTCAGTCAACACCATTTGCATGCGAATGTGGCTGTTTTCAGAAAAAAAGGAATGTCAAATTGAATCCACAGAAATCATGAGAATGGGGCATGGATAAAGAACTCTCTAATGAGTGAGCTTGCCTACTACTCATTGAACTTACGCATACCCTTACGTCACATTAGACACTTGGATAAGTTTGAGTTGTTTTCACATTACAATAAGTAATAAGTGACTTATCAGTCTCGTATGATCCCTTCACATACATACATGCCATGAGGTTTACTTCTTAGGTTAGTACATTAGGAAAGTCAGGTGAGGTCAACGTTGACCTATTCAATTTCAAACAAGGTAATGACCCATTTGGGTCCCCCTTTAAATTATGTTCAGCTTAAAAAGTCTTCATAAAGCCTTCATAAGCACTACGTAAATGTGTTACAAAGCATGTACAGTATAACCGTATGTCATGCTTTATAAATGGTTAATAAAATGTGGCATAACTTTGTGACATAATCACCAATGTCAAATAAGACATAACCCACTATGTTGAGTAAGATATAAACATGTGCTTTATAAAGGGTGACGTGCTGAAGGATGGCATATTCTCTAAAGTGATGTCATGTTAGTCACATTACACCTAATCTCGTTCGCAGACACTTCCATCTAAATGCGCAAAAGGTCTGGTGGACCAACGCATCTACTGGTCCTTCATTAGTTTGGGTTAGGTTTAAAATCACATTTTAAGAAGATAAATTGTGGAAACGGGCAGGGCTTAGCACTTTTTGACTGTGTTAACCTCTACGGGATCGGTGTCCCCCCACGAGACAGTTGAGCTAACTTGCGCTAATGTGATTAGCATGGCGTTTTAAGTAACAAGAACATTTCCCAGGACATAGACAAATCTGATATGGGCAGGAATCTTAAATTCTTGTTAATCTAACTGCACCGTCCAATTTACAGTAGCTATTGCAGTGAAATAATACCATGCTATTGTTTGAGGAGAGTGCACAGTTAAGCCAATTAGGCACATTTGGGCAGTCTTGATACAACATTTTGAACAGAAATGCAATGGTTCTTTGGACCAGTCTAAAACTTTGCACATACACTGTTGCCATCTAGTGGCCAAAATCTAAATTTGCACCTAAGATGGAATAATACAATGTGGCCTTTCTCTTGCATTTCAAATATAACGAAACAAAGAAATTATTATCTTTTACCAGATCTAATGTGTTATATTCTCCTATATTCATTTCACATTTCCACAAACTTCCAAGTGTTTCCTTTCAAATGGTACCAAGAAAATGCATGTCCTTGCTTCAGGGCCTGAGCTACAGGCAGTTAGATTTGGGTATGTCATTTTAGGCGAAAATTGGGGAAAAAAAAGGGGTCCGATCCTTAATGACGAAGACAAATACTTCACTCAGACTGATCACTTCTATAGAATTCCATGGTATGGTGGAAAATTGCAAGATTACGTTATAATACTTTTATTGCATCAAATGGTTGTTTTATGCAACAGAATAGAGTATTCTTATAACTATTGTGTGTATGTTCTACTGAGGATTGGCCTCTGGGAGATAACACTGACAGGAGATAAAACCTAAAGGGGCCGCATTCCAGAGCATGAATTCATGTTTCTGTTCTATATGGTACCAGGGAGAGATGACCCCAGGGCCAGACCCTGGTCTGTACACAAAGATAACTGTTTTTACAGCAGATACTGTCTGCTATGTATTATAAGTGTCTTTCATACAAATCTTAACCTTGTGACCCATTCTATACATCTGTTGTTCATCATGTAGGTTGAAAGGGGTTTATCTTGGCTATAAAATACCTTTGTACTTTTGTCTCGGGGCTCTCAACGTGATTCGTTGACCAGCCATCATTATCGTAGAGCACTCAATCGATTCACTTTATATGTGTGCGTTGTATTGACCTGCTCCCTTATTAATAAGTGATTGAAGATTTAGTTTAAGTATAACTCTGACTTGTGTGATACGTTTGTCTCTCCTCATTTGATAGTGAAGACATTAACCACCACAATGGGCACTCCCACTAAGGCCAACTTTGAATGGTTGATATCTTAGGCTTATATGTGCTGTGTGTGTAATATCTGGGGACGACGTTACACCAAGAAACACGTACCTTGATGGAAGCCCCCAACCTAAAGAAATTCAAAGTGTCTTTCTTCTCGAACCAAGTTCCTCAGTACACAAACACGCACACAACAAAAAACGAATTATTCACATGGTGCTGGGCCCAGTCAGGTCTTTGACACATTCACCAACTCCTCCGCTGAAAGATCAGCCACAAAATGTTGGCCCCATTGTAACAGGTTGTAATCAAGCCCTGGTCTTTAGCATGAAAACAGAAGAGGAATACCCGGTGCAGTAGTCTCAGGTTGGACTACTCTAAATCATCTTGGTTCTGACACATACACACACACTCAAGCTTTACAGGTCTATCAATCCATTTAAATACCTCTCAAACCTTACAGTAACATGTGGATCATGAGAGAACCTTCGTAAATCAGCAGAGCATGAATAGCCTATGTATTGACACTTTATGTAGTGACCTGTAATACTTAATTTGAAATGAGACACCTTTGGTCATTCATAACACATCCATAAAGTCTCTAGATAGCATAACGCTGTACTTACTATAAAGTCACCTTTGGTCATTCATAACACGTACATAAATGCTTGATGATGTAAACAGAAATGTACACTTTACAAAAATAGGAATGAAACATGTAAAGTGTTGGTCCCATGTTTCATGAGCTGAAAACACAAATACCAGAAAAGGTTGTAACATCCCTGTTAGTCAGCATTTCTCCTTTGCCAAGATAATCCATCCACCTGATAGCTGTGGCATGTCAAGAAGCTGATTAAACAGCATGATCATTACACAGGTGGACCTTGTGCTGGGGACAATAAAAATCCACTTTAAAATGTAGTTTTGTCACACAACACAATGCCACAGATGTCTCAAGTTTAGAGGGAGTGTGCAATTGGCATGCTGACTGCAGGAATGTCCACCAGAGCTGTTTCCAGAGAATTTAATGTTCATTTGTCTACCATAAGCTGCCTCCAACGTCATTTTAGAGAATTTGGCAGTACTGTATGTCCAACCGGCCTCACAACCGCAGACCACGTGTCACCTTGCCAGCCCAGGACCTCCACATCCGGCTTCTTCACCTTGCGGGATATTCTGATGGGGGGTGGTGCTGGGCTTGGCTGCCAAGTGGGTGGGCCAATCCCCTCCCAGGCCCACCCATGGCTGCACCCCTGCCCAGTCATGGGAAATCCATAGATTAGGGCCTAATGAATTTATTTAAATTGACTGATTTCCTAATTTAAACTCTTACCCAGTAAAATCTTTGAAATTGTTGCATGTTGCATTTATATTTTTGTTAATTATATTAACACTTAGGCAATTATCACTAACAGCTAAAACAAATAAACATGCAAGACATGTTTAATACATCCATATCCTTTTATTTGTACATTTTTAAATCAATACAAATACATGAAGTTTCAAAAAGTCCAGCAATGCAATTACATTGAACATCACACTGGGCTGTGAATAGTGTAGCTGGTCCCTGAGCTGGTGGATGAATGGTTCTTGGCTCTCTTCCTGCTGGACGTACTCCATGTTGGTTCCAACCTTAAAAGTAGCAACAAAGAAAGTTAGCAGGTCTGTTAGGAAATGCCTTTGTCACACCATCTGGATAAGGGCATGTCTGTGCTGCGCCAGAAACTCTAAATGGGAAGATGGGAAACTCCATTCAATTCATATTATTTTATTCCTATTTAATTTAAAATTCCATGGCGTGACTACAAGACATTGCTGTATCTAGGGGGATTTGTATTTAACTAAGCCTGCTAGCTAGCTACATTTCGGGTAGCTAGAAATTGCGGTGAAGTTACCAGTAGAGTTTTTAGCATCTAAATCTTGGTGGGGTAAAAAAATAATAAACGTTTTTAGATGCATGCCAGAAAAGCCACTACACAACACAACACTAAACAATATATTAAATGCACTATAACGGTGACAATCGGTGCCCACAAACTGTTAGGGCGTACATGAAGCTGTCCGAGCAGAGCTTTCTTTACAGCACCATGGAGTGAATCCTTACCACCGCTACACCTGGCTATCAGTGGAGCCTTGTCTGGCAGCGAAACAGTTCATTCAGCCTAATTTACTGCCTTTTAAAAAACATAGCTGATACGGCTGATTTGCTTAAACAAATGTGTTTTCTACTGACAATTGAGATGTACAAACTATGGGAACGATGAGCAGATAAGAGGCAATCCCTAATTTCGATGAAGGCGTTAATGAGCGCGCAAACACGGGCATAGTCTATGTAACCATTTGTTCAGCACTTTTGAAATGTACAGTGACAGAATTCAGAACATGGGCCGTTCTTACAGTACTCTCCCAGTACACCAAGTCAGAACCGTTGGATAAATAAAGGGGGCATATAAGCAGACAATGAAAGCTTACAGTATTCAATTATTTCATTTCTCTAAAACAGGCTATAGGCTACATGTGCAGCACCAAGTCAGAACATTAGGGTAAGTTATGAGGGGGAAAGGGACCAAATTATTAGGGTGAGGCACATGGGCTACTAACCGCTTACTACACAAAATACACTTAGTATTACTTTCTTAGCAACAGTATATATATCTCCCTGGCATATTACATAATTTATGCAGCAGCATACAAGACATTTTTGGACTCACCTTGTTGTGCTGTGCTCATTCGAACAGGAAGGTGGCGCTGCAGTCGTCATCAAACTTTGTCATTTAAAGTCTGTCATTCTCTGGATTTATGATGCTTTCAAGAAAACTCGGAACTCTGAAAAAAACAAGGTCGAGTCATGATGTCAGTGATCTTTATGTAGGAGCTCTAGAAAGAGGCCTGAGTTCCCGACTTGGAATTCAAAATGTATTTTTCCAGTCGGCGCTTGTTTTTTTCAGAGTTCCCAGTTGTCTTCAACTAACTGAAGTCTGAGTTTTCCCAGTTCCGAGTTTCCAGTTGTTTTGAACGCAGCAGATATATATATATATATATATATAATTTTGCAGACACTTTTATCCAAAGCAAGTTATAGTCATGTGTGAATACATTTTTACTTATGGGTGGTCCCCGGGAATTGAACCCAATATCCTGGCTTTGCAATGCTCTACCAAGACTCATGACAGGGTTATAAAGGCTTTGTGATGCCTCAATTTAATATGATTTATAAGGACTTTATTAAGTGGCACTTATGCCACCCATTAAAAAGCACAGGTATATGTCATATATGATATAGTGGTTTATGTAACATTTTACATTGGTGGTTATGTCACACAGTTATGCTACATTTATGAACCCTTCATAAAGCACGACATATGGTTATAGATGATTTGTAACACATTTATGTAATGTTTATGAAGGCTTTATGAAGGCTTTATGAAGCCTTTATAAGCTGCACGTCATTTAAGCGGGACCAACATTTATATTGAAATACAACTGTGCATCTGGACATGAACCACCGTGTTACTGAGAGTCTAGAAGTGTCTTTCATACTACAGTGCCTAAGGCATTTCAAGAGATTACATTTCACCCACAGCATACTGTAGAGCAGCGTTTCCCAAACTTGGGGTCGCGAGAGAAACTGAAATCAAAAATCTAAAATTGCGCTTTGCAATTAGAACAAGGATTTAAGCTACAAAATATTATGACACCAAAATTGAACGATAAGAACACGTATGTGTCTTCTATTTCCCTCCAAGATGCCCACAAGCAGAGCAGGACTCATTAGACCAGAGTGGGGGGAAAAATAACATAATCAATGATGATACATAATGATTGCCTGATTATCTTCTGAACTTCCCAATACCTTTATGATGCATTTCAGTCACTCCAAACCATACTTACTTCAGATTGAAATACTGTCAAAAGTACTGTCTGACTGATTTGTAATAGACTGTTGTAGACTCAATTTAAAAAGTAAAAGTTGGCCGTTTATTGCATAACTTTATTTTACATGGTGGGCTGGCAAAACATTTTTTATAACAAAATGGGGTTGTGGGCCAAAAAGGTTTAGGGAACCCCTGATGTAGAAGGCACTGACACAACATAAACTCAGCACAAAAAGTGTCCCTTTTTCAGGACCCTGTCTGTCAAAGATAATTCGTAAAAATCCAAATAACTTCATAGATCTTCATTGTATAGGGTATAAACACTGTTTTCCATGCTTGTTCAATGAACCATAAACAATTAATGAACATGCACCTGTGGAATGGTCATTAAGACACTAACAGCTTACAGACTGTAGGCAATTAAGGTCACAGTTATGAAAACTTAGGACACTAAAGAGGCCTTTCTACTGACTCTGAAAAACACCAAAAGAAAGATGCCCAGGGTCCCTGCTCATCTGCGTGAACGTGCCTTAGGCATGCTGCAAGGAGGCATGAGGATGCAGATGTGGCCGGGGCAATACATTGCAATGTCCGTACTGTGAGACTACTAAAACAGAGCTACAGGGAGACAGGACGGACAGCTGATCGTCATCGCAGTGGCAGACCACTTGTAACAACACCTGCACAGGATCGGTACATCCGAACATCACACCTGCGGGACAGGTACAGGATGGAAACAACAACTGCCCGAGTTACACCAGGAGCGCACAATCCTTCCAGCAGTGCTCAGACTGTCCGCAATAGGCTGAGAGAGGCTGGACTGAGGGCTTGTAGGCCTGTTGTAAGGCAGGTCCTCACCAGACATCACCGGCAACAACGTCGCCTATGGGCACAAACCCACCGTCGCTGGACCAGACAGGACTAGCAAAAAGTGCTCTTCACAGACGAGTCGCGGTTTTGACTCACCAGGGGTGATGGTCGGATTCGCGTTTATAGTCTAAGGAATGAGCATTACACTGAGGCCTGTACTCTGGAGCGGGATCGACTTGGAGATGGAGGGTCCGTCATGGTCTGGGGCGGTGTGTCACAGCATCATCGGACTGAGCTTGTTGTCATTGCAGGCAATCTCAACGCTGTGCGTTACAGGGAAGACATCCTCCTCCCTCATGACATGACCCTCCAGCATGACAATGCCACCAGCCATACTGCTCGTTCTGTGCGTGATTTCCTGCAAGACACGAATGTCAGTGTTCTTCCATGGCCAGCGAAGAGCCCGGATCTCAATCCCATTGAGCACATCTGTGACCTGTTTGATCGAAGGGTGAGGGCTATGGCCATCCCCCCCAGAAATGTCCGGTAACTTGCAGGTGCCTTGGTGGAAGAGTAGGGTAACATCTCACAGCAAGAACGGGCAAATTTGTTGCAGTCCATGAGGAGGAGATACACTGCAGTACTTAATGCAGCTGGCCACACCAGATACTGACTGTTACTTTTGATTTTGACCCCCTTTGTTCAGGGACACATTATTCAATTTCTGAAATCGGAGTAGATTGTCACGCCCTGACCTATATGGGTCTGTTTATGTTTCATTTTGGTTGGGTCAGGGTGTGAGTTGGGGTGGCATTCTAGGTTATTTTGTATTTCTATGTTTTGGCTGAGTATGGCTCTCAATCAGGGACAGCTGTCTATCATTGTCTCTGATTGGGAACCATACTTAAGCAGCCCTTTTTCCCTCCAGTGTTGGTGAGAAGTTGACTCTGTTTAGGTGTATGTTGCTGCGACACCGTTTGATCTTCGTTCATTGTTTTGTGTGAGTTGAAGAATTAAATATGTTTTTCTCAACCCGGCACGCTGCGCCTTGGTCGATTAATGAAGATCGTGACATAGATAGCCAGAGCGAATTTACCAGATAGTATGTTTATCAAAAGTTGCAGTGACATTCTATTGAAATGGATACTTGCATAGAGGAGTCTTTTGTTAAGACATGTAGCTAGCTAGCTAGCTAAACAATGGACCATAATCACAACTCATGACGCTACTACCCTGCATGAATCTGCAGGTAGCTAACCGACCAGGTTCTATGGCTATAACTAGTCAAGCAAATGTGTCTGAGATACAAAGAATAAGATCAATCACATAACGTTAGCTAGCAACCCAGCCAGCTAACGTTACACTTGAAAATAAACCACTTTCTGTCAAAATTAAAAACTTGTAATATCTGAAAATGTAGCTAGCTAGACTGTCTTACCCGTATACATCATGGTTGGACGTGTATCCTGTCTGATGCCATGCATGATTGCCCTTAGTTTGAAGATGTAATCCAGACTGGTGTTTTCTCCATGTCCTTAGCTATCATACTCGAATTCCACTGATTTCAAAACTCTCGCCTCCAGAAAGTGGAGAGCATACACATAATGCTAGTTAGCAAGCCAACCAGCTAACGTTAGCTAGCTAACAGTACACTTTAACTTGACAATATGTTTATGCAGTTTTACTATGCAATAAAAGAAAATTAAAGGCGCGTTCGACACAATTACCTAAACATACTGACCAGCTCCAATAGACAGATGCGTGCAAAATGGCAGACCAATCCAAACTCATCTCTTGGCATGTCCAGCCTACTCATTATCTCAGCCAAATATGACTAGCGGGAAGGTTGCTCACTTTTTTTGTGGCTAAACCAACTAGGCTCGTTTTTTAACAATGTTATTCATATTTACAGATGGCATACAAGTTTGATATTAAGTCACATGAAAGGTCACATGTTTGAGAAGGCATTGTAAATTGTAAATAAGAATTTGTTCTTCACTAACTTGCCTAGTAGGTAGCCTAGGGGGCGGCAGGTAGCCTAGGGGGCGGCAGGTAGCCTAGGGGTTAGAGTGTTGGGCCAGTAACCAAAAGGCATTGTCTACCTCGGAGCGAGCATAGAATGTGTTAAGTTCGTCTGGGAGGGAGGCTTCAGTGGGCACCACACAGCTGGATTTACCTTTGTAGTCTGTAGTCCTTGCCACATGCGTCGCAAGTCGGATTTGTCTAACATCAATTCAAGTATGAGTCTGTATTGTCTTTTTGGGTCCCTAATGGATTTGCGTAGCTCGTACACATTTAAAGTTCGTACACACGTACGTACATATGTTGTGAAATCTGTTATGAATGTATTGCAATGTTTTACAGCAGCTAATGGGGATCCATAATAAATACAAATACCTGCTTGCCTTGTATGTCTAGATTATTGTTGTGGGTACAAAATTCATCATAATGAAGGCTGTTACTGATTCATCCTAGAAGGACAACTCCTCAGTAAAAGGCACACGAGAGCCCGCTTGGAGTTTGCCAAAAGGCAACCAAAGACTCTCAGACCACGAGAAACAAGAAGTGCTGAATAAAGGGTCTGAATACTTATGTAAATGTGATATTTCCGTTTTTCTTATTTTATACATTTGCAAAAATAAAAAATAAACAGTTTTTGGTTTGTAATTATGGGTTTATGTGTGTAGATTGATGAGGATAAAAAACGATTTAATACATTTTAGAATAAGGCTGTAACTTAACAAAATTTAGAAAAAGTCATGGGGTCTGAATACTTTCCTAACGCACTGTATATTTCTTAATGTTGATGGATGAGTCCTGGGTGGATGAATCGGTGCCGGGTTGGTTCGTCTGGGAGTCGAGGCAACAGGCAGGGCACTCTGGCGTCACCCCAGGTGAGTCTGCACCACTCTCATCCAGAGTCCTCTGTTGTTCACCTGTTTGTACCTGTTTGTTTTCCAGAGTTTTCCTCTCATTCCCAGCATAAGGCGCTCGTCGATTCAGGCGCGGCTGGGAATTTTATCGACAGAGCGTTCGCCCTTAGTTTGGGGATCCCCATTATTCCTGTGGTTAGACCTTTCCCGGTACACGCTCTGGATAGTCGACCATTAGGGTCCGGGCTAATCAGGGAAGCCACCATCTCCCTGGCCTTGGTGATGCAGGGGGTTCAAGAGGAATCAGTCTCTTTCTCATGGACTCTCCTGTGTTTCCTGTGGTACTAGGCTTTCCCTGGTTAGCTCGTCATGATCCCACCATTTCATGGCAACAGAGGGCTCTCAAGGGGTGGTCGCGAGAGTGCTCAGGGAGGTGTGTAGGGGTTTCCGTTGGTGCTACCACGGTGGAAAGTCCAGACCAGGTCTCCACCGTGCGCATCCCCCCAGAATATGCCGTTTTGGCTCTCGCCTTCTGTAAGAAGAAGGCGACTCAATTACCACCCCATCGACAGGGGGATTGTGCAATAAATCTCCAGGTAGACGCTGCAGGAGTCACGTGTATCCCCTATCGCAAGCGGAGACGGCGGCTATAGAGACATATGTCTCTGAATCCCTGTGCCAGGGGTAAATTCGTCCCTCCACTTCACCCGCCTCCTCGAGTTTCTTTTTTGTGAAGGAGGGAGGTCTGCACCCGTGCATTGACTATCGAGGTCTCAATCCAATCACGGTGAGGTACAGTTACCCGCTACTTATCATTGCTTCGGCGATTGAGTCCATGCATGGGGCGTGCTTCTTCACTAAACTGGATCTCAGGAGCGCGTACAACCTGGTGCGTATCCGGGAGGGAGACGAGTGGAAGACGGCATTTAGTACCACCTCAGGCCACTATGAGTACCTCGTCATGCCGTACAGGTTGATGAATGCTCCATCAGTCTTCCAATCCTTTGTAGATTGGATCCGTTCAGAGACCTGCACGGGCAGGGTGTAGTGGTGTATATCGATGACATTCTGATATACTCCGCTACAGGCGCCGAGCATGTGTCCTTGGTGCGCAGGGTACTTGGACGACTGTTGGAGCATGACCTGTGCGTCAAGGCTGAGAAATGCTTGTTCTTTCAGCAGGCAGTTTCTTTCCTAAGGTATCGCATTTCCACATTAGGGGTGGAGATGGAGTGACCGCATTTTAGCCGTGCGTAATTGGCCGACTCCCACCACGGTAAAGGAGGTGCAGCGATTTTTAGGGTTTGCCAATTACTACCGGAGATTTATAAGGGGTTTTGGCCAGGTAGCTGCTGCCGTTACCTCACTGCTGAAGGGGGGTTTTGTACGTCTGCAGTGGTCGGTTGAGGCGGACAGGGCTTTTGGGCACCTAAGAGCTCTGTTTACCTCGGCTCCCGTGCTGGCTCATTCGGATCCCTCTTTGGCATTCATAGTGGAGGTGGACGCGCGTCCGAGGCTGGGAAAATAGCTATGCTCTCTCAGCGTTCGGGTACGCCACCGAAGCTCCGCCCCGTGCTTTCTTCTCGAAGAAGCTCAGCTCGGCGGAGCGGAACTATGATGTGGGAGACCGGGAGTTGTTGGCTGTGGTTAAGGCTCTGAAGGCGTGGAGACATTGGCTTGAGGGGGCTAAACACCCTTTCCTCATTTGGACTGACCACCGCAACCTGGAGTACATCCGGGCAGCGAAGAGACTGAATCCTCATCAGGAAAGGTGGGCCATGTTCTTTACCCGTTTTGTGTTTAGCCTGTCCTACAGACCAGGTTCCCAGAATGTGAAGGCAGACGCACTGTCCCGGCTGTATGACACAGAGGAGCGGCCCATGGATCAGACTCCCATTCTCCCGGCCTCCTGCCTGGTAGCGCCGGTCGTGTGGGAGCTGGACGCGGACATTGAGCAGGCGTTGCGTACAGAGCCCGCTCCCCTCCAGTGTCCCGTCGGCCGTCTGTACGTCCCGTCTACAAGTTGATCTATTGGGCCCACACGTCACCCTCCTCTGGTCATCCGGGGATCGGCCGGACAGTGCGCTGTCTGACTGGGAAGTACTGGTGGCCCACCTTGGCAAAGGACGTGAGGGTTTATGTTTCCTCCTGCTCGGTGTGTGCCCAGTGTAAGGCTCCTAGACACCTGCCCAGAGGTAAGCTACATCCCTTACCCGTTCCACAACGACCTTGGTCACACCTGTCGGTGGATTTTTTGACCGATCTTCCTCCTTCACAGGGAAACACCACGATCCTGGTTGTTGTGGATCGTTTCTCCAAGTCCTGTCGTCTCCTCCCTCTACCCGGTCTCCCTACGGCCCTACAAACTGCAGAGGATATAGTGTCTGATCGGGTTCCCCAGTTCACTTCGAAAGTCTGGAGGGCTTTCATGGAACGTCTGGGGGTCTCGATCATCCTCACCTCAGGTTTCCACCCCGAGAGTAATGGGAAGGTGGAAAGAGTGAACCAGGATGTGGGCAGGTTTCTGCGGTCCTACTGCCAGGACCGGCCGGGGGAGTGGGCGGCATTAGTGCCCTGGGCAGAGATGGCACAGAACTCGCTCCGCCACTCATCCACTAACCTCTCCCCCTTTCAGTGTGTATTGGGCTATCAACCGGTTCTGGCACCGTGGCATCAGAGTCAGACCGAGGCTCCTGCTGTGGACGAGTGGTTCAGGCGCGCGGAGGAGACATGAAAGCTGCCCATGGTCACCTCCAGCAGGCCGCGCTGCGCCAAAAGACCAGCGCGGACCGTCACCGCAGTGAGACTGGCTCTTGACCCAAAACCTGCCCCTCCGCCTGCCCTGCCGGAAGCTGGGTCCGCTGTTTGTGGGGCCATTTAAAGTCCTGAGGAGAGTGAATGAGGTGTGTTACAGGTTACAGCTTTCTCCCGATTCCCATATTAACCCCTCATTCCATGTGTCTCTCCTCAGGCCGGTGGTGGTTGGTCCGCTCCAGGAATCTGAGGTGCGGGAGTTTCCTCCGCCCCCTCTGGACATCGAGGGGGTCCCGGCGTACTCTGTTCGTTCCATCCTGGATTCGAGGCGTTGGGCGGGGGGCCTTCAGTACCTCGTGGAGTGGGAGGGGTACGGTCCGGAGGAGAAGTGCTGGGTTCCGGTGGCGGATGTGTTGGACCCTGAACTGCTGCGGGAGTTCCACCGTCGCCGGCCGGATCGCCCTGCGCCTCGCCCTCCGGTTCGTCCCCGAGGCCGGTGTCGGTGCGCCCGCTGGAGCCGCGCGTCAAGGGGGGGGTACTGGCCACGTTCGGCGGTCGACGTCACCGGCTTTCTAGCCATCGCCGCTCCATTTGTTCATTGTTACATTTGTTTTTGTCTTGTTCCCTGCACACCTGGTTTGCATTCCCTAATCACACTGCATGTATTTATTCCTCTGTTCCCCATGATGTCGTTGTGTGGAATTGTTCTATGTTTCGTGTTTTGTGTGACGAGCCAGGCTGGGTTTTCTAACGGGTACCGTGTTCACCCGGAGTATTTTGTATTGTTAAATGTTTTTGCAATTTCTGTGACTTTGTCGTGCTTTACACTTTTGCTTTTGGCTGGAGGTGTGTTTTGATGCAGTTGCGTTTATTCTGTTTGCTTCTGCCATTAAAGTGTGTGCCTGTACAATACTCTCCGCTCTCCTGCACCTGACTTCTACCCCAGTAGCGAACAACCTGACAGTATTGGTCATTCAAATGTATAGTGTGCAACAATGTTACATTTAAGGTGTGATAGCACTAGCCTATATTGAATTTACCTTGATATGGTTTTTGCCAGCTGAGGGTAGCTCCTTTTGGGATGTCCAGGCCTACCTTATGCTGCGTTTGTAACCAAGTGGGAAGTGGAATTTACCAGTTGTGAAGTCGTAAATACCAGTCGGATGCATTCACATGCTTGAACCTGTTGAGAAACGCTGATTGGCTAATGGCCAACAATCTTCATAAACCAAACTAGAAGTACTGCTGTCATGCTTGTAAACAAATGAGTTTCCTACTAGTAATTACCAGTTGGAGGGCTGTTCAAGTGGATTTTTTCCCAATCGAATGTGGTAAATTTCCAATTCCCACTTGGTTACAAATGACGACTTATACTCAGTGGTTATATTTACATAAATGATATAGGCCAGTAGGCATTTTGCCTTTTGTGCTCCAGTGGAGTATTGGTATTTTGGCCAAGTAGGCCTAAGCTACGATCGTATTTCAAGTCAAGTATTTCATTTTTCGCCATTTCTATATTACATTTCAAGTTTCAACTTTATTTGTCCCAGAGGGCAATTGGTTTTGCAGCAGGTGAGACATAAAAACATATAAAATCACAATGATAGACAATGACGACAACACAATGATACTGAATACAATCGCCCAGTTCATTAGTCATGGGCTGACAGCCATTAATATAGATGTATACAATACTATCAACACTAGCATTTACAGCAGCACAAAAAACAATAGTAGGCCTACAAAGAACGTGCACTTTGTACATTCTAAAATCATCCCTTCAACATCGTCATCAAGAATATGCTGACCAAAAATACATAACACGCCATGTCACCATCATCAACATCATCATGGTAATCCCCCGGTCATTAGGACAGACTAGCAAACTTCCTCATCTTCACTGTATTCTCCAGGAACAGGGCTGGAGTGCCCTGGTAGTGGGTCGGCACAGTCAGACATGATGGCTTTGGCCTTCTCCAGTCTTCTCTATAACCTGCACTGTAAATAAATACCACCTATTTTGCACTTGATCAACTAAACAGTCTGCCGGGCCCCTCATTCTATTTCCCTTTTCTAGTCACCTAAATGATAAACGATGGTTCCTCCTTTAAAAGTTGAGCTTACACCGTGGGACTTAGAGGTACCCAGCGTCATGGCGTCATTGCTCCAGACCACCACAAGGGGGAGTTAGAGCACTCATAATGCATTTGGGTCCCAAGGTTTTTATATGACCAATCAAATCGAGTGGTTCCAATTTGACCCATAACTGGTGACTTTCTTCAGCAAAGATGGCTGACAGAACGTTAAGGGGGAAGCAAATGTAAGAAATAATGTCTGTCACGATCGTCATGATAAAGGGACCAAGGCACAGCGTTTATGTCGAGTGAAACGTCAAAAACAATTAATGAAAACAATTGATTGGACCAAACGTGGCGCTCACTTTGCACTAACAAGAAACAATATCCCACAAAAACAGGTGGGAAAGGAACACACTAAGTATGATCTCCAATTAGAGGTAACGAAAAACAGCTGCCTCTAATTGGGAACCATACACAACAACAAAATAGAACTAAAACAACTAGAACACCCTCTAGTCACGTCCTGACCAAAACACCATAGAGAACCCCGAGGGCTCTCTATAGCCAGGATGTGACAACGTCATAACGAGTCAAGCAAAAAATGTACAATTGAGAGGAATATGTTAGTTAATGTAGAGACAAACTATTGTGCATATTTTTTGTCATAAAGTTAATTTATGAAACTCGCTATTTAGCAAGTTAGCTGACTAGCTATTATTAGCCAGCTAGCAAGCTGGTGTAATGACATGAGTATGACATTGTAATTCGTGTTGTTTCATGTTTTAGGGACTCCTGAGAAAGCCAGCAAACCAGGCTGTCATCTTGGGAAACAGTGGCTGTAAAGAATCTAGCTAGTGAAAGCATTTACTGCAAATTGAATCTACAATTGTGTAAGCTTGCCTTGCAGTGCAGTTGAAGTAACATAGCTAGCTAACTATTTACTTGCTTATTGTGTAGTGGAGGATAAAAATAACTGTATGCCTATGGATGTGTAGCTAGCTACAGTATTAAGCCGATCTGTGTATGGACCCTAAAACGTTAGGTTCTGAACTAATATTCATACCATCTATGAACCTCAGCTGTCATAGTTGTATATATATATAATAACTTTATTGTGCCAAGGATGCAAGTCCTATATACATGTACTGTAGCTATTACCACACATGAGATCCCCACATTGTAGCCTGTACATTGAATATATTCACTGATCATGTACTCTTCCTTGGCAAATAAAGGTGTGGTTCAGGTATGAATCTCTGTGAGACATTCTTTTTCAGCCATATCCAATACCAGGTGTATCAAACTTCGTTCATTGAATGATGCTGTGTCTACATGTATGTATTACAATTATACACTTCAACAGTGTTTACCACTCCTGCTCCTGGAACATCAATGATTACACATTGTAACTATGCAATAGACTAGAAACATGATTTAAGTAAAAGCTGATTTGTAATTCTTATTTTTACTATTTTCTACATTGTAGAATAATAGTGAAGACATCACAACTATGAAATAACACATATGGAATCAGTTAAGAACAAATTCTTATTTACAAATTCTTATCGTCCCGTCCGTACGACACAGGTAGTCTTTAGCTAAATAGCCCAGTACTGTACTGCTGGCCGTCACGTTTTACAGCGCCATATTTTCCGTTCCATCCTAACAGAAACCCAGAGGGTTTTTTATTTCATGGAATAGAAACACCATAATATTAATCACATGAATTAAGCAAGTACCAGTCAAAAGGTTGGACACACCAACTCATTCCAGCATTTTTCTTTATATATTTTTATATATATATTTTCTACATTGTAGAATAATAGTGAAGACATCACAACTATGAAATATCACATATAGAATCAGTCAACAAATTCTTATTTACAAGGACAGCCTACTCATTCCTCCCGGTCGGGGTATTTACCCCAGTCTCCCGTATGCCCTCCCCATCTCTGGTAATGCCAATATGGAAGACTATCAAATGCTTCTCAAAGATGCCCTCTGGTGGTCAAACTAGCACTAACTTGCAGTAACAGAAAAAATGGCTGACAATTAAATGACGTGCCACAGAATACTGCAGCAGCACGCAGGGAGTGCTGCAGTATGACACAACTTTTAAAGGAGGAACCACTATGTATATATATTTTTTTAAATTGAACCTTTATTTAACTAGGAAAGTCACTTAAGAACAAATTTGTATTTACAATGACGGCCTACACCAGCCAAATCCAGATGACGCTGGGCCAATTGTGCGCCACCCTACGGGACTCCCAATCACAGCCGGTTGTGATACAGCCTGGAATCAAACCAGGGTGTCTGTAGTGATGCCTAAAGCACTGAGATGCAGTGCCTTAGACCACTGCACCACTCGGGAGCCCTAAAAGGTGAGGTGATCCGGAAATATGGACGAGTACAAACCTCAGAAAGTCAATCAAAGAGGCAAAAGGCAGGTCAGGGATAAAGTGGAGTCATAATTCAATGGCACAGACATGAGATGCATGATTATAAAGGGAAAAGCAGCTGCGTCATGAACACCAACAACATTGAGCCTCCGAACCGGGCCCCCGCTGCTCAGGAGGATTGTGGGCTCTCGATCTCTGTAGCCGACGTGAGTAAGAAATTCAAGCATTAACTTTCGCAAGGTTGCCGGCCCGGACGGGATCCCTAGCCGTGTCTTCAGAGCATGAAGACCAGCTGGCGGTAGTGTTTAAGGACATATTAAATCTCTCTCTATCCCAGTCTGTTGCCCTACATGCTTCAAGATGTCCACCATTGTTCCTGTACCCAAGCAAGCTAAGGTAACTGAAGTAAATGACTATTGCCCTGTAGCACTCACTTCTGTCATTATGAAGTACTTTGAGAGGCTAGCAAAGGACCATATCACCTCCACCTTACCCGACTCCCTAGACACCCTACAATTTGCATAGCACCCCAACAGATCCACGGACAACACAACTGGCATTGCACTACACACTGCCCTATCCCACCTAGACAAGAGCAATACATATGTGAGAATGCTGTTCATCAACTACAGCTCAGCCTTCAACACCATAGTGTCCCCCAAGCTTGACACTAAGCTCAGGGTCCGGGTCTGAAATCATCCCTGTGCAACTTTCTGTCAGGCCTACTTTCTGTTTCATCCACCTCGCTGATCCTCAACACGGTGCCCCTCAGGGGTGCGTGCTTAGCCCCCTCCTGTACTTCCTGTTCACCGCATACTGCGCAGGACTCCATCTCAATCATCAAGTTTGCTGACAACATCACAGGGGTAGGCCTGATCACCAACAATGACAAAACAGCCTACAGGGAGGAGGTTAGAGCCCTGGCAGAGTGGTGCCAGGAAAATAACCTCTCCCTCAACGTCAACAAAACCAGGGAGCTGATCATGAACTACAGGAGACAGATCAGAGAGCACGCCCCCATCCACATCAACAGGCCACAGTGGGGAGGGTCAAAAGCTTAAAGTTCCTCAGCGTGCATGTCACAGAGGACCTGAATAAGACCCACCATTGAAAGCACTCTGTCGGGCTGCATCACCGCCTGGTACGGCAACTGTACCATCCTCAACCGCATGGCTCTTCAAAGGGTGGTGCGGTCAGTCCAGTACACCATGGGGGGCACGCTGCCTGCCCTCCAGGACATTTACAGCACTCTGTGCCTAGTTAAATAAAGGTAAAAAAATAAACAATAAGGAAGGCCAAGAGGATCATTAAGGACTTCAGCCACCCGGGCTATAGATAGTTCACTCTATTACTGTCTGGCACAGGGTACAAGTGCATCAGAGCCATGACCAAGAGGCTTGGAAACAGCTTTTATCACCAGGCCATCAGACTGTTGAACAGTCATCACTAGCCGCTTACCTGCCCGGTACTCTGTCCTGCACCTTAGACTTTTTTCCCCACACAGTTCCACACACACACACACACACCTCATACACACGCAGACTCCAACTCACATACAGTACCAGTCAAAAGTTTGGACAAACCTACTCATTCAAGGGTTTTTCTTTATTTTTACTATTTTCTACATTGTGGAATAATTAGCGAAGACATCAAAACTATGAAATGACACACATGGAATCGTGTAGAAACCAAAAAAGTGTGAAACGAAGATTCTTCAAAGTAGCCACTCTTTGTCTCGATGACAGCTTTGCACACTCTTGGCATTCTCAACAAGCTTCACCTGGAATTATTTTCTAACAGTCTTGAAGGAGTTCCCACATATGCTGAGCACTTGCTGGCTGCTTTTCCTTCACTCTGCTGTTCAACTCATCCCAAACCATCTCAAATGGGTTGAGGTCGGGTGATTGTGGAGGTGAGGTCATCTGATGCAGCACTCCATCACTCTCCTTTTTGGTAAAATAGCCCTTACACAGCCTGGAGTTGTGTTGGGTCATTGTCCTGTTGAAAACAAATGATAGTCCCACTAAGCGCAAACCAGATGGGATTTGCGTATCGCTGCAGAATGCTGTGGTCATCATACTGGTTAAGTGTTCCTTGAATTCTAAATACATCACAGACAGTGTCACCAGCAAAGCACCCCCACACCATCACACCTCCTCCTCCATGCTCACACACATGCAGAGATCATCTGTTCAACCGATCTCCGTATCTCACAAAGACACGGCGGTTGGAACCAAAAATCGGACATTATTACTCATCAGACCAAAGGACAGATTTCTACCGGTCTAATGTCCATTGCTCGTGTTTCTTGGCCCAAGCAAGTCTCTTCTTCTTATTGGTGTCCTTTAGTAGTGGTTTCTTTGCAGCAATTCGACCATGAAGGCCTGATTCACGCAGTCTCCTCTGAACAATTGATGTTGACATGTGTCTGTTACTTGAACTCTGTGAAGCATTTATTTGAGATGCAATCTGAGGTGCAGTTAACTCTAATGAACTTATCCTCTTCAGCAAAGGTAACTCTGGGTCTTCCTTTCCTGTGGCGGTCCTCATGAGAGCCAGTTTCATCATAGTGCTTGATGGTTTTTGCAAGTTATTGACTTTACGGTTTGTCCTAACCCTCCTGTTGTGTTCGTTTCATGTTAATTAGTTCTGTGTTTCCGGTACAAAATGACCTCCCCATTGTAGCTGATTATAAATCCATACTAATACATATATTATCACCTAATCTTTTTATCAACTTAAGTTATTGTCAACATTACAAGTTTTGAACTTCTATTTGCTATTTATGTCCTGTAGGCCTCATTGACCTGAGCTCATACAACTCGTTTTTGAGTAAAAAATGAATAATGTATGAATTATTTTGACTATAACAAATACCCAGCTGAAACATATTGTGCTATTTATCACAGACTACTTTGTGTCAAAGTTTAACAAGGACATTTGCTTTGAAACTATAACACATTTTTAAATAGTGGCAGGATTTATGTCATCAACCCGGGATATGGCATATCTCGTTTGCCCTGTGGTCATCCTGATAACATTTTCAGCTGAAAGCCGACCTCTCCTCTCAGGTGGGGATGAAGACCAGGACAAATTCCCATTCTTTGACCAGAATGTAACAACAACCTCAGCAGGGCCCTCTTCCTCATCACTGGATTGTTCCACATCGGATGTCTCTTGATGTGGATCATATTCTGTGTTGTCTTCAACACACTTCCTCTTCTACAGTGGGGCAAAAAAGTATTTAGTCAGCCACCAATTGTGCAAGTTCTCCAACTTAAAAAGATGAGAGAGGCCTGTAATTTTCATCATAGGTACACTTCAACTATGACAGACGAAATGAGAAAAAGAAATCCAGAAAATCACATTGTAGGATTTTTAATTTATTTATTTGCAAATTATGGTGGAAAATAAGTATTTGGTCAATAACAAAAGTTTATCTCAATACTTTGTTATATACCCTTTGTTGGCAATGACAGAGGTCAAACGTTTTCTGTAAGTCTTCACAAGGTTTTCACACACTGTTGCTGGTATTTTGGCCCATTCCTCCATGCAGATCTCCTCTAGAGCAGTGATGTTTTGGGGCTGTCGCTGGGCAACACGGACTTTCAACTCCTCCAAAGATTTTCTATGGGGTTGAGATCTGGTGACTGGCTAGGCCACTCCAGGACCTTGAAATGCTTCTTACGGCCACTCCTTCGTTGCCAGGGCGGTGTGTTTGGGATCATTGTCATGCTGAAAGACCCAGCCACGTTTCATCTTCAATGCCCTTGCTGATGGAAGGAGGTTTTCACTCAAAATCTCACGATACATGGCCCCATTCATTCTTTCCTTTACACGGATCAGTCAGTCCTGGTCCCTTTGCAGAAAAACAGCCCCAAAGCATGATGTTTCCACCCCATGCTTCACAGTAGGTATGGTGTTCTTTGGATGCAACTCAGCATTCTTTGTCCTCCAAACACGACGAGTTGAGTTTTTACCAAAAAGTTCTATTTTGGTTTCATCTGACCATATGACATTCTCCCAATCCTCATCTGGATCATCCAAATGCTCTCTAGCAAACTTCAGACGGGCCTGAACATGTACTGGCTTAAGCAGGGGGACACGTCTGGCACTGCAGGATTTGAGTCCCTGGCGGCGTAGTGTGTTACTGATGGTAGGCTTTGTTACTTTGGTCCCAGCTCTCTGCAGGTCATTCACTAGGTCCCCCGTGTGGTTCTGGGATTTTTGCTCACCGTTCTTGTGATCATTTTGACCCCACGGGTGAGATCTTGCGTGGAGCCCCAGATCGAGGAAGATTATCAGTGGTCTTGTATGTCTTCCATTTCCTAATAATTGCTCCCACAGTTGATTTCTTCAAACCAAGCTGCTTACCTATTGCAGATTCAGTCTTCCCAACCTGGTGCAGGTCTACAATTTTGTTTCTGGTGTCCTTTGACAGCTCTTTGGTCTTGGCCATAGTGGAGTTTGGAGTGTGACTGTTTGAGGTTGTGGACAGGTGTCTTTTATACTGATAACAAGTTCAAACAGGTGCCATTAATACAGGTAACGAGTGGAGGACAGAGGAGCCTCTTAAAGAAGAAGTTACAGGTCTGTGAGAGCCAGAAATCTTGCTTGTTTGTATGTGACCAAATACTTATTTTCCACCATAATTTGCAAATAAATTCATAAAAAATCCTACAATGTGATTTTCTGGATTTTTTTTCCTCATTTTGTCTGTCATAGTTTAAGTGTACCTATGATGAAAATTACAGGCCTCTCTCATCTTTTTAAGTGAGAGAACTTGCACAATTGGTGGCTGACTAAATACTTTTTTGCCCCACTGTAATGCATCTTCACTGTCAGTTTCTTGGCCTCTCTCCTCCTTGCCAGTGTCATGATCAAAGATATGATCAAGAGCTTCACATGCAGTACAGTATATCGTTTGGTCATTATGCTGCCACAGAATGAATTGTGAGCAAGGCCTCAAATAAGCTTTATATACCAGAGCTTCGAGAAAAGTTCTATATATTGTTCAAACAATATTGTGATTGTTTGTAAGAATGCCAACAGGTGTGGTTCCCGTGGGGGAAAGGTTCCCGTTGGGGTTGCCATGGAAGCCAAGAAGGGGAGTGAGGTGTGTGTGTGCTCAAACACACATGCATGTGGTGGTCTGGGAGAGGAAGTGTGTCCATCTGATGAATGGGCATGTGCCTGAACTCAATTTTATACACTAATTGTAGTCAAACCCATTCATTTCTAATGACTGGTAATTTTTGACCGGGGGAACACCACAGGTGTACAAAAGTTAAACAAAACACCCGAGATTTTATGAAAATCATCAAAATGCATTTTGTGTGTTCAGATGCCCTGTGTGGACAAAGTCATGGAACCTTATGACAATCAGATTAAATGAACTACATTTTTCAGAGAGAAAACTTGTCAATCGGTCCAATTCGACCGGAACACAGCAGGAGGGTTAAAGTAATGATGGACTGTGTTTTCTCTCTTTGCTTATTTGAGCTGTTCTTGCCATAATATTGACTTGGTGTTTTGCCAAAGAGAGCCATCTTCTGTATACCACCCATACCTTGTCACCACTCAACTGATTGGCTCAAATGCATTAAGAAGGAAAGAAATTCCACAAATGAACTTTTAACACGGCACACCTGTTTAATTGAAATGCATTCCAGGTGACTACCCCATGAAGCTGGTTGAGAGAATGCCAAGAGTGTGCAAAGCTGTCATCAAGGCGAAGAATCTCAAATCTCAAATATATTTTGATTTGTTTAACACTTTTTTGGTTACTACATGACTTCATATGTGTTACTTCATAGTTAAAATGTAGAAATGTACAATGTAGAAAATAGTCAAAATAAGGAAAACTCTTGAATGAGTAGGTGCGTTCAAACTTTTGACTGCTACTGTACACTAACACACACAAATACAATTTGATTTGACATATATGCCCATACTCGCAAACATATGCAGACACACACTCACACCCACACGCACACAGCCAATGCTGCTGTCCCATGTATATGGAGACATTAAACACTGGACACTTCCTGTTTCTTTAATACTGTTCTTCACACTGTGTTTATATCCAAAGACGTGGATGTTGATTATGGCAGCCCCCCCGCAACTCTCTGATTCAGAGGGGTTGGGTTAAATGCGGAAGACACATTTCAGTTGAATGCATTCAGTTGTACAACTGACTAGGTATCCCCTTTTCCCTTTATGCTGGTTTCTCAACATAGCTCTTTAATATATATTCTACGGTATATTGCATGTTTGATACACTGTTTATACAAACTGTGTATTTATATACTAGATTCTTGACATAGCTCATTCTAATATATACACTACTGTATATATAATTTTTAGTATACATTTTCGGTGTATATATGCATATACTGTATTTGGATTACTGATACACAGTTACTAATTGGATTCGTTCTAACGTTTCTTGATTTTGTATTTGTAGTTTTTGATGATTTGTGTACTTGTTTGACATTTTACTGCACTGTTAGGAGGTAGTAAGATAAGCATTTCGCAGCCATGACATTTGCTAAACTGTGTACGCGACAAGTAAACTTCGATTTGATGTAATAGCGTCTCAAGCTGGACCATGATGCTGCTCGTCGAATTGTGCGACTCGACGCGATCCCCCCTGCGACTGAAAATCCTCATTACAGGTCAGAGAAGAAGAATTCAGTAAACATCCCAAACGTCACTTCCGGTTATTATTTTGACAGCAAAACACTGCAACATTTTGCAATACTAATCTCTGGTCCCCATTATATGTGTATTTTAACAACTTTTGTGTTTTTTTGCTTCACATTTATTAGCTTATTTTACTTGTGCGGTGAAATTGACAATATTCGGAAAGAGATCAGTCTTCTGCTTCTAGCTAGCAGAAGATGAAGGTGAGTAGGGGGGATTTTGTTGTTGTTGAAATCGGAAGCTAACGTTAATTAGTTTGAAATGTATTGTGTGGAAATCTGTGCTGTTCTCATTCAAGATCAATAAAACATCATTTTTATTGCAAATTTATTGCAGACCTATCACATAATTGTACAAATGTTGGCGTCATACACAGAAGAAAATGCACATCGGGTAGCTACGACATCACTAGAGTCCCTCCCCCTGCATAGCGTTCTACAGTAGCTAGTAGTGATGCTCTTTCAGTGAAAAACAAGAACCTGTTTGCTCCGTATGTAGTGACTTCACTGCTGCAGAACATGTTGCTGGTTACTTTGTGTACAGAAGCATGATACACAATAGCCACTTTGACATGATGCTGTCACATTATTCCAGCTGCCTCTATTGTCTGGCCAATGATGTGTGTCAGTGTAATAGGATACTTGTTTTTGCCTAGAGCCACCTCATCATTCTTTATTCAATTATTTTATATTATTTTAAATGTTTATATCAAACATAAAGTCTTGATATTACGTTTTTTTTTTTTTTTAGCTTTCTTATACAACATTTATTTATTTCATCCCTGTACTATCACCATAGACACTGCATACTATTGTTTATGTTGTATGAATGATGTCCTCATCTGAACTGGTAAATGCAACTATATGATATATAACAGTCCAATATAATATTCTGTATTCAGTTAGTCCTATGTGGATGCAATTCTCACACTGTCTTGTCTTGTCCTGTAGGTCCCTAGCGATGAAAATGAGGTGGTGGAGGAAGGCAGTAGCAGTTCAACACCAGTAGACAACTCCAACAACGAGGAAATTCCACCTTATCTACGCGAAGAACCTCCCGAAGGTAGTAACATGGTCTTCTTGTTCATATCCAGGTTTCAGTTTAAGTTTACTATCGAAATATTGAAAAAGTTGATTGTGTGTTTTCGTCTTGGTGAACATTAGAAACATGGGATATTATTTATATTCAATCTCTGACACTGATGTTTTATAGCGATATAGCTTACATTAGGGGTCTCCAAACCTGTTCCTGGAGAGCTACCCTCCTGTAAGTTTTCATTCCAACCCCAGTTTTAACTTAACTTGATTCAGTTTACCAACCGGATAATTATTAGAATCCGGTGAGCTAGATTAGGGTTGGAGCGAAAACCTACAGGACAGTAGCTTTCCAGGAACAGGGTTGGAGAGCCCTGGCTTACATGAATGAATGTCCACTCTTTAACGGCTGTAACAATAGTTTGTATTTGCTCAGAGAGGGCGTCCATCTGTAGGTTGGAAACAGTCAAGTCATCGCCTCTGTCATTCAGCCTGTGGTCATGGGTATCGATTTGATCATACAGTATCTGATGATGCAGTGTGGCCTAGTGGCCTGTAGAGGGGCATATTGGCCAACAGAAGGTTTTGATCATCATTTAATGTAAGAACATAAAAACAGTAGGTGGCAGTGAAACCATATCCTAAGATCTAGGCGCTATCTGTGATGTGTGGTGCTTATACAGGCAACACATATAAGGTTATTAGTCATTACTTCACATTTCAAATTTACCCCCTAATTCAACCAATTTGTCTGCACTAGAACCATGTGTTCCTAAGCGCACAGCATGAGGTATTTGAACCCAGGTCTGCTGTTAAGATGAAGACATACATCTTTCCTTCACACTGAGGCCTTCCACACTCTCGTCCCGACACATTGCATCAATCATACCTAGCCCTGTTGTGCCTGTTAATATCCAACTTCAATGGAAAGAAATGTGGTCCTTATTCACCTCATCGAGGTGAAAAGTGTATTGGTCCTAGTGCAAAAAAAGCTTGTATCCGTTAGTACATTTTAGGAAACATACAATGGAATATGAATATAAACTCTGCCTTCATCTTGTTTTTGAGAGAAGTATTATGCCTCTCTTTTTTTAATGTAATATATGGACACTACACAACAACTAGATTATGTTCATTCTCTCCATGGAAAAGAAAGCGACGCTATTTTTGGCCAAGGACTGTAAATAACTGCAATCTGACTCACCAAAGCATTTACTACGGCATATTTGAAACAATAATTAGAACAGTAAAAATGTATATTTTGTCATACCCATGGTATACGATCTGATATACAGTACCATGGCTTTCAACCAATCACAATTCAGGGCTCGAACCACCCAGTTTATAATATTGCTTTTGGCTTTCATCCTATGTTTGAAAGTAGTGCATTGCATGCCAGCTGTTATGAGCTTGGCATGGGTATTTTAATTGCAAGTTCCTGTACATGCCTGGTACGTTAACTAGGCTACTTTATATCCCTATAGTTACCTTGTGAATAGCCTATGTGAATATTAAGTGTTTTCTACATCCTATCAATTTCAGTGCTTCGCAATCTCCCAGCAAGGAGTCATGTATCACTCATTGTTCAGTCTGCAAGAGTTTAAATTCATATTTATTTCAAGGTCTTTTCCACTGTAATTTCAGAAAAAGCCTGTGAGGTAAATGTAAGTCTTTCTTGGGTGGAGAGGGACATAATGTGATTTTCTACTTTACCAGTTTTCCATTCTACCCTGCTGCAGTTGAGTGCTAGTCTAAGACCCGGTACAAATCTGTATTCTCTGGACCCAAACAAACAGGATTAAAACAGAAAATGCCCAACAGGATATGCTGTGCCATGTTAAAAAAATCAGAAGCAGTCAGTGTAAACAGAGTTGGCCTACCCTAAGAACTCATCTGTGGTATGGGGCGGCAGGTAGCCTAGCGGTTAAGAGCATTGAGCCAGCAACCAAAAAGTCACTCGTTCGAATCCCTGGGCATGCAAGGTGAAAAAATCGACTGTTCTGCCCTTGAGCAAGGCAGTTAAACCCTGACAACAACTGCTCCCCGGGCGCCGATGACGTGGGTGTTGATTAAGGCAGCCCTCTTCACCTCCCTGATTCAGAGGGGTTGGGTTAAATGCGGAAGACACATATTGGTTGAATGCATTCAGTTGTGCAACTGACTAGGTATAGTGATATCAATGATATCGTTTCAGTCATAGAAAGGCCTAGACTATACATTAGGCTTGGTTATTTACAGTGCTTTCCATTATAATGCATGCCAGATTGAATAGGCCTTGTTGTTTTTTTATATATATTTTTTTATTGGATGCAATTGTGAACAGTAACCATGACAGGCATGAAATGAATCTCATTGGCCAATTATATAGTTCACTACAGCTCAAGGAGTCAGGAGATGTCCGTGTACGTTTGATGTTCTTCTACAGTACGAGTACTATACCCATTGAAATTCAGTTGTCAATTATTTACAAAGCAACTTGAGTCATTCTCATGATTTGACTGTCGCATACTGTATCGTCAGTAGAAACCACTACAACACAACCTGCACACCAGAAAAGCCAAAATCACAGTGCTTGTTTGTTCCTTGTCATAACTTCTTACCAAAGTGGCTCCTGAAGGGTATCGGCTAGAATTCCATCTGTTACGAGTTATTAATAGGACCAAATTAAGTTTTATTGACTTTTTGGCCCTGTTTCTCCTGTCCTGTTTGCTGGTGCAGTCTAGGCTGCTCCATCATGCTGACAGATCCAGTGCACATCAGGGGAGGACGGTGATGTGCTGTGTAACTGTGATGGATGGACTGTCACACAGCTGAGCTCTCAACAACACTGTGTGTGTGTGTGTTTGTGTGTGCACTACTCCCCCAAAGTCCTATCCCAACAGCCTGTCCACCTGTGTCTCTGCTTCGCTTCTGATTAGTAGAACACCTCCAAGCTCCAGCCTTCTATATGACTCACTCCTCACTCCCAGGCATCACAGATTCACAGCCTTGATCTTATCTCAGTAATACTGTAGCACTGGCATAGGCAATATTCAGAGACACACTCGAGTGGCTCTGAAAGGTTATACCGTGACAATCAGGTTGCTTTAAATAAGGGTTTAATGCTTGCTATGATTATCATCAGTATTTTTTTAAAATTCTAGAGCCATTAACGTTTTCATAATAATATAATCAAGCAGAAGTCGATCACTTGGTCTCGTAATGGAGGGGCTATGGGTTATGTTGTTGTCGTTGCTCATACTGTACAGCCTTCATGCTGCTGTGAGTGTATCCATATCCAACACAGTGAAGTGTGTGTGTGTGTGCGCGTATCCATCTCTAACACAGGAGGAGTCGGGGGGGAAGACTAAACCTTTCTGTGTTTAATGAGCAGGAAACACACACACACACACACACACTCAAAGCAAACATAGTGCTCAGATAGATTATTTCTAGTTCCTAAGGCTATACTCCATAGATAGGCCCTGTCTGTTATTGTCAAATCCTGTGATTGTGTGAAAGTTCTGTGTGGATGCCATCTGGAACTGTCTCCATCCACAATGTGTCTGTATCCAAAATGGCACCCATATTCCCTACACTGGACTGTATATAGCCATAAGGTTCTGGTCAAATGTAGTGCACGACATAGGGAATAGGGTGCCATTTCAGACTCTGCCCGTGTCTTCCTGCTTCCAAGAAGGCCTCACTTCCAATTTGTGTCACCTCTATGTGTTGTCAGCTCATTGGAAATGGTTATCTGGCCATAAAATGCACTGTCATTCTGAAGTGCCATATTGTTGGGCGAGGAGAAAGCTCCTCAGTCCATCACTCACGATCGACATCTCTCGTCTAAACTGCTAGTTGGATTTACCGACTGGCCTGAGTAGTGTTGCACTGTAGACCTGTACCACGGTAATATCACAGTGCCAAAATGTCATGATACCAACATTTTAGAGTACCATAGTACCGTTTCAAATGATACTACCGACTTTTTCAGCCCTACTGATCTAATGAACATGCTGGCGCCTGTTATAACCGTTTTGTTTATAAATTCAGTTGAATTTCAGCAACAGCCACTAGTGTCTTGTATTGTTAGGTCTAATAATATCCGCAGATGTAATCAGCCAGATGCATCCCCTACCAGCCCTCAAAGCTAATTTATGTGTGATCCGAAAATCTGGTTGCATGCTCCGTATTTTTCATTTTTGTCTTTATTTAACGAGGCAAGTCAGTTAAGAACAAATTCTTATTTTGAATGACGGCCTACCCCGGCCAAACCCGGACGACGCTGGGCCAATTGTGCACTTCCCTATGGGACTCCCAATCACAGCCGGATGTGATACAGCCTGGATTCGAACCAGGGACTGTAGTGCACTGAGATGCAGTGCCTTAGACCGCTGCGCCACTCGGGAGACCAAACGCGGGAGGGTGTGATGCAATTGCGGAGCCTCTGGTGGCATGCGGTCCCAAATTGAGCTCTATCTCTTTCTGGTGCTCCTTACATTGTGTTTGGTGCCAAACGTTTTTAAAGTTGGGAGCAGCGTGTGTGTTTGTGGGAGTGAAGGAGACCGAGAGAGTTTGTGAGAAAGGGAAGGAGAGTGTATGTCTGTGTTAACTGAAGAGTAAAGAAGGTTTCATGCAGTTTTTTTACTGACACAATGACATGTAGATCATGTTGCATGTATATTCCTTCCTCCCATTCCTCCAGCCAAATCACAGATAGGCCTTTGCAAATATGAGCCATTCTATGCAGTATTATTTTATACACTGAACAGTGTGAAGTTAAATGACGTGTGTTGTACTGAGTAAAAGTGTGAATTTCTGTGACAGGTTTTTCGGAGAACGTTTAGAAAACGTGAACAAGCGTCTGGGGGAGGGGCCGAACAGGATGCTAGGCCACTGATTTCTTTCCACCGTGGTATCGCGATACAACACGGTATCGTGTCGTGACACTTGGCCTGGTATCATATCGTTGGTAAAATGTTGGTAATCATGCGACAACACTATATCAGAGGTTAGGGAAGAGGACCCAAAGCATGCATGCACACACACTCAGTGGTCAGCATTCTGTTTTGACATCTGTCCTACATTTTAACAATACCACTCGTCTCACCCATTCAAGTATGGAACACACCATTGGCATACGAGTGTGGCTAGGCCTACATTAACATTTGTGAATACAGTATTACAGCCAGGTCACCCGTGATACAAGTCATTATTCGACGTCCATCCATGTCTGAGGACGTCGGGAGATGACGGGGAAGCAGTGAGAGCTGTTACCTTCAAGTAGGTTTCTGTTTTGCTCAGGTGTTGTGGACAGGGATGGTGGAAGTGCGTAAGCACCTGCCTCGGATTCCAAAGGTTGCAAGTTTGAATCCAGTGATAGAAAGTTGTTTTTGAGATGTATGTTTTAAGCCTATCCCAAACCTTAACCCTTACCTTAACCATTCTGAGTTAATGCCTCAACTTAAACCTTAAACTCTTTGAAATTTGACCTTTGCAACAACTTAGATTTTTGGCCAACGTTTACGTTTGAGAAACATGGATGAACGTCTAATTCTGACATGAGACTGCGAGAGCTAGTTGACTATTATCCCAGCGATGGAACGAATAGAACACAACTGCATCATGGTTTATCATCCAGAAATACCCCCTCCCCCCATGAGGGCGCTGCGGGGGTGCATGCTACGCCACAGCTTATAACTAAAAGTTAACGATCTAAGATGTGCCAAATAAATGATGTCCAGCTCAGGGTTCCAGTTATGCATTTGGTTTGCTAACTTGTTAGATGGTAAGATCAAGCTTCTTTTTTTACAGCAGAGACAATCATTCCCCTCCCTGGATCAAGATCCCTGTTGCCTAAATTGTTTTGTACATCAAAATAAATAGCGCCATTTTGTGTGCACTTCCAGTAATACCATATATCCCGGTATGATACAGAAACGGTATGACGGTATGAATATCTGGATACCCCGCAACGCAACCCTCATTTGTATCCCATTTGACTGCAAAGCGGTTTTTCCTTAATGGTTTTTCATATCTCTGTATTGCTGTTAACTCATTCCTCCCCTGGGAGTCTTGTCAGAAACTACATGCTTTTAGGAGCAAGCGAGACATTTTAACAAAATGATGAAAACAACATTTGCTGTCTCTTGGAGAGAGAGATAGAGGGAGAGAGGATGGAAATGTCTACTTGTCAAATATGAACAATTTCGATTAAAGGCCCAGTGCAGTTAAAATTCACTTTTTCCTGTGTTTTATATCATATTGTACAGCAGCTGATGAAACTAACACTATAAAAGTGTGAAAACATTTGATCAGTGTTATTTTCTGATAGTTGTTGGTTGAAAATACAATCTACACAGGACCTTCTAATCATCAAGTTTGCATGGGCGGTAGTTTCGGATTTCCATGGTGACATTACCATGCGGCAAATTGGTTAATAGACCAGTAAGAAATAGTTCCAAACCTCTCTGCCAAACAGCTTGTTTCAGTTTTCCCCTCCCCACTCAGACCACTCCTAGACAGTCCTAGCATAATTATTGCCTGAGAAATAGTTTTTTGCCAAAAGAAAAAGCTGCTTTCCCATTTTAATGGAAATCTATTACAGTATAACAGTACTTAATTGTTACAGAGAAAGGACTTGATATTAATATACAAACTACTGTATTGGGCCTTTAAGAAAAGCAAGCTGTTTGTGTTGAAGTTTGTATTGTGGATGTTCACATCCAATTATATTCCACACTGTGTTATTCTCTAATCAGCTCCTTTTTGTCAGAAGGCATACGTTCAGAATGTGGCGGGGCTGACAGGTTGAGAGAACAACTCTCCTTCCTCACTGCTGTGTTCAAGTGACTGGCAGACTCTCTATAGCACACTTTCTGCAAGAACAATGAAATTCAGCAAGGCGCCAAGCCTGCCATCTGTACAGGCTAATTATGACACTTCATTACTTTATTGGCCCATCTCTCTTTCCTCTCTTTCTCTCTCTTTCTCTTTGTCTTTTTCATTCTCGTTCCTTTTCTCGTTTTTTCTCTCTCTCTCTCTCTTCTGTCTCTTTCTCTCTACCCCTATCTCTCCCTGACCCCTACAGCATATAGCCTACCTTTTGTGGTGTAAGGAATCAGGGAACGCGAATCAAGTCCGAAAGAGAAGGGGTTAATCTAGCCACGTTTCGAGGTAATATTTCCCTCTGTTTCTGCTCTACCACCGTTCTTTGGTAATGCTACGAGCAGCTGTGAGTGTCTTATGTGTTGGGAGGAGAAATAGCCTAAACTGTCAAGTACCCACAATGGTGGGAAAGGAGGACAGAGGCCAGTGTGACTTAGCCTGGGTTGTTATGTGGAGGTGGAGGTCAGCAGAGAGAAATGAGGATCGTGCTTTTAGCCTAGCTCCTCTGTCTGGTCCTAAACTGTCTCAGCTACTCACATTTCTAGTCTGCCCCAGGTACCTGGATATCAAATAAATAAATCAATGGTTTCAGAGGAAAATGTTTGGCCCTCTTTGGTTTTCAGGGCCACAAGGGGATGCTAGCCGTCGGAGATGGTACCAACATTACCACCAACCGACCTGCTAGAAGTTATGGCCAGATCACAAGGACAGCCGTTGTAGGCGGGATAGCCTTGGCTGAGATGAGAGCAGAGTACTGCTTTCACTTTGGTCCTCTTTTTGCTTCCAGGGACACAAGGGATTGGGCAGGGAGACATGCTACAAACATGATAGTCTTCCAGCCTGTCTTAACACCTTCTCGTCTCAACACTGCCTGTATCTTCTCTTCTGTCATATGGCTGGACCACACGTAGATACAGTAGGTTAGAGAACCTTGGCTCGGATGAGAGCATAGCTTGCACTGTAAGCTTCCGTGTCTCCCAAGCCAACACCACGTGCCTTTTGTTGAAAATGATCTTTCCCCGTAACCTCTGACCTCTCACCTTTCCATTGAAACCTCCAGGTGTAACTGTGTGCGTTATGCAGTTTAGTGCACATAGTGATCATAGACAAGAAACATAATATTGTACATGGAAATGGAACGTCATATTAATATGTCGACTAGTTTATATTTTTGCATTTGTTGAAAACAATTCATTGGGCTTCATTTTCAGTCAACTAGACTAGATGTTTATTTATATATATATATATATATTTTTTTTTTTTTTTTGCATTTTAGTCATTTAGCAGACACTCTTATCCTGCGACTTAGGGGTTAAGTGCCTTGCTCAAGGGCACATCGACAGATTGTTCACATAATTGACTCTGGGATTTTTTAGTTACTGGCCCAATGCTCATAACCACTAGGCTACCTGACGCCTTTTTCTTGCTCTTATAAAATGAGCCCATTTAACGAGCTACACAACATGACCAAACGTATGTGGACACCTGCTCGTTGAACATCTAATTTCTAAATCATGGGCATTAATATGGAGTTGTTCACCCCCTTTGCTGCTGTAACAGCAAGACTTTCCACTAGATATTGGATCATTGCTGCAGGGACTTGCTTCCATCCAGCCACAAGAGCATTAGTGAGGTCGGACACTGATATTGGGTGATTAGGTCTGGCTCGCAGTTGGTGTTCCATTTCATCCCAAAGGTGTTCGATAGGGTTGAGGTCAGGGAACTGTGCAGGCCAGTCAAGTTCTTCCACACCGATCTCGACAAATCATTTCTGTATGGACCTCGCTTTGTGCACAGGGGCATTGTCATGCTGAAACAGGAAAAGGCCTTCCCCAAACTGTTGCCACAAAGTTGGAAGCACAGAATCGTCTAGAATTTGTATGCTGTGGCGTTAAGATTTCCCTTCACTGGAACTAAGGGTCCTAGCCCAAACCATGAAAAACAGCCCCAGACCATTATTCCTCCTCTACCAAACTTTACATTTGGCACTATGCATTGGGGCAGATGGCATCTGCCAAACCCAAATTTGTCCGTCGGACTGCCAGATGGTGAAGCGTGATTCATCACTCCAGAGAACAAGTTTCCACTGCTCCAGAGTCTAGTGGTTGCGAGCTTTACACCACTCCAGCTGATGCTTGGCATTGTGCATGGTAAACTTAGGCTTGTGTGCGGCTGCTCGGCTATGAAAACAAATTCCATGAAGCTCCCGACGAACAGTTCTGACGTTGCTTCCAGAGGCGGTTTGGAACCGGTAGTGAGTGTTGCAGACGATTTTTTGGTGATACGCACTTCAGCACTCTGCGGTCCCGTTCTGTGAGCTTGTGTGGCCTACCACTTCGCAGCTGAGCCGTTGTTGCTCCTAGACGTTTCACTTCACAATAACAGCACTTACAGTTGACCGGGGAAGCAGGGCAGAAATAAAAAAAAAAACATACTTTTTGGAAAGGTGACAACCTATAACGGTGCTACGTTGAAAGTCATTGAGCTCCTCAGTAAGGCCATTCTACTGCCAGTGTTTGTCTATGGAGATTGCATGGCGGTGTGCTCAATTTTAAACACCTGTCAGCAACAGGTGTGGCTGAAATAGCTGGGGTGTCCACCAGTGGAGGCTGCCGAAGGGAGGACGTCTCATAATAATGTCCGGAATGGAGTGAATGGAATGGTATCAAACACGTTTTTGTTTTTGTTTTCATGTGTTTGATACCATTCCATTCACTCCCATTCCAGCCATTACACTCCCATTCCAGCCATTATTATGAGGTGTCCTCCTCTCATTAGCCTCCACTGGTGTCCACATACTTTTGTATATATAGTGTATCTTTGCTGAAAATGAAATATTGAGTATCTAAATTACCAGGTCAGCTTTCAACTCTGGCTTGATCAAAGGAAACGGTCTGCCTGCTGTTAGATGCTATACACAGACATACACAGACAGTCAGTCAGATGGACAGACAGATAGTCAACCAGTCTGCTCCTGGTGATAGAACATGCTGGAGCATGCTGCTGCCTCCTGAACACTGGCAGGCTGGCCCATCAACATATCCACATCCACTCTGTCAGATCTAATCTTAAATTTCTTATTTTTCCCTCTTTCTCTCGCTCTCTGTCTCACTCTCTGTCTTGCTCTCTGTCTCACTCTCTGTCTTGCTCTCTCTCTCTCTCTCTCTCTCTCTCTCTCTCTCTCTCTCTCTCTCGCTCTCTCTCTTGTTCTCTCTGTCTCTCTCTCCCTCTCTCTGTCTCCCTGTCCCCACCCCCCTCACTCACTCTGTCTGTCTGTCTGTCTTTGTGTGTGTGTGTGTTACACACACACATGCACCCTGCTACCCATCCAAATGTAGCCATACATCCCAGAGGTAAGCAGTAATACCCTGTCTGGCTGCCGTGGAAACGGCTCGGAGGATGGATGGATGTCTCTGTTAGATCTCCCCGAAGCACAAACACTGACACAAGATTGTGTGTGTGTGTGTGTGTGTGTGTGTGCGTTATGCAGGCTGGATGAAGGAGCTGAACAACTTAGATTTTCTTCCATAAATCCCAGCAGATGAGGAAGAGGGATTGGGTCCTGTCAGGGCCAGCAGAAATTCAGCCTTATTTCTCATCCTGTCTGTCAGTCAGTGTCAAGAGTGGGCTGAGGGGAGAGGCTCAGGGAGGGGAGAGCTGGACTTAAAGCAGGCAGTCTGGGATTTGGGAAGCTGTTCAATGGTTATTTCAATTATTGATGTAGACCAATTGATTCTTAAAGCTGTAATATGTTACTTTTTGGGCAAGGTGACCAAATTCACATAGAAATGTGAGTTAAAGAGATGTCATTCGCATTGACAGCAAGTCTAAGAAGCAGTAGATCTGTTCAATGTGCGCTATTTCTATGCTTCCCGTTCTTAAGTTTCATTTTTGCATCTTTTACTCTCAGTTTTGTATACCAGCTTCAAACAGCTGAAAATACAATCTTTTTGGTTATTGAAAAAATCACAGCGGTTTAGACTGATTCTCTACATTGCTTCTTTTGTCACATAAACTTACATTAGCGAACTATTCGAATTTTAGCAACCAAGAAATGGCGATTTCTGTATATTGTACCTTTAACTTTGTACTACTTTAATACACATAAGTGAATTTGTCCCAATACTTTTGGTCCCCTAAAATAGGGGGACTATGTGCAAAAAGTGCTGTAATTTGTTAACAGTTCACCCGATAGGATTGAAAATGCCCTCAAATTAAAGCTGACAGTCTGCATTTTAACCTCATAGTCATTGTATAATTTCAATACCTTTGGACTACCACTGTCTGTCTTCATCATAACCCAAAATATAAGGTTTCATTACTATAGCCACATTCCTAAATTATGTACCAAAAAAGTTTGTTATTTTTTGAATCACAGACTGTAGTTTTAAAACAGGCTTTATGTGGAATTACACAAAGTCCACAGCCTACCAGTGATATTACAAAAGAAACCAGGACGAATCACACAGTTGATGAATCAATAAGATACTGTATAGTGGTTGAAGGTTGCTGGTTGACAAGACATTTGACCTACCATGATTACTCTATTGTTGTGCTCCTTCGAAGGCTAGATTCTAGTTTCAACCATGTAAACAGAGGAATCAAATACAATGACATTAAATTGTATTAGTCACATGCTTCGTAAACAGGTGTGGACTAACGGTGAAAGGCTTAATTTACGGGCCCTTCCGAACAATGCAGAGAGAAAGAAAATAGAGAAATAATAGAAAAGTAAAACAAGTAATAGTAAAATTCATAATAGATACACGGTGAGTAAAATAACTTGGCTGTAAACAAGGAGTACCAGTACTGAGTCGATTTGCAGGTGTACGAGGTAATTGAGGTAGATACAGTATGTACATTTAACTAGGAATAAAGTGTACAGATAATTGTATGTGTGGGGTACAGAGATGAGGTAGTCATTAAAGAAAATCCCTTTAAACACTATTATTCCACACAGAGTGAGTCCATGCAAATTATTCTGTGACTTGTTAAGCAAATGTATACTCTTGCCTTCACAAAGGGGTGGAGTACTTAAAGATTTCAGTTGTTCATTTGTAAGTAATTTTAAGTAAATAACATTTCACTGACATTATGGGGCATTGTGTGTAGGCTAAGGACACATCTCAGTTTAATCCATTTTAAATTCAGGCTGTAACACAACAAAATGTGAAAAAAGTCAAGGGGTGTGAATACTTTATGAAGGCACTATAGGAATTATTTTACCAGCAAACTGTAGCCTTACAGCAGTCTTAGTCTCTAAAGTAGAAGTTGTGTGCTTGGATGGAAAAAGTTGTATCTGACTATCATCTGACTCAGAATACGGTGATTGTTCGCCAAGCTGTTCTTGGATGCATTATCCTTCTGTTTCTTTACAGTAGCCTACAACAGTTCACCATAAGGAACATGCTTCCTATTGTCTTACTGTAGAACAGGCTTTGTTCTACAGTATATTATATTCTCTCTAATACAGAGGCTAGGGGTCATGTTTGGTTTCAGCATATCTAGGAATTCTACAGTATATGAGCACTCTGAGAACAATGGTTTATTTCTGGCTTCCATAGAAAAGTTTGTGGTCATACTCACATCCTTAAAAACATAGGCACTGGGCTAATAAAGAATACTAGTAAGGAACAAGAAGGCCTGCACACTGTTAAAGCTCCCACTTTATTGACAAAGCTTCGATCCAAAACGGGTCTTCGTCAGGTCAAACAAACAAACTGAGTGCTCACCTCCCAAAATATACAAATTTCACCTTACATGACCATTACGCATTTGACCCATGATCGGTGCATTAACAATTTGTGTATCTCCAATAATTTGATATCAATGAGATGGGCACATGTAGTAGTTACAGAAAATAATATACTGTATATTTACAAAATGACCAAGTAGGAGACCTGGAAGGCAAAATCAAAGTGACATCAAATTGTATTTGTCACTTGCAACGAATACAACAGGTGTAGACATTATAGTGAAAAGTGTTAAGTAAAAAATAGATAAATAAAAAAATAAAAGTAACAACTAATTAAACAGCAGCAGTAAAATAACAATAGCGAGGCTATATACAGGGGTTACCGGTACAGAGTCAATGTGCGGGGGGGACCGGTTAGTCGAGGTAATTTAGGTAATATGTACATGTAGGTAAAGTTAAAGTGACTATGCATAGATAATAAACAGAGAGTAGCAACAGCGTAAAAGAGGGTCTGGGTAGCTATTTGAGTAGCTGTTCAGGAGTCTTATGGCTTGGGGGTAGAAGCTGTTAAGAAACCTTTTGGACCTAGACTTGGTGCTCCTTCCCGTCCGACTCGTTGAAGAAAAAATATTCCTTGTGTACGAGGTGGTTAATCGCTGTCCTGATATCTAGAAGCTCTTTTTGGTCATAATACACTGTGGCAGAAACATTATGTACAAAATAAGTTACAAACAACGCGAAAAAACATACACAATAGCAAAATTGGTTACGGAATTTTAAAACGGCAGCCATTTCCTTCGGCTCCATGTAGGAAATGGTCTGATATCAAACTCTTGGTTCAGACCTTTAGGAGACATGGTACACAAACGGTGAATCCAATACAATTATCTTCCTGTATAGGTCTGTGCTAAAGCCCCCCTCTTAATCAAAATGGCAAGAAAACTTGTTTCATGCGCATCAAAGGTGAGGGTGAATTTCAAATGTTCAGGCTTTGTATTGATGAAGGAATGGAATCGATGAAGTTCCCCTGCTGTGCCCTGGAATAGAAGGAATTCGTCATCAATTAAGCGTTTCCAGAGCCTGAGATGGCGCAAGAATGGATTGTTAGAGCTAAAAAATCACATTCTTCCTGTCTTCTCTCATCTTTTCAAACTTTTTTTAAATTCTGCCTTGATTTTTTTATTCTGCTCCTTTTTATTTGAGTACGCAGCTTTGCTGATGATATAGCCCGGAGTCAGAGCTGCTGGCGCGTCTGGCTGGCATGAATGATGAGGAAATGTTACATCAGGGCAGAAAGAGAAGACACTGTTGGATCTACTGTTAGTGATGTCATTATTTCCCCCCTGTCCAGACACTGTTCCTGTTCTGTTTCATGTCCGTTGTTTATTAAATGTTCACTCCCTGTACCAGCTTCTCGTCTTCAGCGTCGATCCTCAAACACCTACTCATTCCAAGGATTTTTCTTAATTTTTTTTTACAATTTTCTACATTGTAGAATAATAGTAAAGACATCAAATCTATGACATAATACATATGGAATCATGTGGTAACCAAAAAATTGTTAATCAAATCAAAATAGATTTGATATTTGAGATTCTTCTAAGTAGCTACCCTTTGCCTTGATGACAGCTTTGCACACTCTTGGCATTCTCTCAACCAGCTTCATGAGGTAGTCACCTGGAATGCATTTCACATAACAGGTGTGCCTTGTTAAAAGTTCATTTGTGGAATTTCTTTCCTTCTTAATGTGTTTGAGCCAATCAGTTGTGTTGTGACAAGGTAGGGGTGGTATACAGAAGATAGCCCTATTTGGTAAAATACCAATATTATGGCGAGAACAGCTCAAATAAGCAAAGAGAAACGACAGTCCATCATTACTTTAAGACATGAAGGCCAGTCAACCATCAAACGCTATGATGAAACTGGCTCTCATGAGGACCGCCACAGGAACGGAAGACCCAGAGTTACCTCTGCTGCAGAGGATAAGTTCTTTAGAGTTAACCGCATCTCAGATTGCAGCCCAAATAAATGTTTCACAGAGTTTAAGTAACAGACACATCTCAACATCATCAGTTTGAAGGAGACTGCATGAAGCAGGCCTTCATGGTCGAATTGCTGCAAAGAACCTACTTCTAAAAGACAGCAATAAGAAGAAGAGACTTGCTTGGGCAAGAAACACAAGCAATGGACATTAGACCGTTGGAAATCTGTCCTTTGGTCTGGTAAGTCCACATTTGAGATTTTTGGTTCCAAGACAGAGAGTAGGTGAACAGATGATCTCCGCATGTGTGGTTCACGCTGTAAAGCATGGAGGAGAAGGTGTGATGGTGCTTTGCTGTGTGACACTGTCTGTGATTTATTTAGAATTCAAGGCAAACTTAACCAGCGTGGCTACCAAAGATCATCAAGGACAACAACCACCCGAGCCACTGCCTGTTCACCCCGCTATCATCCAGAAGACGAGGTCATCCAGAAGGCGAGGTCAGTACAGGTGCATCAAAGCTGGGACCGAGAGACTGAAAAACAGCTTCTACCTCAAGGCCATCAGACTGTTAAACAGCCATCACTAACATTGAGTGGCTGCTGCCAACATACTGACTTAAATCTCTAGCCACTTAAAAATAGGAATTGGATGTAACAAATGTATCACTAGCCACTTTAAACAATTTTGTATATAATCTTTTTGAGATGGTTTGGGATGAGTTGGACCGCAGAGTGAAGGAAAAGCAGCCAACAAGTGCTCAGCATATGTGGGAAGTCCTTCAAGACTGTTGGAAAGGCATTTCAGGTGAAGCTGGTTGAGAGAATGCCAAGAGTGTGCAAAGCTGTCAAGACAAAGGGCGGTTACTTTGAAGAATCTAAAATACGTTTTTATTTGTTTAACCCTTTTTTTGGTTTCTACATGATTCCATACGTGTTATTTCATAGATTTGACGTCTTCACTATTATTCTACAATGTAGAAAATTGTAGGTGTATCCAATCTTTTGACTGGTACTGTATATATACAGTATATTCCATACGTAGCGTTAGCTAGCAATAGTAGGGCTGTACTACTTTATTAGTCACATGCTCCAAATACAACAGGTATAGACCTTAGAGTGAAATGCTTACTTACGAGCCCAATGGGATTAAGGTCTGGAGACTGGCTAGGCCATTCCAGGACCTTAATGTGCTTCTTCTTGAGCCACTCCTTTGTTGCCTTGGCCGTGTGTTTTGGGTCATTGTCATGCTGGAATACCCATCAACGACCCATTTTTCAATGCCCTGGCTGAGGGAAGGAGGTTCTCACCCAAGATTTGACGGTACATGGCCCCGTCCATCGTCCCTTTGATGCGGTGAAGTTGTCCTGTCCCCTTAGCAGAAAAACACCCCCAAAGCATAATGTTTCCACCTCCATGTTTGACGGTGGGCATGGTGTTCTTGGGGTCATTGGCAGCATTCCTCCTCCTCCAAACACGGCGAGTTGAGTTGATGCCAAAGAGCTCCATTTTGGTCTCATCTGACCACAACACTTTCACCTAGATGTCTTCTGAATCATTCAGATGTTCATTGGCAAACTTCAGACGGGCATGTATATGTGCTTTCTTGAGCAGGGGAACCTTGCGGGCACTGCAGGATTTCAGTCCTTCACGGCGTAGTGTGTTACCAATTGTTTTCTTGGTGACTATGGTCCAAGCTGCCTTGAGATCATTGACAAGATCCTCCCGTGTAGTTCTGGGCTGATTCCTCACCGTTCTCATGATCATTGCAACTCCACGAGGTGAGATCTTGCATGGAGCCCCAGGCCGAGGGAGATTGACAGTTCTTTTGTGTTTCTTCCATTTGCGAATAATCGCACCAACTGTTGTCACCTTCTCACCAAACTGCTTGGCGATGGTCTTGTAGCCCATTCTAGCCTTGCGTAGGTCTACAATCTTGTCCCTGACATCCTTGGAGAGGTCGTTGGTCTTGGCCATGGTGGAGAGTTTGGAATCTGATTGATTGATTGCTTCTGTGGACAGGTGTCTTTTATACAGGTAACAAACTGAGATTAGGAGCACTCCCTTTAAGAGTGTGCTCCTAATCTCAGCTCGTTACCTGTATAAAAGACACCTGGGAGCCAGAAATCTTTCTGATTGAGATGGGGTCAAATACTTATTTCCCTCATTAAAATGCAATTCCATTTATAACATTTTTTCACATGCGTTTTTCTGGATTTTTTTGTTGTTATTCTGTCTCTCACTGTTCAAATAAACCTACCATTAAAATTATAGACTGATAATTTCTTTGTCAGTGGGCAAACGTACAAAATCAGCAGGGGATCAAATACTTTTTTCCCTCTCTGTATATATATATTTTTTTTTTACAAATTACATAAAAATGAAGGACACTAACCTAAAACACAATGCCCAGTCTACACTAGAGTTGCTTACCAAGAAAACAGTGAATGTTCCTCAGTGGCCGAGTTACAGTTTTGACTTAAATCTACTTGAAAATCTATGGTAAGACCTGAAAATGGTTCTCTAGCAATTATCAACAGCCAATTTGACAGAGCTTGAATATTTTTGAACCCGCAAGCAACTGTGGCCTCTCATGATGAGTTCAGATGTTTTGTTGCCCCCACTCCCATCAAAGTTGCCCATACCTGATGTAAGGAATAGGGTGCAATTTGGGATGCATCCCACGCACTTCACAAACCACTTATCACCATAGGTAGTGAGTGCCCTTTTGATATGCAGCCAGGGGTGTCACTTCACATTAATTTTCAAATCAGTTTCAGAATTTTACTTTGGGGACACTGATGATATGGGATGTTTTTCTGGGTGGATGTTGGATGCCCACAGGAAAATAGTTTGACTTAATAGTTACAGCAGAGCATACTTAAACCATTTACTCTATGGATATTGACAGTATACTGTAGCATACTTTCTCGTTTGGGCTTTTGTAATTTCACCAGCCATTAGGCTGTGTGATGTTTCCTCAGCCCCTCTTGGTTGAGGTGAGACCTGCTGTAGATTTGTGGGAATCAACCAGGCTGCTAAGGTGCAGAGAGATTTTAAAAAAAGCAAATATGAGAAGAACTTCGGTACACTTTGTATCAGTGAGTGAGAGCTTCTTACACCTCATTGGAAGAACCTCCCCCACTCCTTGTTAAGTCCCTATAGAAAGAGCAATATCTTTAAGAATATCTTAACCTTTTCATCAAACCCTTGAAATGTCATAGTTCTGTGGCATATATCAAAAGACAAAGTGACATTTTATTCATGACTGTGGAATTGGCTTGATCTTTAATGCTTTTGTTGGAAAGAGCAAAGGGCAATTTCCCCATAAGGAGTCTGGAGAGAGGGAAAGTGTTATTCTTTTGCGGCTTGCTTCAGAAGATGACAAACAAGAGGATTCTTTGAGGTTTGGGCTGAAGAGAATAAATTATTTAGAAGCTCTGTGAGGAGTAACGTTAGGTCTTTACGCTTTTAGGCTGAATAGCAGGGAAAGACCACAGAGTTTTAAAGATGCACTCCGGGATCTTAAGCACAACAAATTGGTAACATATTGCACAAATTTGATTCGTAAGATATCACACGAATTGCAAAATGTATATGATATATCACACAAAATGAATAACGTAGTACACAATTGGATGAGGTAGTGCACAAAAAACCGGGATCCGTCTTGGCTTGTGAGCACCACTTTCAAAACTACTGTCTGAAATTGTACACAAGACTGAGACTGCATCTTTAATTCTAGAATCTTCTAAAACATTAATTGTTTTTTGAGTGCTGCTGGCTGGAACACTAACAACACACACAAACTCCTACCCAGATTCATGAGGTAATTTACCACAGACATTTTGTGACAGACTGATTTATTATTTGACTGCCTGCTTGGTTTCCCCACTGCTGTAGGTTGATAATTGTTGAACAGTGATCCGTCTTAGACTACTTCTACCCAACAACAGTCACTAACAATGTAATGGCAGTTTACTAGAAGACAGTCTGACAGGTGGGAGTGGGAGGGAAAAACAGAGTGGGGGCAGGGAGGGGCTCGTTTTCTCATGGCTCTTGCTTGTCCTTCTGCAGCAGACAATATGGTGAGCAATATGTTTGGACCATGGAATCGCAAAGAAATCACAGTAATGAATCGCAATCATATAGAATCATGAGAATCGAGAGACTCGCAGTACGTATCGTATCGGCGCCTAAGTATCGTGATAATATCGTCCCTGGCAATTCCCAGCCCTAGAAGGTCGTTTTGTTGGGAGTTACAGTGAGTTATGCAGCCTTGAGGAGAGGAGTGTGGGGTCGAATGCAGAGTCATGAGGGCAAGTACAAGGTGGCACGATCGGTTTGTCTGATGTTTGTACACGTCTCCATCACCCTGCCCTGGTTATCCTTAGGGCTGACTGGCCCTGACTAGACCTGCTGTCTGTGGGGACCATGTTCAGTTAGCAAGCTAGGCACGGACACTGGCTGTCAGCAAAGCTTGTGCGTGTCTGTATGACTGACTGTATTACCCATTTCAGACAGAAGATGTTAAAAAAAAACAAAGGCAATGTTTATATCACCCCCTTTCAAACAGCCTCTTATTTACCACTTTATTGCAGGTATACCCCTTTTATACATATCACTGGGTAACTGGCAATTTGGGAGGGGTGGGGGCTGGGGGGGGTGTTGGTAACCCTTTACACTCATACCGTATACGGGTTGAAAATGGCAGATTTGGGCAGTAATAAGCTCCTAAATTAGAACATAATGACTGTACAGTAACATGCTATACATGACGTCAGAGCTCTGCGCTTCACAGTGCTGTATGGGTTTTGACTGACAACCGGTCAATGAGAAGATGCCCCTCTCCCTTCCGGTAATTGGGCAACTTTAGCACATTTCTGGTTGTCTGAGTGAGGGAAATCCTGTAAAGTAAAAGGACTCTATGTATTTTGAAAGATGAGACGTTGAGGATTTATAATAAAATACCTCTTTGATACGAGCAAGCCAAACACACGTCCAAATGTGCACTTCACATCTCCAAATCATAAAGCTCATACAGTGTCAACATTTATGATCACTAGATTTGATGTACAGTTACGAGATGACATGGCGTCATACCCTGGGTTGTTCTGAACAGAATAAGCCTATGTTTGTTTATTGTGAAGAAAATTAGCCGGCGCACATTGCACCCGAATGCACTCATGACTCCTTTCTATGCACACATGTTATTTTTTTCATTGCCTTTTGACAGGTAACACAGTAAGGTCGTGTTTTATAACTTAGCTAGTCATATTGGCAATAGAACAAGCTTTCAAATCATTCCCACCTGACCCAGATTGTGATTACCAATGGACCGTTTTTGGATTGCCTAAGCAACAACAGTAATTGTGTGATTGTTCCAAACGAAACGGCTACAAGTGTGCTTGCTCAAATTCCTCAACGGAACAGCTCGGAAAGCTCAAAAAAGTATCTTATAGTTGAAGACTCTTCTTTGAGTCATAAAAGTGCATTGAAATTGCTTAGGACTTGTGCACACTTTGTGGCCACCTGGAGAAACCAGTTATTCCTCTCACTCAAATCCTTGTAATTGCTTTGTCTTCTGTTGCACCTACCCCACATTTTCCAGGAATATCATGTTATTGAATGTATCCAGAGTATTTTCAGATTTCGTTATCAACAAATGCCGCGAAAAGTACAGTAAATGTAAAATGAACATAAAATCAACAGTGTAATGTTTGGATTCAGTCTTGTGTCAGGTGAACTGTTGTGTCCTCACCTTTGGTTGTGTACTCACATTTTCCCATTATCTCCAAACCGTTCCCTTTCAATTGCTACCATGGTTATGCATACACTTTTCATATTTCTTCCGAAAGAAACATTTCAATTTAGCCCTATCCATGCTATTTCAGTATGCTATATTATAAGGAGCTTACAAACTCAAGCCTATTGCTCAGCCTATGTTTAGAGTTTGTTTCTATAACACTGAATGTGCAAGTAGCAAGTCAAATTGTTATAAAGAATGCAGTCCGGTATCAACCCTGTCAGGTCTAGAACGGATCTGGCCTTGCTGCGAACAAGAGAGTCTAGCCGAGTAAGTGTCATATTTGAAGCCGCTGTAGGTAGGTCAAATCAAATCATTCCTATGTCAAATCAAATTGTATTGGTCACATACACCTACTGTATCTAGCAGATTTTTTGCGGGTGTTGAGAAATGCTTGTGTTCATGCCTCCAACAGTGCAGTAGTATCTAACAATTCACAACAATACACACAAATTCAAAGTATAAGAATGGAATTAAGAAGTATATAAATATTAGGACAAACAATGTCAGAGTGGCATTGAATAGAATACAGTAGATTACAGTATATACATGTGAAATTAGTAAACCAGTATGTAAACATTGTTAAAGTGACGAGTGTTCCATTATTAAGGTAACCACTGATTCCATGACTATGTACATAGGGCAGCAGCCTCTAAGGTTCAGGGTTGAGTGACCGGATGGTAGCCAGCTAGTGACAGTGACTAAGTTCAGGGCAGGTACTGGGTGGAGGCCGGCTAATGATGGCTAGTGATGGCCTTGAGATAGAAGCTGTTTTTCAGTCTCTCGGTCCCATCTTTGATGCAGCTGTACTGACCTCACCCTCTGGATGATAGCGGGGTGAACAGGCCGTGGCTCGGGTGGTTGATGTCCTTGATGCTCTTTTTAGCCTTCCTGTGACATCGGGTGATGTAGGTGTCCTGGAGGGCAGGCAGTGTGCCCCCGGTGATGGGTTGGGCAGACCGCACCACCCTTTGGAGACCCCTGCGGTGATACAGCGGTGATACAGCCCGACAGGATGCTCTCAATGGTGCATCTGTAAAAGTTTGTTAGGGGCCAAGACAAATTAGGGGCCAACACACATTTCTTCAGTCTTCTGATGTTAAAGAAGAGCTGTTGCGCCTTCTTCACCACACTGTCCTGTGTGGGTGGACCATTTCAGATTGTCAGCGATGTGTACACCGTGATGTGCACACCATGATGCGTACGCCGAGGAACTTGATGCTAAGCAGTGAGTTTTTTAAAGTGTTGGGTCTGCATCCCAATTGGCACCCTATTCCCTTTGTGGTGCACTACTTTTGCTCTGGTCAACAAAAGTAGTGCACTAAATAGGGAACAGGGTGCCTTAAAGGGTTAGTGTAGCACCGCTCCAAGGCATTTGAGTGAGAAACGCATCGTTTTAGTTGCTAGGTCGAGATGCTTGCAGCTAGCTTTTAATTGCATTGCAATAATGAGGTGCGCTGTGCCGTGGAGAAGGTTTGAGTTCACTGAGACTACAGTCATCACCTCAGTCAGCGCTGCTCAGCTCCGCATTGAGACAACACTAATTAAGAAGCACTGAGAGAGAAGCTGAGAGAGATGCTCGGCTCACTCTGGGGGGATGTGGAGGAGGCTGTATGGTGACTAAAACAGTCGGTGAACAGTCATTTTATTTTCAGGTAATTGAGGAACGGTGTGGAATTAGCAAAGATTCTCCAAACTAGGATATCCAGAAACGGCTCTCTCCAATAGAAATCCTTGATCATGCTTGTAGGCGATGTCATTGTGACGTTGGCTAGCTAAGCTGATGTGCAGAGACACGTCATCAGGTCTAACAGTCGTCTCGCGCCGACGCGCATGTGCAGGCCGTCCAATCAAAGGCACTCCTTCGATATAAAGTTGTTTTTGACTAAAATGAAAATGTATCACTTTCACGAGGTTGGAGTAATGACATGTTCAGCTACTTCAGACATTGGCTTGATTCTAGGTTTTGGCTTTAGATTAGGAGAAAATTAACAACTAAAGAAAAAATATATAATTCTCCCATTGAATCCCCAAACCCCTGTCTGGTCTGTCGAGTCTTCTTCACAAGGTGTTCCCGGGAAGTATGGCAATGTTGGGCCTCTGGGTTTAGAAATTAGTCTAACAAATTGTGAACAAATGTGTGATTTGGGGTCTATTTCTAAAAGGTCCAAACTCGGTCTTAGATTTAAATAACAGGTCTATTTATTGTCAATTTGTACACCCATTGCCTTTTTAGATGAGGTCGATAGTTGAACCAATTAGGCTGTGTTTACACAGGCATCCCAATTCTGATATTTTTTTCCAGTAATTGATCTTTTGACCATTCACATCATATCTTTTTCAGAGCTGATCTGATAGATCAAAATAGCAATTTGTTTTAATAAAAAAAATGATAAAAATATCAGAATTGGGCTGCCTATGTAAACTCAACCTAAGACACATAACCAGTCTATTATTCCTTAAAGCAGACATAAGTTATTATATTACATTACATCTGGAAAAATCTAAATTATTGTGTTTGTTGTGTACTTACCAACTATTTCTGAGTTGCTGGGGACACTAACAGCCTATATCAGATGCGATGTTTATCTTTTTCTCCTGTTATCTCCCTCACTGAGACACTGAGGTGTGGTGGTAGTCTCCACTGTAGATCTCCTGAGTTCCGACTGCTCTCCTTGTTCACATAGACTAATGTTTGTATTTACCTTGAGGCGTCCTGCCTTCCATCTTCGCACCTTGTCCCAAATACTCAGAGCGATCTATTGATTGAGAGAGCAGTATGGCATTGATATCATTCTCTATTTCACATCCTTGTGCATAGAATTGTTTGAGCACCAAGCCGGGTTCGAGAAATAGGACAAATCTAATCCAACAAAAGACTGTAATTGTGAAATGGTTTGACGAATCCAAGGTCCAGGCACACACTAAAAGCAAAACTGTGTGTGTTGTGAAAGCTAAACACTATAGCCTTATCTGAGAGCATAGAGCGAGTGTGTGTGTGCATGTGTGTGTCTGTGTGCATGCAGAGGAATCCGGCTGTTCTTTTGGTGATTTGTTATGGACCAGTCAAGTGTAAAGTCATACTTACTTAAACACGTAAGGATATTAAAGGATCAGAGAGGCTAGCTGTATTTCACACAAAGCTCTCAAATAAATAAACACAGAAAAGTGCTGGTTAGCTTTTTAAGCTGCAATGCAGGCCTAGGACGAATGGCATCTGCTCTTTTAGTGATGGGGAAAAAATTGATTGTTACACATCGGGATATTATTATTGATGATATATCGTACCATTTTGACAATATCGCAATATTGTTTTTGCACTTGTTGGCTGTACCTGCACCAAAACTCCAGTATTTGTCCTTCATAGCATGTTCTCTGTATTTCCACGACTGATCAAAACTCGTTCTTATGACTCTGTCTTGTCGCACTGCAGCAGACTAGGGCGAGCAATATGTTTGGGACATCAATTCGCAATAGAATATCAAATCACAATATATAGAATCGTGGCAATCGCGGTACATATCATATCAGCACCTAAGTATGGTGGTAATATTGTATTGCGAGGTCCCTGGCAATTCCCAGCCCTACTCAGTATATAACCTTGTCTCCTATTGTCATTGTCACCCAAAACAAAACAGCCCAAAAATATCTGGGACCAGGTAGATAGATCGTGTCTGTAATAGCAGCATGCATGGAGCTCTTGGTTGTGTAATCACTTAGGAGCAGGCCTGGGATTCCCATTAATATGTTACGAGGTGCTTAATCAAATCAAATCAAATTGTATTAGTCACATGTGCCGAATACAACAGGTATAGACCTTACAGTGAAATGCGTACTTACAAGCCCCTAACCAACAATGCAGTTTAAAAAATACGAATAAGAAATAAAATAAAATTTTGCTTTGCGGCCTGGGAGGCCAGCAACCCCCATGATTTGAAGGATAAAAAAAAAATGTAATGTACATTTTAATATCTTAGTGAAGACATAAAAACTATGAAATACCACACAGGAAATCATGCACACCCCCTTCTACTTTGAAGAATCTAAAAAAAATTGATCACTACATGATTCCATATGTGTTATTTCATAGTTTTTATGTCTTCACTATTATTCTACAATGAAGAAAATATTTTAAAAAAATAAGAAAAACCCTTAAATGAGTAGGTGTGTCCAAACTTTTGACTGGTACTGCATATGCATGCTTTATCTTATAAACTTGGTATTAATGCTTCTAGGAAGAACCCTTTAAAGATAAAAGGGTTATAGGAATAACCCTTCATAGAGGGTTCAAGGTAGAACCACCTGCAAAGGGTTCTACCTAGCACCAAAAAGGGTTACCCTATGGGGACAAACCGAAGAACCCTCTATGGTTCTACATAGCACGTTTTTTTTCTAAGAGTGCAGTATTTGGTTGGTAAATCAAATAAGATGTCATTTGTCACATGCGCCGAATACAACAGGTGTAGACCTTACAGTGAATTGCTTACTTACAAGCCCTTAACCAACAATGCAGTTTTAAGAAAATACCCCCCAAAAAGTAAGAGATAAGAATTACAGAAAATTAAATAGCTGCAGTAAATAACAATAGCGGGGCTATATACAGGGGGTACGGGTACAGAGTCAATGTGCGGGAGCACCGGTGTCGAGGTAATTGATGTAATATGTACATGTAGGTAGAGTTATTAAAGTGACTATGCATAGATAATAACAGAGAGTAGCAGCGGCGTAAGGGGGGTTGCAATGCAAATAGTCTGGGTAGCCATTTGATTAGATGTTCAGGAGTCTTATGGCTTGGGGGTAGAAGCTGTTTAGAAGCCTCTTGGACCTAGACGTGGCGCTCCGGTACCGCTTGCCGTGCGGTAGCAGAGAGAACAGTCTATGACTAGGGTGGAGGCCAAGGTAGGGGCTAAGTGAGGATCTATATACTGTACAGTATGCTTATCAGTGCACATTAAAGCTAGTCTCTAATGTTCTAGTGTGTGTGTGCGTGCCTGTAATGGTCCATCTGAGACTTGGTAGTCTCCACTCTGCAGCATCTACATGCTGCAGTCTAGATCCTCTTCCTCCTATGGTTCATCCCAAATGGGACCCTATTTTTTCACCAGAAACTATGTGGCTATATAGGGAATGCTATTATAGGGTGCCGTTTGGCACGCAGCCCTATTCCCTGAGACTCAGCAGAGGCTGAATTAGCCTGCAGGCTGCTATAGCTCCCTCCTCTGTTGGAGTTTAACTACCATGCAGTTATTATACCCTCAACAGGTTTATTGTCAATGTCCTATACCCTATATAGTGCACTACTTTTGATTGGAGCCCTGGTCAAAGGAAGTCCACTACATAGGGAAGAGGGTGCAATTTGAGAAGGAGCCATTCTCTTTTTGTTTTATGGGATTATTATTTATGGCAAGCATTATGGCAGGCATACCTTACCTCTGCAATATACTGGCCCCCTGAGAAGAGCTCCTCACTAAGAAGAGAATGATGTGTTCTAAATGGCACCCTATTTCCTATACCCCTCAAATTCAACTCTGGACCTCAAAGCCAGTTCCACTGCTTTTTAAAAAAATTGTTCCCCTCTATCCAGGGACTGATTTAGACCTGGGACACCAGGTGGGTGCAATTAATTATCAGGCAGAACAGAAAACCAGCAGGCTTCAGACCTCATAGGGTAAAAAGTTTAATAACCCTGCCCTATAAAGTACACTACACTACCATAGGGCTCTGGTCAAAAGTAGTGCACTATGCAGGAAATAGGGTGCCATTTAGGACGAAGTCAAAGGATCGTTTTAGAGGTTGTTCCAGCACACAGGCAGTGAGGGAATATTTGGCTCCATCAGCAGCTTGGTTTATTATCGGTCAGTGAAATTAGGTTCTATGGATGGTATATAGGCCTAGATTTTATGTATCTCACATTCTCACTGCAGAGGATGGAAAGGATGCTGTGTAGAATTAGTGGGTTGGTTCCGAGCTGAAACACTGTGTAGGTCATATGTGACCGACCGGCTCGATTCAGTCTTATGTTGCAAAATTTGAAATGTTGTTTTTTACATTAGATAAAAGTAGAGACTCAGAGCTAGAAAATGGTATATGATACTCTGCAGTTGAGGAACAATGGGAAAGAATGATTATGTCCTCTGAAACATGACCAGCCAAGCTGCGCTTCTTAACCTTTTCTCATGTGAGTTCCAAATATATCAGGTATCAAGGTAAGACCCGGATTCAGAACGTGTCGAAGTAACAATGTTTATTACAGCAACAGGGGCAAAGGTACAGGACAGAAGGCAGGGTCAGGTGAGGCAGAGGTCGGTAATCCAGAGGTGGGGCAAATGTATAGGATGGCAGGCAGGGTCAGGGGCAGGCAGAGTGGTCAGGCGGGTGGGTACAGGGTCAGGACAGGCAAGGGTCAAAAACCAGGAGGACGAAAAAAGAGAGACTGGGGGAAAAACAGGAACTGAAACACAAAACTGCTGGTTGGCTTGACATACAAGATGAACTGGCAACAGACAAACAGTGAACACAGGTATAAGCATAATGTATTTACAAATTTATTCACGTTTTTGAGTATTGGTGACAAATAATGCATTCTTATTATTGTGTAGATTGTAATGGACACCTATGTTTGTTGACATTATACAATGCATTCTGGGTGTCATGTAAACCAAAGAAGGTATAATGAGGTGAAGGAATGGTTTACTCATCTTTCCGGTAAACTTCCCGGAAGTGAATGAAGGGAAGTGAATGATCGTAGACGACACACCCTTCAACATGCATACTATAAATAGACCAATCGCATCTTGTCTCCTCTTATTATCTTTGGTTGATGTGAAAAAACAAACATGGCGGCGCGCACGAACTACCCATCGTTGGATTATTTACGATTTCTAGAAAGTGTTTTACTCAGTTATTTCGATCAATGGTGAGCTCACACGTGATGAATTATAAATAGTAATTGCTATTAGCTAATTCATATTGTAGTTTCTGTCAGACGAGGTTTATAAAAATATGACCGCTTTGTGTTACGTCAATCTTTCCTCAGTTAGCGCTAGGACAAAGGTAGCCTACATTTTCCGGTTTGGATGATTGTGTTATGCTGTAGCTACTTCTGTGAATGTCTGAACATTGCATCCAAAAATAAACTGGTCACATTCTGGACATAACTTTGTAAGGACTGGTTTGTGCAAAATGTTTCTGTGAAAAAAAACTGTGTAGCCAGGTCAAAAACCTCAATCGAAACTAGACATTCTAAATAAGCATTCTAATCACACCGGTTTGAGCGTACGCTCCAGGGACCACTAGAATGATCACACCCGTTTGTTGGTGAAAAGGTTAACCCGCCCGCCCGCTTAAGCCTGAAGCAAGCTGCACCAATGTGTCGGAGGAAACACTGTTCAACTGACGACCGAAGTCAGCCTGCAGGCACCCGGCCCGCCACAAGGAGCCAAGTAAACCCCCCCCAGCCAAACCCTCCCTTAACCCGGTCGAAGGTGGGCCGAGTTTGTGCCGCCTTATGGGACTCCCGGTCACAGCCGGTTGTGAGACAGCCTGGGTTAGATCCCAGACTGTAGTGACGCTGCAACACTGTGATGCAGTGCCTTAGACCGCTGCGCAACTCGGGAGGCCCCCATCATGAACATTCTATTGAAATGGTTACTTACATAGTGGGGTCTTTTGTTTAGACATGTAGCTAGCTAGCTAGCTAAACAATGAACCATAATCCCAAATCCCAATAACGTTACAACCCTGCATGAATCTGCAGATAGCTAACCAACCAGGTTCAATGTTAGCTAGCTAGCTAACATTAGGCTATAACTAGCAATGCAAATGGCTCTGAGATATTAATAATATTACTACACAGATCATACGCTCAACGTTAGCTAGCGAGTCAGCCTGGAAACGTTAGCTCGCTAGCTAAAAGTACGCTTTAACTTGAGAACAAAAATGACCGTCTGAACTAATTAAAAAAGGTGTAATATCTGAAAATGGAGCTAGCTAGACTATTTTACCCATATACATGGATGGACGCTTCTCCCTTTCTGTCACGGATGCCATGGTTGCACTTAGTTTGAAGATGTAAGAGACAGGTGTTTTGTGGCACACTTTTCGACTCCCTCTGCATATTAGCAATCAAACGTCATCATTTTCTCCATCTCCTTAGCTATCATACTCTAATTCCATTGGGCATTTCACTGATTTCAAAACTCCAGAAAGTTTTGATGTCACATGTTCCAGAAGGGATTTCTGCCAAAAAAACGCATTTTGATTGAAAAAGGTTTACGTTCAAATGGCTCTCCTGTGAAGTAGTGACGCTTGGCATATGCCTAGTTTCCTGAAACGTGTCACGTATAGTAGCTACTACTCTTAAACCATTGGTTACCATCTACCATAGCGCTCTTCGCTTCATTACAGGTGACAGTTTTAATACTCACCACTGCATCCTATATCAGAAGGTTAGCTAGACCTCACTAAAGTCCCGTAGATCACTTCAGTACTCGCTTCTTGTTTACAAAGCTCTGCTCCACAAACTTCCAACATACCTAATTTCCCTGTTGAAATATAAAAATATGAGATACCAAACTTGTTTGCAGGGTTGGTTAACTCTTGAGGTCCCGCTTGTCTCCACAAGGTTTGGTAACTCCACCTTTAGTTTTAACGCACCTCAGTTATGGAATACCTTACAAAACAAATTACAAATTCCCTGGTGTCGATCAGGCAGTTTAAAACTCTGTTGTAAAATTAGTTTGTGCAATTGTTTCAATTGACTATAATACAGTAACGTATTGTAATAGCATGTAATGTATTTATAACTGTCTTGTAGTTTTTATCTTTTTTGTTGTTGTATTGATGGATTTTCTTTTCTCTGGGCACCATTGCAAATAAGACACTGGTCTCAATTGGGCTCCCTTGAATAAATAAAAGTAAATAAGAAGATATAGCTTATTGCTGTGGTGCATAATCATGTTGTATTGAGCAAGGCTATCCATAGGGGCCAGAGCACTGCCTCAGCCGCCTCATAGAAAGACCTTCAAACCCTTACTGGCTTGATTCTCCTTTGATCGTGAAGTTGCAAGCATGCACAGGAACAGGGTGCCATTTCAGACAGGGTGCCATTTTAAAGTTCCTTGCCTTCTTCCCAGTTGAACACAAGGATGCGGCTTATTGGGTTCCTCAGGGAGCAGTACCACAACTGTTCTTCAAAAGCTCAGAGGTTCAAAGGAATGGATATTCTTAGTTCTAACATGTGTCTCTGTGCCTTAGCGTATTTCTTAAAAGTCACAGTATGCAGTCCACAATACTTGCACAACTTTGTAATAAAAAAACAACACTGCTTTTGACTTTTTTTGTCAAAATTAGGGGTTTACTGTACAATACTGTACAATAATTGTGTGTAGGCCTGCTTAAAGGGACTTCTGGGAAAGGATAAGCTTATTGTGATTACCTCTAATTACATTTAAAATACTTCTGGAAAAATGTATACTATTATTATTATTATTAAAAACAAAACACTGTGTTAAGGGAAACTATGCATTGGTCTGAAGCTGAAATATTAAGGAAATTCACATGAGCACAGCAATACCTATTCCACCCATGCTCTACCAAGGTTTTCCAGCACACAGCTTTGAACTACTACAGTAGCTATGTTGGTATTGTATTTCAGACTATGTGTAGGCAGGTTGCTTCGGCTGTTTGCCTTCTCAAACAGCCAAATTTATACTCTCAGGAGAGGTGCTTCCACAATAATGTGATTTGTCCCTCATGCAAGGTAAAGTATTGGATTCTTCACACACTGCAGTAAGACCTTATACCATTACACTACCTTTTTATGTTTTTCTTTTATTAAATGAAAGCAAGCTTTGCTTTTATACTTACAAGACCATCAGGCTTGATTGAGCTGTTTTGTCTTGTAGTAATGTGGTGTCTTCCTGTATTTCCTTAAACCTTTATTTGATCAAAACATCATACATTTTTTGGGGGGTCAGTAGGTGCCCAACATAACAAAATTGTTTTATCATTTTTATAGCAGTGTACTGTAAAGTTTTCCCTCATCAATCTGCACACAATACCCCATAATGACAAAGCAAAAACGGGTTTTTAGACATTTTTGTGAAATTATAACAAGTAAGCTCTACGGACAATTCCTTCAACGTCATGGCTTGGTTTTTTCTCTTACATGCACTGTCAACTGTGGGACCTTTTGTAGACAAATGTGTGACTTTCCAAATCATGTCCAATCAATTGAATTTACCACAGGTGGACTCCAAGTTGTAGAAACATCTCAAGGATGATTAATGGAAACAGTATTCACCTGAGCTCAATTTCGAGTTTCATAGCAAAGGGTCTGAATACTTATGTATATAAGGTTTTTCTGTTTTTATTTGTAAATAAATTAGCAAAAATGTAAAAAAAAAAACAGTTTTTCGCTTTGTCATTCTGGTGTATTGTGTGTGGATTGATGAGGTTTTTTATTTATTTAATCCATTTTAGAATAAGGCTGTAACGTAACAAAATGTGGAAAAGTCAAAGGGTCTGAAAATTTTCCGAAGTCACTGTACATCTCCAGAGAGTTCATACCCATGCAGAATTCCTGGTAGGCCAATTCTTAATGATGTAGAACATGATGGTGTTGCTTAGGAAGTGTAAGGTTGTTACATTCTACTATAGCTCACCCCTCAGGGATGTGATAACACCGAGCGTTAGTGACAGTTGGTGTTAGTGTGTCTTTTCCTCCATTATTGTTAATGAGAAGCCTGCCTCTATGTTTGAGGATAGACAGCATAAAGAGATCTAGGGCACACGTCCCAAATGGCACGCTATTCCCTATATAGTAGTGCACAACTTTTGACTAGGGCCATGTGAATAGAGGGCTATTACAGACCTTCCACCATTCAGAGGTGCAGGTTGACGTGGTGAAGATAATGACAGTGTGTATAGGAGGGGGTGCATGGATATGCTTCTTTCAGCCACAGATGAAGATGTCTATAAATAGCTTATGGTAACGGCTCTGCCAACACACTTGGCACAGCCTGGGAAAGAGACAGAATTTGTTGGCGTGCCTAATACGCAGTTGGTTTTTTATCTGTACCTCATGCAGATAGGAAGCTACTGGAAATGTGGTTTGTTAACTTTTGAATAGTATTGCAGGTAGTTATTGAACAGTAAGCCTTTTGGAGATTACTATTAGGCTACTTCACTTTCTTTATTTGACTGTTGCAACAGTTTAACAGGGGCTTGTTTGTCCTACGCAGCTTTTTAGCAGAAAAGGGAAGGAGCCTACGTGTATAATGTTCATGTTCTCAGTCAGATAGTGGTGGGTCTGATTGCCTAGTGGGGGCCCTTGAGGAGGAGCAGGATGGCTAATCTTTCTATAAAGACGTGTCGTCAGTGTAAAAAGGATGACATGAAAAGCTCACCACTCACTCCCCGCTAGCTACTACATTAGGGAATTCATGTTTGTCAAGCAAAAAGGGTGTGGGAGGGGAAAGGGGGCTGAAAGACATACAGTGCTGTCACCTCAATGTATTGCTTGGATTGAGAGGGAAGAATATACATCACTGTGTCAAATCATGCAAGGACATGACTTTATCACCCAGGGTGAAGTGGTACATTATATCTGTGCTAGGGAGTAGGTGATGGGCTGCAAAAGCCTTTTTACTGTACAATGAAGTCAATGGGCTGGGTTTACCCCAAAATGGAGATGTATTAATCAGGAAATGAATGTGACTTCACTAAACACTGGAGACATTAATTAGCATGGTACACTTTGGGGAGAGTTTAAGGACCTCTCGTGTTCTCTCTCTCTCCATAACTTTTCCCCCCCAATGACGTTAAAATGTACATATTGCCAAAGCATATTTTTTCTCTCTCTCTCTCTCTCTCTCTCTCTCTCTCTCTCTCTCTCTCTCTCTCTCTCTCTCTCTCTCTCTCTCTCTCTCTCTCTCCCTCTCCTATGAAGTTACTTTTAAAAGCTTTTTCTGTCCATATTTTATGCCACATTTTAAAGCCTTAGCCTATGACTCAGTCATCTGTAAGCAGTGGCAACAACCATGGACATGCATTGTGATTCACTACAGCCACAGACCTTACATAGACCATAAACAACATTACCCATTTTATAGGTGCCTTTATTTTCCCCAAGCTGTAAAGCCGTTTCCACTAATAAGCTTTTTATAGCAACAGGCTTGTGTGGGTGACAGCTTCAATAAAGAGGATATAGTTGTATTTTGGGAATTGCCCTCGACCTCACAATACGATATTGTCACAATACTTACATTTTTTAACATTTTACGTTTTATCAGATGCTCTTATCCAGAATGACTTACAGTTAGTGCATTCATCTTAAGATAGCTAGGTGGGACACATATCACAGGCATAGTAAGTCCACTTATCAGAAGTAAAGTAGCTATCAGCAAAAAATGTACATTCATTTCTCTTACAACAACTCTGGTGGACTTTGCTACAGTCAGCATGCCAATTACATGCTCCCTCAAAACTTGAGACATTTGTGGCATTATGTTGTGTGGCAAAACTGCACATTTTAGAGTGGCCTTTTATTGACCCCAGCACAAGGTGCACCTGTCTAATGATCATGCTGTTTAATCAGGTCCTTGCACGCCACACCGTTCAGGTGGATGAATTATCTTGGCAAAGGAGAAATGCTCACAGGGATGATAACAAATTTGTGCACAAAATTTGGGAGAAGTAAGCTTTTTGGAACATTTCTGGGATCTTTAATTTCAGCTCATGAAACATAGGACCAACACTTTACATGTTGCGTTTATATTTGTGTTCTCTGTGTGCGTGCGTGCCACCAGATCTTAACCCAATTGAACACTTATGGGAGATTCAGGAGCGGCGCCTGAGACAGCGTTTTCCACCACCATCAACAAAACACCAAATGATGGAATTTCTTGTAAAAGAATGGTGTCACATCCCTCCAGACACTTGTAGAATCTATGCCAAGGCACATTGAAGTTGTTCTGGCAGCTCGTGGTGGCCCAAATCCCTTTTTAAGATACTTTATGTTGGTGTATCCTTTATATTGGCAGTTACCTGTATATTGCAATGTACACTACATAAGCAAAAGTATGTGGACACCTGCTCGTCGAATGTCTCATTCCAAAATCATGGGCATTAATATGGAGTTGGTCCCCCACAGCCTCCACTCTTCTGGGAAGACTTTCCACTAGATGTTGGAACATTGCTGCAGGGACTTGCTTCCATTCAGCCACGAGCATTAGTGAGGTCGGGCACTGATGTTGGGCGATTAGGCCTGGCTCGCAGTCGTGTTCCAATTCAGGTCAGTGCTTTCTGCAGGCCAGTCATGTTCCTCCACACCATTTCTTTATGGACCTTGTGCATGGGGGCATTGTCATGCTGAGACAGGAAAGGGCCTTCCCCAAACTGCTGCAGCAAAGTTGGAAGCACAGAATCGTCTAGAATGTCATTGTATGCTGTAGCGTTAAGATTTCCCTTCACTGGAACTAAGGGGCCTAGCCCGAACCATGAAAAATAGCCCCAGGCCATTATTCATCCTCCTCCAAACTTTACCCAGTGACACGACAAGCTAAATCACTTCTATGCTCGCTTCAAGACAAGCAACACTGAGGCATGCATGAGAGCATCAGCTGTTCCGGACGACTGTGTGATCACGCTCTCCGTAGCCGACGTGAGTAAGACCTTTAAACAAGTCAACATACACAAGGCTGCGGGGCCAGACGGATTACCAGGATGTGTGCTCCGGGCATGTGCTGACCAACTGGCAGGTGTCTTCACTGACATTTTCAACATGTCCCTGATTGAGTCTGTAATACCAACATGCTTCAAGCAGACCACCATAGTCCCTGTGCCCAAGAACACAAAGGCAACCTGCCTAAATTACTACAGACCCGTAGCACTCACGTCCGTAGCCATGAAGTGCTTTGAAAGGTTGTTAATGGCTCACATCAACAACATTATCCCAGAAACCCTAGACCCCTCCAATTTGCACACCGCCCAAACAGATCAACAGATGATGCAATCTCTATTGCACTCCACACTGCCATTTCCCACCTGGACACACTTGTGTGAGAATGCTATTCATTGACTACAGCTCAGCGTTCAGCACCATAGTACCCTCAAAGTTCATCACTAAGCTAAGGATCCTGGGACTAAACACCTCCCTCTGCAACTGGATCCTGGACTTCCTGAAGGGCCGCCCCCAGGTGGTGAGGGTAGGTAGCAACACATCTTCCACGCTGATCCTCAACACTGGAGCTCCCCAAGGGTGCGTGCTCAGTCCCCTCTTGTACTCCCTGTTCACCCACGACTGCATGGCCAGGCACGACTCCAATACCATCATTATGTTTGCAGACGACACAACAGTGGTAGGCCTGATCACAGACAATGACGAGACAGCCTACAGGGAGATCAGAGACCTGGCCGTGTGGTGCCAGGACAGCAACCTCTTCCTCAACGTAACCAAGACTAAACTTCTGACCCTCTGGGAATGTGATGGAATCATTCCTCTGGGAATCATTCTCTCTACTATTATTCTGACATTTCACATTCTTAAAATAAAGTGGTGGTCCTAACTGACCTAAGACAGGGAATTTTTACTATGATTAATTGTCAGGAATTGTGAAAAACTGAATTTATTATCAGTCAGGCCATGTAATAGACCTTATTTGCGGACCTGAAGCTTTAGGTCAGACAATAACGAGTTAAACACCTATTTTCTTTTTACTAGGCAAGTCAGTTAATAACAAATTCTTATTTTCAATGAACAGTGGGTTAACTGTCTGTTCAGGGGCAGAACAACAGATTGTACCTTGTCAGCTCAGGGATTTGAGCTTGCAACCTTTCGGTTGCTAGTCCAACGCTCTAACCACTAGGCTACCCCGCCGCCCCTATTCAACATTCTCCTTGCATAAGTAAGTGGCAGATATGTCATATTAATCTTTGTATTGAGATGTTGTATTCTAGGTAGGACCATTATTAAAGAGAGTCTCTGTGTCCCAAATGGCACCCTATTCCCTTCATAGTGCTTTCCTTTTGACCAGATCCTTTTTGGGCCCTGGTCAAAAGTAATCCACTATGTAGAATAGGGTGACGTTGGAAATGTAGGGTGATGGATTGGCGTATGGTGGTCCTTGTTGTTCCTCTGAGGGACTGGAAAGGTCACCTGCTTTGTTTTCCTCTAACATCTACAGCCATGAACACCCCTGAAGAAGACTAATGGAAAGGTTTCACCTGGTACTTTCTTTCAGGCACCTAGACACAAACTATGAATCTATAAATTATATATATTTTTTGTCTCTCTCCCTCATTTCCACTCTCTCTCTTTCTCTCTCTCCCCCAACCCTCCCCCCCTGCAGATGGAGAGAAGGACCACCCTAAGACCGAGGCAGGGGTCATCTGGAGGGTGACCGGCGGTCTCTTCAACATGACCAGAGGGGCAGTCGGCGCGACATGGGGAGGCGTGGCCTGGGTGGGCTGTAAGAGCTATGACATCACCAAGACAGTGGTGACCAGCGTGCCGGCCGCCGGCGTGGGATTAGTCAAAGGCGGCGTTTCCGTGGTGACGGGAGGAGTTGGAGCGGTAGGGTCCGCAGTAGCCAGTAAAGTTACACCAAAGAAAAAGGATAAGTCTGATTAGGCCTAGACCCAACTACCACCCCAATCTATGTTTCCTTCATTATTTGTCTGCTGTGTATAGGATCCATCTGGTTACTAATGGTAACGATTCAGAGTTGAGATAAGCCTGAGTAACTTGGATTTCCACGTAAATCATTCAATGACATCAATGGGAAACTTGCGTGAAAAGCCGAGTTAAGCTTGCGGATCTCAAGTCAGAATACTACCCTAAGGGAGCTATTACAGAGGGAATTTTATGGGATTTGTTATGATATAGGAACGTTGAACTTACTGCCGATGTACTTCTGAGAGGGATCTCATGTCTTCTTGATTGATCTGGGTGTGGGAAGGGCAGGGCATAGTAATATGACGAACACGGACAATGTTTGTCGCGCATAAGAACAATTTGGTAGCGATTCAGCAAGGACACATCTACACATTTCTCAAAGACTTGAGGTTATTTCAATTCTTCCAGTTGTATTATCTTTACATTAGCATTAAAACAAAGTGAAAGGTACTTTACACAACTTCATTTCATCAGTTTGACATCGGTGATTGGAGAAAACACACCAAACGATGTGTGTATGTGAACATGTAAGGAGTATGTGTTATAATAGATATGTGAATAATAGGTACGTGAATCCTATTGTTGCAGATAGAGAAGGTAGGAGAGGGACTTTGCAGTCTTGAAACTCCATTGCAACTTGGATTTTGTATTGTTTTTTGCGTCATGAGTTGGAGACCTGTTAATAAAGCGTGTTATTGCATAGAAACGGATAAAAAAAATCCTGAAAATGACCTTTTTGTTACATATATCAGCAGAGGTCCTGAGCTGTTTAAATACATGACGCACCATTTCACCACCAAGGAAACACATGTACGTAAGGTCAAGGGTCATAGTTCTTTCCTGCATAGCAAATGCCACCCGATTCACTTTATAGTGCATTACTTTTTACCAAGGCCCTCTTGTTAAAAGTGGTGCGTTATATAGGGAATAAGGTACCATGTGGGACTCATCCTATGTCATTCACTTGTCTGGACTTTCCTCAAATCTATATGTATGTGCCTACCTGTACAATGTACACACAGTAGGTAGATAATTACCGATAGTTGATAGTTGACACTGACATTCCCGGAGTATGAGGGCCAGTTGAAAACGAACCTGCTTTTTCTTTCCATGAATCCCATTCACTTCTGGGTGCCAATATGTTTGGCATGAAAATGAGTTGACAAGATGCCACAAACACATCTGGGTACAGGCTAATTCATTTCCACATTGTTTACATTATTACCATAGTACTGAATTACTGTCCATTCTGATGAGACATGAGACACCAATCTATTTTTTGTTCTCTTTTTTGGTTTGTTTTTCTTTTTGTTTGTATTTGAATATTCACTAGAAAGAGAACACTCTTGGCATGGTATTTCCACGCCCTTACGTTATGCATCGCATGCTTCAAGTGGTCATTTTTCCTTCTTCCTGTACACATAATGCTGTTTATTATTATGACAAGTCTCGCCTTTATGATTTTTCCTCTTGTCCTGTCTTTTTACTGTTTTCCTCTGCTCTTACTTCTGCTAGTTAATATATGTATTGGAGACTCTGTTACTATAACCTGACGTGTGTTCCAAATGACACCCTATTCCCTATTTAGTGCACCACTTTTGACCAGGGCCCATAGGGGCTTTGGTCAAAAGTAGTGAACTATATAGTGAATAGGGTGCAATTTGGGATGAATACCTGGACTTTTAAGACCAAGTAGATTTTTGTCTATGATATAACTATTTTTGCAAAAACTGATGCTGTATTCTATAAATAAAGCTACTCTGTATTTTAATTCAGATTGTTGCATTTTATTTGGTCGCTAAAAGAGGGTACTGCTTTATGTCTGTATGTATGACCCTCTGCCCTCTCTCTACCCCACACTCACCCTCAGAGGAAGATATGGGTCCAGTTATAGGTCCAGCTGATAGCAAGGAATTGTATTGGAAAAGCAGAGCAATTTGTCAGAATATTCCAAAGTCTGCTTTTGTATTTCATAGTATACATTTCCTTGACTCATATCTCAGTAAGCTTGACTTTCTGCTTCTGCCGGTGTTGCTGTATCCTTGACTCTTCTCTCCCTCTACTCGCCTTATACTGTGGTGGCCGTCTGCTGTGTACAAGGAGCAGTGATAGGAGATGAGGATAGACGTTCAGGTTGGGTTGTTTTCAACCACTCCAAAGGTGTGAAATAATGTACTTTCCAGTTTCTATTTTATCCGTATGTGGATGTGCGGTTGATTTCAGATTCGGTCATGCCTCTATAATCTGTTCAGTGACACATGGCAACAGTCAGCACCACACCTATTACAGGCCCCTATGGGCCCTGGTCAAAGTTAGGGCACTATACAGGGAATAGGGTGTCATTTGGGACTCAGGCTGAGCATATGGGAAGTGGCACAAGCTGTGCTCCATCGTCTCCCCTGTGCTGTGCACTGTACCAAATCGCCAAATCACCTAGGCAAGGGGAGGAGTTGGATCTATCTCTGATGTTACGGTCAGCCCTCGTCTAGCAGCTGTGCCTCTTACTGACATGGTCTCCGCTCCTGTCCAGGGTGAGGGAGGGGGTAGGAAGTACTGGTTATTACCCATAATGGCCCATATTAAATAATAATGGCATAATCGGATCCTACCGAGATACATACAGAGCCACAGTATTCAATACGGTTGAATACGGTTACCTTGTCTCCCTATTGGTATAATTAATGCCCATTTAAACAAAGGGAAGTTCAACTAAACCTTGGTTTGAGATCCCTTTACACAGGCTCCGCGCCCCTGAATGAGACATGAGCTCCCCTAAATGCAACAAAAGTCCAACTTTGGGTGTGGTCTCTAAATAATGCTAATTTAACCGTTTTCCTATTGGCAAATATGTTTTACAGCGGTAAATATGAAAATAAGCTTCCAAATTAAACGAACACCCCCACCTATCATGGTTTAAACCACCGGTTCCCCAACTGGCGGCCCCCTGGCTGAATTTGGCATGCGGGTGGTTTTATTTGGCCCCCCAAGTTTTCTGAACAAAAAAATATATACTTTTTCTCTTTCATTGTTGGACGTAATAAACTGTAAAAACACCAGGAAATCAGCTCCAAGTGATTTTAATTTAAGAAATCTGTTCCCAAGTATCCCCACATATAATAGAGACACGTGATCATATAGAAATGTAAGCAAGGTTTGAAATTATTATGTTTTAGTCAAACAATTCTGTTTGGGCTTCTTGAGGCCTAATTTGCAGTCTACAAATTATTCGTAATTATCTTTTGGCCCCTTGACCATCCGCTCAATGAAAAAAATTTGACCTGCGGCTGAATCTAGTTGATGATCCATGGTTTAAACCATTTATTTCTATGTGACTGCACAAACCGTCTCCCTGTTCACAGCGCTGTCCACTCAGTAGTGCTGAATTTCAGCTGAGCTCCTTTAAACACAGATTTTCCTTTGTACTTGCCCATTTGTTTGCCATACGCCCTTGATTAAAACATAGCCTATGCCTTTATTCCAATGCATTAGATTTATCCATTGATTTATCATTGTTTGCTGTTGTCAGTCAGCTGTTTAGAGCGCTAATTGCTTTGTATTTCAGGTGGGCTTGGGTATTGGTGTTCTCTGTGCCGTCCATAGCTAAAAGAAGTAGACCATTTATTTACCTTTGATTTTCTATCAATATTTGTTTTCTTTCCTGGATCAACTGATGATGGTATCGCTAGACAACTAGCCAATAGCTATACATCAATGCACATCTAATCCATCCAACATTAATGACAGTAGGCCTATAGTTGACTCTTTTGGTTAGATTTGGATTTGATTTTGCAATGGCATAGGCTTACATTATTAAGGATTTGTGTGCCCATGAGAACTGTTCACGGCAAAACATAATGAAATGTTACGTAGGCAAAGCTACACTTACAGTATCACGGCTCAGGCTAAGACCCAGATGGAGACACGGGAGGTGGATAGTACGAGTCTCAGAGTTTATTACAGTACAAGGGGCAGGCAATCGGTAGGTCAAGGCAGGCAAATATTCGTAATCCAAATCAGAGTCAGGCAGGTAAAGGACGGCAGGCAGGATCAGGAAACAGGAGACAAAGGGCTGTGAGACAGGGGTTTAATCCTAGATACATGGAGAGTGGAAAGTATACGGAGGGTGCGGAGCAACAGAAGGTGAACAGCAGAGGGGCTAAGAACCTTAGAGATGGGGAAAGGGCTGATAAAATGTGGCGGAAATTTGCAGGACTCCACCCGGAGGGGCTGATCCCGAGTGGAAAGTCATACTCTCTGCCCAGAACGGAAGCGGGGAGCAGGGGTCCGGTGGCGTTCCCCCTGTCGTCGATACCTGGAGGTGGTCTTGAGAGGAGCTCTCTTCCAGGTACAGCAACGGACGAACATCTGGAAAGAAGGTATGCTGACCTCTTGCTCCGGGAAGAGCGGGGGCTGATATCCCAGGGAACACTCAAAAGGCGAGAGACCAGTAGCAGAACAGGGAAGGGTGTTGCAGGCTTATTCCACCCACACGAGTTGCTGTCTCCAGGTAGTGGGATTGGGTGAGATGAGGCAACGAAGAGTCGTCTCCAGGTCCTGATTGGCTCGCTCCGACTGGCCATTAGACTGGGGATGAAAACCAGAGGACAGGCTGGCCGACAACCCAACGATGGTGCAGAACACCTTCCAGAACCGGGATGAGCACTGAGGACCGTGATCAGAGACCATGTCGACCGGAAGTCCATGGATCCGGAAGACGTGCTGCACCATGAGCAGGGCCGTCTCCTTAGCTGTGGGCAAATTAGGAAGAGGATGGCTTTGGAAAACCTATCCATTGTGGTGTTGCCATCTGATGGAGGGAGACCTGTGGTGAAGTCCAAGGATATATGGGACCAGGGGCAGTGAAGAACAGAGAGTGGTTGAAGGAGGGCAGCCGGAGCTTGCCGCGGGGTCTTGTTTTGCGCACACACAGTGCAGGCGGCAACAAACGCGGAGATGTCAGTAACCATGGTGGGCCACCAAAAATGTTGTCGGACGAAAGCCAAGGTCCGACGGGAGCCAGGATGACAGGTGAGTCTTGAGGAATGTGCCCGTTCCAGGACTGGAGAAAGGGCAGAGTCCAGGACAAACATCCGGTTAGCCGGGCCCTCCCCCCGGCGTCCGGCTGGAACACTGCGCCTTGCGGACCACACTCTCCGTTCCCCAGATGATAGCAGCCGCTTGACAGGAAGTAGGGAGGATGGTCTCGGGTCTGATGGCGGGGCTGTACAGACGTGAGAGTGCATCAGGCTTCACATTCTTGGACCCCGGGAGGTAGGAGATAATGAAGTGGAAACAAGTGATTACAGGGCCCATCTCACCTGCCTGGAGTTGAGTTGAGGCGCTGGAGTTGAGGCGCTGGGCAGTGTGGAGATATTCCAGGTTCTTATGGTCCATCCACACCAAGACTTTATGTTCCTCCCCTTCTAAACAATGCCTCCACTCCTCCAACACCATCTTAATTGCAGAGACCATATGAACGGAACCTTGGGAGAGGTGAGTGCAGAGAGGGGGGAAGCAAAGGTGCTGTGACCCCGGGTGAAAACGACGGTAGCAGGGTATTGTCCTTCTTCTCCACAAAGAAGAACCCTGCGCCTGACCCGACAGGGAATAAAGTTGCCCCTGAGATGGTGCGGTGCCCAGGAGAAGGTCGACAGCACAGTCGTAGGGCCGATGCGGAGGCAGAGTAGAAAACCTCCCGTAAGTCCTGGTACTCCGCGGGAACAGCGGAGAGATTCGAGGCTTTACCCAAGCCTGCAGGGAGACATCCCGGGGCATGCTGCACCGACTTCAGACAATGTGCGTGGCAAAACGGACTCCAAACCATGATGGAATCTGTAGTCCAGTCAATTAGGGGGTTGTGCCTCTGGAGCCACGAGAACCCCAAAACCATGTGTACATGAGGAGACTCCAGGAGCAGAAACTGCATAGACTCACTGTGGTTGCCTGACACTCGCAGGTTTATAGGAACCATATTGTGGGTGACTCTGCCAATAGAGCACCCATCCAGCGCTCTGACGTCCATCAGGATGGAAAGGGGTTGAGTGGAGAGACCCAGCTCCGACACCAGGGTAGTGTCCATAAAGTTCTTGTCGGCCCCAGAGTCATAGAGCACTCAGATGCACTTCTTTAGGAATGTAGTGAAGTAAAAGTTATAAAAAGTAAAGTACAGATACCCCCAAAACTACTTAATTAGTACTTTAAAGTATACCTTGGTTTGAGATCCCTTTACAGTTTAGGGAAGTGTAAGTAAACCTTGGTTTGAGATCCCTTTACAGTTTTCACGGTATAAAAGACCTGTGTTACTTCATACAGAAGCTTTTGTTAGTGTCAGCAATCTTTGCCCATGACTACTGTACCAGCCAGCTAGGGCAGGCTATGCTCTTTTTGTGCATCTCATTTACTTGCAGAGTTGAACAGAGGTACTAAACTAAGAGGAGAAAAGAACTGTATCTCTGTCAACCTGCAAATAACTGTAATGCAATCATTGTGACTACAGATTGTTCTCCTTCATTCATACTGTAGTACAGCTCTCTCTTTCTCTCACTTCCTCTCTCTCTCCCTCTAGCTCATTCTCTCTCGCCCTCTCTTTCTCTCACTCTTTCTCATTCTCATCCTCTCTCTTTCTGTTTAACTCTAGTTCTCAACCTCTCTTGGTGGTTTGGCAGGAATATACACAGATGATTAGAGACAATTTAACAACAACAAAAAAGGTTAGAGAGAATGGATGGATCGGATCGGATCCTGAGGGCTTTTCACTGTGGCAGAATGGTAATCTGATTTGCGATGTGCGTGCTCATCACGACAGTCCCAAAGTAATTACTTTAGTATTGGCAAGATTGGGATGTTGACAATTCTGAGTTATTACAGAAAAATGGAAAGGAATTGATTTACTATCCCCTATCAATACGATTTGTTCAAATAATACTTCTCAATCAATGATTTAAACCCACAAAAAATAACTAACACCCTACAGTTGCCTTTCTTGCACTAACAATTGCACTTGTCATTTTTTACTAGCACTGACTGCTTTATTGAGGAAAAGTTGTACTTCTTATGACTGTGATATGTAGTTGTCTTACCTATCTACCTTAAGATGAATGTACTAACTGTAAGTGGCACTGGATAAGAGCATCTGCTAAATGACTCAAATGTAAATGTATTTGTAACTGGTATGCTAGTATGGATATTGGAACATTACCTCTGTCTGTTGTACTGCACACAACAGAACAGTAAATAGCCAACATAAATATATCTGAACTCGGGCCATACAGTATATTGTCTTGATAGAATGATAGTGACCACAGGGCTGTGGATTGCTGCCTCAGCTCACTTGTTTATAGATGAAAAAGCAATACATGTTGGAGTGGTCTGATAATGTGTGTTCATTTCAAAGTAGAAGGGATCTTTCGATTTTGAGGCACTGTGCACAGACATAATCTGTTCCCAGACCAGCAACCTTATAAACAGTTTCGTTGAGGAGTAAAGAACTCAACTTTATGAATGACACCCCCTTAATATTAATATTCAAAGGAGGTTGGGAAAGGTCAGTTCCCTGCCTGTCCTTATCACTGTCACTGTTTTATGCAAAGCAATAACACAGGCCTTCCTCACATTATTGTGACAGCAAAATGATCAATTTCTGTAGAAAAAATGTAACTTAAAATATCTATTCTATTTCTATTCCATTCCTTCCAGAGACCATAACACCCACTAGCCTGACAATGTTGTGAAGACAGCACCTAGTTTATTTCTTACTTAGTGCTTTATAAGACTAATCAGCAACAGCAGCTGTCTCCTATTGCCTGCCTGCTCCACATCGCCCAATAGAGGACCTGGAAGTCTAATTTTAAACAATTCCAACACCTCGCTGACATTTGGTCAATCCAGGCAAACTCCAGTCTCCAGTCTCTGTCCTTAAAACTAGTTAGGGAGCGGCAGCAGAGGTGACGGTTTTTGAGAGTCCGTCGTGCCCAAAGTGAAATGCCTGCCACTCAGGCCCAGAAAATAGGATATGCACATAATTAGTACTATTGGATAGGAAACACTCTGAAGTTTCTAAAACTGTTAAAATAATGGCTGTGAGTATAACAGAACTGATATAGCAGGCAAAAACCCGAGGAATTTCTGTGCAGAATTCTTTTTTTTTTTGTGACATTTCCTCTGTTTGATAGACTTCCTATTGAAATCCATGTATAATAGCTCCCAGATTGCAGTACTTATGGCTTCCACTAGATGTCAACAGTCTCTGGACAGTGTTTGGAGGCTTTAGCATTGAACAGAACCATACAGAAGAAGAAATAGTGAAGGAACCACAGATGTCAATAACGTTTCCCGGGCATGAGACCGTGAGCGCGCCCCACTTTATTTTCCTTTTATATCGATTAGGATATAATTCGAGTTAAATATTATCATTAATATTCATAAAAGGATACCTTAGGATGCATTATAAATGATGTTTGATTTGTTTGGGCAAAGTTGATAGGTATAATTTGAACGCTTTCTCTTCACTGTACAACGGGTGACTCAACGGTGGATTTTCTGAACATAACGCGCCAACCAAACAGAGATTTATGGATATAATAAATGACTTTTTCTAACAAAATAACCATTAGATGTCTTCCTTGGACACTTGGGATGCCCTCAGCAGAAGTTCCTCGAAAGGTAAGTGATTTATTTTAGCTCTTATATGGGTTTTGTGAGACCCATGCTGGTTATGAATTTATGCTTATGCATAAATATGAGAGGTGCTATCCTCAAACAATCAAATGTTGTGCTTTCGCCGTAAAGCCTTTTTGAAATCTGACAACGCTGTGATATTGCCAAGAATCAGAGCTTTTGATGACTATGCAACACTTGTATATTGATGAATGTTTAATAATTCAACTTTTGGATTTTGAATTTGGCGCCTTACATTTCACCGGCTAGCGCCCCGGTTATCCCTATTAATGGCACCCTATTCCCTACATAGAGCACTACTTTTGACCAGAACCCTTCGGGTCAGGCCTGGAATTTTGTGATTTTAGGGGCAAGGCCATTGGCCTTCAAGAGGTGCCCAATCTGCTGTGCCCATTGAATCAGATGGCTTATTCATCACAAAACCATTTGATGTTGGCAATTATTTTAATGATTATTTAATTGGAAAAGTGGGCAAACTTAGGCAGGAAATGCCCATGACAAACAGTGAGCAATTATATTCAGCTATAAAAAACACTAATAATGAAAGAAAAGCAGTGCAAGTTTGAATTTTGTAAAGTTAGTGTGGGAGAGGTGGAAAAATTATTGTTAACGATCATTAATGACAAACCTCCTGGCATTGACAACTTAGTTGGAAAGCTACTGAGGATGGTGGCTGACTCTATAGCCACTCCTATCTGTCATATTTTTCATCTGAGCCTAGAGGAAAGTCTTTGTCCTCAGACCTGGAGGGAAGCCAAAGTAATTCCGCTACCCAAGAGTGGTAAAGCGGCCTTTACTGGTTATAACAGCAGACCTATAAGCTTGCTGCCAGCTCTTAGCAAACTGTTGGAAAAAATTGTGTTTGACCAAAAACAATGCTATTTCTCTGTAAACAAATTAACAACAGATTTTCAGCATGCTTATAGAGAAGGGCACTCAACATGTACTGCACTGACAAAAATGACTGATGATTGGTTGAAATAAATTGATAATAAGAAGATTGTGGGAGCTGTACTGTTGGATTTCAGTGCAGCCTTTGATATTATTGACCATAACCTGTTGTTGAAAAAACTTAAGTGTTATGGCTTTTCAACCTCTGCCATATCGTGGATTCAGAGCTATCTATCTAATAGAACTCATTGAGTTTTCTTTAATGGAAGCTTCTCTAATGTCGAACATGTAAAGTGTGGTGTACCGCTGGGCAGCTCTCTAGGCCCTCTACTCTTTTCTATTTTTATCAATGACCTGCCACTGGCATTAAACAAAGCATGTGTGTCCATGTATGCTGATGACTCAACCATAATACGCATCAACAACCACAGCTATTGAAGTCACTGAAACCCTTAACAAAGAGTTGCAGTCTGTTTGAATGGGTGGCCAGTAATAAACTGGTCCTGAACATCTCTAAGAGATTGTATTTGGTACCAATCAAGTGCTAGACCTCAGCTGAATCTGGTAATGAATGGTGTGGCTGTTGAACAAGTTGAGGAGACTAAATGACTTGCCGTTACCTTAGATTGTAAACTGTCATGGTCAAAACATATAGACTCAATGGTTGTAAAGATGGGGAGAAGTCTAGCCGTAATAAAGAGATGCTCTGCTTTTTTGACACCACACTCCAAAAAGCAAGTTCTGCGGGCTCTAGTTTTGTCTAATCTTGATTATTGTCTGGTCGTGTGGTCCAGTGCGTCAAGGAAAGACCTAGTTAAGCTGCAGGTGGCCCAGAACAGAGGGTTGATATAAATACTATGCATGCCAGTCTCTCTTGGCTAAGAGTTGAGGAGAGACTGCCTGCATCACTTCTTTTTATAAGAAACAATGTGTTGAAAATCCCAAATTGTTTGCATAGTCAACTTACACACAGCTCTGACACACACTTATCCCACCAGACATGCCACCAGGGGTCTTTTCATAGTCCCCAAATCCAGAACAAATTCAAGAAAACGTACAGTATTACATAGAGCCCAGATTGCATGGAACTTCCTTCCATCTCGTATTGCTCAAGTAAACAGCAAACCTGGTTTAAAAAAACGGATAAAGCAACACCTTGCGGCACAACGCCTCTCCCCCTAGTTGACCTAATAGTTTGTGTGTATGCATTGATATGTAGGCAATGTGTGGCTTTTAAAAAATTGATGTAGTTCTGTCCTTGAGCTGTTCTTGTCTAATGATGTTCTGTATTATGACATTCTGTATTATGTTTCATGTTTTGTGTGGACCCCAGGAGGAGTAGCTGCTGCTTTTGCAACAGTTAATGGGGATCCTAATAAAATACCAAACACCCAATCTGCCCAGGCACCAAGGTCATCTGGTAGGGCACCAAGGCCATTTCAAATAAATTAAATAACCAATTGAATGTATTTGAAACCCGAAAATCAGTAGCTATTCTGTTAGAAAAACATAAGTATATGTAAATATCCATAAATGTACATAAGTGTAGGTGATAGCCTATGCATATTGGCTACTGCCTGTCATGTCCAGACCGATGCTGACATGAGGGAGACGCCTGGAAATGTAGGCAAACTTTAATGAGACTTTTAATTACATATATATAGGCTAAACGCCAGTCATGTTTGACAAATATGATGTAGGATCGTTATTAATATCTAAAGGCTTGATTCTGTCGACATACTTGAGTCACTGTTCATTCCAATAGGAGAGAAAGACCAGTGCCTGTCGCGCACTGCAACATCACCCACCTTGCAATCTGAGCGGAGGCAGTCCATTTTGAAACTAACCATAAACGTTTTTTTGGTCATTTTAAAATGTTCCGAAAATAGAAATGTTAAGGGGAATATTTTATAAACACTTGCCATTGAAACCAGTATTTCTCTCATGTTCTCAACTTTCTTTCGTTGTCCAGCAGCGAAAGACACAATCCTCATATTAACAACCCATACTTGTTGATGCATCTTTTGATCTTCCCTCTTTCTACATTTCTGAAGGATATTTTCATCTCTGTCATATGAAACCGCTGGTATTTCCGGTGCACTTTTGAGAATGGTGTTTTCCAGCTATGTCGAGGGGTTGTATTCATTTGGGATCTATCGCATCCCAGAGTATGTCTGTAATATTTTCCTGCACAGAAGGACACGCTGACCAATAGAATAGGTCAACATTTGTACTTTGGAGGATAGTAAATTGACATAGGCTAGTGCTTTTGCTGTTCGTTAGGCCTACTCATCTTGTTGGCTGAAGAAAGTACATGTGGACAGTTCTTCTAACATCTTCAATATGCGCCTTGGAATTCGATCAGGAGGATGCGCGCCGTTGCATCCCCGATGTGTCTGTCTTAACTTTAGCCTACTTCGGAGCTGAGAGAGCCATGTAAGCAATGTTCCCTCTAATTATTTAGCGAAAGACACAATCCTCATATTAACAACCCATACTTGTTTATGCGTCTTCTGTTTATGCGTCTCTTTCTAAAGTTCTGAAGGATTTTTTCATCTCTGTCATATGAAACCGCTTGCATTTCATGTGCACTTTTGAGAATGTTGTTTTTCCGCTAATTACATTTTCCCACTAATTGCGTTTTGGAACATTCGTGTTCATTTTCTACTTCCCAGTGCGCATTGCTGCGTTTATAATGTAAAGAAATAGCCGAATAGTTTATTTTAAGATAAACATTCTGATCTGTTGCATCAGCCTCATTGCTTTTACTTTTTGTTATGTCAAGGTTGTATTCATTTTGGATATAGAAATTTGGGAAGAAGAAGAAGCCTGAAGGAGGAGAGATTACCATTTTATATGTATATCAAGTTACCATTTTATATGTATATTAATTGTCGGAGTAGAGAGGACCTTGTGCATTTCAGGTAAAATACCAAACCAATGTTTATTTCCCCCAGGACAAATGCTCTAGCAACAGCAAGCTAGCTAGGTATTGCCGTAAATGCTTTTCGACCTGTCCCCAAATTAATATAGTTATTTCAGAGTTCGTTTTGATATTTCAACCTGCATGTCCGCGTGTGCGAAGGTGCATGCGGACGCACGCGCACGAACGGCCTGGTCAGCATGTAAGGCTGTACTCCCTTTAACTTACAGTTTTAACAGTGGCCAAGTAGGCTCCTGTGGCTATTTGGTCATAAGGTGGGCCTACTAGAGTGGCCTACCATAAAAAAACAATGGAGAAAATGCATCCCATAACATTTTAACATGGAAATAGCTGTTTTATCTTTCAGCCTACAGTAGCAGTCAATGGCTGGTGTTCAATGAAGGCCTACAATCCACAAGACTTAAAAAATAATAATAATGCAGGGCTTGATATCAACATGTTTATCCACTTGTGCTTCAGACAAGGTGACTGAAAATTTTGTTGTGTTGTTTGATGCAAGAAAACACTTTACAAAATAAAATGCATTATTATTCCCATACCATTATTACAGAGAATCAGACAAATTATGCCAGCCTCTGCCTATTGGCTACATAGCTTATTCAAGCCTGTCTCAAAATACAACACTGCCCCTTTAAGACAAAAAAAGCTCTTTACCTGACTAGCTTTTTAAAGATGTTTAGAAATGTACTAATTTTGTGCTCTTGTAGAAAGCAATCACTCCCCTATTGCTGACTACAAATGATATATAACTGGGCTTATAACTCACTAAATAGCAAAGGATATGAGCAAAATTTGCACAAGTGACGAAATACAGCTCTCACTTTGATCTCAACATCTACTCACAACCGCTCATGCTGTAAACACAGTCCAGTTCATTGTAAATGGCACCGAATCGTACTCCGATGCCTACAACAAAATCTCTAGTTCGTTTTGTTGTCATTATGTTGCATTGAATGTGGCTAATATTGTGTTGATTCGATCACACTTGCCCCAGTAATGGAAAACGTTGATAGTGGGAAAACTTTAGAACAGTGGTCACCAACTTCAAGATCACTTTCTGAGTCAAAATGCAAGATGATATCTACTACTTAGATTTTTTTTTTTAACATGACTTAAAAAACGTAAGCCTATGCAAAATTAACCAATTAAAAACAGAGCTGTAGCATATAGGTTTGTGCAGTAAGCTATAGGCCCATTACATTATCACAGCATATTAGCTTTGCTTGAATTGCCCTGCCAATGCATTGTTGTTCAGGACATTTTTTAAATCATATTTAAATTATATTATATTTATATGATCACACCCGTAATAGATCCATTGTTGTATTACTTGTGAGGCACAGCTGAGTGAGCTATAGTTTACTGGGCTGATGGTGCCTGCATCTGATGGTCAGTCTCAGCGGAGGGAGAGAGCAGCAGACTGAGGGTCCGCCTCTCAACATCCCTCCACTTCCCCTTTCCCCACTGACACTGACCAAAAAAGGGACACCGTCTTCCAGCTGATGGCGAAACTCGAGACGCACAGCATTATTTCTGCCTCATGCACAAATTCATGTTGTTACTCCTATGAACAGAGAAAGTGAAATATTCCTCTATTAAAAAAACAACAACAATAATAACAACGCAAGCCTATCAATCCACTTTCCTACTCATTCATTTCTGCTGCAGTGCTTGTTGTAGCGCTGGGTGGAAATATGAAGAATGCTAATTTTATGGCTTATAAAAGTGTTGAATACAAAGCGTTGACAGTGCTGAGTAAGAACTTAAACATGAACGCACTCATAAAAACAGCAGTTCTTTGCTGTATTCGTTGACAGTCTCACTCTAGTCATTGTTTTAAATGTTTTGAAATCTCACAGCTACAACTTTGCTGTAGCTTTCTTTTATGCCTGCTTTGTTACTGCAGACACTGTAATCTGAGTCATCCGATTGGCCAGCGGTAGGCCTATAGTGCACTTGATTTGCTCTCCGGGCCCACCGGGAAGGCAGAGTTTGTACCTTCAGACACATGAAATGGCAACAGTTTGCCTACCCTGTGCTCAGGGCTGCTGAATCAGGTGCACCTACCGCCAACAGCCTGAGACGAATAAAAAAAATACAAACACAAGGCTTTATTGTTGGGTCTTTTACAGAAATTTTTAGCCAACGACTAGGAATGCCTTGGAGATTGGCCAGTGGATCGCAATCGACTGGGCCCCGGTCAAAAGTAGTGTACTATATAGGGAATAGGATGCCATGTGGGATACATTCATTGTCAAATCACTGGTGTCCTGCACTTTGGTGATCTTTGGTGATTGTGTGTGGACAACCCTCAGTTAAACTATAATAACATGATTAAAGGGCCACTCCCTAATTCTTACCCTAACCCACAATGAAACGTAAACAAGGTTGACCTCAACATTCACATTTTTATTGATTGCATGGTTGTTATCATATGCCTACACACACATCAGCATTTATCAGTAAGGTATGATTAGGTACAATCGCTAACGATGTTGGAAGGTAGGTCCAGTTTACTTGATGTACAAATATCAACATTCACTTTTGTCAATGCAACAGCCAGCATTCAGGGATCTTAAGTAGGATGGTGCTTTACTGTAAGTTTGTCCATGTCAATTAACCTAACATTACTTACTGTCTCTTCGAAATCGCTAAAACATTGATACTGATATCTCCGAAGAGCATTCCTAAATTATGTTTCTTGTGCTCTTCTGAATGTCTTGACTTGAATCTTACCACAGGAGTCTTCAAGGTTTATGAGGTTTAGTGCAAATCTGAGAAGAAATTAAGGCAACAATATAAATATATCAAAAATAGTTGTCGTGTTAGACCTTGCTTTACTACAAAAAAGGTAAAAAAGTTTTGTCCTCGATGAGAGTCAGAGACAGATTTTTCAGCTCCTCAGGGGAACTGACAGTCTTATAACCCAGCTCCTGTAGAACTTGCTGACACACAGTCTGTGTGTAATCAACCATGTCATAAGACAATTTGAGCCTCCAGCTTTCCGCATTGGCAGCTGAGTCCCGAACGGTGCCGTATTTATGCTTGGCGGACAGATCGTTGCTTCCCCTGGTGTTGTTCTGGATCCAGTCGCCCACGTTCTTGTCCATGATCAGACCCAGGTATTCATAGATCTCCTTGGTCTTCTGGAGAGGGTTCCTGGCCAGGTCCTCATACCTGACCAACATGTACCTCCCTTTGAGCCAGGGGGGCCTGCTGAGGCCCGTGGTCACAGAGCCCAGGAAGTCCTCACAGACCATGGTGAGCTGGGTGAGGTCCATGTTGTAGGGCCTCCTCCCAGTGGCCCTCCAGATCCTCCAGAGTCTATAGGTGTCCCTGAAGGTCTCGATGCGGGAGGCCAGGATCCCTCGGGGGTCCCTGACCAGCTGGATCACCTTGAGGTTGAGCCTAGGGTCCTCCACCAGAGCCCTAAGGTCACTCACCTCCGGTATCCTCACCGTCTTGATGGCTACATGGCGCCGCTCACGGCAGGCGTCCGATGCCAGCGTCATGTTGAGACCGCCACACCTCTTGACACACTCTCCTTCATCGATGTTCAACTCTCCAGGACTAAAGGCGTCGCAGACAGGCAGGGAGCACAGAGCCTTACTTGCTCCCCTCCGGAACATCTTATCTGTGCTGTGATTGGCCGGCTGGGGTTTTATGTAGCTCTCCAGGAAGTAAAGGTCACAGTCGTAGAGGCTCCGGAGCAAGTCCCTGCTGGCCCCCAGCATCACCCTAGTGTCGCCTGCCGTCCTGCTGTGGGACAGGCGGGGGAGCAGGGTGGTCTGGACGTGGTAGAGGGGCTCAAACAGATAAAACACATCCTGGTGCTGGTTGAACAGCTGACCCACGAAGGAGCTGCCGCTGCGGGTCGTAGCCAGAATGAGAACGTGGGTCTTTCTGGAGACGTTAGAGGTGAAGTAAAGGAAGTCGTCACAGATCCGCTGGTCAAAGGACGAGTCCACCGCATCCTGCCACAGCATGCCACAGTTCAGAGGGTTTGAGACTGTCACTGGACACATTTGGAATGGCTTGGCTGTGAACGTCCTGATGGCTGTGTACTGGATCGCTATGGACAGTAAGGCTAGCAGAATCACAGCCTTCCAGGAACATTGCATGGCTGAATTCATTCATTTAGATAGATGATACAGTCTGTTCAGATCCTGGCAGAGCAAAAATAAAAGATTATTAGGATAACACTTTTAGAACGAATATTCATGCTGTATAGAATACCCACACATAGACAGAAAGGAGCAGCAAAACAGATTACATGCATACAGTCTCACTACAAAATAAAAAAGTTAAAGTGTTTTGAATCCCATAGATGTTCTTTCTAGACAGTTACTGTGGTGACCTTACAAAACTAATTATAATTGTTGTTTTGTAGAACTGTAATAAAGGAATTACCTTCATATAATACTGTCAAATACATAAATCAAACCCAATTTGGATGTTTTGTTGTTATTGTTGTTATGTTCCATAGCCTTTCTGTACTTTGAGCAGCAGGCAACCCCAAATTACAGTTTATGCATTCAGATAGCATACAACTTCAAGACTAGGATTCCTAGGGTCTAAGATTCCATAATGTAGATTCTAATTTCCATAATGGTCATAACTGTTGTAGATTTCATCTGAAAAAACTTCGCCATCTTCAGATCTCCATCGGGAGTAGGGCTAATACAATCATGTGCTATGTATACTGTAAGGTCTTCTATAATCGACTACTATCTCTAATCCCTACACTCCACAGATAAGAACGATGGTTTTCAACTTAAAAATGAATTGATCTAAAATACAAATAAACGTAGCTAAGAAGTTGTTCGTCAATACTGGTGGCACACAACCCATAAGTCTAAATGTGTCCAAAATAAACATTTATTTTTACCCTGTGAATGTTTAGTGTTTGATTTCCCCTTAGAATTAAAAGATATATGCCTATTATGTAGGTGTAGGAATTCAGTGATCTCATGCAGTCTAATGCAAATACACTGTGATAAAAGGCTGGCGGCACCTGTGGAAAAGTAATTTCTCGCGCAACGCCAAGTCACAGGATAGATGTGACAGCGAACAATTGACGACAGCGCCGAGATGTGATTTACCGCAGTGCAACAGAATACGCTTTCATTCAAAGATGATTAGCCTACACAACTGGGCTAGACGTCTAGGCATGGCCTCATTAATACTTTTTATGTTTTTAAATAACCAAATAACGGTCATTTTATTCTTAAGAGTCTACACACAAAACACATTTTAAACATAAATAAAAGAGATCAACCTCAGAGCATCCAATAAGCTACTTTCTTACCTCATAAATTCATAGTGGGCAAAGGCAGGTGCTCGTAAAAAAACACCATAGAAAAGCAATGCAACGGTTTCAAATGTCGTCACAAAAATCTGGTATTTTAGGACTAAACATTCTTGAAGGGCAGCTGCCCTGTCTTCTTCCCCCGTACATCTGAATAGCACATCGAGAGAAACTGTTCTCACACATAGAAGAGTCACAATCAGTCCTTGTTATATAAGGAAAATATCATGATAAGAGGAATAAGTCGAAGCGCCAGGCAGAATGAGAAAATTTAACTCCAACAGGGTAGAATAGATTCGAGAAGGATGCTGCAACCGCAGCCTTCGCAAAGCCCGCCGCCGTATATTCCAGATTGCCTTGACTAATGTGCGTGTTGTAGCCTAGGCTATGGCTTGGTGGTGTGGCTTTGTGTGAGGTGTGCCAACCAGAGCCCGTTCTGGACCACCCCAAACCTCCCCTACATATCTCCTCCTAGCCACAGCCCCTGGCAAAGCACACGACTTGGTCACGAATAATAATTGTATTAAAAAAATACAGAATATAGCCTAAAGTATGATTTAGACAAATACACATCGAGGAGTTGGAGGTCAGCAGATCTGGCTTCAAATGCATACATATTTGTATTTTAAATACATTTGAGTACTATTTTCAAATACGTTAAGTATTTTGAACGTTATTAAATAATTTCCTATAAATACTAGGCTATTTGAAACTATTTTCATAAATACTGAGATTTACAATCAGTATTTCGTTTATTTAACCAGGCAAATCAGTTAATAACAAATTTTTGTACAGGGGCAGAACGACAGATTTTTACCTTGTCAGCTCGGGGATTCGATCTTGCAACCTTTCGGTTACTAGTCCAAAGCTCTAACCACTAGGCTACCTGCCGCCCCAGTATGTAGACGGAGCATATGCCAGGCATCGATTAGGTCTAGTATAAGAGAGAGAGAGAATGCGTGAGAGAGACTGTACGAGAGAGAGACAGAGAGACTGTACGAGAGAGAGACAGAGAGACAGGGAAAGTAAATGACGTCTTATATAGCAGGGACTGAATATTACATTTTCAATGTCCATTGTCACGCTGGAGATTCTGGGGATGACGCAGCAGTATGAAAGGGATAGAAGAACAATCCTATTTCCGTCTAAATCGCAAGTCAGCTGGATATTAATGAATATTCTGTTCTTCTAGTTGCCCTTGTGTCTTACAAAATATGAACATCTGATTATGTAGCATACTGATCTGATATTAGCTCAGCAAACAATGTCATTTGCTTTAGTGGCAACTGAATGACAATCTCAAGGTATACAGTGCATTCAGAAAGTATTTTTCCACATTTTGTTACATTACAGCCTTATTCTAAAATTGATTAAATAGTTTTCCCCCCTCATCAATCTACACACAATGCCCCATAATGACAAAGCAAAAACTGGTTTTTATACATTTTAGCAAATTTATTTAACCCCCAACAGAAATATCACATTTACATAAGTATTCAGACCCTTTACACAGTACTTTGTTGAAGCACCGTTGGCAGCGATTTCAGCCTTGAGTCTTCTTGGGTATGACGCTACAAGCTTGGCACACCTGTATTTGTGGAGTTTCCCATTCTTCTCTGCAGATACTCTCAAGCTCTGTCAGGTTGGATGGGGAGCGTCGCTGCACAGCTATTTTCAGGTCTCTCCAGAGATGTTTGATCAGATTCAAGTCCGGGCTTTGGCTGGGATAACCAACGACATTCAGATACTTGTCCCAAAGCCACTCCTGTGTTGTCTTGGCTGTGTGCTTAGGGATATGGTCCTGTTGGAAGGTAAACCTTCACCCCAGTCTGAGGTCCTGAACGCTCTGGGGCAGGTTTTCATCAAGGATCTCTCTGTACTTTGCTCCGTTCATCTTTCCCTCGATCCTGGCTAGTCTCACAGGCCCTACTGCTGTAGAAAATCCCCACAGCATGATGCTGCCACCACCATGCTTCACCGTAGGGATGGTGCCAGGTTTCCTCCAGACGTGACGCTTGGTATTCAGGCCAAAGAGTTCAATCTTAGTTTCATCAGACCAGAGAATCTTGTTTTTCATGGTCTGAAAGTCCTTTAGGTGTCTTTTAGCAAACTCTACGCAGGCTGTCATGTGCCTTTTACTGAGGAGTGTCTTCCGTCTGGCCCCTCTACCATAACGGCCTGATTGGTGGAGTGCTGCAGAGATGGTTGTCCTTCTGGAAGGTTCTCCCATTTCCACAGGTTTTTGGTCACCTCCCTGACCAAGCACCCTTCTCCCTCGATTGCTCAGTTTGGCCGGGCGACCAGCTCTAGGTAGAGTCTTGATGCTTTCAAACTTCTTACATTAAAGAAAGATGGAGGCCACTGTGTTCTTGGGGACCTTCTACGCTGCAGACATTTTTTGGTACCCTTCGACACAATCCTGTCTCAGAGTTCTACGGACAATTCCTTCGACCTCATGGCTTGGTTTTGCCTCTGACATGCATTGTCAACTGTGAGATCTTATTTAGACAGGTGTGTGCCTTTCCAAATCATGTCCAATCAATTGAATTTACCACAGGTGGACTCCAATCAAGTTGTAGAAACATCTCAAGGATGACCAATGGAAACAGGATGCACCTGAGCTCAATTTCGAGTCTCATAGCAAAGGGTCTGAATAATTATGTAAATCAGGTATTTATGTTTTTCATTTTTAATAAATTTGCAAAAAATTCTAAAAACTTGTGTTCACTTTGTCATTGTGGGGTATTGTGTGTAGATTGATGAGAAAAAAACTAAATGTGATCAGTTTTAGAATAAGGCTGTAACATAACAAAATGTGGAAAATGTCAAGGGGTCTGAATACATTCCGAATGCACTGTATATTTAAGTAATAATGCCCTCGAAGCTGGTGTTTGGTGGATATATTGGCATGGGTGTTGTTAGGCCCGAGACAATGTCGAGGTCTGGCATACTGTGGCAATATATCCTCCAAACACCGGCTTCGAGGGCATTATCACTTTTATCCAGCGGTTTACCAACATATTAAAATAATGACAGACATATTTTCATGAAAAACGTTATTTTCATGAATTTATTCATACTTCATCCTTCCACAAGACATAGTCCCGACACAAATCTAGGGTGGCTCCCCAGGCCTACTGGCCTCCACAATACCCCGACCTCAACCAAATTGAGATGGTTTGGGATGAGTCGGACAGCAGAGTGAAGGAAAAGCAGCCAACAAGTGCTCAGAATATGTGGGAACTCCTTCAAGACTGTTGGAAAAGCATTCCAGTTTAAGTTGGTTGAGAGAATGCCAAGAGTCAAGGCAAAGGGTGGCTATTTGAAGAATCTCAAATATTAAAAGTATTTTGATTTGTTTAACACTTTTTTGGTGACTACTTAATTCCATGTGTGTTATTTCATAGTTTTTATGTCTTCACTATTATTCTACAATGTAGAAAATCGTAAGAATAAAGAAAAACCCTTGACTGAGTAGGTGTTCTAAAACTTTTGACCGGTATTGTACATGTTACCCTCATTGAATCTTGTTTTAATCCACGTCCTGTTTCGAGGCATAGGCCTAATGGTTCAGTTCTAGGCAGTCTTGTATCTATCCAATTCAAGCCAACCCCATGGTACTTTCTTATAGGAGATTACCTGCTGAACTCGGCATGTTCGTATTAGAGAATCCGTCTGATCTGAATACCCACAGCAGTAGCCTTGGGCTGATTCATGGTTATGCCAGCAGTTTGATTTCGAAGTTAGATTTTATTATAACTCTGGATTCTCAAACCAACGCGGACATTCTGGCTATGACTGAATCTTGGTTAAAGAAGTCTATGCCGGATTCTGATGTGTCTCTGACTGGTTATAATGGTTTTAGATTTGGCAGAGGAGGGGCTGTCTTTTTCACATTTTGTTGTTTTATGAAGTGGGATTCTTTAAAAAAATATCTCTTTGTTACAATTCCCCATAATGAGTTTTTCAGGATAAAAAATAAACGTAATGAAGCTAAGCACAGGAAAAATCCTAGAGGTAAACCTGATTCTGTCTGCTTGCTTTCAACCAGACACTGGGAGATTAATTCACCTTTCAGCAGGACAATAACCTAAAACACAAGAAGACTGTTAATGTTCCGAGTTACAGTTTTTACTTAAATCTGCTTGAGAATCTATGGCAAGACCTGAAAAAGGTTGTCTAGCAATGATCAACAACCAATTTGATAGAGCTTTAAGAATTTTAAAAGGAATAATGGACAAGCGTTGCACAATTCTGGTGTGGAAAGCTCTTAGAGAATTTACCCAGAAAGACCCACAGCTTTAACCGCTGCCAAAAGTGATTCTAACTTGTATTGACTCAGGGGTTTGAATACCTACAGTATGTAACCAAGATATATTAGTGTTTTATTTTACACTTTGACATTAAAGTATTTTGTGTAGTTCGTTGACCAGAAATTACAATTAAATACATTTTAATCCCACTCTGTAATCACAACTAAATGTGGAAAAAGTCAAGGGGTGTGAATACTTTCTGAAAGCACTGTATATTTTTTACTTGAAAATGGTTTCTGGTGTTATCCCTAAGATCTGGAAAGCGGCACATGTCCTCCCCATACATAAAGGAGGAGATCCTTCTGGAGATCAGAGGAGATCCTTCTGACTTAGATAACTACCGTCCAATTTCCAAATGATCTTACCTTTCCCAAGTTTTAGCTGACAAGGTAAAAATATGTTGTTCTGCCCCTGAACAAGGCAGTTAACCCACTGTTCCTAGGCCATCATTAAAAATAAGAATTTGTTCTTAACTGACTTGCCTAGTTAAAAAAAAAAAATTAAAGGCCTTTGACACTGTTGACCTTCTCATTCAAAGGTTGATTGGTATAGGCCTGGATCAGGCTTCTTGCAAGTCCTCAACTGTCAGCTTCATTAAATAGTACCCGCAAAACACCTGTGTCAACAGTGAAGAGGTGACTCTGGGATGCTGGCCTTCTAGGCAGAGTTCCAGTGTCTGTGTTCTTTTGCCCATCTTAATATTTTCTTTTTATTGGCCAGTCTGAGATATATCTTTTTCTTTGCAACTCTGCCTAGAAGGCCAGCATCCCGGAGTCGCCTCTTCACTGTTGACGTTGAGACTGGTGTTTTGTGGGTACTATTTAATGAAGCTGCCAGTTGAGGACTTGTGAGGTGTCTGTTTCTCAAACTAGACACTCGAATGTACTTGTCCTCATGCTCAGCTGTGCAAAGGGGCCTCCCACTCCTTTTTCTATTCTGATTAGAGCCAGTTTGCACTGTTCTGTGAAGAGAATAGTACACAGCGTTGTTCGAGATCTTTTTTTTCATGGCAACGTCTTGCATGGAATAGCCTTCGTTTCTCATGACAAGAATAGACAAACGAGTTTCAGAAGAAAGTTATTTGTTTCTGGCCATTTTGAGCCTGTAATCGAACCCACAAATGCTGATGCTCCAGATACTCAACTAGTCTAAAGAAGGCCAGTTTTATTGCTTCTTTAATCAGAACAACAGTTTTCAGCTGTGCTAACATAATTGCAAAATGGTTTTCTAATGATCAATTTTAAAATGATACACTTGGATTAGCTAACAAGACGTGCCATTGGAACACAGGAGTGATGGTTGCTGATAATGGGCCTCTGTATGCCTATGTAGATATTCCATAACAAATATGCCGTTTCTATCTACAATAGTCATTTACAACCTTAACAATGTCTACACAGCAGGTACCCTAGTGCTTAGAGCATTGGGCCACTAACCAAAAGGTTGCTAGATTGAATCCCAGAGCTGACAAGGTGAAAAATCTGTCATTTTGCCCCTGAAGAAGGCAGTTAACCCACTGTTCCAAGGCTGTCATTGTAAATAAGGTTTTGTTCGTAACTGACTTACCTAACTAAATAAAGCTAAAATAAAAAATAATACACTGTATTTCTGATCAATTTGATGTTATTTTAATGTACAAAAAATGTGCTTTTCTTTCAAAAACAAGGACATATCTAAGTGACCCCAAACTTTTGAACGGTAGTGTATCTGGATATTTGAATTGACAAAGGTGTAATGTTTAAAAAAAATACGGATGAGCTAGTTAAAAAAGCTACAATTTAAAGTGGGCTTCTTTTTTAGAATTAGATTTCCTCTCCCTAAATAGCAGGAAGCAGATTCTACAGTCAACTTTCCTTCCAGTTCCTGACTAAGGTGACATAATTTACCAGATTGCAGCAGCCACTACTCTTAAACTTTTGGATGCCGTCTACAATAGCACCCTTCGCTTTCTCACAGGTGACAGTTTTAACACCACTGCATCCTGTATCAAAAGGTTGTCTGGTCCTCATTGAAGTCCTGTAGATCACTGCATTACTCCATTTTTGTTTTACTACACACGCTTCCAACTTACCTAACTTCGTTGCTAAAGTATAAAAGAATGAGCTACGAAACCCACAGGATTGGTTAACTCTGGAAGTCCCTCTGCTCTCGACCATTTTAGGTAAATCCTCCATTAGTTTTAGTCCCCCACATTGTTGTAATAAGCTGCAAAGTTCCTTGCATCTGGATTCCTTGGTGCCGCTATTGCAGTTTAGGACTGGTGTTAAATGAATTCATTGAGGATTGCAGTTGTTTTAATTGATTCTAATGATTATTTGTTGAAATTGTAATATTGTAATTGTACCTTGTAGTTTTTTATTCTTCTTTTTTTTATTTGGAATGTTCATTTTCTTGATTGTGTACATGTTTGTACTCAGGGCACCATTGTGAATGAGACCCTGGTCTCAATTGGGCTCCCTTGAATAAATACAAGTTAAATAAAAAAACATTAAAATAATGACGTTGTGTAATTTACCGATGGTCCCTAACTAGCCCCATAGGGATATCCAAAATCAACACAAATTTATCACGGGCATTACGATTGGGTCGCATGCAGCTTGACTCCGAATTGATGGTTACTTGTGTGCTGCCATCTGTGGGAATGTGGGATTGAAACAAACTCAACCTTCATTTACGTGTTAATGCAATGATTTTTTATTTATTTATTTAATCTTTATTTAACCAGGTAAAACCCATTGAGGTTAAAAACCTATTTGGCAAGAAGGCAAAACAGGGAAATAGCAGCGTGTCCATAAAACATTACAGAAAAATACAGAATACACACAAAAGACAAAGTGTCACAAGTTAAAGATACAATTGAAGATTAGAAACAACTGCAGTTATCACAAACAGTGTTGTCGATCAGAGTCTTAAAAACAGGCAAAGACACAAACTCCCCTAACATTAAAATCTTCTGAAGCATGTTCCAGGATGACAGGGCATTTTGCGAAGAAAAAAAAAAATCCCATCTCAGTTCTAGCCTTAGGAACAGACGAGGACAGCAGCGACTGGGAACGAAGACTATATTGAGTGACTAAACTGGTCAGTAAAGAACAGAGAAACAAAGGGAGGTCCCATCAATGCTTTGTGCACAGAAGTGTACCAGTGCTTTATCCTCCTAGTGGAGAGAGAGGTCCATTACACCATAGCATACAAATCACAGTGATGCGTGAGTGATCTAGCATTTGTAATAAATCTTAAAGCACCATGATACACTGTGTCCAAAGTTTTCAAGGTAATTGCTGAGGCCTGCATATAAACAATACCACCATAATCCAGGACTGATAAAAAAAGTGCTTTGAACAAGATATTTTCTGACTAACATTGAAAAGCAAGATTTGTTCCTGTAATAGAAACCCAACATCAACTTCAGTTTCTTGGTCAAGGTATCAATGTGCTGTTTAAAATTCAACTTTTCATCTAAATCCCAAGACACTTATAGGAGGTAACCCTAACAATTTGCTGGCCTCTTATAGTTCAAATCTGCAAGTGACTCCATCTGTTAGCTTTCAAGGAAGTGAAAACCATGAACTTTGTTTTCCTTTCATTAAGCACAAGTTTCAATTGGAAAAGCTGCCTTTGAATAACATCAAAGGCCAACTGTAAGTCCTGAAAATCCTTCTCAATATTAGACGCACTAGAATAAATAATTGTGTCATCAGCATACAGATGGAGATTTGCAGTCTGCCCTATATCATTTACAGTGGGGCAAAAAAGTATTTAGTCAGCCACCAATTGTGCAAGTTCTCTCACTTAAAAAGATGAGAGAGGCCTGTAATTTTCATCATAGGTACACTTCAACTGAATGAGGAAAAAAAATCCAGAAAATCACATTGTAGGATTTTTTTATGAATTTATTTGCAAATTATGGTGGAAAATAAGTATTTGGTCACATACAAACAAGCAAGATTTCTGGCTCTCACAGACCTGTAACTTCTTCTTTAAGAGGTTCCTCTGTCCTCCACTCGTTACCTGTATTAATGGCACCTGTTTGAACTTGTTATCAGTATAAAGACACCTGTCCACAACCTCAAACAGTCACACTCCAAACTCCACTATGGCTAAGACCAAAGAGCTGTCAAAGGACACCAGAAACAAAATTGTAGACCTGCACCAGGTTGGGAAGACTGAATCTGCAATAGGTAAGCAGCTTGGTTTGAAGAAATCAACTGTGGGAGCAATTATTAGGAAATGGAAGACATACGAGACCACTGATAATCTTCCTCGATCTGGGGCTCCACGCAAGATCTCACCCCGTGGGGTCAAAATGATCACAAGAACGGTGAGCAAAAATCCCAGAACCACACGGGGGACCTAGTGAATGACCTGCAGAGAGCTGGGACCAAAGTAACAAAGCCTACCATCAGTAACACACTACGCCGCCAGGGACTCAAATCCTGCAGTGCCAGACGTGTCCCCCTGCTTAAGCCAGTACATGTTCAGGCCCGTCTGAAGTTTGCTAGAGAGCATTTGGATGATCCAGATGAGGATTGGGAGAATGTCATATGGTCAGATGAAACCAAAATAGAACTTTTTGGTAAAAACTCAACTCGTCGTGTTTGGAGGACAAAGAATGCTGAGTTGCATCCAAAGAACACCATACCTACTGTGAAGCATGGGGTGGAAACATCATGCTTTGGGGCTGTTTTTCTGCAAAGGGACCAGGACGACTTTTCCGTGTAAAGGAAAGAATGAATGGGGCCATGTATCGTGAGATTTTGAGTGAAAACCTCCTTCCATCAGCAAGGGCATTGAAGATGAAACGTGGCTGGGTCTTTCAGCATGACAATGATCCCAAACACACCGCCCGGCAACTAAGGAGTGGCTTCAGTAGAAGCATTTCAAGGTCCTGGAGTGGCCTAGCCAGTCTCCAGATCTCAACCCCATAGAAAATCTTTGGAGGGAGTTGAAAGTCCGTGTTGCCCAGCGACAGCCCCAAAACATCACTGCTCTAGAGGAGATCTGCATGGAGGAATGGGCCAAAATACCAGCAACAGTGTGTGAAAACCTCGTGAAGACTTACAGAAAACGTTTGACCTCTGTCATTGCCAACAAAGGGTATATAACAAAGTATTGAGATAAACTTTTGTTATTGACCAAATACTTATTTTCCACCATAATTTGCAAATAAATTCATTAAAAATCCTACAATGTGATTTTCTGGAAATATTTTTCTCATTTCGTCTGTCATAGTTGAAGTGTACCTATGATGACAATTACAGGCCTACTTTTTTGCCCCACTGTATATACAGTGTGAAAAGGATCGGAAAAAATTGAGCCCTGGGGAACTCCTTTTGTAAGCCTTCGAAACCTCCCGAAACCTCCTCCATCAACACTTAAACCAACCTTTTTTAGTCTATACAACAGCAGTCTAGACTTTATGACCAAAAAGACCCTATTTACACTTTTTAGTACATTTTGACAGTAGAATAAATGTTTGACTCAAATCAATTGCACATTTTTTAAATGAGAAGTTGTTTTTTAGGTGCGGTTGCTCTGTGGAAAACTGCTCCAAAATGTTTTCAGTGAAAATGTATCAAATCATATCACATTTCTAGAGTCACACATAAAAGACAACAACCTAAAACTTAGTAAGTAAGTATTGAGTAAGACTGGCATGGCTTGGCTGGCAACATCATTGAGCTAATGCAACTTGAATGAGAAGAGATATTCTCAGCACCACTCTATCAGTCTAGCTGCATTTCCAAATTTGTCCCAACACTTCAGGTTGGATCTGATCTCAGAGCTCAACAACATCCCAAATGGAACCCTATTCCCTAAGACTCTGGTCAAAAGTAGCGCACTACATAGGGAATAGGGTGCCATTTGGGATGCAGACCCAGTCCCTTAGTGCAGCTGGAGATGTGATGGGTGCAGGCCAAAACAGACAGTGCAGAACACCAAGTCAGTTGTTGGAGAGAACATGAATAGCATTTATTGGTGCCAATAGCTAACAAGTGTGCTTGCTGAAAGCAGGAACAGCACTGTAATCCAACATACTAATTATTAGTGTACTTGCTAAAGGAAATGTATCTAGCTGGTCAAGATGTTGACGTAATACAGTGTGATACTTTGGATCCACAGACTTGCCCAATTTGATCTCTATATACAGGACTATAGAACGAGACTTAAGCTTGTGGCCAACTATAAGACTATAGATCAAGACCAACTAAATTGTAGATCTAGACCAATACTAACTACACATCTGTCACGATCTTCTTTGAAAGTATCAGACCAAAGCGCAGCGTGCGTAGAGTTCCACATATTTTTAATTGAAGTGAAACATAAAACAATAAAGAAACAACAGATCGAAACAATAACGTAGTACTAACACAAAACAATATCCCACAAACACAGGTGGGAACAGAACAACTAAGTATGATCCCCAATTAGAGGTAACGAATAACAGCTGCCTCTAATTGGGAACCATACACAAAACCAACATAGAAACGAAACAACTAGATAAACCCCTCTTAGTCATGTCCTGACCTAAAACACCATAGAGAACCCAGAGGGCTCTCAAAGGCCAGGACGTGACAACTAAGATGACTAATAGCTGAAGCAAGCACACATATTTTCTTCAGAAAATGTACATTTTCTAGTAGCTTCCTATTCTTAGCTAGAGAACCTTCACACATGGTCTCTCATGCCCTCTCTACCTTTACCTCTCCACCGCTTCGTCTCTCCTCTCATCCCCTTCTCATGTCTCCTCCCCCTCTCTTCTCTCTCCTCTCCCCTCATCCTCCTCTCATCTGCAGTCCCCGGCCTCAGCACTTCTGTTTTTCCTCTCCTACTGCTCCATTTGCTTGAAACCAGCCTGCATTTGAAATAGGATTTTCTCTCACCCACCCCCTCTAAGCAATTTCAACCTAACCCCCAGACTGCCAAAAGTGAGATTATGGTTGGCTTTAGCTAAATCACTTTTATCTTTGTGTGTTCAAAACAACTTCAATTTCAATCAGCATGTGTGCTCAGGCATTGGAAAATGTCTGCCTGCATATTGGGCAGGCTCAGTGTGGCGCAGTGTGGCACGGCAGGGTGAGAAGTTGGTGGTGGAGCGGAGATGGGCCTGTGCTCCACATTGGTGAGCGTTTGTAATAAGCTTTCCATTTGTGTTAAGCACCCTCACATACAGGCCTGTCCAGTCTTCTCCATGCTACACCACTCTTTATCTTATGAAGCCCTTCTTACATCAGCTGATGTCACAGAGTGCTGTACAGAAACCCAGCCTAAAACCCCAAACAGCAAGCAATGCAGGTGTAAAAACACGGTGGTTAGGAAAAACTCCCTAGAAAGGCCAGAACCTAGGAAGAAACCTAGAGAGGAACCCGGCTGTGAGGTGTGACCAGTCTTCTTCTGGCTGTGAAGGGGGAAGATTATAACAGAACATGGACAAGATTTTAAAATATTCATAAAACAGGCAGAACAGTTGAAACTGGAGAAGCAGCACGGCCAGGTGGATTGGGGACATCAAGGAGTCATCAGGCCAGGTAGGCCTTGAGGAATGGTTCTAATGCTCAGGTCCTCTGAGAGAGAGAGAGAGAGAGAGAGAGAGAGAGAGAGAGAGAGAGAGAGAGAGAGAGAGAAAGAAAGAGAGAAAAAGAGAGCTAATTAGAGAGAGCATACTTAAATTCACACAGGACACCGGATAAGAGAGGAGAAATACTCCAGATATAACAGACGGACCCTAGCCCCCCGACACATAAACTACTGCAGCATAAATACTGGAGGATGAGACAGGAGGGGTCGGGAGACACTGTGGCCCCGTCCGACGATACCCCAGGACAGGGCCAAACAGGCAGGATATAACCCCACCCACTCTGCCGAAGCACAGCCCCCCACACCACTAGAGGGATATCTCCAATCACCAACTTACCATCCTGAGACAAGGCCGAATATAGATTTGATTTGATTTGCTAGAGCACACTACTTTTGACCAGGGCTCATAGTAGTGTGCTATACAGGGAATAGGGTGCCATTTGGCACGCAGACCAAGGCTAAAGGCCGATAACAACTCCAGCCAGGTTGAGAGGGGAGACTCGCGGATAGCGCGAGATATGACGTTAACTATAAGAATAAACATTTCCCATCTGTGCTAGCACGCCAATTAAGACCTGAATCGTTAAACGGAGGCCTACGAAGTAAGCAGTGCTCCAGAGCACGTTCCCTCTATCTGTTCATCATTTGATCCAAACACAATCACCAGCTACAATATGGTGGGAAAAACATCAACATCTGTGTTTGTATAGTCGTTAAGTCACACAGGCTAGAGAGAGTTTACAGTTGGAGTAAGATTAAGACAATCTCCGTGGGAAATTACTGTGAATTACTGTGATATGCTGTAATAATCAACTTTGCAAATGGCTTACACCTCTACAGCGCCACACCTCCCACAGACATTGTGAGAGTGAGATATGAATAAGTGAGATATGAATAGCCCACCTTGTGTGTGTGTACTGTGTGTGTGTGTGTGTCTGTGTGCGTGTGTGTGTGTGTGCGCCTCCCATAGCTGATCATTTGAATGAAGAAGGAGCCAAGAACATGCCACAGTTGGTCAAGGTTGTTCCCTCGCCATCTGCGGATGCTTCTAGGGACGTACTGGGACCTGAAATTAGCCTGGGCATTTTTAACACACTGGCCCATTTATTCTCTTCAAGGCCCCCACAGTGGCCCATTTTTTTCTTCAGGCTCCCATTATTAGCCGAAGAAATGATCGTTCTTTCCATTTTCCCTAACTGCCCTATGGCCAGTCCGTTTCCAGGTCTCTCCCTCCAGATGGGACAGCTGTCTTGATTTGGAATAATTGAAATGATTTGGTATATAGAAGAGAAGAGAGAAGTGCTTGGAAAACAGTCTGCTGTCAGGTTCAACTCTAATTAAGACATGCACAGGGCACGGCAGTCTGGGGTCACATCTCAAATGGCATCCTATTCCCTATATAGTGCTCAACTTTTGACCAGGGCCCTTAGGCCTCTGGTCAAAAGTAGCGCACTATGTAGGGAATAGGGTATCATTTGGGACTCAATCTGTGTGTTTTCCATTATTCAGAGAAGCTGTATGTTGACAGAGGCCACCTCTATTAGATTAGCTAGGGAGGGAATTAGCTTTATGGCACCAGCTTTTAGTTTCAGGGAACAGATCAGAGTTTTACTCCGTAGTAAGCTGATCAAAACACTCCAGAGTCAGAGGTTAAGGCTACAATTTCCTATCTAGTGTGGAAGTGTAACATATATTTGTGAACAGTACAGCTATGAAATGTACTTTATGCTTTTTGGCAAATTCTGCTATCTTCCTTTTGTTGTGGTTAGATTGATGTTGAATAGAAGCCCATTACCTACAATTGCCTGGCTTTTCTTGTGATCTGTGAAAGTCTTAAACAAACACACAAAAAAAGAAAGATGTTGATTAAACATACAATTGTAAGGCAAACAGCTTGCTCAACAAAATGTTCACACACAAACATTTTGTTGTGAGTTTTACAGTGCCTAGGCCCTTGCAAAGAGACCACTGACTCTTAGTAATTATACCTTAGTAATATATTTTGTGTGGGGACCCATGTTGGTGTTGTTATTGCACAGTAATATACTTTCTGTTTGACATTTTGATGTGGATTATTACAATTTTTCTCCTGTATGAAGGAAAGCTATATGAATCCAATTTGCGGTTTGAAGTATATTGCTTTTTATAAATATCTGATACTTCCCCAGTCTTTGATGAAACTTACATGCAGCACCCATCTAATATGTAGTAGAGGTGTGAGGTAGTAATCGGATTCTGTATAGTTAATGTTTTCTTCATACAAAGTATATTTAAGATTTCAGAACTTCTTACGCTTTATATGAGGGTTGGGGGGTGCACTTGATTACTTGATGCACAAGCGCTAACACCAGTATTTGTAACGAGACGACGTTGACATTAGCGCTTTGTGGAGAAGTAAAATTCTAATCTTGTTGGATTTAAATGACAATTCATTCCTGTTGCTAATTAACCTTACCGAACCACTGAGCCACTCAGTCCTCACTGTAAATTACAGAGGGAAGTATTATTTCAACCCAAACGTGACCAGGGCTAGTAATGTGAGAGGAAGGGCTTTTAATGGCCACTAACAGTGATGTATGCTGCTCGAATCTCTTTCTAGTGAGAGCTAAATGCCTTCATAGTTCACTGCTCTTGTGTATTTTCTAATTGAAAGGGTGGCATTTAGGAATATTATATCATTGTTATTACCTCAAATAATAGACCAATTAACATAATAGACCTTAATCTTTATGGTGGATTTTATGTTGAGTGGAACTAGGATAGGTTTTTGGTCTTGCACTATGCACCGCTTAAGGCCTATTGTAACATGAGGCCTGGCTGTAAATTGGTCTGGATAACAGCGTCTGCTAAATTACCTAAATGTTATGTAAAAAATGTAATTTGCAGACAATTTGAATATGAATATTGTAGATTAGTCACGCTGGACAATACGTCTACAGTCTCTCTAGAAAGGAAAATATGCCTTTTAAAAGTTTTCTGAAGTATTATAGAACGCACATCCTTTTCAAAGTTTTCCAACAGATGAACAGTTTATGACTGAGGCCTAGCCTAACTTTTGGTTCTAATCACCTGAACTGAATAGACGGGGACATCTCTTGTTATCCCAGATCTATCCCTGAAGTGGAATGGAAGTGGTGTTCACCGTATGTCTGTTCAAACAGTACTCTTCACCCCAAGTGTTTCATATAACCAGCTACACACTCAGCTCCTCAGGTACACTACCATGAACAGCTCCTTAATTAAAATGAATTAATGATGGATGACAGAAATTCCCTAATGTAGCCCAAACCCTGACAGACCTACTGCTACTGTATGAGCCGTACTCAACATACAGTATACCAACATAGAGTATACCAACATAGAGTATACCAGCCTATAGGGAGGAGGTCAGAGACCTGGCAGTGTGGTGCCAGGATAACAACATATCCCTCAACGTGGGCAAGATAATCGTGGACTACAGGAAACGGAGGGCCGAACACGCCCCCATTCACATCGAAGGGCCTGTAGTGGAGCGGGCCGAGAGCTTCAAGTTCCTCTGTGTCCACATCGCTAAGGACCTATCATGGTCCAAACACACCAGCAGAGTCGCGGAGGGCACTACAATGCCTCTTCCCCCTCGAGGGGCTGAAAAGATTTGGCATGGGCCCTCAGATCTTCGAAAGTTCTACAGATGCACCATTGAGAGCATCTTGACTGGCTGCATCAGCGCTTGGTATGGCAACTGCTTGGTATCCGACCACAAGGCGCTACAGAGGGTAATGTGTACGGCCCAGTACATCGCTGGGGCCGAGCTCCCTGCCATTCAGGACCTCTATACCAGGCGGTGTCAGAGGAAGGCCCCTAAAAATTGTCGAAGACTCCAGCCACCCAAGTCATAAACTGTTCTCTCTGCTACCGCACGGCAGACGTTACCGGAGTGCTAAGTCTTGGACCAAAAGCCGTCTACCTCCAAGCCATGAGACTAAATAGTTAACCAAATAGCTACACGGACTATCTGCATTGGCCCTTTCTGCACTAACTCTTTTTGACTCTATGCACACACACACTGGACTCTACCCACACACTCATACATACTTACACTGACCCTCCAACACATACACACACACTCATTCACACATAACATGTACCCACAGGCACACATTCGCCACACACTTCCACGCTTCCACACACATCACATACGCTGCTGCTACTGTCTATGATCTATCCTGTTGCCTAGTCACTTTACCCCTACCTATATGTACATATCTACCTCAATTATCTTGACTCAGTATTGGTACCCCATGTATATAGCCAAGCTATCATTGTTCATTTTGTATTTATTTAATGACTATACATTTTTTTCTTCTATTATATAAATGTTTTATTATTGCATTATGAATTGTTGGGACGGGCCCATGAACAATGTTCCCTCAAAAAAATTTCAGCATCGAGCAAATTTCAGGTCTGCTGAGCACAAAGTTGAACGTTGTGTAAATTCTGTGCAACTTCCAGCGTGGGTTTACTGTGAACACTGAGGCTATAAGTTACAGTTTTAACAGTGGTAAAGTAGGCTACTGTGGGTGTTTGTTCATAATGTAGGCCTACCAGAGTGGCCTACCATCAAAAACAATGGAGAAAATTATCCCGTAACGTTTTAACCTGTTCTATCATTCAGGCTACAGTAGCGGCCAATGTGTGGTGTTCAATGTAGGCTTACATTCCATAAAACCTTTGAAAAAACATACAGGGCTTAACATTAATGTCACGAGAGCTAGGAGTGGTGGGTGTGGAGTCAGGCGCAGAGAGCAGGGTGTAGGGAAACATATTCCTTCTTTATTGCGGCGCGTAAATACAACGCCCCAAACACAACAGGCGCACACAAAACAAAGGCGGCCCAAACAGGACGAGAGAACATGTCAACATACACGTCAGCCGAACGTCCACCAAACAAACAGAGAAACAAGCCCACACGAAAGGAGGCGGGCTTGACTGGCTTAAATAGCCCTAGAAATGCCAAACACAAAAACAGGTGCAAACAATAAGAAAAATCAATAGAAAGAAAAGGAGGATCTTATATGAACTGGAACAGAAAAAATCTTTGAAATGTTTGCATGTTGCATTTACAGTGCATTCAGAAAGTATTCAGACCAGTTCACTTTTTTCACATTTTGTTATGTTACAGCCTTATTATAAAATGTATGTTTTTCCTTATCTATCTACAGACAATACCACATAATGACAAAGAGAAAACACGTTTTTTGAAATCTTTGCAAATGTATTGCATATAAAACACAGAAATACCTTATTTACGTAAGTATTCAGACTCTTTGTTATGAGACTCGAAATTGAGCTCAGGTGCATCCTGTTTCCATTGATCATCCTTGAGATGTTTTGAAGGTCCTAAAGAACACAGTGGCCTCCATCATTCTTAAATGGAATAAGTTTGTAGCCACCAAGACTCTTCCTAGAGCTGGCCGCCCGGCTAAACTGAGTAATCGGGGGTCAGGGAGGTGATCAAGATCCCTATGGCTCCAGAGTTCCTCTGTGGAGATGGGAGAACCTTCCAGAAGGACAACCATCTCTGCAGCCTACCTGTGGTAGATTCAATTGATTGGACATGATTTGGAAAGGCACACACCTGTCTAAATAAGGTCTCACAGTTGACAGTGCATGTCAGAGCAAAAACCAAGCCATGAAGGAATTGTGCGTAGAGCTCAGAGACAGGATTGTGTCGATGCACAAATCTACATTTCTGCAGCATTGAAGGTCCTAAAGAACACAGTGGCCTCCATCATTCTTAAATGGAATAAGTTTGTAGCCACCAAGACTCTTCCTAGAGCTGGCCGCCCGGCTAAACTGAGTAATCGGGGGTCAGGGAGGTGATCAAGATCCCTATGGCTCCAGAGTTCCTCTGTGGAGATGGGAGAACCTTCCAGAAGGACAACCATCTCTGCAGCACTCGACCAGACAGGCCTTTATGGTACACTGGCCAGTAAAAGGCACATGACAGCCTGCTTGGAGTTTGCCAAAAGGCACCTAAAGGACTCTCAGACCATGAAAAACAAGATTCTCTGGTCTGACTCAACTCTTTGGCCTGAATGCCAAGCGTGGAGGAAACCAGGCACCGCTCATCACCTGGCCAATACCATCCCTACGGTGAAGCATGGTGGTGGCAGCATCATGCTGTGGGGACTGAGAGACTAGTCAGGATTGAGGGAAAGACGAACGGAGCAAAGTACAGAGAGATCCTTGATAGTAAAGGGTCTGAATACTTATGTAAATGTCAAATTTTAGTTTTTTATACATTTACAAAAAAATTCTAAAACCCTGTTTTTGCTTTATCATTATGGGGTAATGAGTATAACAAAACTTTTAATACGTTTTGGAATAAGGCTGTAACATAGCAAAATGTGGAAAAGTGAAGGGGTCTGAATACTTCACAAATGCACTGTATATTTTTGTTCAGTGTATTTATAAAACTTGTTATCACAAAGTTATCACTGTAATGTAATGAATTAGTGGAAAACAAAACAAAGACATTTGACATGATCTTAATTGGCTGGTAAATAAAGATAATTTCCTTGAGTTAAGGCAAGATATGTCAAAAGAATGATTAAACGACTGTGAGTTCTAAATGGCCTACTATTCCCTATGTAGTGCACTACTTTTGACTAGTGCACTACTGTATAGAGGGAATGGGGTGCCATTTGGGACGTAGAACAAGTATCCATTTCTATCTGGACCGCATCCCAGAGCTTTTCTTATCACCCTGCTGTCTGTCTGGGATTCAGAGAGGCCATAGTCATCTCCTTTCACAGAGGCATAATAGGTTCTCTGAGAGTCAATGGCATGTCTGGAAAGGTGGCTAGGCACAGAGGGAGACTTAATGTTCGTCCCAAAGAGCACCCTAATCACTGTGTAGTGCACTACTTTTGACAAGGGTCCATAGGGTGCCATTTAGGACGCAGCCTTGAGGTATTCCGAGAAGCCAAATGAGACCTTGGATGTAGAAGTCGTCTCAAAAAGGTCTCTCTCTACATGGTGAAATCCAGTCGCTTGAAAGAGAAGTAACGGTATCCAGTCTGCTGTCTATTAGGTACACCACCGTGTTCATGAAAATGGTTCGCTCCTAAAGACAGTGAGTCACGTGGCCTTGGCTTTTCTATATAAACCTAGACAGACAGGCATCAAGGCATTCAGTTACTGTTCAATTGAATGTTAGAATGGACAAAACGAGTGACCTGAGGCGACTTTAAGCGTGGTATGATCGTCGGTGCAAGGCGCGCCGATTCCCAGTATATCAGAAATGGCCGGCCTCCTGGGTTTTTCACGCACGACAGTGTCTGGGGTTACCAAGAAAGGTGCAACAAACAAAAAACATACAGTCAATGGCAGACCTGTGGGCGAAAACACCTTATTGATGAGAGGTCGAAGGAGGAAGGCAAGAATTGTGCAAGCTAACAGGCGGGCCAAAAACAGGAAAATAACGGCGCAGTACAACAGTAGTGTGCAGAACGGCATCTCGGAATGCACAACTCGTCAGTCCTTGTCACAAATGGGCTATTGCAGTGAACGACCACACCGGGTTCCACTCCTATCAGCTAAAAACAAAAAGAACCGGCTCCTGGTCCGACGAATTCCGGTTCCTGTTGCATCATGGTGATGGCAGAGTCAGTCTATGGCCCCATCCTGTCTGGTGTCAATGTTACAGCGTGGTGGTGGTGGTGTAATGGTGTGGGGAATGATTTCCTGGCACACATTAGGTCCCTTGATACCAATTGAGCAATGTGTCCATGCCCCAAATCATTTGGGCTGTTCTGGAGGCAAAAGGGGGTCCAACCCGGTACTAGATGGGTGTACCTAATGAACTGATCACTGAGTAAATACACAGACAGTGTTTCTGAAACAACCTCCATTCCCAACGTGTTCGTATCTCAGAGGTCCTACTGTATAACCAGTCTGTCTTGGAGCCTCTTGATTGGTGGATCTAAGAAATTAAGTGGCCGTTGTACACCCGGAGTCAGATCCCATGACTGTTGTACGGAGTCTTCTTTGAGTTTGCCATCCTCTACAGCCTAATGAAGAGGACATAGGGCGACTTAAAGCCAAGCTGTCAGTAGGGCTCATTCAATTCTGTGGGGGTTCAAACATGAAGGATAGCCAGAGTTATATATCTGCAACTGGAAACATGTCATGTTACTAGACTATAAAGTGTCTGGTTACTGGTTAAAGGTGAGGTCTGATGTATTTTTCATCATTCAGGATGGATGATATTAATGAGGCTGATACTGTATGCTCTTCAGACCTGGGTTCATATACTATTTGAAATCATTTCAAATACTTTAGCTGTGCTTGAATGAGCTTGATAGAAAAGTGAATGAACCAATTGAAAAGTCCCAAAAGTGCACTGCAAACTCTACCCAATTGATATACAAGCAGGATAAAGAAAAAGCTCAAAGCATTTAAAATATTGTAAATAGTATTTTAAACCCGATCTGATGCTCCTCAGCGACCAGACTACTGGTTATGAAACAGCAGCCTCATTCTGAAAGGTTTGTTCGTACCCACTGACACCTTATTCCATTTATAGTGCACTCCTTTAGTAGTGCAATGTATAGAGAATAGTGTGTCGTTTGGGACATAACCGTCTGCAAATGAAAAATAATATGCGTTGTATAATTTAGTACTTTACTTTAAAACCCCTGTTCTCTAAGTCCAATAACTATTCTTTTCATGTCCTGTAAGCCATCTGGGTATTATTTTTATCCAAAACAGTGTTAGACAACAATGTCCTATAAAGATATTCACAGACAATAGTCCAAATATAAAAGGCCTCCTGTGCTTTATGAGATTTGCCTTTGAATCCGGCAGAGTTTGTGTATGGTTATTAAATGAATATCTAAGTGAGCAATAATTATGTTCCCATCCGTCTGGGTATTTTTATCCAAAACAGTCAGACAATAACGTCCTAGAAAGATATTCCCAGACAGTAGTCCAAATACAAAAGGCCTCCTGTGCTTTACGAGATGATATGCTTCTGAATCTCAGTGTGCTTATACAGCCTCCCTTTTCTTTGTGTATGGTTATTAAATGAATATCTAAGTGAACAATGTTTTCTAACATTTATAAGATATAAATTATTCAGCGCAGAAGAAGAATCTCCAGTTGTCTCACTGGCTGCATCCTAAGTGGCCTCATGGGTGCATTTAGGGTAATTCTTTTTCATTTGTGGGAATTGGATAGTGTGGTGTTTAAGGGGGGGAGTGAATCAATGCCCCCTGTGCAAGCCCAATCTATTGCAGCATGTCTGAATCAGGCCCTGGATACATCCCAAATGGCACCCTATTCTATATAGGGAATAGGGTGACGTTTGGGAAACATACCCAGTCTGTTTTCCTCCTTTCTACTCAGATCTGTGAGAACTGAGAAGCACTGTCATTCAATCATTCATTCATCCATCCATCCATCTATTCAATCACTCATTCACTCATTAATTTCTCACATGTATTGCATTCACATATTTACTTATTGATTCATTCTCTCTTTCTCAGATTCCTCACTCTTTATGACTTCACATTTTCAAGCATTTCTCACCAGAATTGGATTGGTTACTTTTACCTGAAATATGGCTCATATTTTCTCAAGATATTATTTGGTGTCACAGCCTGCTCTTCACTAATGATCAAATCATTGTGCCAGCCAAACACTGTATTGGATTTCCATTTATACTGCATGGGCTGGGCAGCCACGGGTCGCGTTCCAAATGGCACCCTATTCCTTATATAGTGCACTACTTTTGACCAGGACCATGGGCACTATGTAGGGAATACGGTGCCATTTGGAATGCATAGAATGCTGTTGTTCCATTCCTCCCTCTCTCTGTTCATTCTCTCCGTTCCCCAGGCTTCTTCCTGGTAATGATCTCCTCTGATGTGTAATTTCTCCTCGGCAGCGACAGTCTCCCAGCAGAGCAGAGAGGAGAAACTCTTAGATGATCCTCCACGCCATCAGACTTATTTTCTGCTCTTCTCTACGCCGTTACCCTAATGGAAAAGAAAATCCCCTTTTAGGAGGCAACGCTTTTGAACCAGACACGGCAGGCTACAGTATCTTCCTAATAGATACAAAAGTTAGACACGAAGGAATGAGATATTGGAGTTTTAAATGTTGACAATACTGTTTATAGCCTTTGTTTATGTTTATAATATCTCATTTAGACAAGTCAAAGGCCTGAATGTGACTGTCCACGGTCTGCTAGTGAGACATACATGTATTTCTCTCCTCTCTCGTTTCTCCTTTCTGCCATCCAGGACCTCTATACCAGGAAGTGTCAGAGGAAGGCCTGGAAAATTGTCTAAGACCCCAGCCAACCAAGCCAAAGACTGTTCACTCTCCTACCGCATTGCAAGAGACACCGGAGTGCCAAATCTGGGACCAAAAGGCACCTAAACAGTTTTTACTCCCAAGCCATAAGACTGCTGAACAGAATCAAATGGCTACTATTGCATTGACACTTTTTTGCACTGCCTCTCTTATACAGACTCTACCCACACACCCACTCATACTTACACTGACACTCCAACACTCACTCACACACACACACACAAAACACACACACACATGCATATTGATGCCGCACAAATACTTTCACACTCTCCATATGCTGCTGCTACTATGTTTTATTGTCCTTATTGCCCTAGTCACTTTAGCCCCTAGCTACATGTACATTCTACCTCAACTAACTCGTACCCCTGCACATTGCCTCAGTACCGGTACTGCTTGTACAGTTGAAGTCGTAAGTTTACATACACCTTAGCCAAATACATTTAAACTCAGTTTTTCACAATTCCTGACATCTAATCCTAGTAAGAATTCCCTGTCAGTTAGATTCACCGTTTTATTTTAAGAATGTGAAATGTCAGAATAATAGTAGAGAGAATGATTTATTTCAGCTTTTATTTCTTTCATCACATTCCCAGTGGATCAGCAGTTTACATACACTCAATTAGTATTTGGTAGCGTTGCCTTTAAATTGTTTAACTTGGGTCAAACGTTTCGGGTGGCCTTCCACAAGCTTCGACAAGTTAATTTTGGCCCTTTCCTCCTTACAGAGCTGGTGTAACTAAGTCAGGTTTGTAGGCCTCCTTGGTCGCACACGCTTTTTCAGTTCTGCCCACAAATTTTCTATAGGATTGAGGTCAGGGCTTTGTGATGGCCACTCCAATGCCTTAACTTTGTTGTCCTTAATTAAGCCATTTTGCCACAGCTTTGGAAGTATGCTTGGGGTCATTGTCCATTTGGAAGACCCATTTTGCGACCAAACTTTAACTTCCTGACTGATGTCTTGAGATGTTGCTTCAATATATCCACATAATTTTCCATCCCTATGATGCCATCTATTTTGTGAAGTGCACCAGTCACTCCTGCAGCACTCCTCCAAAAAGTACGATTTTTGTCCCCATGTGCAGTTGCAAACCGTAGTCTGGCTTTTTTATGGTGGTTTTGGAGCAGTGGCTTCTTCCTTGCTGAGTGGCCATTCAGGTTATGTCGATATAGGACTTGGTTTACTGTGGATATAGATACTTTTGTACCTGTTTCCTCCAGCATCTTCACAAGGTCCTTTGCTGTTGTTCTGGGATTGATTTGCACTTTTCGCACCAAAGTACGGTCATCTCTAGGAGACAGAACGCGTCTCCATCCTGAGCGGTATGACGGCTGCGTGGTCCCATGGTGTTTATACGTACTATTGTTTGTACTGATGAACGTGATACCTTCAGGCGTTTGAAAATTGCTCCCAAGGATGAACCAGACTTGTGGAGGTCTACAATAATTTTTCTGATGTCTTGGCTGATTTCTTTTGATTTTCCCATGATTTCAAGCAAAGAGGCACTGAGTTTGAAGATAGGCCTTGAAATATATCCACAGGTACACCTCCAATTGACTAAAATAATGTCAATTAGCCTATCAGAAGCTTCTAAAGCCATTGCATAATTTTGGGAATTTTCCAAGCCATTTAAAGGCACAGTCAACTTAGTGTATGTAATCTTCTGACCCACTGGAATTGTGATACAGTGAATTATAAGTGAAATCATCTGTCGGTAAACAATTGTTGGAAAAATTACTTGCGTCATGCACAAAGTAGATGTCCTAACCGACTTGCCAAAATTGTAGTTTGTTAACAAGAAATTTGTGGAGTGGTTGAAAAACGAGTTTCAACGACTCCAACCTAAGTGTATGTAGACATCCGACTTGTGTGGCCTCGTTATTGTTATTTATTGTGTTACTATTTTCTATTTCTTTTTGCTAATGTTCTTACTTTTTAACTCTGCGTTGTTGTGAAAGGGCTGGTAAGCAAGCATTTCACAGTAAAGTCTACACCTGTTGTATTCAGCGCATGTGACAAATAAAAATGTATTTGATATGACTAGCTCCTTTCTCTTCTTTCCTCCTCTTTTTTTGTCTCATCTCCTCTCTTTTTTTCTTCAGGCAGGATGATGAATGTGTAGACTGAGGCAGGAATAAATGGCCTCGCTCTAATTACTGCTAGTCTTTATCACAATGCTGCACAATACATTCTCCTCATCCTCCCATTAATAATGCACTTGAGTAAACTTAAATTAAACTTCAACTGGGCTACTTCACTTCCCATTCTCCCTTCGTTAATTCTGTTCATCTGTTTGTCTGTCCTTCCTCGTTACACTGTCCCTCCCTCCATCTTTCATCCTTCCATCCGTCCGTCTCTCCTCCTCCCTCTGTCCATCCATCCCCTTTCCTCCATCCCTCTGTCCATTCATTCCTCCGTCCCTCCTTCCTTCTTGACCGATCTGGAGCTACAGGATGAATAAGGATAAATAATTCAATAGTACAGATTTATGAGCACAAAGCTTTTTTCTATGGAACAGATTACAGGAGCAACACAAAGGCCTGAGCTGGATTAGCATGGTTGTATTGTTGCTGTATGACATATCTGAAGCTGACAGCTGCTACTGAACATTTAGGGCTCAGGCATAAAGAACCCCAAAAACATGACACATGCTGGAGACTATAGCAGACTTTTGTGTACATGACACATCTGGGACACATTAGCCCCTACAGATGTAGTTTTCTATTTTCCCTCATATTCAATCCCTTATTCTGATTTGGTGGTATTTTCCTAGATAGATTAAGCTTTCTGAGACGTTAGACTTCTGAAGAATCCAGTGAGTCATTCTCAGACGGAAACTGGAATCATGTTTTTAGTTACGTAGATGGAACAGAGTGACTGAGCATGCCATTTCCTACTGAGAAAATAGATTTGAATAGGTTTATGTGCCTCACATGGATGGGTGACACAATACAGATGTACATGCAGCCACTCCAGGACTACACACAGAAAGATAGAAAATTGCAGGGAGGTAAGACTGATTGTATGACAGAGGGATGGGGACACATGAGACTGAGTGACTGACTAAGTGAGGGGGTGGTCCAGGGATGGAGACATGTGGGACTGAGTGACTGAGTGACTAAATGAGTGAGTGGCTCAGCCCAGGGACAAACTTTACAGAGGTTGGACTCACTCACTGACCCTGAGGACGGTGGTTTGACTGGCTGATCCTGCTACCTGAAGGCTAGCGTTAATGATGATTAATCGAGGCTAGGAGAACTAATGAAGATACTGTCTGAATCTTAAATCCCTCAATCCCTTGGTATGAAGGCTCCTAGTCTGCTGCAGGGAGAGGGCCGGGCCCCCTGCCTCTCCAACCCTGTCTGTGTCCAAAATGGCACACTAATCCCTACATGGTGCACTTCCTTTGACAAAAGTAGTGCACTATAAGGGGAATAGGGTACCATTTTGGACACAACCTCTCTCTTCCCAACCATCTCATCCTCCCTGTGGTCTGGGTGTGTGTATAAGACAGTAAAGGACAGTGACGTGACGTCTATCCATTCCATTCATTTGTCATTAAAAAGTGTCTGGCTGTGTTAATTATCTCTAATTATCTTAAGCTAGATGTCGTGACTTTACTTTCATTAATCTGATGATTGTTATTTATCTCATCAACTAACTGTGTTTAATTGTTAACCGATTAAATGAATCATGTAACAATTAACTCATTAGGATTTGGGGCACCACGAGAGCGGTTCTTTAAAGAGTTACCATCTCCCAAATGAATCTCTAAAGGTCTTTACCTATCACATCCATAAACAGTCAACTTAGTTATCATAACCTCATATCATATCATCATTCTGAACAGTCGCAACCTTGCATCTGCAAAAACCCGAGCTTTACTTATGATTCAGTACTACACAAATTGGTTTAATTATTTATTTACTAGCTAACTAAATGGTAACACAGGATAAACATACACACTAATACATTAAAAACAGGTCCCTGGTGGACTAAAAACAATATGGCTGCTTGTTACAAAAGACATGGAGAGGGCGAGAGAGAGAGCGGGACAGAGACATAACACTTAGAAACTACTCTCATAGTAATTATATACTTTGCACCCGAAACCACCGCCCACTTTGAAAAAAAAAATCATGAATGTATTTACGTGAAATGTCTTGGTTCTCTGTGTATTTCTGTCGGAACCAGGCTGCCTTGGAAAGGGAGTTGGGCATTTTTCTTGGATCGCTTGTGAGGCTCTGATTGTCCAAAAGGGGTTCCCACCTGTCTTCTACTGTTGTTCTCCTCTGCCGTTGTCCCGTATCCTGTGACTTGTCGTGTAGTCCTGAACAGAACTACAGAGTTTCTTCTTCTTCCATTCGCTCTGGAAGATGCTTCTTTTAAGATAGGCTAGCCAGCCATGTTGATGGTTCCCAGCGGGGTGATGAGAGTAGCATACTATAGTGATTTGAGAAGAGTAGTAGAATGGCACACTTAATTTTGCTTTCGAAGATACTTTACTTAGGACAGCTAATCAGCCTTACCAATGATTGTCCAGAAGGTGACTTTATCGTCTCTACCTCATGTTGAGATTCAGAGTTCAAACCACTTTAAATGTGAGCTGCAGCTCCACGTCTCTCTGGTCTAATATGTTAATTCTTAACCCATCATTTTATACAGTTCGATCAAAAGGGCGGTTCCGTCAGGCTGTCACACTCTCTGACCTCACTCAAGGGCGTGACTTGTCACTGTGCAAAGTTATGTAAAACAATTATCTCTTATGGATCCTAAAATCATGTACCTCTCTTAACAAAAACACTTTCATTATTTTTCATATTTCATGCACAATGCATAGGATAGACACTTCACACACATAGTTGGTATGCTTTCCAAGTTGCATTATGAGAGTTACAGCGGTATATGTCAAAAACGTCTGTAGCATCTGTAACGGTTTGGCCTGATATGAGAAGCTTGCGATGGTGTTCTCCCTTTTGCTCTACACAACCCCCACAAGCGTCAAGGGACACACACTAATTTGACCCCAAATCGAAAGGTGAGACTCTCAAGTACACTACCGGTCAAAAGTTTTAGAACATCTACTCATTCAAGGTTTTTTTTCTTTATTTTATGATTTTCTACATTGTAGAATAATAGTGACGGCATCAAAACTATGAAATAACACATATGGAATCATGTAGTAACCAAGAAAGTGTTAAACAAATCAAAATATGTTTTATATTTCAGATTCTTCAAATAGCCACCCTTTGCCTTGATGACAGCTTTGCACACTCTTAGCATTCTCTCAACCAGCTTCATGAGATAGTAAACCTGGAATGCATTTCAATTAACAGGTGTGCCTTTTTAAAAGTTAATTTGTGGTAGCCAGTTATGCAACGTGTTTCTATGATCTGTTTGCCATATATAAATCTGTTATTCAAGGTGTTTCTATGATCTGTTTGCCATGTATAAATCTGTTATTCAATGTGTTTCTATGATCTGTTTGCCATGTATAAATATGTTATTCAATGTGTTTCTATGATCTGTTTGCCATGTATAAATCTGTTATTCAATGTGTTTCTATGATCTGTTTTGCCATGTATGAATATGTTATTCAATGTGTTTCTATGATCTGATTTGCCATGTATAAATATGTTATTCAATGTGTTTCTATAATCTGATTTGCCATGTATAAATATGTTATTCAATGTGTTTCTATGATCTGTTTTGCCATGTATGTCACGTCCAGGCCTGAGAAGACAGGCTGGCGTGTTTAGTTTTGTTTTGGTGTAGGGTTTTTTCTGTTCTAGGTTATCTATTTCTATGTTGGTGTAATGCTTCCCAATTAGAGGCAGCTGAGTGTCGTTACCTCTAATTGGGAACCATATATATGTTTGTAGTTTTCACTAAGGGGTTGTGGGTTATTGTTTGTGCATAGCTTGTTATGTTTAGTTATGGTCAGCATTACGATCTTTGTTCGTTATTTTTGTTGTTCTTGCCCAGTTACGTATTTAAATAAAGATGTATACTGGATGCCTCGCTGCGCCTTGGTCTGTCCCTTCAGGAGATCGTGACAATGCATGAATATGTTATTCAATGTGTTTCTATGATCTGTTTTGCCATATATTAATATGTTATTCAATGTGTTTCTATGATCTGTTTTGCCATGTATCAATATGTTATTCAATGTGTTTCTGTGATCTGTTTGCCATGTATAAATCTGTTATATAATATGATTCTATGATCTGTTTGCCATGTATAAATATGTTATTCAATGTGTATCTATGATCTGTTTGCCATGTATGAATCTGTTATTCAATGGGTTTCTAAGATCTGTTTTGCGATGTATGAATATGTTATTCAATGTGTTTCTATGATCTGTTGCCATGTATAAATATGTCATTCAATGTGTTTCTATAATCTGTTTTGCCATGTATGAATATGTTATTCAATGTGTTTCTATAATCTGTTTTGCCATGTATAAACATGTTATTCAATGTGTTCATATGAACTGATTGCCATGTATAAATATGTAATTCAATGTGTTTCTATGATCTGTTTTGCCATGTATAAATCTGTTATTCAATGTGTTTCTATGATCTGTTTGCCATGTATAAATCTGTTATTAAATGTATTTCTATGATCTGTTTGCCATGTATAAATATGTTATTCAATGTGTTTCTATGATCTGTTTTGCCATGTCTAAATCTGTTATTCAATGTGTTTCTATGATCTGTTTTCTATGTATAAATATGTTATTCAATGTGTTTCTATAGTCTGTTTGCCATGTATAAATATGTTATTCAATATGTTTCTATGATCTGTTTGCCATGTATAAATCTGTTATTCAATATGTTTCTATGATCTGTTTTGCCATGTATGAATATGTTATTCAATGTGTTTCTATGATCTGTTTTGCCATGTATGAATATGTTATTCAATGTGTTTCTATGATCTGTTTTGCCATGTATAAAAATGTTATTCAATGTGTTTCTATGATCTGTTTTGCCATGTTAAAATATGTTATTCAATGGGTTTCTATGATCTGTTTGCCATGTATAAATATGTTATTCAATGTGTTTCTATGATCTGATTTGCCATGTATCAATATGTTATTCAATGTGTTTCTATGATCTGTTTTGCCATGTATAAATATGTTATTCAATGTGTTTCTATGATCTGTTTTGCGGTTTATAAATATGTTATTCAATGTGTTTCTATGATCTGTTTTGCCATGTATGAATATGCTATTCAATGTATATATGGGCTAAAATCAGTAAGGCCAAACTCAATGTTTCATCAAATAACGTTTTTATATATTATTTTTATATTTACTGGGGTCCTAAAATTCTAAATCAAGTAGCCAAATGATCCTTGGTATGACCATCTTAAAACAATTCCATATAGCTTAGTAGAAACCCAGCCCCGGGCCCTTAGTCCTTAGGGGGTTAAGTGTATACCCGAAATTAATATCTGAAAAGAAGAAGACAGATTTGTGTGCAGCTGGAGGAAGTAGTGTGACCATATGCAGCACAGTCTAATTTCCCCTTACTCAACATTTTAACAGGGTACATTAATCATAGACACACTGCAAGTTCTTGTTATATTCTTCCAACGCCACATTGTCCAGGCCGCCTTACAACAACTGCAATAAACACAAGAACAATGGAGCATAAAGCAAATTGCTGCTGGAATTTACTTACCCAAATGACCGGATAAATGATTACAAATGTAAATCATTAAGCATTTAAGTGCCAAAGAAAGGGAATAGGATACACTTGTATCTGCCAGGGATAATTAAATACAGAGGAAGTGTAAGTCTGAGAAAAAGCTACTTATCACACACACACGCACGCACAAGCCCACGCTGCATGCACACGACGCACAGACAGACACACACACACACACACACACACACACACACACACACACACACACACACACACACACACACACACACACACACACACACACACACACACACAGGAGAGTGAGAAAAAACAACTCAATCAGCAAAGCTAGAGAACCAGTAATGCTGTCCTGTCTTGGTGTAGCTAGATGTGCCAGACTATAGAAAAACCATTACTGAGAGAAAGTGCTGTGATTTGTGCTTATTTAAATCTAGTTAAATTAGGTGTGCTATTTAAAAGCTTTACATTAATTTGTCATTTTGGTCTGAAGATCCATCCCTGGACAAATGACTTTGTCTGAGTCAGAGACTTTTGGCAGAGGTTGTCGTGAGTCTGTCTGTCTGCACATCCGCACGCCCGCCCTCCCGCCAACTCGTCCCTCCATCCGTCCGTCTGTCTGTGTCCCATACTCTTTATGACCTTTCAGCCATAGGACTATGTACTGGATTCTACATTTCCATTTACCATCTGTTGTTCTGTGAACAGTGCAAGGGACAAACATTCATTTGGGAGACGTCTTGCTTTCACAAAGAACATTTTTCGTCTGACACCTTGACCTCACACTCTTTCATTTTCTTCACAACATTATTCTCTTCACCAAACTCTCTTTTCAAACTTTTTTCTATTCAAACTCTTCACATACAGTACATACAGTAGTTGTCAGGTCAGTGTGTGTAGCTGGTGCATAAAGTCAGGCGCAGGAGAGCAGAGATGAGTGAACATATTTACTCAATACGGCACAAGGTAAACAATTACAACGTGCCCAACAACACACGGGCGAAAATACCAGCCGCAAAATATACCGACAATGAACAAGAAAACAATCACGCACACAAACATGGGGGAAACAGAGGGTTAAATACATTAACATGTAATTGGGTAATGAAAACCAAGTGTGTGGGAAACAAAGACAAAACAAATGAAAAAATGAAAAGTGGATCGGCGATGGCTAGAAGACCGGTGACGTTGACCGCCGAACACCGCCCGAACAAGGAGAGGGACCGACTTCGGCGGAAGTGACAGTAGTCATGAACACCTTCAGTTTCTCTGTAACTTTTGAAAGTATACTTTTTGTTGTGGACTTTCAGCCTTTCAGCAGGTGGATTTATTTTAGCTGTGTTCCAGGCCTGATATCAACTGACACAGAGAGCGCTAACTCAATCGCAGTCTGTGGCCCAGCCCTGGGGCTTAAATGAGATCATTGTAATCATATAGGATAGTGTGTGTGTGTGCATGTGTATGTGTGCAGTTTGTTTGTGTTTGCGTGTGTTTGTGTGTGCTTGCGTGTATGTGTGTGTGAGGAGGCTTGCGACCTAGCTGGTGTGTATATGTGTGCTCTGGCTCAGTCAGAGAGGGCCTTCAGCTTCCACTGCAGTCTTCCACAGTGTGGGATACTGGCAGGCTGGATGGGATGCGATTCAAATACACACCAACATTTAATTTTCTATCCTATTTCACACCAGTATTTGTCAAATTGTCCCCACAGGAAAAAGGGCAGTGTCACACTCTAGCTGTGGGTCAGGCTTGTTAGCAGATCTATGAAATCCATTCATCAATTATGTCTGGAGTCACATAGATTTCTCTGTGACTATTTAGAGACAATTATATGAGCCCTGCTATTAAGTCAATTACCTGTCTAAAGGGTACGTGCTGGATATTTTCTGGATCAATGGCATTTCAGTTTTGACACTTGCTTTCTCTAATTCAAGCAGATGTTCAACTGGACTACTTTCACCCCCTGTGGTTTCCCAAAGAACACCAGACTGTTACATAATACAGGAATCTGTATCCCAAAATGCACCCTATTTCATTTAAAGTGGACTACTTTTGACCGGAGCCCTATGTGCCCCAGTTAAATGTAGTGCACTATGGAATATGGTGCAATTTGGGACGCAAACCCAGACTCTTATGGGGAAGAAGTCAATGCTTGCATGGACTGCTAAGTACCTCTCCTCTGCAGTGGATTTCTTCAGCCTGTGAGAATTAATTGTGTGTAAAAGAGTTGGATGCGGGTGAGAGAACGGAGCACCATTGATTTTCAGTGATCGCTGAGTGTCTCTGATCAGGGAGAAAATGCCTTGTAATCATGTTCTGGGAGAGCCAGAACTGAGCTGTAGTGTGGACCTCAGTCTTAATGACACACTGTGTTTTAATGGGGCTCTATAAAAACAAGCCTACAGTAATAAAACAATACACATGATGTAGGTGGTGAGTGAAATATAAAGCAGTTATATCAATATCCAAAAGCGGTATAGAGTAGGAGGTCTTAGTTCATTCATTATAGTCTTCCAATTCTACAGAGTGATGTAGATACATTTATATTTTTGTCATTATCCAGAGCAACTCACAGGAACAATTAGGGTTAGGTTCCTTGCTCAAGGGCACATCAGCAGACTTTTCACCTAGTCAGCTCGGGATTTGAACCAGCATCCTTCCGGCTACTTAACTGCTAGGCTCCTCGCATTTGCATCTTCGGATTATTAGAATCCAGATTAGACATCCACTGGCCGTTCTCCTGTCCCCTACTCTAAATGGTCTGACAATGCTGAAGACAATAACAGTGCTACTGAGGGTGGAAACCTCCCCGACCAGTTCCCCTATACCCTGCTAAGAAGAGAGATCAAGCTGGGAGCCCGGAGCCTTCCTCCTGCGCAGGAGAGTCGTGGAAGTGCCCATGCCTGTGTATCATCCACAGCTGTCTGCCTTCTGCTGTGTGCGTGTCTCTCTGTGGCGGAGAAACTAGAGCAGAGCTGAGCCCACTGCTGACCTGTCAGCACTCATCACATTAGAGCAGTGGCTACAAACAGGAGATGCAGGTCTCTGTGGCATCTGCAAGGCCAGAGGTTAACATCATCCACCAGACAGACGAACCGTCTGTAGGGTGGCAGGTAAGCCAACAGCAGAGAGTCAGACTCCAGATCAGACTGACTTCTATAGACAAACTGCTTGACACATTATGTTATGGTTTGGTTGTGGGTCGAGAAACTACAGAAGGTAGAATGAATCTGTTCCACCTGGAGCTGCTAGCTGCTCCTGTAACCTCCTGATCTGGAAATGTATTACCTTTCTCATAAGGATAAGTGATGGTGCCTCTGGTTGGAAAATATCCCTATAACAAGATCATTTCACATTTAAAGCCCGTGTTCAGTGGGGATATTACCATTTCTCTCTGGTTTCTGTCATTTCTTGTATTTGTTAATGAACGGAAAGGGTCATCACTCAGTGTTAGGAATAAACGATGAGCCTTCCCTTTAATACATCCCTGTGTGATGAGATGGCCCTGGACTCTGTTGCTTTTGTTTACTGTGGTAACGAGAGCAGGACAGACCACAAACCACATTAGACTAGGGGAACCCAGGTCTGGCAGAGAGAGCTGAGAGAGTGGCAACGGGATGGAAAAAGATTTCCTGTCACCGTCGGTCACGGCTGGATGAGTCTGAGGTCCCAGGTGTGACCTGATGCTGCATTAATTCAGCCTCTACTGCCAACACACATACATGCACACACACATGCACGCACACGCACACACACACACACACACACACACACACGGCTCAGAGAAAGAGAGACACCACACCACAGCACGACGAGACGAGACCAGCAGTGGGGCAAAAATCACATTCACTTACTACAAAGCAACAGGATCAATGCTCTAGGAATAAGCATGGCCTCCCAGCTGAGAATGAAAGGCTGCTAGCGTTGTGTGGATAGGGATGAAGAGAGTGTGGAGGGATCAGGAATGAACCGACCCACGAAACGTGTCAAATGTCGTTAATTTCACACTCCACTAGTTGACTGATATATCGGTGGTTGGAAGTGTATATTGCTGCGTTGTTTATGAGTTTAGCTAACCACTCGTGCTGTATCTGCTGCAGTACATGACTGCTTGACCCAGCTTTGATGTGTTATATATTTACTTTGACCTGCCTGGCATAGTCCCTGAACTTTGATATATACCTTATATACATGTATTTGTATTCATTTGATTGTATCAATCAATTGAACATTCAGTCTTTGAGATCAATGCAATAGCGTGTAACAAACTTCACTCAATAGCTGAGTCTAAAAAAAATCTCTACACATTTATGGATAGCCGTTATAGGAATCTGAGCAGAGAAAATTGATATCGCTCATAAATAATGAAAAGTCAACTGTGGCATGTTTCCAGATTAATATAATAATAATAATAATAATAATAATAATAATAATAAATGTATTACGTTTCTATAATGCTTTTCATCATCTCAAAGATCTTCAAAAGCAAGGAACAAACAAGCAATATGAGTAGCCTAACTATAGTTAGGTCAACCAATATAGGCCAAGTCTTTTGAGTTCATGCGTCCTCCAAAGATAGATAGAGAGGGACAGTTCATCATGGCTTGAGGAATGTGGTCAGGGAGATGGTTGATGAAGAAGGGTCTAATGACAATCTTATAGAGGGTTGCTCTGGGAACCAGCCTGATTCATGTAGCTACTGGACTTCTCCTCCTTCATAATGTATGTCACCCACTTGAGTGATGTCTCGACAGCTCTGGGCTCTAGAAAGCTCACCACACATAGTTCAGAGTAGTAGCCAGAAGCCAGTCGTCCTCACTGCGAGCCCTCTGCTTCAGCACTGTGCTCCTCAACTGCATCTCCCATTCCTCTCAAGCTTCAGGTGACGCTTCAATTGATTTTTTCAAAAGATCAGGAACCAGCAGCCAGGTTAAATAAAAAGATCTGGTACACTATCCAGATGCATCATTCGAACAAAAACAATTGGCCAGCCAGCTAGCTAACCAAAAAGAGTTGACCTGCCTGTATATCAGCAAATATGCAATAAAAAAAAAACAGCTGATGAAAATTTCCTAAAAACACTTAACCATAACAAGATATTTACATACGTATAGGAGCTCTCTGCTTAAGCTGCTAATAGAGTGCTATGGCAACTATAGAACTAAAATATGATAGTCAGAGCTTTTACCTCTTTACAAAACAGATTCCCCCAATCATTAAAGTAGTTATTTAGTCTCTCTCAATCCCCTTTTCACACTCTCTCTCTCTCTATCTAGGTCATCTGCACTGCAAAGTCTCATATCTGCAATAGAGGTTTATTTCCTTCCCAGCAAAGATATTTGTTACACTCGATGAGGAGAGAGATGAGGAGGGAGATGAAATCTTCACAGAACCCAAAATCTGAACCTTTTATCTGAAGCTCAACACATGGTAGATACTATCTACCTATCCTCAATGATTGTCCATATGGTAGATATTAAAATGACTCCAAATTGCAGGGTAATCTTATCGTCAGATACTTTTATTTCAACAAACAACTGAATCAGGCATATTAGTTGATCATATGCCAATGTTCCCAGTTGTTGTGGGTTTTCTAATCCGTTTATAACAGTTTCAAAGCTTGGGACTATACATTTTTAGCTGCTTTTTTAGTTAAAATGTTGTTATTGACATCCCACTGTTTCAATCAATGTTATTTCCACGTCATTTCAATGAAATTACATTGAACCAATGTGGAATAGAAGTTGAATTGACGTCTGTGCCCAGTGGGATAGCCTTGTTCTGTTCAATGTTCTATATCTATATAGTACTCTAAATAACCCAATTCATGTTTTAAAGTTCAAAAGAATGCAAAATAAAAAAAATACTCAAACCAATGAGAGTTCGAAACTTTCAAGTAATTTATCTCTTTTTTTTTGTAGATAGAACCTTACTTTATAACAGAAAGAGCGTTGCTTTATAACACACACCTACATCCTACTGCACCTGTCAATGACTGATCAAATGACTGCATTTGGATTGTAATTGCCTGTTACTTGTCTTTGTGATAAATATTTTCTAAAACAAATATATGACTGGCACAAATCATAATCAATCTGCTGTGGAGTTTTATTTGGACAGTCCATGTTGGCTACTAAACAGAACCACCTGTGTGAAGAGAGGAGAGGAGAGGCAGGCAGGAAGCAACTTGTGTCTGTCTGAAGTGACTGATTGAAATGGTAAATGTGGGGTCTGGTTCTGTGAACAGGCCTGGTGTTTGAGCATGCCGCTGCCCCTCGCCCTATGGGCATAGAGAGGCAGAGAGAGCAGACTGGCAGTGAGAACTGGACAGCTGCCTGACTGCTAACTTCACAGAGCTGTTTTATTAAAACAGGTTATACAGGCCCTTATAGAACTGTGGTAGGGCTGCTGACATCTGTCCTTTGTCTTTTATAAACGTCTTTATACTGTCATTTAAAAGTCCAGCACTGTGCCTGTTAGGGCCAGTCTCGGAACCCAGAAACAAATCACTCAAATGCTGGCCAGCTACTCACAGCCTGTCACAAAAGACAGCTATTGGACTGGATAGCATGCCAAAAGACTTGTTGAAACTCAGGTCGGGTCTGTTCTTTGTCAGGGCATCAGCTTAATTGGCTCATATTTGCATTTTGTAATTTGCTTTTCCACAATTAGCTGCTTCAGCACCTACCCAGCAATGATTCCCAACATGTATCCCACCCTCGTATTACATAAATAGAACTACCTTATTTCCCCTGATTAGCCAAAGGAAGGACTGTCTTGAGAGTATGCACCGCCACCTCCCAGTGATATCTATCACCGTAGTACAAGCTTTCACGGACTCCAAAACAATCTCTACACAATGTTCTTAGCTTAGGGAAGCCTGATGAAGACAATTTAGAGTTGTCAACACTAAACTATCTGTGTGAAAATAGATTATTTGTCTCGTCTAAAACATGCATTCTTCTTTATCTGGGTACCAAACTAAGCTGTAGATATATAATTCAAGCTTCCACAGACTCCAAAACCATTTCTACTCAATGTTCTCAGCTTAGCAAAGCCTGTTGAAGACAGATTAGAGTTGTGAATGTAATTATATTTTTGTGAAAGTGAATGATTTGCCTAAAAACATGCATTTTCCCTCGATCTTGGTACTCTGACTAGGCTATAGATATAGCATTGTCTCAAGCAGCAGAATATTATACACATCAACAGCTATGACAGAGAGGTAGACAGGGTCACATATCTGACCAGTCCTGGCCACCTCTGGCCCTGGTTAAGCCCTGGTAACAGGAGCCACAGGAGCCTTGCAGGGAGGATGCCTCCGAGGCCCAGCCTGGCAGGCATATAGAAATGAAAGATTCCCCTGGTATAGCAGAGAGCTGATGAAGCATGGCCATGCAAGGCTGGGTGCAAGATGATGTCAGTGCGTAACAAACACACCAGTCCACCTGAGGTCAGGTAGAGACACTTGTCTCTTTACATTCACTTGCCCCTATTACTACGTACGTAACTACCCAGTAATAACTGTCGTAACATACAGTAGTAGTTACATGATAATGGGGTTGTAGGAGTATCAGGTATCATACAACTGGAACAAGGACTGTGCAATTACACATCCACTTGCTGAAGGTTATTCCACATGTGTAATTAATGATGTTATTACACATTATTGTTCCACTATGTAACTAATGTTTTGTAATTACACGTTTGAAATCCAGTAGTGAATTACCATGTTAATAACTCAAACCAAAACGTGACCTTGTTGCATGTAACTACAAGGTGCCACTACCATCAAAGACACAGGTAATAGGCCTACCAGGTTTGACATACCATCCTGAAATAACGATGTAAATATGCTGGGACCAGGTAACAACAATTGTAATACGACATTAAATGTCACTAACTACTGAGTTTCTTGCTGTATTATTAGCTGGCTCAAAGGGTATGCCACATAAAGTGTAATGTAGGAACAATGTGGTTACATAGAATATTCTGTATTTGTAACTACCATGTACCTACCCAGGAGCAAGCAGCTTAATGTAAAGTGAAGCCCAGTAGGGTATAACCTTTTTCATTACTACGTAGTTACAATGTAACAACCTTCGCATCCAATAAGCTAACCAGGAGAGGTTAGGAGACAGGAGAACATTAGGTAGAACCCTTTAAGTTACATTGCACTTACAATGTAACGACCTTTAACAACCAACTCTGTAATTACAATGTTTTTACAAGGGAGATATATGTATTTACAGATACCTACCCAGAAACAAGATTTTTTATGTAAAGTGAAGTGACATTTTATTTATTTTGTAATTACAACATAACCTTTGCAAACAATACCAGAAGCTTACCAGAAGAAATTAGGAGACAGAACATATATATATATATATATATATATATATATATATTTTTACGAATTTGACAAAGATTCACATTCAAATTCAATTCCCCATTTCAGACTCAAAGCACGAACTATTTTAGACTGCCACAATGTCACCCTTTCCAACTCGGTCGATAAAACGTTACAAAATCGTCATAAAACATTTAGTTAACAATGTTACTTCACTATTTTGAGACTTACATTGCACTTTTGCACATTACAAACCATTAAAAACAGGACAAATTAAGAGACAAACACAATATGTGGCTTCAATTGTGGCTGCAGAGGAGAGTGGTCAGCGTGATGTCACTTCCTGGTGATGGCCCAGCGTTCCTCTGGCTTCTTATTTTTCTGATTTTGAATGTGCAATGTCAGTAATTTAATAATTTTTCTGTTTGTGTTGAAATGTTCACAAATCAAATAGGCACATTATGCATTGTTCTAATAAACAGACCGAGCAACTAGAAAACAAATAAATAATAAAAAATACAATGAAATAGAACAAAACATAAACAAAACAAAACAAAGACACAAAGTGGTGTAATCATGGATCAGAGTACAAAAGTTATTATAAAAGCATACAGTAGGCTTGTTTAGAGGCAGCCCTTTCCTGCAGTCAAATTACCTAGTGGCCTCAGGGGAGGAATGTTATTCATATTTTCATAATTTCATCATTAATAAACATTATTTAAAAAGAAGGCAGAAAATCCATTGTTTCTATGTCAAATGGTTGTATTATAAGTCAGGCTTCTGTGATGTCTGTAAAGTGTAACATTGGGATGCAAACTCAACATTGAATACATTACAACTCTATATTTGACATGGTACAGGTGTCTTATTTTATTTGAGCCCATAACCATGTGTGTGAGGTGTATACTTTTGTTTCAAAGTGGATTTGTTTAAGACTACCAAGAAACACTCTGTGTGACCCTGATTTAGCCCACTGCAGTAAAAGGATAATTCATTTCAAAGATTAGTTGTACAATGTAACCTTGTAAAAAAAAACTTGAGATTTAGAATCTTAATTTGAGCCTGCAGCAACAGGAAATGTGAATTATTATGTATTTTATATTTAATTGACATTTTTTGTAGGGGTTGATACATTTTCTGTTAGGGAAAATCTAGTCATTTTAAAGTGGAAATTGTTAACTTCAGAAGCCTATTTCAACCTCAAATACACAACAGGTTTGCATTTCCAGGAAATTCTCTGCAACAAAAAAAGTGATCAAATTAAGATCCTACATCTGTACAAACAGAGGGGTAGTTTTTAAGATACAACATTTGTGTATGAAATATTTTGTCATAATCATAAAATTATTGTACATAAATTCAACATTTCTGACCTGCATTAGGAAACCAAATTGGGCATTATTCCAAGTTAAAGTGGGGTCGAAGGAATTGGCCGTAGATCTCCGAGACAGGATTGTGTCTAGAAACAGATCTGGGGAAGGATACCATAACATTTCTGCAGCATTGAAGGTCCCCAAGAATACAGAGGCCTCCATCATTCTTAAATGGAAGAAGTTTGGAACCACCAAGACTCTTCCTAGAGCTGGCCGCCTGGCTAAACTGAGCAATTGGGGTAGAATGGCCTTGGTCAGGGAGGTGACCAAGATCCCGATGGTCACTCTGACAGAGCTCCAGAGTTCCTCTTTGGAGATGGGAGAACCTTCCAGAAGGACAACCATCTCTGCAGCACTCAACCAATCAGGCCTTTATGGTAGAGTGGCCAGACAGAAGCCACTCCTCGGTAAAAGGCACATGACAGCCCGCTTGGAGTTTGACAAAAGGCACCTAAAGACTCTCAGACCATGAGAAACAATATTCTCTGGTCTGATGAAACCAATATTATTATTATAATTTTGTTGTTGTTGTTGATTTAACTAGGCAAGTCAGTTAAGAACAAATTCTTATTTACAATGACAGTGAGTTAACTGCCTTGTTCAGGGGCAGAATGACAGATTTTTACCTTGTCAGCTCAGGGATTCAATCTAGCAACCTTTCGGTTACTGGCCCAACGCTCTGACCACTAGGCTATCTGCTGCCCAAGATTGAACTCTGACCTAGCGCCAAGCGTCACGTCTGGCACCATACCTACGGTGAAGCACGGTGGAGGCAGCATCATGCTGTGGGGTTGTTTTTCTGCGCCAGGGACTGGGAGACTAGTCAGGATCGAGGGAAAGATAAATGTAGCAAAGTATAGAGAAATCCTTGATGAAAACCTGCTCCAGAGTGCTCAAGACCTCAGACTGGGGCTAAGGTTCACTTTCCAACAGGACAACAACCCTAAGCGCACAGCCAAGGCAATGCAGGAGTGGCTTCGAGGCAAGTCTCTGGATGTCATTAAGTGGCCCAGCCAGATCCCGGACTTGAACCCGACCGAACATCTCTGGAGAGACCTGAAAATAGCTGTGAAGCGACACTCCTCATCTAACCTGACAGAGCTCAAGAGGATCTGGGAGTGGGAGAAACTCCCCAAATACAGGTGTGCCAAGCTTGCAGCGTCATACCCAAGAAGACTTGAGGCTGTAGTCCCTGCCAAAGGTGCTTCAACAAAGTACGGAGTAAAGGGTCTGAATACTTGCGTAAATGTGATATTTCAGTTTTTTATTTTTAACACATTTGCAAACATTTCTAAAAACCTGTTTTGTCATTATCGGGTATTGTGTATAGATTGATGAGGATTATTTTTTTTTAAATCCATTTTAGAATAAGGCTGTAACGTAACAAAATGTGGAAAAAGTTAAGGGGTCTAAATACTTTCCAAACACACTGTATGTAATCCAGTCAGTCTTTTAACAGTGAACAAGAAGTTTAACTAATGAGTCTTTTTAATGATTTTGTCAAAGCGGGTCACCTCTCACTCTCCTCCTGTGCAACCAAATCCGAGCCAAAATGGTAGCAACATGCAGTTTCTGTCTCTTAATTTGTCCTGTTCGTAAAGTTTTGTAATGTGCAAAAGTGCAATGTAAGTCTCAAAATAGTGAAATAACATTGCTTACTAAATGTTTCATGAGTTAAATTACAGTTTTGTAATGTTTTTTTGACTGAGTTTGAAAAGGTGTTGACATTGTGCCAGAGCTGAGTTAGCTGCTAGCTAGCCAACTATCAGTGAATAATGGGGAAATGCTATAGGTAGCTTGCTAGCTTACCACTCTCTGTTAGTAGGTTTAACTTACTAAAATAGCTTTGAGTCTGAAATAGGTAATTGAATTTGAATGAATATGAATTGTGGTCAAATCCATGAAAATAAAACGTCCTGTCTCTTAATTTCTCCTGGTTAGCCATTGTCTGAGAAGGTTGTTACACTGTAGCTACATAGTAATTAAACATTTCACTTCACTTTACATTAAATTGCTCATTCCTGGGTAAATACATTTTAAATACATGTATCCACTTTAAACTCTTTGTAATTACAGAGTTGGTTGTTAAAGACTAATGTAACTAAAGGGTTATACCTAATGTTCTCATGTCCCCTAACTTCTCCTGGTTAGCCTATTGTCTGCAAAGGTTGTTACATTGTAACTACATAGTAATTGAAAAGGTGATACCATATTGGGTTGCATTTTACATTAAGTTGCTTGCTCATGGGTATGTACAAGTATAGCCTATGTAACCACATTGTTCTTACATTACACTTGATTTGGTATAGCCTTTGAGCCAGGTCATAACATAGAAATAAACTAATTGAAAATGACTGGCGGTAGTTAATGACAAGGTGTGCCATGTCACAATTGTTACCAAGTCTTATAGTCTATTTATCAACCCTGGTATTACATGTGGATTCGATGGTAGTGGCACCTAGTAGGTAAACGTAATAAGGTCCCATTCTGTTTTGAGTTATTAACATGGTAATTCTAGATGACTTTCAAACATGTTATTACAAAACATTAGTATAGTGGAACAAGAAAACATATATTGTAACATTAATAATTACACATGTGGAATGACCTTCAGCAGGTGGATGTGTAATTACACGTTCCTTGTTCCAATTGAGTAATAACTGATACCGCTACAATCCTATTACCATGTAATTGCATAATAATAACTACAGTACGTAACTACTATGTTGATACAGTTAATACTGTACAGTTACATAGTAATAGGGGCAACTTAATGTAAAGTGTCACCCAGAAATCTACATTTCTCCCACAATGGAGATTGTTGCCTGAAACAGAAACGCTGAGTGTAATAGCCTGGTTGTGTTGGACGCTGTTAGACTACAATGGAACCACTGTACCTGTCTGATTAATCTCGGTTAACCCAGAACCAAAGTCTTGCGTAATTGGTCAGATGCTGGGTCTATGTCTTGAGACGAGATAAACTCAGCAAAAAAAGAAACGTCCCATTTTCAGGACCCTGTCTTTCAAAGATAATTCGTAAAAATCCAAATAACTTCACAGATCTTCATTGTAAAGGGTTTAAACACTGTTTTCCATGCGTGTTCAATGAACCATAAACAATTAATGAACGCACCTGTGGAACGATCGCTAAGACACTAACAGCTTACAGACGGTAAGCAATTAAGGTCACAGTTATGAAAACTTAGGACACTAAAGAGGCCTTTCTACTGACTCTGAAAAACACCAAAAGAAAGATGCCCAGGGTCCCTGCTCATCTGCGTGAACGTGCCTTAGGCCTGCTGCAAGGAGGCATGAGGACTGCAGATGTGGTCAGGGCAATAAATTGAAATGTACGTACTGTGAGATGCCTAAGACAGCGCTACAGGGAGACAGAACGGACAGCTGATCGTCCTCGCAGTGGCAGACCACGTGTAACAACACCTGCACAGGATCTGTACTTCTGAACATCACACCTGCGGGACAGGTACAGGATGGCAACAACAACTGCCCGAGTTACACCAGGAACGCACAATCCCTCCATCAGTGCTCAGTAGGCTAAGAGAGTCTGGACTGAGGGCTTGTAGGCCTGTTGTAAGGCAGGTCCTCACCAGACATCACCGGCAACAACGGGCACAAACCCACTGTTGCAGTACCAGACAGGACTGGCAATAAGTGCTCTTCTCTGACGAGTCACGGTTTTGTCTCACCTGGGGTGATGGTCGGATTCACGTTTCTCATTGCATTACAGGGAAGACATCCTCCTCCCTCGTGTGGTACCCTTCCTGCAGGCTCATCCTGACAAGACCCTCCAGCATGACAATGCCACCAGCCATACTGCTCGTTCTGTGTGTGATTTCCTGCAAGACAGAAATGTCAGTGTTCTGCCATGGCCAGCGAAGAGCCCGGATCTCAATCCAATCCCATTGATAAATTACTGTCTGATAGGCCTGCACGGCTTGAAATCTGATGTGGCTCCACTCGTTTTGCCTGGTCACAGAAAAATACATTTCAAGACCTCCCATTGAGGAAGAAAACAAAGCCGGCCATAGCCTTTTAGGGGCCCTAAGCGAGATTCACCATCAATCTCATTCACAAGTAAAAAATCCCATCAAAATCCATCAGTTTTAACTAGAGATAGTTTTTTTTGCATGGACTGCGTCTCAATCCACCGCATCCACCTATATTGCCCTCCTCTATCTGTGGGCTACAGCGATGTTTGGCAGAGCAGGAGACATTACGGAAATAGGTCTTCTCACGAAATGTCTGTAGTGTGACCAATCTATGGAAAGATGTGACTCTTACGAAGACGATGGTGTCCTCTGGTTTGCTCTCCGAGCCCCACAAGTGTCACAGGACTCGCCTGAAGGTAACCATACAAATTAACTTCTTAGGGAGCGGCTGCTGAGGAGACGGTTTTGGAGAGTCTGGCGTGCCCAAAGTAAAATGCCTGCCATTCAGGCCCAGAAAATAGGATATGCACATAATTAGTACTATTGGATAGGAAACACTCTGAAGTTTCTAAAAGTGTTAACATAATGTCTGTGAGTATAACAGAACTGATAATGGGTTTTGTGTGAACCTCGCTGGTTTATGAATTTATGAATCCTCAAACAATCAAATGTTGTGCTTTCGCCGTAAAGCCTTTTTGAAATCTAACAACTCTGTGATATTGCCAAGAAGCAGAGCTTTTGATGACTATGCAACACTTGTATATTGATGAATGTTTAATAATTAAACTTTTGGATTTTGAATTTGGCGACTTACATTTCACCGGGTAGTGCTCCCTAAGTAGTTAATGGAAGTATGGAGGCAGTTGTGTCCAAATATATACATATTTCCTGAGCTTTCTTATATCTCCTAAATATACGACAGACACTTCAAAACCTTATTCCTCATTATTTATTTTTGGACTGTCTTTTTTGGCCATTTATGAATGTAGTGTTTAATAATGCAATTCTATGGGCTACAGTACTAAAGGCGAAATAAAATAATTTCTTCATCGTTTTTTATAACTAAAATTTTACATCAAATAGCTAAATGATCCATGATATGACCGTCTTAAAACAATTCCATATGTTAGTTGGGGTGTAGACAAAATGTAGCAGTTTTAAATCATGTTTTCTGCATTTATACACATTTTGCCATACGGCATAGGGAACATTTAGCAATTCTATAAATACATTTAATGCATTTCTACCCATTTTTCCATTGGCGGAGAGAATATTTTGTATTTTTACCGCTAATTTCCTGCAATTCAACACATTTTATCATGGTGGTCAGGGTTCCTTTGCGCCCGGTCGATAATTCAGCCATGATTACTACATGGTTAGATAGCAGGCTAGACTAATTTACCAATCAAAAAAATGTTAGCTGACATGGGCTAATTAAATGACTGTTAGTAACTGACATAACAAGAGAAAAACTGCTGAAGCACAACCACATTTTGAAATTGCACCTTGTTTATTCTACTATTATAACTCTCAACAGTAAGTTGAGACCCTGACTGAGTTCCTAAAAATGTTGTGGGTCCCTTGGAGGTCAGAGCCCCAGTTTTGGTATTTTTATTTCCGTCACTGACATTCACTCAGTTAGCCATGTAATTTAACCATTTTTAGATTGGTAAGTTAGTCTAGCCAGCTACAGTATCTAAACGTGTAGTAATTATGGCCGAATACTGGCCGGGCATGCAGGGCACGTGCCTAGGGGCACTGACCTCTAGGGGGCCTCTATTGACATTGTTAGTCACTCTCACTCTAATATCATATTAACATGACATTGGTCATGACAAAATGTGTAGAATTGATGGAAATATACTTTGAAACTTAAATGTATATCTACGCCATCAAGACAAGGCCAGACATTACATGCTTTGCCAGCTAGGTGGGGGCCCCTCTTGCTACTAGTACTTAAAAAAAAAGGATTGATTGCACAAATCAGTTGACTGCATGTGTGGGTATAGATGTGGGTATGCAGACCCGTGAGCCACTGCGGCCGCTCATGATGAGTTCAGATTTTCTGTGGCCGTCACCCCCATCAAAGTTGCCTGTACATGCGCTAGTTTTGCAGTTTTAAAATGGTGTTAGGAGTATGTGCCAGGGCCCTCTATTGGGAGAACCAATCATTGCAGGTTATAGCAAACCCAAAAGCTGAGCCAAGACATTTGGGAGGTAGGTGGCTACTCTGTCATGTGATGTATACTATGTGTCAAAACTAATGAGTGTGTGAAATGACATTGTGTTATTTTCCCTTGCATTCTCTGATGTCATCTTAGCCCTCTTATGAGTCAGTGTGGGTCTGTGAAAAAGTTATCAAACTTACTGCGTGAAATAAAATATTAAGTATGCCTACAACAATAAGCTCAAGGGAATAAGAAAAGGTCAGTCAATGAAAATGATAATAGTATGATTTAGAATAGAAAAGTGATGTCTAGCAACTACGAACTAAAAGTCAGGCAGTCCAGGGCTAATTTCAACAAGCACGTATTCTCCTATGAAATACAAGCACAGACCGAGGAAATGGTACGTAGCGTCAGTGAGGACAGAGTTTTCTTGACATTCTGTACAGAAGGGTTCCCCAACTGGTGGGTGATTTTATTTGTCCCCTCAAGTTTAATTGTTGGATTTAAAAGACTGTCAAAACACCAGCAAATCAGCTCCAAGATATTAGAATTTCAGAAATCTGTTCCAAAGTGTTCCCATGCACAATAGAGAGATATACAGTATTTTTTTTATTTTTTTTTATTTCACTTTTATTTAACCAGGTAGGCCAGTGACCTGGCCAATATAAAGCAAAGCAGTGTGACAAAAACAACAACACAGAATTACACATGGGATAAACAAACATACAGTCAATAACACAATAGAAACATCTGTATACAGTGTGTGCAAATGAAGTAAGGAGGTAAGGCAATAAATAGGCCGTAGTGGCGAAGTAATTACAATTTAGCAATTAACACTGTAGTGATAATGTGCAGATAAGGATGTGCAAGTAGAAATACTGGTGTGCAAAAGAGCAGAAAAACAAAAACAAATATGGGGATGAGGTAGGTAGGTAGTTGGATGGGCTATTTACAGATGGGCTGTGTACAGCTGCAGCGATTGGTAAGCTGATCTGAGAGCTGACGCTTAAAGTTAGTGAGGGAGATATAAGTCTCCAACTTCAGTGATTTTTGCAATTCGTTCCAGTCATTAGCAGCAGAGAACTGTAAGGAAAGGCGGCCAAAGGTTGGCTTTGGGGATGACCAGTGAAATATACCTGCTGGAGCGCGTGCTATGGGTGGGTGTTGCTATGGTGACCAGTGAGCTGAGATAAGGCGGAGCTTTACCTAGCAAAGACTTATAGATGACCTGTAGCCAGTGGTTTTGGAGAACAAGAACAAGCCAACGAGAGCATACAGGTCACAGTGGTGGGTAGTATATGGGGCTTTGGTGACAAAACGGATGGCACTGTGATAGACTGCATCCAATTTGCTGAGTAGAGTGTTGGAGGCTATTTTGTAAATGACATCGCCGAAGTCAAGGATCGGTAGGATAGTCAGTTTTACGAGGGTACTGTATGTTTGGCAGCATGAGTGAAGGATGCTTTGTTGCGAAATAGGAAGCCAATTCTAGATTTAATTTTGGATTGGAGATGCTTAATATGAGTCTGGAAGGAGAGTTTACAGTCTAGCCAGACACCTAGGTATTTACAGATGTCCACATATTCTAAGTCAGAACCGTCCAGAGTAGTGATGCTCGTCGGGCGGGCGGGTGCGGGCAGTGATCGGTTGAAGAGCATGCATTTAGATTTATTAACATTTAAGAGCAGTTGGAGGCCACGGAAGGAGTGTTGAATGGCATTGAAGCTTGTTTGGAGGTTTGTTAACACAGTGTCCAAAGAAAGGCCAGATGTATACAGAATGGTGTTGTCTCCTCTTGCTGCGGGTGATTCTTTGATCCACCTCTACGCAGACGACATCATTCTGTATACATCTGGCCTTTCTTTGGACACTGTGTTAACAAACCTCCAAACAAGCTTCAATGACATCATTGATATATACAGAGAAAAGAGTCGGCCCGAGAATTGAACCTTGTGGCACCCCCCATAGGGACTGCCAGAGGTCCGGACAACAGTCCCTCTAATTTGACACACTGAACTCTATCTAGGAAGTAGTTGGTGAACCAGGCCAGGCAGTCATTAGAGAAACCAAGGCTGTTGAGTCTGCCGATAAGAATACAGTGATTGACAGAGTCGAAAGCCATGGCCAGGTCGATGAAGACGGCTGCACGGTACTGTCTTTTATCGATGGCGTTTATGTCATTTAGGACCTTGAGCGAGGCTGAGGTACACCCATAACCAGCTCGGAAACCGGATTGCATAGCGGAGAAGGTACGGTGGGAATCGAAATGGTCGGTGATCTGTTAATAACTTGGCTTTTGAAGACTTTAGAAGGGCAGGGCAGGATGGACATAGGTCTGTAGCAGTTTGGGTCTAGAGTGTCTCCCCCTTTGAAGAGGGGGATGACCACGGCCGCTTTCCAATCTTTAGGGATCTCAGACGATACGAAAGAGAGCATGGTCTCGATCCCGACATAGGAAAGGCATAAATTCCTACGCACTTCTCAGCATTTGGTATTCAGACTTACCTTTTTCAGTCACGTGTGTGGCTACCTCTGCAGGTGTGGCTACCTTGCACGCTCTGAATACATTTAATTAAACTGATGAAAAACCTCCCACTTGCTGGCCAACAGATGTTCTCGAGTTTTCATTCAATGGGGTATCTTAAGCCATCCCATTAAATATGGTGCACCATTAAGTTATAATTTTCTCGACAGACTTGAATATGTCGAGAGGCCGGGTTCACAATATTAGGGATCAATTAAATAAAGCCTTCTACATATATGCATATTAGTCTCTGACAGGTTTCACATTTGTCTCCAGCAATCATAAGATAAATAGATCTAAAACCAGTATATTTTATGTTTACAAACCCCTCATAACGGATTACTAATTTACTAATTCTCTTATCAATAGATCTTATCAAGTTGTAAATTACAGTGCATGGAGAATGGTGTTATTTCTATAGAAAAATGAAGTAGATGCTTTTTCCACTATACATTCACTAGAGGTTATTCATGTTTTCCTCACGGGTAAAGGTGGTGGAATTATTAGGGAATTAAGTCAAAGTCAGAATACGGTGTATCTGTAGACACACCACCACACCTTCATTTATTCAAGCTCTACCTCAGACGATGGTTGAATAGCATGCTATTCTCATGCTTAAGCTCAAGGTCAAAATACGCACAGAGAGAAAAGTGCACAAAAAGGTAATTCTGTTAGTTTTACGCGTGCTTAACTCGGGACGGAATCCAAGATCTATGTGATCTTGTACAAATGTAAGCAAGGTTTTAAATGATTATGTTGTAGTCAAATATTACACGGTATAAAAAATATAAACGCAACATATAAAGTGTTGCTCCTATGTTTCATTAGCTGAAATGAAAAAAATCACAAAAATCTCTCAAATTTTATGCACAAACTTGTTTACATCCCTGTTAGTGAGCATTTCTCCTGTGCCGAGATAATCCATCCAACTTACAGGTGTGGCATATCAAGAGCTGAATAAACAGCATGATCATTACACAGGTGCACCTTGTGCTGTGGACAATAAAAGGCCACGCAGTTTTGTCACACAACACAATACCACAGATATCAAGTTGAGGGAGTGTGCATTTAGCATGCTGATTGCAGGAATGTCCACCAGAGCTGTTACCAGAGAATTGAAAGCACATTTCCCTACCATAAGCCGCCTCCAACGTCATTTAGGAAGAATTTGAATGTACGTCCAACTGCAGACCACGTGTATCCACGCCTGCACAGGACCTCCACATCCGGCTTCTTCACCTGCGGAATCGTCTGAGACAAGCCACACGGACAGCAGATGAAACTGTGGGTATGAACAACCAAAGAATGTCTGCACAAACAGTCAGAAACCATCTCAGGGAAGCTGATCTACATGCTCATTGTCCTCACCAGGGTCCTGACCTGACTGCAGTTAGGAGTCGTAACCGACTTCAGTGTGCAAATGCTCACCTTCGAAAGCCACTGGAATGCTGGAGAAGTGTGTATGGCGTCGTGTGGGCGAGCGGTTTGCTGATGTCAACAGAGTGCCCCATGGAGGAGGTGGGGTTATGGTATGGGCAGGCATAAGCTACGGACAATGAACACAATTTAATTTTATCAAGGGAAATTTGAAGGCACAGAGATACGGTGACGAGATCCTGAGGCCCATTGTTGTGCCATCAATCCGCTGCCATCACATGTCACCCGTTGAGTATGTTTGGGATGCTCTGGATTGACGTGTAAGACAGCGTGTTCAAGTTCCCTCCAATATCCAGAAACTTCGCACAGCCATTGAAGAGGAGTGGGACAACATTCCACAGGCCACAATCAACAGTCTGATCAACTCCATGCAAATGGTGGTCACACCAGGTACTGACTGGTTGTCTGATGCAAGCCCCTACTTTTTCTTTCAAGGTATCTGTGACCAACAAATGCATATCTGTATTCCCAGTCATGTGAAATCCATAAATCAGGCCTAACACATTTATTTCAATTTATTAATATCCTTAAATGAACTGTAACTCAGTAAAATCTTTGAAATTGTTGCACGTTGCGTTTATATTTTTGTTCAGGGTATATCTGTTTGAGCTTCTTGTGGTCAATTTGCAGTCTACAAATTATGACCATTCAGTGAACTATGAACATTTTATGTCCTTCGGCAAAATGTTCTAATGTAAAAAAGGAACTTCAATTTGCTATTGGGATAATTCCCTCAGCTTAAAAGCTACAATTTAAATAGATAGCAAATGGAATAATGTAGCAATTAAAAAAAATGTTGAATAAAAATGGAAATCTCAGTCCCTCTCCTCTGAAGTTGGGAGAGTAATATCACGCTAAAGTATAACTAGGAGCATAATTGCATTTCATTTACAGCTTTTCACATGTGAAGCAATAAGTTATTGCACATCTTTCTGATAACAATTATTCCTCAGACTCAACCTAAAACCTCTCCTGATTTCATCTTTAATGCACCATGTTTTGGAGTAGAGCAGGAGAATCTGAGGGGTGGTGGGCAGAATCTATGTTAATTTACCTTTATGAAAGTTACTTTTTGCTTTATCAAAAACTGTTGGACTATGGTTCAGTAGCCCCAGGAGTTCTTTATAAGTTTTTGTTTTATGATTGTTTGATCAACATGACATGTACTGTACTGCAGCCCCTTTTCCACAGTGAAGTAGGCTATAAATAGCTGTTCCGTTATTCAGAATTTTAATTGTGTGCCTTCATAATTTGCATGGATGAAAAATGGAGACCCAAGTTATAGGCTTCTATAAGGTTGATCCTGCCGAGTTAATGTATGCGCTTTAGAATGTCTTAATTGTATGCCTTTCGTCCGTTTTATTTTACAATTTGTAAATATGAGCCACTATCAGGAGCCACAGTCAGAAATACCCACTACATGACAGCTCATTGAACATCTCATTACAAAATCATGGGTATTAATATGGAGTTGGCCCCACTTCGCTGCTATAACAGCCTCCAATCGTTTGTGAAGGCTTTCCAGATGTTGGAACATTGCTGTATGGACTTGCTTCCATTCAGCCACAAATGCAGTAGTGAGGTCGGGATTTGATGTTGGGCGATTAGGCCTGGCTCACAGTCGGCGATCCAGTTCATCCCAAAGGTGTTCGATAGGGTTGAGGTCAGGGCTCTGTGCAGGCCAGTCAAGTTCTTCCACACCGATCTCGACAAAACCATTTCTGTATGGACCTCGCTTTGTGCACAGGGGCATTGTCATGCTGAAACAGGAAAGAGCCTTCCCCAAAATGTTGCCACAAAGTTGCAAGCACAGAATCATCTAGAATGTAATTCTATGCTGTAGCATTAATATTTCCCTTCACTGGAACTAAGGGGCCTAGCCTGAACCATGAAAAACAGACCCAGACCATTATTCCTCCTCCACCAAACTTTACAGTTGGCATTATGCATTGGGGCAGGTAGCGTTCTCCTGGCAATCGCCAAACCCAGATTCGTCGTTGGACTGCCAAATGGAGAAGTGTGATTCGTCACTCCAGAGAACGTGTTTCCAGTGCACCAGATACCAATGGTGGCGAGCTTTACACCACTCCAGCTGACGCTTGGCATTGCGCATGGTGCGGGGTGGCAGGTAGCCTAGTGGTTAGAGCGTTGGACTTCTAACCGGAAGGTTGCAAGGTTGAATCCCCGAGCTGACAAGGTAAAAATCTGTCGTTCTGCCCCTGAACAAGGCAGTTAACCCACTGTTCCTAGGCCGTCATTTAAAATAAGAATTTGCTCTTAACTGACTTGCCTAGTTTATTAAAGGTAAAATAAAATCACAAAAATGGTGGTGTTAGGCTTGTGTGTGGCTGCTTGGGCATGGAAACCCATTTCATGAAGCTCCCAACGAACAGTTCTTGTATTGATGTTGCTTCCAGAGGCGGTTTGGAACTCGGTAGTGAGTGCTGCAAGCGAATACTTATTATATGTAGAGATTATTTCTACATACTATGCGCTTCAGCACTCAGCCGTCCCATTCTGTGAGCTTGTGTGGCTTACCACTTCGCGGCTGAGCCGCTCCTAGACATTTCCACTTTACAATAACAGCACTTACATGCTGAATGGCATGCTGAATGGCATGCTGAATTTATGAGTTAATTAACAATTAACAATTAACAATTGCAATTAACACTGCAAGTCTGTGCTAGCTTTGACGTCGTCAGTCACTCTTAAAGGGACAGGCTTTCTTAAAAGGGAATAAAACAGAAATGAAATAACACAAACGAGGACATAGCAACAGTTTGTTGTTCTTTCGACTACATATTTGGTACGCCCAGTTGACATAGGTTACGTCGCTGTTGATGTAGCCTACGTCAGCTGACGTAGCCTCGCAAACCCATCACAGAAGGTGACGATACAACTGAAGCAAATCGTACCATCTGGCCAGGTTGATAAAGATTTTTATTTGGTCCCATTGCACATTGTGACATGAGGGCCTTAACCAGAGCACAATCTCCATATCTTTACCTACTCACACCAGTGATAATTTCCTGAGGTTTTCAACCTCTACAATACACCACCATAATATGGGAATGATTCAAGACTGCAAGTTCATTTGTAGTATGTTCAATAGAACCAGTCCTATTGGACTCTTATGGTATTCTGTCCTATATGATTTTATCTTATAGGATCCTATAGGATTCCAATAAAAGAATCCATTACAAAAGTCTTATCAGATTGTGATACCAGTCCTATTGGAGTCTTATAGGATTATATCCTCTAGGATAGGTTACAAAATCTGATAGGATTTTCTATTGGATTCTAATATGATTTTTGTATTGAAATCCTATAGGATTTTTTGACTAGGGCATAGAGTGCGTTCGAGCAGATCACTTTTGTCAAGTCATTGACCATCGTTGCTCATCCTCTTTCAAAGTGTGTTGCAATCTGGGGCAAAAAAATGTCAAACTTGTGCCTACACGTCAACTGCATAAACTTTACCGAAAGCATTTGATCAAAGGTCATGAAGTTTTGACTGCAAGTTTCTGCAGTTGCTCTTCACCTTCATCCTGCAACCACCATCTGCATTGTTGGAGGCTCTATTGTCAACCATTAAGGTGTTTTTGTTTGACCCACACAAACGTGACCAAAGACATGACTGAACAGGAACGAATTTGCCGCAATTCACGTGTATAGTAAATATATACAAATTAATGTGATTTTTGAGGCTTTCACTAATTGATTGTACAATATACACATATATGAGTTTGGTTTGTGAGTGTGTGATATGGGTGTTGAAGACATGTTTATTTTGACATTCGAAAACCTTTTATAAACAATGGCAACACTGCCATGTTGATCTTCTTGATTCATCAATATATTTACTGTGTACTGTTTTTTTATGATTCATACATACTTGTATTTTAGGCAGTCTGTTGAAAACAATTATAATTAAAGGTAGGCCATATTTAAAGGGATGGCTTAAGATAAAAGTACTGTAAACCTCATTGAATGAAAACTCCAAGTCAGAGGGTTTTCAGCGGTTGAATGAAATATGTTTAGCGTGCACAAGGGAAGCACGCCTGCAAAGCCCATTACGCCACAGCATAAGGTAAGTTTGAATACCAACTACTGAGAAGTCCGTAGGGAAGGTGTGCGTAGGAAGGAAAGCCATGGGTAGGAAAGGCCTACATTTCCTAAATCGGAATTGGCATAATAACATGCATTCCAACAGCATTACAGTCCGATGCTCCAATAGAATAGAATGACGGGTACCTAAGGAACATAAATATCTGGCATTAACCATTAAAGATAGCCCCTCTGTCTGTCTGTGTAAAGCCAACATTTGCATCCCAAATGGAACCCTATTCACTACAAATTTCAATACTTTGGACCAGAGTCCTACAGTATGTGCCCTGGTCAAAAGTAGTGCCCTATATAGGGAATAGTGTTACATTTGGAATGCAAAAAATACCCTCCCGAACACTGCACTTCTTCCTCAAGATGCTAATCTCCTGCATGAGTTAGCCACTTGTGATGACTGCACCCAAGTCAAATAATATGGGCCAGCGCTCTTCAGACAAATGTACCGGAATTTGCATTTGAATAGGTATTGTATTCTAACCTACTTTTTTTCTCTGGCAAATTTCTATTTGAATATAAACCAATTTTACCCTTTAGCTTTTCTCAGATTAGCCTTTTTGTTTTTGTGCATCCAAAATCGCACCTTATTCCCTATATAGTGCACTACTTTTGACCAGGGCACATACTGTAGGACTCTGGTCCAAAGTATTGACATTTGTAGTGAATAGGGTTCCATTTGGGATGCAGACTTTTTCAAAGGAAAAATCATTGTAATAATGTGGCTGCTGCTTATGCCTGCGTGGGTAACTAAGCCCCAGTACAGAATACAACATTCTGATTCAGTATGCTATCACCATTCAGACCGAGTTCCAAATGGTATCCTATTCCCTATTTAAAACCTAAAACCTTATGGGCTCTGGTCAAAAGTAGCGCACTAAATAGGGAATATGGTGCCATTTGGGACGCATACTCAGTCAGTGTAGAGAGAGACTTGCGACTAATGGGCCTCTTTACAGACCAGTACAGGTGTTCAATAAGTAACAATAAGGGCCTCTGCTCCGCAGGCTCTGTGTCTGTGAAAGGATTTTATCATGACTGAGTGGGTATTCATATGCAAATATAACTGGACATAATATTATATGAGGTATATGAATATGTAGCTATTAAGCAAGGAATGAATGGCTATAACCAAGCATGCCTTAGTTGGTATATAGTTCACTGCAGAGGACAAGAGTTTAAATAAATATGATGTTTTCCACAGTTCAGGGTTCCTACTGAAACCATTGAAAAGCAACTTTGGGTCCAGGAAAAGCACTATTTAATTATTATTTTGTTCATCCTGAATTCCTGATAGCGGCATAATGCATTGTGTCTCTGTCTAGTGGGCCGTGAATGTTGGGGGGGTTTTCGTCTAAAACTTTCGAATAGTCCTCCAAATGAACTGCTGGAGTATGGCAACATGTCCAGTGTGTTTAGAGTTTGGATTGTGCTTAAAGACTACTATACAGTATAAACAGCTTTAGCAAACCTCAGCAAATTCAGAGGCAATGATCCAAAACACTGTTTGTCAATTGCTCTAATGCTCTAATACCATTATCCAAATACTGTAGAACTAAATCTTTCCAGACTTGGATTTAACATTGTGTAGTATGGGTGTGTCCCAAAAGGCACCCTAGTCCCTATAACGGAAAGTGCACTACTTTTGACCAGAGGCCTATGGGCCCAAAAGGAATAAACAAGGGGAATGTGGTTCCATTTGGGACTCAACCCAACATCTGCCACATCCAAACACACTGGAAGGTGTTTTGAATTCAACCCTATCATCTCCCACCCTATAACTTGTCTTGTCTTATCTCTCATGCTGTGCTCTCCACCTATTTGAAAATCAAACCATGAAACTTGAGAAGGTATCAGAGCAATGGCCTTATTTTATGGGTTTCTGCTCAGTGGCATTAGTGGAGCTGTCCATGGTGCTGCATCTCTGCTTCAACAAGGCAGGGGCTCTCTCGCTTAATAGTCTAAAGATCTAGGCCTGTATTCATAAGGCGTTTCAGAGTATGAGTGCTAATCTAGGGTCAGGTCCTTCCTGTCCATTCATACAAACTCAAACAAAAAACTGGTCCTAGATCAGAACTCATAACCGGCCATGACCTCTCCACGCCTCCTGTCATTTTTTTGTATCTCATCTACGTAAAGACGCACTGTAAAAAAAACACTTACGCAGAAGGAAGATGAAGCCGGAGAGGATGGCTGCCATTTTATTGGCTCTTCACCAACCGTGCTATTTTGTTTGCTTTTTCGCATTGTTTGTAACTTATTTTGTACATAATGTTGCTGCTACCGTCTTTTATGACCGGAAAGAGCTTCTGGACCTCAGAACAGCGATTACTCACCTCGAATTGGATAAAGAATTTTTATATACTCCAAACCCCCGAACAGGACTCATACCCGTCATTCGCTGGAGAATAAAACTGAGATTTCGCGGAAAGAGATGGGGGTGCCTTGTGAGGATCTAATCTGCCTTTGCCATCCGTACTGTTAGCTAATGTTCAATCGCTGGAAAATAAATGGGATGAACTGAAAGCGTATATACTACCAACGGGACATTAGAAACTGTAATATCTTATGTTTCACAGAGTCATGGCTGAACGACGACATTAATAACATACAGCTGGCACGTTATACACTCTATCGGCAGGATAGAACAGCAGCCTATGGTAAGACACGGGGCGGGGGCCTATGTATATTTGTAAACAACAGCTGGTGCACGATATCTAAGGAAGGCTCAAGGCTTTGCTCGCCTGAGGTAGAGTATCTAGGGTAGACCACACATTATCTACCTAGAGGGTTTTCATCTGTATTTGTCGTGGCTGTCTACATACCACTACAGACCGATGCTGGTACTAAAACCGCACTCAATGAGCTGTATACCGCCGTAAGCAAACAGGAAAATGCTCATCCAGAGGCGGGGCTCCTAGTGGCAGGGGACTGTAATGCAGGGAAACTTAAATCAGTTTACCTAATTTCTATCAACATGTTAAATGTGCAACCAGAGGGGAAAAAAACTCGACACCACCTTTACTCCACACACAAAGAAGCATACAAAGCTCTCCCTTGCCCTCCATTTGGCAAATGTGACCATAATTCTATCCTCCTGATTCCTGCTTACAATCAAAAATTAAAGCAGGAAGCACCAGTGACTCACTCTATGAAAAAAGTGGTCAGATGAAGCAGATGCTAAACTACAGGACTGTTTTGCTAGCACAGACTGGAATATGTTCCGGGATTCTTCCAATGGCATTGAGGACTACACCACATCAGTTACTGGCTTCATCAGTAAGTGCATCGATGACGTCGTCCCCACAGAGACTATACGTACATACACCAACCAGAAGCCATGGATTACAGGCAACGTTCGCACTGAGCTAAAGAGTAGAGCTGCCGCTTTCAAGGAGCGGGACTCTAACCCGGAAGCTTATAAGAAATCCCGCTATGCCCTCCGACGAACCATCAAACAGACAAAGTGTCAATACAGGACTAAGATTGAATCGTACTACACCGGCTCCAACGCTCGCCGGCTGTGGCAGGGCTTGCAAACTATTACAGATTACACAGGGACGCACAGCCGAGAGCTGCCCAGCGACACGAGCCTACCAGACGAGCTAAATAACTTCTATGCTCGCTTCGGGGCAAGAAATAAAGACATGCATGAGAGCACTAGCTGTTCCGGACGACTGTGTGATCACGCTTTCCGCAGCCGATGTAAGACCTTTAAACAGGTCAACATTCACAAGGTCGCAGGGCCAGACGGATTACCAGGACGTGTACTGCGAGCATGCGCTGACCAACTGGCAAGTGTCTTCACTGACATTTTCAACCTCTCCCTGTCTGAGTCTGTAATCCCAACATGTTTCAAACAGACCACCATAGTCCCTGTGCCCAAGAACACTAAGGTAACCTGCCTAAATGACTACCGACCCGTAACACTCACATCTGGAGCCATGAAATGCTTTGAAAGGCTGGCCATGGCTCACATCTATATTTATTCAGGTTACAGGAGACAAAGGGCTGTGAGACATGGTTTTACATCTAGACACATGAGAAGTAGGAAGTGTAAGGAGGGTACATTGCAACAGAGGACATACAGCAGAGGGGCTAATGATCTTGGAGCAGGGGGGAAAAGGTTTTGTCTTCTGAGGGTGTAGCCGCGGGGCTATAGCGGCGTGCCAGCGCATCCGGCTTAACGTCCTTGGGTCAGTCGGTCTTGCGGAAGCGAAGTGGCCCGGGCCTCACAGACCCTCCCGGAGGTCCTTGTACTCCGCGGGAATGGAGGAGAGGTCCGGGGCAATTTCCAAGCCCCCCAGGAAGACATCCCAGAAAATGAGTGTGGCAGAACGGGCTCCAGCCCACGATGGTACCAGTAGACCAGTCAAACGAGGGATTGTGTCGCTGGAGCCAAGAGAATCCCAATACCCAAGTCGATGAGTATCTGGTGAAACTTGGACTGGTCGCTCCACAGCAGGGTGGCATGGAGAGGGGGGGCGAGTAGGGGGAGAAGATGAATTGTTCTTAGGACCCACCAGAGTACTCATTCCTACCAATGAGTTAGGTCTCTTGAAGGGACAGGTGGACACTTATTGACTGGCAATACCGCAATACAGGCAACTCTGGGTGTTAAGTCTGCATACGTGTACGCTTGGAGACAGCCTAGCCCTGCGGAGCTGCATCGGCTTGGGAATAGGTAAATCGGAAGTCTTTGGAGTCTCTTGGAGGAACTCGGGTAAGCACGGATCTTCTCGGGGACGTAGACGCCGGGGACTTCCGGAGTCCATCAAATGCAAGGTGGGATCCTTGAGTGAGCGATTGGGACCGCAATCAAACCTCTTCTCCCTCCTACGTTTCCATAGCCGTCCATCGATCTGGATGGTCAAAGCGATGAGTGAGTTGAGATCCGTTGGTGGTTCCCAGGCTGCAAGCTTGTACTTTACTTCCTCCGATACTCCGTGCAGGAACGTGTTGAATAGCTCTTCCAGTTTCCAGGGACCCTCCACCGCTAGCGTGCGGAATTCCACCACATAGTCTGCCACACTAGAGTAACCTCCGGGCAGCCTCTCTCCCGGACCTCCAGCCTCTCTCCCTTGAAAACATTTCTCATCTCCGCCACGAATACCTCCAGACTAAGAAAGACGGTGGATTATTGCTCCCACACCTCCATGGCCCAGGTGAGTGCCCTCCCAGACACAAGCGTAATGTTGCACAAGTAATTTTTCCAACAATTGTTTACAGACAGATTATTTCACTTATAATTCACTGTATCACAATTCCAGTGGGTCAGGAGTTTACATACAAAGTTGACTGTGCCTTTAAACAGCTTGGAAAATTCCTGAAAATTATGTAATGGCTTTAGAAGCTTCTGATAGGCTAATTGACATCATTTGAGTCAATCAGAGGTGTACCTGTGGATGTATTTCAAGGCCTACCTTCAAACTCAGTGCCTCTTTGCTTGACATCATGGGGAAGTAAAAAGAAATCAGCCAAAAATGTGTAGACTTCCACAAGTCTGGTTCATCCTTGGGAGAAATTTCCAAATGCCTGAAGGTACCACGTTCATCTGTACAAACAATAGTACACAAGTATAAACACCATGGGACCACGCAGCCGTCATACCGCTCAGGAAGGAGACGTGTTCTGTCTCCTAGAGATGACCGTACTTTGGTGTGAAAAGTGCAAATCAATCCCAGAACAACAGCAAAGGACCTTGTGAAGATGCTGGAGGAAACAGGTACAAAAGTATCTATATCCACAGTAAAACAAGTCCTATATCGACATAACCTGAAAGGCCACTCAGCAAGGAAGAAGCCACTGCTCCAATACCTCCATTTAATGAGAGACTACGGTTTGCAACTGCACATGGGGACAAAGATCGTACTTTTTTGGAGAAATGTCCTCTGGTCTGATGAAACAAAAATATAACTGTTTGGCCATAATGACCATCGTTATGTTTGGAGGAAAAATGAGGAGGCTTGCAAGCCGAAGAACACCATCCCAACCGTGAAGCACGGGGGTGGCAGCATCATGTTGTGGGGGTGCTTTGCTGCAGGAGGGACTGGTGCACTTCACAAAATAGATGGCATCATGAGGCAGGAAATTTATGTGGCTATATTGAAGCAACATCTCAGACATCAGTCAGGAAGTTAAAGCTTGGTCGCAAATGGGTCTTCCAAATGGACAATGACCCCAAGCATTCTTCCAAAGTTGTGGCAAAAGGGCTTAAGGATAACAAAGTTAAGGTATTGGAGTGGCCATCACAAAGCCCTGACCTCAATCCTATAGAAAATGTGTGGGCAGACCTGAAAAAGCGTGTGCGAGCAAGGAGGCCTACAAACCTGACTCAGTTACACCAGCTCTGTCAGGAGGAATGGGCCAAAATTCACCCAACTTATTGTGGGAAGCTTGTGGAAGGCTACCCGAAACGTTTGATCCAAGTTAAACAATTTAAAGGCAATGCTACCAAATACTAATTGAGTGTATGTAAACTTCTGACCCACTGGAAATTTGATGAAAGAAATAAAAGCGGAAATAAATCATTCTCTCTACTATTATTCTGACATTTCACATTCTTAAAATAAAGTGGTGATCCTAACTGACCTAAGACAGGGATTTTTTACTAGGATTAAATGTCAGGAATTGTGAAAAACTGAGTTTAAATGTATTTGGCTAAGGTGTATGTAAACTTCCGACTTCAACTGTACGTATGTCCGTGGTGTAGTCCTTGAACATTTCGCAACCGTCAAAGTGGACAGACACCATTTCAGGCAGAAGTGGGTTGCCTTCCTCAATCTTTTCAGGGACATGACAGGGGTAGGTACGTTTGGCTCCAGAGAAACAGCACAATCAACATAGTCACCAGTGGTGTTATATATCACCAAATAAAACTAAATTAAAACGTCACGTGGTAGTACACGCTGAGAACCACAATGATTTTGAGATGATCATTCTAAATCTATTAATACCATTACCACGCAGAACTGAAAGGAGGGGTCTTCCTTAAAAAATGTATGGCTGCAAGGAGGATGGCCACAGCCAGAATGAGTCCTAAAGAAAGATAACATTTGTTCCTGATGTCAACCATAACAAACAAACATAGATTGAAAGATCATACATTATGATCTGTATATTTTAATGATCAGTTTATTTTTAAACCAAACAGCTACCTCGTCTCTCTGATTTCTCCAGACAGTCATCAATTGCCCTTTGGCAGGGCTCCTTCATCTCCCCTTTGGTGCCTGCTGAAGGATATTAGCTGCCATTGGTGCCAGCTCTATTAGGATTTTGCAGTTGGTATCCACCTGGTAGACTTGCTTCCACTTTTGTAAGCTGAGGTGATGGAAACCTTTCTAGGATTTCAGTAGTCTGGGCATCCACCATGAACATTCTCCTGTAAAATCTCATCCTGCTGTAAAAGTTTCACATCTGGGCGCACCTTAGTTATCCCTGTGGAGATTTTTGGAAGATGAGCCTGGATGCTCCTCTCATGTCCTCTTCGACCTATAAGGCATTCAACAAAATGACACAAGCAAGTGTGTATGTCAGCACAGTGCCAAGGTAAGGCACTAAGTCAAGGGACATGGGACTGGAGAAATGTAATCACTTTCAAATGCATAAACATTTATTCGATGCAAGGACAGATAATCCATGACCCTGGTATGATGTGTTTCAAACAGATTTTGAAGCTATAGCTTTTGTTTTTAAAAAGACACATTTGTTTAAAAACAAACAATGGAATGACACTTCCTATTTTGGCTTATGATGATTAGTATGCATTTATTTGTAATGTATTGTCTATATCTATTTAAGTTATATAAATTAATAGGTGTATGTACCGTTTCTTGTATCATTTCTTCAAATTACGTTTTAACACAAGAAGATATCCTAGATGGTGACACAATATTACTCATATTACTTACAGCTGGCCTAGTTATATGCACACGCTGTCTCGGCTCAGTCGGCGGATGTGACATGCGGCGCATCCTGCCAGACCCTGTCACAGCAAACTTGGCCCTCATTTCTTGCACATTCTGGTCATGGATCAGTGGGCGACTCACCTTCTTGAATGTATTTTTCAAAGACTGATGCAAGAGTCCGTTAACCAAGGAATAGTTAACTTAGTGCTTCTGAAATTAATTCAGTTTCTTTGTACATTATGAAACATACATACTATATTTCTCTGTACTTACATAACCAGATCCCATTGGTTCCTTCATGAAAATAACCTCTGTGTTTTGCTTTCTGCTTGGATACCTTGGGGGAAAATATACAATTAGTGAAACCTGTACACAATTGCATATTATGAATGGTAGGCTACATAATAGTATGTCCATTTTCCAATAAAACCTACAACATACAGTCTATAAGAATAATACAGTTGAATTACATAGTTTTGCTGCTGTGTGTGTCATACAGCGCCTGATTGAGTGTCGTTTTCAATTTGATTCTTTGAGGAGCCAAAACGTCAGGGTCTTTTTCCCGAAGTGCATCGCTAAGGCTGTTGGGGAAGAGGAATGCACCCAAAGGGGCAGATCCCACTCCTTGCTCTTCTTCCTGGTGCTTGTAGATTGCTAGATGAAAAAACAATGCCATGATCAGTGAGATTCAGTTTTGTAAATCAGTGCTGAACAGAGAGAATATATATATTTTTCCCCAGATCTGTGCCATCATAACAGCACATATATTACCTCTTATCATTAGTTGTATGGAATTTTAATTCCTCCTAGCACTTCAGGAATTGTGCTTAGATCTTTATCGAGGGGATAAGACAATCAGCCATTTCTGTCAAAATCTTTACCATTGCCCCATCTATGTCATTCTCTATATAAAAAGAATACACAAATATTAATATTTGCAAATCCCAACTAGCTGTTTGAATGTGCTTATGAATTGTTTAATACCATAGCACGTTTTTACACCTCACATTTTCCTATTGGCCTGTGGTGTAGAGTAATGAACTGGTCAACACTCATCAGCATAGACATCTAGTGGGTGATAATGGCTTGATGGAAACCCACTTCTTTGTGTCTTGGATGCTGTAAGCATGTAGGCGTTTCTCAAAATATGTAGCTGTATACACACTTCCACAGACCAGCTATTGATCCCGGACTTTGACAAAAAAGTGGGATCTCTTCTGCGTGGACTATATCAAGGATAAAAAAAATCTCCAACTTTGTATGTGGTGCTGTCAACTAAGAAGTCTTAACACTGGCACATCTGGTATCTCTTTGCAAATGCAAGAGAAATACACTGGAAGTTGCATACAACAGATGAGGCCTTTGAAATACAAATGTTTGGCTTCAAACCGAATGTACCACTGTGCTCTGAGGGGCCCATTAATAAGCCATGGATAATGCACAATATTTTTTTGAGATGTCAATAATGCTCACTGAAATTATTCAATAGATGCCTAACATCTTGAGCAACACTTGTTTGAACCACTTTAGGTACTATGTGACCTTCCTGAAGCTTAAGCAAAGAAAGACCTAGGTCTCTTTTAATATTTGTTTTAGCTTCTGTTAGTTTCTCCAAAAAATAGGAGGTTTTTCTGTGTGGGGGTCTTCTTCATCTTCACTAATACTATTTATGTGATCCTGGGCATCCGATTCACACGTTTTCTCAGAGATGTGTTACTATATTGCTTAGGGCATCCATTATGGCCACATTGGACTACAAAATTGGCTTCACTTTGATGATATATCTGAAGGTGATTTAGGTATTTGTTGAACATCCTGCATTTAATAGCACAGCAAGGACATTGGTTGTGCATTAGAAATCTCACCAGAAAAGGCCTGTGTATGATCCCCTAACCCCTCTCTTTCAAACCACTGGCACAGTTCTATGCTTGTCATGAAATCCATTTCTGTATTTTTTGTATTTGTTGTTGTATTTAACCTTTATTTAACTAGGCAAGTCAGAAAAGAACAAATTCTAATTTACAATAACGGCCAACCTGGAATCACTGCCTTGTTCAGGGGGAGAACGACAGATTTTGACCTTGTCAGATCGGGGATTCAAATCAGCAACCTTTTTGTTACTGGCCCAACGCTCTAACCACTAGGCTACCTGCCGCCCCTAAAAGGACTACTTCCCGAAACCCGGGAAGTTGCTGTATAGACAAGTCAAGACACCAATAATAGCATTAGAAACTTTGGAGTCCACGTTCTCAAAAGTAGTTTTTTCAAGTTTATCAACATTCAACATTCAAAAATGCATGATACATAATGTTAGAGCTTTGAATGTGTACTTTCACAAAATGTGAAAAACAGAAAACTTGAGGGGGAAAAAAACAATATGAGTCTCATTTGCTGTAATCTGATTACATTTCACAAATACCCACAAAGCACACAGATCACCAATGCTGATAGCTTACCTTTTATCAAGGACATTTAACTGAGTAATTATCTCTTCTTGTAAAATCCATCTGATAAATTCTCACACTGAACTCACCTGAGCCCGAATTCACAAAGCCTTCTTAAGAAGACATTTCTACGTAAGTGCCATTTCTTATGAAGAAACTTACAAAAAGTTGCTATTCTTTAATAAAGTTATTGGAAATGTTCTTAAGTTTCTTTCTGTTTTTCTTTATGAGTGTGGCAGTCCCACTCCATTCATCATTTGTTTGTTTTATTGACTAGATAGAACAGTGTTGGAAAGATGGGGAAGGTGAGTCAAAGGGCAGTATTCAAACCCATTCTGACATACCTGTGTGACAGGGTCAGCGGCTGTAACCACTGGACCACATAGGACACTCTTCCTATGTTTCTTAGTGTGTTGAGGAGGGAGGTGTGCTGTCCTTAAAGGCCCAGTGCAGTCAATAGTCTGTTTTTCCTGTGCTTTATACCACATTGTACAACATTTGATGAAACTAACACTGTAAAAGTGTGAACACATTTGAACAGTGTTATTTCCTGATGGTTGCTGGTTGAAAATACAATCACACAGGACCTTCTAATCAGCAGGTTTGCATAGACGGAAGTTTAGGCTTTCCATGGTGAAATCACCATGCGGTAAATTGGTTACTAGGCCAATAAGGTTTACTAAAAGACGAACAGTTAACAGCAATATTGGACGTTAATTTAGAAATCAACAGCACTAATAGTATGATCTTGCACACATTATCTAAGTCAAATAGAGGGAGTGGCAGACCAATCCCCTCACCCCCAAAATGATGTGAAAGGGGCCTGTATGGTCTACTGGTCGGTGTTGCTGATTCCAGTACACCTCGTGTAACAGAATATGCATGGTTTCATATTCAACCCTCTACTGTTTAACTCTAACTCCCTTCTCTGCTAAATAAAATACTCATGTAATAATGGCAAAGACATCAACAATGTCAGCACTGTATGTAAAATGATTAAGGGATTACTAGATACTATGTGAAACATACTGTAGGTCCAATTCAGAACATTCTCACACACGTCTTTAAAACTTATCAGATTACTCAAACTCCTGATGGTAGATTAGGAACATTCATGTAAACAGTAATGCTGAAGGCAATTTTCAATAGAAAGAATGAAGAAATTCTATGAAAAACTTGTTCAGATTCCAAAGTGTTCTATATATAACACTTATTTCCTTTCAAAGCAATCCTTCTTGCCTTCCAAACAATCATCAAAGAACCCTTTCTTCTAAAAATGGTTCTTAGGATGGAAAAGGTTTTAGGTAGAACTCTTTGCCTTGTCTTCCAACAAGGGTTCTTCAGATGAAAAGGGTTCTTGGTAGAACCCTATCCTTCCTCCAAGAACCCTTTTGGAAACCATTTTTCTACGAGTGTGTAGACAAATCCAAAGGCTATCTATCAGTGCAGCGTTATCAGGCGACATAGAAAATACAACAACTTTTATGATTCGAATTAGAAAGTAAGTGTTAAACAGAGTAGAGCCGTTGTAGTTCATTGGTAACAGAGCGCAGAGGGAATGTGTGTAGACAGAAAGGAGGGATGAGGGAGGACAGAAAGGGGGCATGAGGGAGAACAGAAAGAAGAATCACTGTTTGACAAATAGGCTTGAGACTCCATAAGGACCTGGCCTTAAACATACCATTCTGCTCAGAGCACATGGTTGCTACCTCTTCTCGTGGGTGTTTCAAATGAAAAACTTAATATGCATTTCATCAAGGGCCATTCCTTTAGTGTATTGCATCTGTGCTGGAGTTCCTTGAATACCTTTCTTATTTGATTAAAAGGACCAGGAAAATATTTCACATGCTCAAAGCAGGTTGTGATGCTTAGATGAGGCCATCACAATGCTCTGTAACCACAGTGTCAAAGAAGGCTTTATGAGACTGAAGATGACTAAAGGAGAAAACTAAAGGAGAAAAGCAAAATTGCTAATTTGAGCAAATACCTTGACCTTGATTTACTTGGTTGCGTTAAGTGGAAACAAGGAACAAATTATGAGTTGCCATAGCTAGATATTTTTACATCATTTTGGATTTTCTGTTTCTTTGTCATTCCTTTGTGATAGAGTACCCGAGGTAAAATGATATTTGTGTGGAAATGTGATTCTGTTTCAACAGGGAAACCTACTTTGAACGAAGCCTCACACTGTATTTTTTATTATGGAAGAGGCTTTAAATCTACAGAGTTTATGCATAGTCTGGATGGATATGTCTGGATTCCAACCCACTCTACCTAGGGCAGACTTGTTCTTTTTCAGTCAGTTAATTTCTGTTCAGTCTGGTTAAGTAGCAATACACTCCATTCTGGTTCCAACAACAAACAAAAAAAGTTTCTTAAGGTAGTCCATATGTGTGTCACGTCCTGGCCATAGATAGCCCTCTGGGTTTTCTATGGTGGTTTTGGTCAGGACGTGACTAGGGGGATTATGGTTTCTATTTTTTGTATTTCTATGTTTTGGTTTTGGCATGGTTCCCAATTAGAGGCAGCTGAGTGTCGTTGCCTCTAATTGGGGATCATACTTAAGTTGTTATTTTTTCCTCCTGTTTTTGGTGGTTTTTGTTTTTGTATGTGCTGTTGTGTGCTACTCATATGTGACGATCAGTCATTTTCTTTATTGTTTTGTATGTTTCACTGCTATTAAAATGTGGAACTCTACGCACGCTGCTCCTTGGTCCGTTTATTCACAAGATTACAACTCCCCCTCACCGGCGCTCGACGTTGCCGGTTACTAATAACCGGTCCTGGCAACCCATCATTACGCATATCTGGCAACCCTCATTACGCACACCTACAGTACGCCTCATGAGGCGCACCTGGACTCCATCACTACCTTGATTACTCCCCCTTTATATAGTATTCCCTAGCATCACGCTTCAGGTAGTATTGGTTATATTTTCCTTGTTAGACGAGTCTCCTGTTTTGTTTTCCGTCCATGTTTGTTTTCATTAAACTCACACTGCACTTGCTTCCAGACTCCCTGTGTCTAGGTTTCAATTTGAGAAAAATATACATTTCACGTAAAATTTATTTAAAATACATGGACATACATATGCATCTTTGCTCAAATGCATGTAATACCTGACAATATTCCAGAAATGCATGGCAATGACATCTATTCCACAGGGTGGCCAAAGTGGTTTCTAATTCAGCTTCTTAAATTAACCTTTAGGTATTGATCAATGGGGGTAATATTTTTGTCCTCCAAGCAAAAACTTTGGCAGTCAAATACAATAAATTCAATTGAAAACGCTTTGATTTCACATAATTGTATCATTCTGTCATAAAGTGCACATTTTTTACTTAATAAAAAACAAGTTTTACCATCTCAAGAAGTAAAGAAAATAACTATAGTAAATGCCTCTCTTCAGCTTAATTAAATAATGAAAAAATCTAGAGGCTAATTTTATTATTTTATATTTTCTTTATCAATTTAAACAAAAATGATATATTGTACAACACTCCACAATATGTCAAAGTATATGTCTAGGTCTTGTGCTTCCAATGAGTGGTATTATACGGTTCTACAGTGGATAATTGGTGATGTTATGGTGCGTTCCCAACCAAGTGGGAATTTACCACATCTGGTAGCCGGCGCAGGTTTCACTGGAATGAACCACCCATCAACTGGTAATACCTAGTTAAATTAGCCATGAATCCCCTTGTGACAGGGGAAATGGAAGCTTGTTTTGTGCAACAGGGTGTGGCATTGAATGCGCAATTCACAAAAAGTATTACATTGTTTAAACATTTCAAGCCTGTGTATCTATGGGTAACAGGGATGACATAATATGCTCGACCCGCTCAGTTTTACCACAAAACACCAGAAAATGGCGAAAAATAGTACAACCAGCTCCCCTGATTTTACACTATGATTTGATTATTAGAATATTGTAACATTGTTGATATTGTCCCAAAATGTTAGGCATGTCAGCAATCAAGTTTTCAAGATATGTAACTTTCAAAATACAGAAAGCTGGCCCCTATGATACATTTTGCATCATCATATGGGCCAGATATCTGTATTTTGAAAGTTACATATCTTGAAAACTATTTCGCTGACATGCTAAACACTTTGAAACAATATCAACAGTGTTACAATATTCTAAAGTACATTTTGAAATACATTAAATACAATTCCGGTACATTTAACATACAGTTGAAGTCGGAAGTTTACATACACTTAGGTTGGAATCAATAAAACCCGTTTTTCAACCACTCCACAAATTTCTTGTTAACAAACTATAGTTTTGGCAAGTCGGTTAGGACATCTACTTTGTGCATGACACAAGTAATTGTCCAACAATTGTTTACAGACAGATTATTTAACTGATAATTCTCTGTATCACAATTCCAGTGGGTCAGAAGTTACACTAAGTTGACTGTGCCTTTAAACAACTTGGAAAATTCAAGAGAATTATGTCATTGCTTTAAAAGCTTCTGATAGGCTAGTTGACATCATTTGAGTCAATTGGAGGTGTACCTGTGGATGTATTTCAAGGCCTACCTTTAAACGCAGTGCCTCTTTCATGTGAAAGACCTCAGAAAATTGTAGACCTCCACAAGTCTGGTTAATCTTTGGGAGCAATTTCCAAACGTCTGAAGGTACCACGTTCATCTGTACAAACAATAGTATGCAAGTATAAACACAATGGGACCACGCAGCCGTCATACCGCTCAGGAAGGAGATGCATTCTGTCTCCTAGAGATGAACGTACTTTGGTGTGAAAAGTGCAAATCAATCCCAGAACAACAGTAAAGGACCTTGTGAAGATGCTGGAGGAAACAGGTACAAACGTATCTATATCCACAGTAAAACGAGTCCTATATCGACATAACCTGAAAGGCCGCTCAGCAAGGAAGAAGCCACTGCTCCAAAACCACCATAAAAAAGCCAGAATACGGTTTGCAACTGCAAATGGGGACAAAGATCGTACTTTTTGGAGAAATGTCCTCTGGTCTGATGAAACAAAAATATAACTGTTTGGCCATAATGACCATCGTTATGTTTGGAGGATAAAGGGGGAGACTTGCAAGCCGAAGAACACCATCCCAACTGTGAAGCACGGGTGTGGCAGCATCATGTTGTGTCGGTGCTTTGCTGCAGGAGGGACTGGTGCACTTCACAAAATCGATGGCATCATGAGGCAGGAAAATTATGTGGCTATATTGAAGCAACATCTCAGACATCAGTCAGGAAGTTAAAGCTTGGTCGCAAATGGGTCTTCCAAATGGACAATGATCCCAAGCATTCTTCCAAAGTTGTGGCAAAATGGCTTAAGGATAACAAAGTCAAGGTATTGGAGTGGCCATCACAAAGCCCTGACCTCAATGACATAGAAAATATGTGGGCAGACCTGAAAAAGCGTGTGTGAGCAAGGAGGCCTACAAACCTGACACAGTTACACCAGCTCTGTCAGGAGGAATGGGCCAAAATTCACCCAACTTATTGTGGGAAGCTTGAGGAAGGCTACCCGAAATGTTTGACCCAAGTTAAACAATTTAAAGGCAATGCTACCAAATACTAATTGAGTGTATATAAACTTCTGATCCACTGGGAATGTGATGAAAGAAATAAAAGCTGAAATAAATCATTCTCTCTACTATTATTCGGACATCTCACATTCTTAAAATAAAGTGGTGATCCTAACTGACCTAAGAGAGGGAATTTTTACTACGATTAAATGTCAGGAAATGTGAAAAACTGAGTTTACATGTATTTGGCTAAGGTGTATGTAAACTTCTGACTTCAACTGTTTATTGTGATGCACTGTACCAGTCAAAAGTTTGGACACACCTACTCATTCAAAGGTTTTTCTTTATTTTTACTATGTTCTACATTGTAGAATAATAGTGAAAACATCAAAACTATGAAATAACACTTATGTAAACATGTAATAAACAAAAAGGTATTAAACAAATCTAAATATATTTTATATTTGAGATTCTTAAAAGTAGCCACCCTTTGCCTTGATGACAGCTTTGCACACTCTTGCAAAGAGAAACGACAGTCCATCATTACTTGAAGACATGAAGGTCAGTCAATACGGACATTTCAAGAACTTTGAAAGTTTCCTCAAGTGCAGTCGCAAAAGCCATCAAGCGTTATGATGAAACTGGCTCTCATGAGGACCGCCACAGGAAAGGTAGCCTCTAGTACCTCTGCTGCAATTGCAGCACAAATAACTGCCTGACAGAGTTCAAGTAACAGACACATCTCAACAACAATTGTTCAGAGGAGACTGCGTGAATCAGGCCTTCATGGTTAAATTGCTGCAAAGAAACCACTACTAAATGACACAAGTAAGAAGAAGAGATTTGCTTGGGCCAAGAAACACGAGCAATGGACAATAGACCGGTGAAAATCTGTCCTTTGGTCTGATGAGTCCAAATTTCAGATTTTTGGTTCCAACTGCCGTGTCTTTGTGAGACGCAGAGTAGATGAACGGATGATCTCCGCATGTGTGGTTCTCACAGTGAAGCATGGAGGAGGTGTGATGGTGTGGGGGTGCTTTGCTGGTGACACTGTCTGTGATTTATTTAGAATTCAAGGCACACTTAACCAGAATGGCTACAACAGCATTCTGCAGTGATACGCTATCCCATCTGGTTTGCGCTTAGTGGGACTATCATTTGTTTTTCAACAGGACTATGACCCAACACACCTCCCAGGCTGTGTAAGCGCTTCATGACCAAGAAGGAGAGTGATGGAGTGCTGCATCAGATGACCTGCCCTCCACAATCAACCCAATTGAGATGGTTTGGGATGAGTTGGACCGCAGAGTGAAGGAAAAGCAGCCAACAAGTGCTCAGCATATGTGGGAACTCCTTCAAGACTGTTGGAAAAGCATTCCAGGTGAAGCTGGTTGAGAGAATGCCAAGAGTGTGCAAAGCTGTCATCAAGGCAAAGGGTACTTTGAAGAATCTAAAATATACATTTAAATACATTTGTTTTATTAAGGCACAAGGCGAGACCCAGATGCAGACACAGGAGGCAGATGGTTGGAGTCTTACAATGTGTATTAATACAAAAAGGGGTAGGCAAGAGAATGGTCGTGGACAGGCAAAAAGGTCAAAACCAGATCAGAGTCCAATAGGTACCGAAGGGCAGGCAGAATCAAGGTTAGGGCAGGCATGATGATCAGGCAGGCAGGAAAGTAGTCCAGAGTCAGGCAGGGGTCAGAACCGGGATGACTGTAAAAAGAGAATAGAAAAGGAGTACAGGAAAAACACGCTGGTTGACTTGACTAAACATACAAGACGAACTGGCACAGAGAGACAGGAAACATAGGGATAAATACACTGGGGGAAATAAGTAACAATCCCAGGAACAGGTGAAACTGATCAGGGCGTGACATGTTTAACACTTTTTGGGGGGTTATTACATGATTTCATGTGTTATTTCATAGTGTTGTTGTCTCACTATTATTCTACAATGTAGAAAAATGTCAAAATAAAGAAAAACCCTTGAATGAGTAGGTGTGTCCAAACTTGACTGGTACTGTACATTTTACATACATTTATATATACATTACCGTAGAAGTTGGAATGTATTTTAAATGTATTAAATAAAAATGTTAAATACATTATTTGGCCAATTATAAATATTATATGTATCCTAAAAATATTTTTTTTTTTTATATTTGAAATGTATTGTTTTCACGTATGGGAGAAGAGTGTCCTATTATTAACTTTAAAGTTGAAATCCAATGAGGAGTATGTTGAGCAATATGAGTTCAGTTAACCACCCATGGTTGGAAAAAAACACCTGTGCAAATAAATCATTTGGTATAAAACCTATTATAGAACAATGCACCATCCAATTTGTGCTGAAATCCTGGCAACATCCCAAATTGCATCGTATTCCGTACATAGTGCACTACTTTTGACCAGGGTCCATAGGGATTAGGGCATATACTGTAGGGTGCCATTTGGGAAAGCAACCATTCCTTTATATCCATTACAACTGTGAGGAATAGCTAATGAAGTGTTGGTGCCTTACAACTCTCTCTTATTCCAGCCCTAGTGAGAGGCCAGGTCCCCAGGACTCATTTGCTGGGAGAGTGGAAATTAATTTGCATTAGCCCAGGGTGAATGGGAATGCAGGCCTTGGAAGAGAAAGGGTAACACAGCAGCGATGATCATTAATCCAAGGCACCCTGACGGAGCCCCATTTGGGGAAAAGAATAAGATTCATGACTGTACTTAATGGCCCGCTCCCAAAAAAGTTGCCCTGTAATCTAATCAGAACTAGGGGATATATAAAGGGGACAGACAGTTTCTTCTCAAAGAGGAGCAATCGGTCACCAGAAATAGAGGACCCACTATTCAATTCTGTTCTGTTGTTGACATCGTTTATTCTATAACACGCTCCCCAAACACGTGCTTTCACACAAAGTGAGGTCTATTGTTCAGAGGATCACAAAAGGCTGCATATTAATCACACTGTATGTGTGGAACAAAGCATAAAGCTTTATTTTCTGTTCTGAAGAGAGAGCACTTATACAATAGCTCTGTACTGTGAAGCATAAAGCTTTAGCTTTATTTTTTAAAGAGAGAGACAGCACTTATACAATAGTTCTGAAGCAGTCTGTTTGGCCTCTTAAAGCTTGGTGAACACAGGCCGCAGAGTTCCTGCTTATTATTCCTGAGTTGTTGCCATGTTAGGTTTAGTAGCTCTGAGCCCAATTACCTGCTCAGTGTAAATATTATGTCCTTGAAACTGGGCAGCCAGACCTGGGTTCAAATACTATTTGACAAATGGCATGATTTCAAAGACTTATCTGTGCTTGATTGAGCTTGCTTAGTTTAATGGACCAATAGAAGGGTCCCAAAACTGCAAGCCCCACCCATCTGGAACTAGGCTTCAGCAAACGCTCAAAGTATTTGAAAGATTTCAAATTGTATTTGACCCAAGGTTTGTGGGCATTCTTGATCCCTGCTGTTAGTCTGCATGGACCTCTATTTCATTTATACAGTGAATGACAGGGGGGTACTAGTGAGCACCGCACGTAGATGCCTTTCTGACGACCTCATGCTAAAATTAGATTTTTAAATTCTACTTTATTTATGAAAAATTATACTAGACATAACTGCTACAATGAACAACTCTACGAGAAACATGGCCAAGGCAGAACAAAATAACCCAAAACCAACCGGCATGAAACACGTCAAAGTAACTGCTGTCAAGTCTGAACTGACCACCGCACAACACGAAGATGGCAGTGCTAACATTAGCCCAGCCGAAATGACTAGCATGGCTAACCCTGACCTGGAACCTTCACCGGGCTAACATTCTGGCTGCTATCAAAAAAATGGAGGACATGACTACTCAATTTAACAACCTGGACGTATCCTTTCTATCAGTCAAAACCTCCCTGCCTGACCACAATCCGTAATATTGACCTGGAAGAAAGAGCAGACGACCACGATACGCGCATCACCTCCCTCGAGGGACAGTATGAAGAGTTACTAACAGCAAACAAAGCCATGAAACTCTAATTGACCTCGAGGGACATTAAAGGCGTTCAAATATAACAATCGCAGGATTGGAAGAAAAAATTGAGAAGAGCCGACTCAGTTTGTGGAGGAATTCGCACAAACACTGTTGTGGAATGAAAATTTCCCCCAAGGCCGCATCGTATCAGCAGGCTCTCCTCTAACGCGGCCCAATGTCATGATTGCCAAAATCAACCACGACCCAGAGAAGGAAAATATTCTGTCGCGCCAGCAATTCCCCCAGTCCTTCAACAGGGTAAAGATTAACATATACCCAGAATACACCGCCGAGGTAACCAAGCAGCGCCAGGCCTTCCATGGAGCAGGGAAGAAACTCAGAGACCTGGGAATCACACGGCCTCCTCTTCTCTGCACGACTGATTCTTACCCATAGTACAGTACGGTAGAGAAGGTGTTCGGGAAGCCACAGGACACCGAGACTTTCATTAACAGGATTCATGCTACAGCCACCGACGCCTAGAATCAATAATGCCTTCCTGAGTAGTTGTTAACTGGTATAGATACACTATACAGTTGATGTCAGAAGTTTACATTCACTTAGGTTGGAGTCATTAAAACCCATTTTTCAAAGACTATACTTTTGGCAAGTCGGTAAGGACATCTACTTTGTGCATGACACAAGTAATTGTCCAACAATTGTTTACAGACAGATCATTTCACTTATAATTCACTGTATCACAATTCCAGTAAGTCAGAAGTTTACATACACTAAGTTGACTGTGCCTTTAAACAGTTTGGAAAATTCCAGAAAATTATGTAATGGCTTTAGAAGCTTCTGATAGGCTAATTGACATAGCTTGAGTCAATTGGAGGTGTACCTGTGGATGTATTTCAAGGCCTACCTTCAACCTCAGTGCCTCTTTGCTTGACATCATGGGGAAATCAAAGGAAATCAGCCAAGACCTCAGAAAAAATGTTCATCCTTGGGAGAAATTTCCAACTGTCTGATGGTACCATCTGTACAAACAATAGCACGCAAATATAAACACCATGGGATCACACAGCCGTCATACCGCTCAGGAAGGAGACGCGTTCTGTCTCCTAGAGATGAACGTACTTTGGTGCGAAAAGTTCAAATCAATCCCAGAACAACAGCAAAGGACCTTGTGAAGATGCTGGAGGAAACAGGTACAAAAGTAACTATATCCACAGTAAAACAAGTCCTATATCGACATAACCTGAAAGGCCGCTCAGCAAGGGAGGAAGCCACTGCTCCAAAACCACCACAAAAAAGCCCGACTACGGTTTGCAACTGCACATGGGGACAAAGATCGTACTTTTTGGAGAAATGTCCTCTGGTCTGATGAAACAAAAATAGAACTGTTTGGCCATAATGACCATTGTTATGTTTGGAGGAAAAAGGGGGAGGCTTGCAAGCCGAAGAACACCATCCCAATCGTGAAGCACGGTGGTGCAGCATCATGTTGTGTGGGTGTTTTGCTGCAGGAGGGACTGGTGCACTTCACAGAACAGATGGCATCATGAGGCAGGAAAATGATGTGGATATATTGAAGCAACATGTCAAGACATCAGTCAGGAAGTTAAAGCTTGGTCGCAAATAGGTCTTCCAAATGGACAATGACCCCAAGCATTCTTCCAAAGTTGTGGCAAAATTGCTTAAGGACAAAAAAGTCAAGGTATTGGAGTGGCCATCACAAAGCCCTGACCTCAATCCTATAGAAAATGTGTGGGCAGAACTGAAATAGCATGTGCGAACAAGGAGGCCAACAAACCTGACTCAGTCTTTGGAAATATGTGCCAAAAATGCTTTTGATGTACAGTACTTCTTTAGTGTTTTATAGAGAGAAAGTTGAAAATGTTTAATATCCACAATCTGCTTTACGCAAGTCTGGTCCTGGAGTGTCTTAACAAAATTAAACTAAATATTTAGGCCGACTTCATCCAGTGTCCATAGTAATGGATTTGCAGTATACGCAAATTTGCACATATTTAAATTATATTGCCTCATTTGCATATTTTAATACAATATTTTAGTGTCTATATTCAACTGGTAAAAGTTAATTGTGAGGGGAAAGGGGAAAGAATAGCCTTTAAGGGTGTGGTGCTTCACCTTAATTACGGACTATGGCTGCGTTTCAAACACATAAAAGACACACCCTCCTCCACTTACCCTCAAAAATCTAATCAAATCAAATTGTATTTGTCACATACACGTGTTTAGCAGATGTTATTACGGGTGTAGCGAAATGCTTGTGTTTCTAGCTTCAACAGTGCAGTAACAAGTAATATCGAACAATTTCACAATACACACAATACACAAATCTAAAGTAAAGGAATGGAATTAAGAATATATAAATATTTGGACGAGCAAAGTCAGAGCGGCATAGACTAAGATACAGTAGAATAGGATAGAATACAGTATATACTGTACATATGAGATGAGTAAAGAAATAATATGTAAACATTATTAAAGTCACTGGTGTTCCATTATTAAAGTGACCAGTGATTTAAATGTTATGCATATAGGGGCGGCAGCCTCTAATGTGCTGGTGATGGATATTTAATAGTCTGATGGCCTTGAGATTGAAAAACAGCTTCTGTCTCAGTCCCAGCTTCGATGCACCTGTACTGACCTGGCCTTCTGGATGATAACAGGGTGAACAGGCAGTGGCTCGGGTGGTTGTTGTCCTTGATGATCTTTTTGGCCTTCATATGACATCGGGTGCTGTAGGTGTCCTGGAGGGCAGGTAGTTTGCCCGCAGTGATGCACCGGGCAGACCGCACAAACCTCTGGAGAGCCCTACGGTTGCGGGTGGTGCAGTTGCCGTACCAGGCGGTGATACAGCCCAACAGGATGCTCTCAATTATGTATCTGTAAAAGTTTGTGAGGGTTTTAGGTTCCAAGCCAAATTTCTTCAGCCTCCTGAGGTTGAAGAGGCGCTGATGCGCCTTCTTCACCACACTATACGCCGGGGAACATGAAGCTTTCCACCTTCTCCACTGAGGTCCTGTCGATGTGGATAGGGGGTGCTCCCTCTGCTGTTTCCTAAAGTCCATGATCAGCTCCTTGGTTTTGTTGACATTGGGTGAGAGGTTATTTCCTGGCACCACACTCCCAGAGCCCTCACCTTCTCCCTGTAGGCTGTCTCGTCATTGTTGGTAATCAGGCCTACTACTGTTGTGTCGTCTGCAAACTTGATGATTGAGTTGAAGGCGTGCGTGGCCTTGCAGTCATTGGTGAACAGGGAGTACAGGGGGGGGGCGAAGCACGCATCCTTGTGGTCAGCGGGGTGGAGGTGTTGTTTCCTACCTTCACCACCGGGGGGCGGCCCATCAGGAAATCCAGGACCCAGTTGCACAGGGCGGGTTTCAGACCCGGGGCCTCAAGCTTAATGATGAGCTTGGAGAACAGCCTTCTTACATTCTTACATAGGTATTCCTCTTGTCCAGATGGGATAGGGCAGTGTACAGTGAAATGGTAATTGCATCATCTGTGGATCTATTGGGACGGTAAGCAAATTGGAGTGTGTCTAGGGTGTCACGTAAAGTAGAGGTGATATGATCCTTGACTAGTCTCTCAAAGCACTTCATGATGACAAAAGTGAGTGCTACGGGGTGATAGTCATTTAGTTCAGTTACCTTTGCTCTCTTGGGTACAGGAACAATGGTGGACGTCTTGAAGCATGTGGGGACAGCAGACTGGGATAGGGAGAGATTGAGTTTGTCCGTAAACACTCAAGCCAGCTGGTCTGCGCATGCTCTGAGGACGCGACTAGGGATGCCATCTGGGCTGGCAGCCTTGCGAGTGTTAACGCACTTAAATGTCTTACTCACGTCGGCTACGGAGAAGGAGAGCCCACAGTCCTTGGTACGGGACATGACGGTGGCGCTGTGTTATCCTCAAAGCTGGTGAAGAAGGTGTTTAGCTTGTCCGGAAGCAAGAAGTTGGTGTCCGCGACGTGGCTGGTTTTCCCTTTGTAGTCCGTGATTGTCTGTAGACCCTGCCACATAAGTCTTGTGTCTGAGCCGTTGAATTGCGACTCCACTTTGTCTCTATACTGATGTTTTGCCTGTTTGATTGCCTTACGGGAGGAATAACTACACTGGGGCGGCAGTTAGCCTAGTGGTTAGAGCGTTGGACTTGTAACCGGAGGGTTGCAAGTTTGAATACCTGAGCTGACAAATCTGTCGTTCTGCCCCTGAACAAGGCAGTTAACCCACTGTTCCCCGGGCACTGAAGACATGGACGTCGATTAAGGCATCCCCCCAGCACCTCTCTGATTCAGAGGGGTTGGGTTAAATGCGGAAGACACATTTCGGTTGAAGGCATTTGGTTGTACAACTGACTAATAATGGTGACTTTGACACTGTTTGTATTTGGCCATATTCCCAGTCACCTTGCCATGGTTAAATCTGATGGTTCGTGCTTTCAATTTTGCGCGAATGCTGCCATCTATCCACGGCTTCTGGTTAGGATAGGTTTTAATAGTCACAGTGGGTACAACATCTCCTATACACTTCCTGATAAACTCAGTCACCAGTGTATTCGTCTATGTTGTTCTCTGAACATATCCCAGTCCGCGTGATCAAAACAATATTGAAGCATGGATTCCTATTTGTCAGAACAGCGTTGAATAGTCCTTAGCACGGGTACTTCCTGTTTGAGTTTCTGCCTACAGGAAGGGAGGAGCAAAATAGAGTCGTGATCAGATTTGCCCAAGGGAGGGCTGGGGAGGGCCTTGTAGGCATCCCGGAAGTTGGAGTAGCAGTGGTCAAGAGTACTACAGTCAACGTGTTGATAGAACTTTGGTAACATTTGTCTTGAATTTGCTTTGTTAAAATTCTCTAGATACAATAAATGCGGCCTCAGGATATGTGGTTTCTAGTTTGCATAATGTCCAGTGAAGTTATTTGAGGTCCGTCGTGGTATCGGCTTGTGACTATAACCGAAGATAATTCTCTTGGGAGGTAATACGGTCGGCATTTGATTGTAAGGTATTCTAGGTCGGGTGAACAAAAGGACTTGAGTTCCTGTATGTTATCACAATCACACCATGAGTAGTTAATCATGAAAGATACACCCCCGACAGTATATCCCCCAGAGAGCCATGTTTCCATGAAACAGAGTATGTTACAATCCCTGATGTCTCACTGGAAGGAAATCCTCGCCCTGAGCTCATCATCTTTATTATCCAGAGACTGAACATTAGTAAGTAATATACTTGGAAGTGGTGAGTCGAACTTGAAGTCCACTCCGAGTACACTTGGGGGAATCCCTGCAACCATCTTTGTCATCAGTCCTATTGATTAGCCAAGCAAGGGAAGTTGGCAATGTAAGCCCCTCAGCCCTTGTTTTTGATCGAGTTTGCGAGTGTACAATTATGTTCACTCCAGGGCCTGAAACGCCCCATAATTCAATTCGATGATTGTACATCCACTAAGAAAAGTCTGCCAAAACTTAAAACCAACATTACTATGGAGAAGTAAACATAAAAGTGTAAGTAAAAATGAATATAAATAAGTTAGAAATTGTGCTACTAATGCACATCATGGCTCAAACAAATATCATAAAAGTAATTATGTTTTTGTTTGGTTAGCTTTTGGAAACGTTGAGCATACAACTTTCGCTGACATCACACTTATACGTTGTAATTTTCAATTTACCTGATATAGTCGGATGGCTAACATTCAACATTCGATGTCTGCGGCTCCGTTGTCTTCTATCCAAGATATGAAATGCAATCATAATTGACTGTAGCGCATATAATACACACACACCACAGCTACCAATGGTTCCATGATGACTGAAAACACTATCGTGGGACAAACGAATGACACATTTCCAGGCAAGAGCGGTCCATTTAAAATTCCTTCATTCTTCCCTCACCCCTTGCCCTGCAAGTGTCAACTCGTCAGACATCATGATAGGTCATCAAAAGTGTCCACTTAATTTGAGGGCTAAGGGTGTGTCGTTTAAGTATTTGGAATGCAGCCTATATATCCCAGAATGATACTGCTGGTGTATTGGACTTCACTTTGATGGAGGCATTTAAGGCTGTTATGTGTGGGCATACAATATCATATGAGGCTACCATGAACAAACATAGGCAGAGAAGATTATTAGAAATCGAGGCTCCAGGTGCTTGAGGGAGGATGCTCTTTTATCTTCCAAGTTGTACGAAATAATGAAACTCAAATATGAATGCAATACTATTCTCTCTTACCAAGTAAGCCCAATGCAATTAAATACTAAGCAAAAACACTGAGTTAGGTGACAAGCCGGATAAACTACTGGTGCGCAAGCTGAGGTGTAAACAGGCAAATGGTGCGATTGTCAGAAGGCTTGATGTAGTTGGTGCAAAAGAGTCAGGCGCAGGACAGCAGACATGAGCAACACAACGTAGTTTACTCAAAGAATTTCCAAAGTAGTAACAAATACCAAGCCCACCAAATGGACTGACATAATATTGGAACAATAACGCACACAAACATGGGGAAAACAAAGGGTTAAATGTGCTGCCACAAAAGGAATTAAATGCAGAAATGACTTTAAAAGAAGTTTCCGCTGCAGTATATTCCTTCCATAACGAGAAAGCGGCTGGCCATGATGGCTTTGGTATAGAGTTTTACAAAGCATATTCAGAAAAGGTTATTCATCTTATGTTGAGGATGTTTAAACATTCTAAAAAGATAAAGATAAAGCAGATTGCCCTCCTCAGATGCGATCTTCAGGTGTTTACTAAAATACTTGCAAATAAATGCATTTCAACTATAATTCATCATGACCAAACTAGTTTTTATCCCAGGCAGATGTTTCTTTTCCAACGATAGGTGACTGATGAATATCATTCAAAACATGACAAAGATTCAAAAATTGCCATTCAAGCACTTGATGCTCAGAAAGCTTTTGACCAAGGGGAATGGACCTACATTCTGACAGTAATAAAGGATTTTGGTGTGGGCAAGAGTTTTGCCTTTTGGGTTGAAATGTCCACACAAAATCTGTCCACATTAAGCAGATCATTAATTATCAAGCAATTGAGGAGTTTTTGTATGGGGGGCAATGAGAGACTGTTGAATTTAGTGAAGATAAAAATGAATTGCTATTTTGATACCTGAGGTTTATTTGATCTAATAGAAGTTTCATACTGCTTAGCTTGTTACAAGTTTAGTGATACAAGTGTGATGTACGTGGCATCCCGGTAACTTTGAGAAAAAACACTTGAGTCATATTCATGAGGCTAGCATAGCATTTCACTCTCCATTGAATACAGGTGGTTGACATCATCACCCCTCAAAAGAGTATTCAAATAACAATGTGTATCCACAAATCCAAAAGGGCTTGACAGCCCGCCGTTCCGCTCTGTGGACAACGAATCCCATTGTTAGGGCGTAGACATAGGCCTGTTGTCATTATATCCAGTATCTCTGGTATCAGTAACCATCCTCTCAGTGCTTCCCTAAACATGGGCAAGGTTGATCACCGCATCTCGCCCTACGTGGATGACGTCATTTTGCTTCTTCCATGTCTCAAAGAGTCATTCCCACCTCTGTTGGAGCTCAGTAAATCATTTGGAGAGATATGGGTGCACCATAAACTGGGATAAAAGTGAATTGATACCTCTTAAAGGTGATCTAAACCCAGACTTCCTTAGGAATATATCTTTTAAAATAAAATATTTGGGTGTTTTCCCAAGGACCCTTAATTGATTTATAAATTGAACAATCTCGACATGATAAAGATGTTGAATTGCAACGTTGAGATCTGGAGAGTGTTGCTTCTATTTAAGATTGTTAACGTTATTTAAATGGTTACACTCCCCAGATTTCACAAGGCCCAATATACAATATCTCTTTCAGGATCTGCCTATATTTTTTTTAAATCCTTGAATTCTATCATCCTGCCTTTTGTGTGGGGATGCAAAGTATACTGTATCTAAAAACACATAATCAAAGAGTTAGGGGGCCTGAGCCTGCCAAGGGGGCCTGAGCCTGCCAAATTGTCTGCATTATCATCTAGCAAATGCTAGAGCACTGGTTTATTGGCAGGATGCGTATCCTGGTGTGGTAGATTCCTCCACCCCTTCATGGTTCGCTATTGAACAAGATATCCACAACACCTCTCTTCCTACACTCATTTTCTCATCAACTAAATCCCCCACAGTTATTACTGGCAATAACTTAATGCCAAAAAAATCATAACAAATTTGGCATCAAATAAGGAAAACATTCGGTCTCCTGGAGACCTCAGTCTGTAATCCTATTTGCCATAACCATGCTCTCACTCCCTCACTAACTGACAATACGTTTATATTCTTACTACTATCGCAGACCTTTATATTATTTATCATTTTGCAACCTTTACGCAGTTGAGGGAAGGGTACGACCTCCCAGCATCTAATTTCTTATGATATATCTTCAGAAAATAAATCATGTTTGCTTAAATAATTTTTAAGCAATTACACTTGCCCGCAAACTGTATATTTTATTGAATCTCGTCCCTGAATCCAAGAGTCTGGTCTCCAGATTTGTAGATTGATTTACAGCATATTACTCTGTATCCACACAACATTTGAAGGAATTCTGGGAGGAAGACCTTGGTGTGGAGATTACTGATGACAGTTGGGCTGATTTCCTTAGGGATATTCACTCTTGCTCAATAAACACCCGACACCAATTTATTCAATATAAAGTGATTCACAGACTCAAATATTTCTGTAACAAATTACATTTGTTTATCCCTCGGTTTCTCCAATGTGCAAATCTGCAAGTGCAAATCTGCCGAAGGTACCCTAGCTCATATCTTCTGGTGATGCTCCAAATTGAACACATTCTGTCTGGATATGTTTAAGTGTTACTCAGAAGTATACAGCTGAAACCTCACACAATCCCTGGACACTGCTGTTTTAGGTAGGTCACAGCACCTGATGACTTGAACCCACTGGAAACAAAATACCGTACAATATGGCATGGTTATAGCAAAGAATATATATTTTAAGCCTTTGGAATAAGGAGACTGTACCTGTTTGTAAATCCGAAGTCCCTAGTTTGCTACATATGGAAAGGATTAGCCATGATATCTCTGGCAGATCGAATACATTCGTTAAGATGTGGCAGCCCTTTTTAGCTTGTCTTTCATGTGTTAATGGTGAACACAACATACAACTAGCAACCCACCCTGATCCACAGTAATTATTTTTAATGGAGCATATTCCTTATATGTCAAATATCACTGAAGCGTGGTGCTGATTTCTTTCTGTGCTGTTTTTGTTCCCTTGTTTTGTTATTCTGTCTTCTGTCAGGGATGGGGGTGGGGGTGTTTTGGCGGTCATTATCTGTCTGTAAAAATGAAAATTCATAAATAATATATATTTTTAAGTAAAGACATCAGTGAAGCATTGTCTGTCGTCCTGAGTGGCTGGGCTGGGCTTCATGAAGGAGCACGAATGGAGAATTGCTATGTACAACAGCATACACACAAGAGGAATGATTAGTGTTGCAAGTACTGTAGCGCATGCTATGCCTCATGCCTCAAGCTGTGGGCTGGTGCATGATGAATACTCACCATCAGGATAATAGCCTTGCGTTGCCATCGCATTGTGACAATAGCAATTAATCCAGCACTTGGCCACCTCAACCAATCAGACACGACCAATCAGTGGGATGTATTCTCTTCCTGATTCTCCCTCAGTTCCGAACTGAACACTGAAAAGCCAATTTAGTTGGCAGGAATCAGCTCAATGGTCATAAACTGTGGCTGCATGTGTCTCCTCGATAGCGGCAGCCAATCAGCCAATTAATTCATTAAATACCTTTATTATCCAACAGCTGACAGCTGGCGGTCTGTCTTCACCATCTCAGAATTACTGTCTGCAAGCAGGGACACTAAAAATTATTTGGAAAGGGCCATTTTATAAGAAATGTATGAACATTTGTTAGGCAGCTATACAATGATACAGAGTTGGAAAGTACTGTGAAGAAAATGTCATTTAAAACTTGAATTTAAGTCCTAAACTGTATGTCCTTTCAGGCAGCATATACTGTAGATATTTAAGTTGTCTAACATTTGAGCAGTTTATGTATTTGGTTTCTAAATAGAAATGTAGAAATGCTCATATCAACTAAAAGAATACAGTCATTTTTCAACTTCCTTGTACTCTAAACTCATGACAAGTTACAAATTCACTTCAGTAAAATAAAAGCTGTTTATTCTCTCTGGAAGCAGCAGAAATACACATTGATGCTTCGGAAAGTTTGTTGCCTGCCTGTGCTGGTTTCGTTGTTGTCATATACTGTAAATCGTGTTATCCCACAGGTATACTTCAGAATAAAGTGACTCTCTTCTCTCTCTTCCCATCTTCTCCCAGGCACAGACTCTTCAGACAATCTCATTTTACAATATCCAAGGAGGATGTTGAAATCAGAAAACGCATTTGCTTGTATATAGAGATCATAGTACTGAACAAACTGCAAACACTCTGTTCTACCTAGATTCTTTGGAGTAATCGAGTAGTGTAAGAATGATAAAAGGAATTGTCACATCAACAGATGGAAAATATGCAAAAGCATTCTCTGTACATTTAATTCAATTATACAAAGGCATATTTTCTGTATATCCAATGTACAGTATATTCCCCTTATGTCATCTATCATCCCATGATAGGATCTCAAACAAAAAGGCATGTCCTCCTCCAGAGTTAAGAGTTAAGTCACTGATCTAAGACCATCTACTAATTATTTACTGTAATAAACCGCAACATTAATCGTGCTGGTGCTTACAGGTCTGAGACCAGCTCTTAACTAATAACTCTTATTAGAGACAACATTAACTGCGTGGTTAATTACAGATCTGATATCAGGTTATTCTAATTAACTCTCGTAAGAAAATCACATTAAAAGTGGAGTGAGTCTACAAATCTGGTGGTTTGTTTGGATGCTTCGCTGCTCTCCCTGGTCCAAGTTATGAACCGCTCTCTCTCTATTCTCTCCACGCAGCATTGCTTCTGCATTTGCATTTAAATAGCAAAGAGAAACTCATTTCACAGTGTGTTACAGGATTACACTGACTGGTCCGGTGATAAGTCCTATTAGTGAGCTATAAAGTTTAAATTCCTATTATTGTTGACTCATGGAAGGAATTTAAAACATAATGGATGTGATGCATCAGATATTAGAGGAGTATGGAGGAATTTATGGACACTACATCAAGTCCAAATTATTCTGGTCAATGTATGGTCATTGTCAGGCTATACAGCACATAGATCTGGGACCAGGCTAATGTCATATGGCTCTTATAGTCAGGCTATACAGCACATAGATCTGGGATCAGGCTAGTGTCATATAGCTCTTATTGTAAGGCTATACAGCCATAGATTTATCTAATTTGTATAAGTATTCACACCCCTGAGTCAATACATGTTAGAATCACCTTTGGCAGTGATTACAGCTGTGAGTCTTTCTGGGGAAGTTTTGCACACCTGGATTGTACAATATTTGCACATTATTATTTAAAAATTCTTCATGCTCTGTCAAGTTGATTGTTGATCATTGCTAGACATTTTCCAGTCTTGCCATAGACTTCCAAGAAGATTTAAGTCAAAACTGTAACTAGGCCACTAAGGAATATTCAATGTCATCTTTGTAAGCACCTCCATTGTATATTTGGCCTTGTGTTTTAGGTTATTGTTTTAGGTTATTGACTGTTCTCTTAGCTACCGCACGGCAAGCGGTACCAGAGCGCCAAGTCTAGGACCAAAATGTTCCTTCACAGCTTCTATCCCCAAGCCATGTGACTGCTAAACTAATCAAAGGGACACATTTACCCCCCTTCTTTTTACACTGCTGCTACTCGCTGTTTAACTCACTGTTTATTATCTATGCATAATCACTTTACAAATTACCTTGATTTTTTATTTTTTATTTTACCTATGCTTCACAGAGTTCAAGTAACAGACACTTCTCAACATCAACTGTTCAGAGGAGACCAACCTTGTATATAGACCAACCTTGTATAAGGCCTGAATCAGGCCTTCATGGTCAAATTGCTGCAAAGAAACCACTACTAAAGGACACCAATAATAAGAAGAGATTTGCTTGGGCCGAGACACACAAGCAATGGACATTAGACTGGTGGAAATCTGTCCTGATGAGTCCAAATTTGAGATTTTTGGTTCCAACCATGGTGTCTTTGTGAGACGCGGTGTGGATGAACGGATGATATCCGCATGTGTAGTTCCCATTGTGAAGCATGGAGGAGGAGGTGTGATTGTGTGGGGGTGCTTTGCTGGTGACACTGTTTGTGATTTATTTATAATTCAAGACACACTTAACCAGCATGACTACCACAGTATTCTGCAACGATACACCATCCCATCTGGTTTGCGCTTAGTGGGACAATAATTTGTTTTTCAACAGGACAATGACCCAACACACCTCCAGGCTATGTAAGGGCTTTTTGACCAAGAAGGAGAGCGATGGAGTGCAGCGTCAGATGACCTGGCCTCCCCAATCAACCCAATTGAGATGAAGCTGGTTGCAAGAATGCCAAGAGTGTGCGAATATGTCATCAAGGCAAAGGGTGGCTTAGATTAATTGTATAACTTGAGATGAAGCTGAATTTATCTATGATCTTCCCTGCGTTTGGGATACATTGTCTAGATAAAGTAAAATATTGTCTGCATATAATGAGATGAAGTGATCAGATGTAGATTTGAGAAAAATATGTGTTATTTCCTTCAATTGACGAATTGCCTAGGTCAGGGGTTCCATGGATAATAAGTATAGTGAAATTGTATTGCCTTGTCTGCTGCTCTTAGCGCTTCTGAACAGAGCAGAGCGGATATTTACTGTTATAGCTATGGAACGTTCCTTTTTAATTGAGAGCGTTCCATCGTTCAAACAACATTTTTAGACTTGGTTGTACATGTAATATCCCTAGGCACACTTTAGACTCCCCTAATACATTCATAATAAATGAATACGAGATGAGTGTGTTCCTCTCTGTGACCTAACCTGCCTAGACGAAACTGCTGTGTAGCCTTCACTCTCCCAGCCACATAAATCTTCCAGAGCTTTATTCCCTCAAATAGGATTGGGCATCTTGGGGAAATAAGTTGGTCTGGCTATGTGATCCATCAGTGCCTGTGTGGATGTGTGGCTGAGGGGAGGGGGTGGACGGAGAGGATAGAGGTGGCTGGATGGGGGTGGATGGAACTGCGGGAGGGATAAAGGGAGGTCTGGAGGTAGATAGAGGGACGGAGGGAAGAGGTGGAGTGTTGTGTGGAGAGGGGTACGGAGGGGGGCTGCTCCTGCTGTGCAGGGCCCTGGAAGGTCTCAACACTCTCACCCCCTCCAGTCCACTCCAGGGAACACTTATCAACCCTGCTATGATCAATAGCTACTTATTTCCCAGTAAACCTTATTGATCACCATGGTTAAGGACCAATGTGAAATCTATAGAGGTTATGACACTTATAACGAAACACATTATTCATATCACTGCCTCATAGCACTGACTCCTGCAACCGTAATATGACAGGAATGAGCACAGACTATTTTCACACACGCCTTCGTACAGTATTACTTATTTTAGAGCGAGATCAGGTCTACATCCCAAACAGCAGCCTATTCCCTTTGTAGTGCGTTTACTTTTAACCAGGGCCCATAGGGCCCACGGCATTTGCGACATGCACAGGGTGTAACACTGAAGGTTTTCTTTAACAGCAGACTGCAGAGACAGAACTAAGTAGTCTAATTCACTGAGCCAAGCCAATACTATGCTGAACTCTCAAACTCACAACACTGGAGAGATGCATGATTTTAGTGTGGGTGTGGGTGTATTGACAATCTGCATAGCTGGAGGCACCGTAGGCAAAAGCACAACAAACCCATGACTCTGGGAAAAAACTGTGCTACTGCATCTTTGGATCTGGACTGCACAACAACTCAACAGCTGAGCATCATGACTTCCTGGAATAGTGTCCAATAGACTGATGGACTTTAAGGTAAATGCCAGAGATTAGCATTTTTTATGTAAACCAGGGGATTGTTACTATAGGGACCATGGCAACATTCTACATACATGTTACATACCGTAGCAACTTTGGTCCAGTCAGTAGCATGTTCTGATGCAGATTCTCAATACATTTACTAACAAAGTCGTATGCTTTGTTTTGGTAAAGGGGAATAATAATATATCAGATCATTTTTGTAGCTTTTGGATCCTATCAACGTGTGTCATTTCATCAGGGTTTGGGTAATAGGTAATTTCTAATGAAACCTCTACCATCTTGGTAGTCAGTGCAATAATGTGGCATGGCAGCTCATCTCCTCTCTAAAGGGCTCTTGACTTTGAATTACCCTAGGTCTCTTTGTGGTTATTCTTCCCCCATTTCCTGCAGTTGAAAGTCCATCAACCACAACCAAGAGATCTATTTATGTATGCAGTGGGAGTGTGAACGGCTAATTTAAGGAGGTGTTTGCATATGTTCAGAGCCAAATGGGGCATGACATGAGGATAGTTTGAAATGAGCATCGGTCGGCGGTTTGTCTTGATGACATTGGTTGGTCTTTGTAACAGGCAATAGCCCAAGCCACAGTATAATGCTGGGAGTGTATGCATTATATACATGATAGCTGAGGTACTGTGGAGTGGTGCTCAGCCGTACTAACACAATCACAACAGGGGTACAGTGATGACAGAATTGCTTAAATGAATATCTACATGAGGATGAAAAAAGTATCTGTTTCTATCTATATCTTTCTACAGTATCTACACTGAACAAAAATATAAACGCAACATGTAGTGTTGGTTCCATGTTTCATGAGCTTAAATAAAATATAAACTTTTTTTTCATATGTACAAAAAGTGTATTTCTCTCAAATTTGAGGCACAAATTTGTTTACATCCCTGTTCGTAAGCATTTGTCCTTTGCCAAGATAATCCATCCACCTGATGTGGCATATCAAGAAGCTGATGAAGAGCATGATTATTACACAGGTGCACCTTTTGCTGGGGACAATAAAAGGCCACTCTAAAATGTGCAGTTTTGTCACACAACACAATGCCACAGATGTCTCAAGTTTTTAAGGAGTGTGCAATTGGCATGCTGACTGCAGGAATGTCCACCAGAGCTGTTGCCAGATAATTTAATGTTCATTTCACTACCATATGTCGCCTCCAACGTAATTTTAGAGAACGTCCAACCGGCCTCACAACCGCAGACTCTGTGTAACTACACCAGCCCAGGAAGCCACATCTGGCTTCTTCACCTGTCTGAGACCAACCACCCGGAGAGCTGATGAAACTGTGGGTTTGCACAACCAAAGAATTCCATAACAAACTGTGAGACACCATCTTAGGGAAGCTCATCTGCGTGCTCGTCGTCCTCACCAGGGTCTTGACCTGACTGCAATTCGGCGTCGTAACCGACTTCCGTGGGCAAATGCTCACCTTCGATGGCCACTGGCACGGTGGTTGAGTGTGCTCTTCATGTTTGAATCCTGGTTTCAACTGTACCAGGCAGATGGCAGAGAGTGAGTATGGTGTCGTGTGGGCGAGCGGTTTGCTGATATTAATGTTGTGAACAGAAATCCCATGGTGGTGGTGGGGTTATGGTATGGGCAGGCATTATCTACTTACAACAAACACAATGGCATTTTATTGATGGCAATTTGAATGCACAGAGATACCGTGACGAGATCCTGAGGCCCATTGTCATGCCATTCATCCTCCGCCATCACCTCATGTTTCAGCATGATAATGAGGATTTTTTTTTTTTTAAATGTCGCAAGGATCTGTACACAATTCCTTGAAGCTGAAAGTGTCCCAGTTCTTCCATGGCCTGCATACTCACCAGACATGTCACCCATTGAGCATGTTTGGGATGCTCTGGATCGATGTGTATGACAGCTTGTTCCAGTTCCCGCCGGCAACTTCGCACAGCCATTGAAGAGGAGTGGGACAACATTCCACAGGCCACAATCAACAGCCTGATTAACTTTATGCAAAGGAGATGTGTCGCACTGGATGAAGCACATGGTGGTCACACCTGATACTTGTAATGTCTGCTTCCAACTCACACCCTCGAACACGTAGATCCCCTGAACGCAACTCACTTTCCAATCCACTTTCCAACTCACACCCTCAAACACCTAGATCGACTGAACGCAGCTCACTCTCCAGATCCCAATCACCTGAATTCGAATCACCTGTTCACACACCTGTATGTCATTATCACACACGATTTAGTTCAGTAGTATGTATCCATCTGTCTGTATGTCTATGTCTATCTGTCTGTCTGTTGGCCAGTCTGTCTGAAAACAGGCATTGAATGTAGAACAACGTTATTTTGCTAAATCCATAAGTGTGAGATTATAAAACAGAAATTAAATGTGTCTTTTATTGGAGCTCCAGCTAAATATAACATCTGTTGCAGCACACCACTGCTGTATGAGAGGAATAAAGACAATTTCTCAGTGGTGTAAAGTACTTGAAAATGCTTGAAAGTACTACTTAAGTAGTTTTTTGGGGTTTCTGTACTTTACTTTGGTATTTTTATTTTGGACAACTTTTACTTTTACTTCACTACATTCCAAAAGAAAATTATGTACTTTTTACCCCATACATTTTCCCTGCTTAGCAGGACAATAACATGGTCTAATTCACACACTTTTTAAAAGACCATCCCTACAGTCTCTTATCTGGTGGACTCACTAAACACATGCTTTGTTTGTAAATGATGTCTGAGTGTTGGAGCGTGCCCATGGCTATCCGTAAATAGATTAAAAAAAAACACAAAATGTTGCCGTCTGGTTTGCTTAATAGAAAATAATTAGGAATTATTTATGCTTTTACTTTTACTTTTGATGCTTAAGTATATTTTATCAATTAAATTTACTTTTGAACTTAAGTATATTTCAAACCAAATACTTTTAGACTTTTACTCAAGTAGTATTTTACTGTGTAACTTTTACTTTAGTCATTTTCTAGTAAGGTATCTTTACTTTTACTCAAGTATGACAATTGGGTACTTTTTCCACCACTGCAATTTCTGATTGTGTGCGGGAGAGTGTGCTTAAAATTAAAGTAGCTACCCACTGGACACAAACTGGTTGAATCAACGTTGTTTCAATGTAATTTGCCAACATATTGTGACGTGAAATCTACGTGGAAAATAAATTGTATTTTTTTAAAGTCAACAACATAAACTGTTGTTTTAAGGATTAAGTTTCAACATAGACCAACCTTGTATAAAATATGATGAATTTGTACCTTCAAAACAACATCAGATCTTCTATCTACTATCAGAAAAAAGTGTATTTTGGTCTCCCATCCAGGGTTTTAACCAAGTCCAGCTATGAAATGTGTCACTGACCATTACCAATGTGTTATCGTGAGAATGGTTGTTGAGAGAATGGTTGTTGAAAGATCTCCACTTAAAAATGCTATTGAAGTCAATCCAAAGAGTAGGTTTATCAGAGTAAATGAAATGTGACCATACTTTATCCCTCATATATCATCACTGATACTATTTAGGCCTATATAGGATTTACAAAGTCATCAACAACTATTGTTTCAATTCAACTCAAAATTCAACTAATAATAGACAATACAATAGGCTTAGGGTTTCAAGCACTGGTTGATTTAAAATGTAATGATATTTATTGATATTGAATTGTGTTTGGTTGTCAACGCAACCAAATATCAACATTTGAAGGAGATGTATCTTCTGCTTGTATAGTTCCATCTGTGCCACTGACTTAGTCTGGCTTTAATTTGAATTTGTCTTCAAATAAAACATGTATATGTTGGATTCACGTCTCCATTTCAACCAAAACTAAGGGTTAAACAAAAAGGACTAAATCAAATCAAATTTGATTTAATGTGAATTTAAAGTTTGTTTTGATTTAGTCCTAGTTTTTAACTTAACTTTAAGGTCAAATTAGAAATAAACCAAAGCTTGAAACCCTAGGACTTTATGCATTGTCTATTTAATAATATAATATGTTGGATTCACGTCTCCATCTCAACCAAATATCGAAGTTATGGAATATGACTAAATCAAATCAAACTTTATTTAAAGTGCATTTGATTTAGTCGTAATCTTCGACTTAGATTTTTGGTTGAGATGGAGATGTGAATCCCAACATATTCATTATTAACTTGAAGATTAAACTAGAAATCAACCAAAGCTTGAAACTCTAGGCCTATATGTATTGTCTATTTGTAGTTGAACCCTGGGTTGAATTGAAACAATAGCTGTTGATGACTTTGTAAATGCTATATAGGCCTAAATATCATCAACATGATATATAACTTATCAAGTATGGTTAAGTTGCATTTGCTCTGTTAGACCTACCCTTTGGAATTACTTTGATAGCAACAGTGAATCCATTTAGTTATTATGAGATCTCTCAATAATCATTTTCTTGATAGCACATTGGTAGTAGTCAGTGACAAATATCAAAGGTTAGCAGAGCTGGGCTTGGTTACAACCCTGGATGGGAGTCCAAATGAATAGCTGTAGAAAGATTAACCAGTAGGAGGTGTTGCCCAGACATTCTTTTTCTGATAGTGGATAGAACGTTGAATATCTGACATTGTTTCAAAGGTACAAATTCAACATACAGTATGTTATGCATCGGTTTGTCTATGTTGAAAATTGGTTACCATGATGACATAATCCTGTGGTTGAAACAACCATTGATTAACTTTTTCAAATCCAATATATTTTCCACATAGATTCAACAATACATTGACAAATTACATTGAAACAACGTTGATTCAACCAGTTTGTGCCCAGTGGGTCAGCTCTCTGAAATACTGTAGATAAGTGGTAAGCTGAGACACTCGGGCTGAAAATCATGTTCCTTCTCACCTGTGTCTAAGTACAACACACCACCGCATTTCCCTGTAGCGAGCCTGTGTCCTTGCAAATGGGTTCAACCCAACTCTCTCTGTACTGACATAAGTGGATCTCTGTTTTTACATGAGTTAAGTTGAGGGCAGATCAGAAAACAGCATTTTATTTCATTTTACACAATCAATGGTTTACAATGAGCCAATAGAAACAAGTTGTAAGCAGAGCTTTGACGTGTTCTGTTCTCCTTCTTTCCCCTTTTCCCGTTGAATCACCATGAAAGCAAGCTTGGTCTTATTAAGATTGAACTTAAATAGGCCAGGCATAGTCAACTCTCTTGATGCCCTTTTCCCTGGTGTTAAAAAGGCTTATAAAAAAATAATAAGCCCTTGAAGGAGGCCTGTTATGTCTCTCTCACCATTGGGGCAATTCCCATTTCCCTTTATAAAGCAGTTCATTGTAATAATGGTGGTGATAAAATCCCATGTATATTACTCTCCTTTAAGCAGAACAGACCCCCATCAAGTATCTTTATTGGCACCCAACATCTGTCCATAGACAACAGCATCTGCTGCTGCTAGACCTGTCCAACTCCAACTGCTATAAGGCAACCTGATGGATTAACTGACAGCTGAGCAGACTGCCAGGTAGATGGGTAATGTATAGGCAGATAGATAGACCACCATACAATCAGACAGGTAGACTAATAGACAGATAACTGAGTAGTGGTAACTGTGAGTAGTTCCATGGGATATTATTCTTGTTTTATAGTACATTATACTGCAGCAAATTCAGGGGTAGCACCAACTGGGACTCAATCCCAGGTCTAGTTACTGTCAACCTTAACCGTTGCGCCAAGGGATCAAACTCCCTTGACGAGGTTGCTTGGTGTTGGGTTAAGGTTGCTACAATACTATAGATGTTCAAACCAACAAATCACTGCAGGACTTACTCAGATTTCAAGGATTTGGTTCTCTCTGTCCCTTGAGTACTATAGAGGAATGATATACTTCCAAACAGCATGAGTACAGTAGTGTACTACCATGAAAGAGAGAGCTATAGGAGGTTTGGGCAGAGCAGTGAGGTCCCTTTGTCTCCCTAACTTCAAACAGAGGAGCTTTTCACAGAGGTCCTACACTCTGCTCAGGAACCAGTAATTTAGCCACCACCCTCATGAAAAAGTACTACTGAATTACAACACAAAACCTATTTGCGCAGTAGTGACTATGTAGAGACTTGTAAGGATTGTGTAGTTTATGCACTACTCAAGACACACACAAGTAGAGTTTTGCAGTGTTCAGTAGGAAAACAGTAGTGTTTCCAGTTCTAAGCAGGTGTAGTTTTTACTGCTTGATGTTGGTAGTAAATAAGTAGTCACAACACTACAGCTTTACAACAGAGGCTTTTCAGTAGTAATCAGGTAGAGTTTTTACTGCTTGATGTTGGTAGTAAATAAGTAGTCCCAACACTACAGCCAGACTACACCAGCTTTTTGCGACTGCAGAAAAAGACAATGCAGGAAGTAGTTGGTTATTGTTAGCTAGCTACTTTTTTTGACAATCTCATATGTAATCATTGTCCGTCCTTCGTCATTTTGAATTTCATAGCCCTTGTGCTGGCACCGTCTGTAAGTTTAACTTTCCTTTATGTTTTATGAAAACTTTTTTGTCATTGTATAACTTTTTACCACATCAAAAATATTGTTAGCCAATATGGTCTTGTGTTTAGCATAGCTGTGTGCTAGCCCCATTGAAATGTAGCTACAGTTGAAGTCGGAAGTTTACATACACTTAGGTTGGAGTCATTAAAACTCGTTTTTCAACCACTCCACAAATTTCGTGTTAACAAACTATAGTTAGGACAGGACATCTACTTTGTCCATGACACAAGTAATTTTTCCAACAATTGTTTACAGACAGATCATTTCACTTATAATCCACTGCAATTCCAGTGGGTCAGAAGTTTATATACATTAAGTTGACTGTGCTTTTAAACAGCTTGGAAAATTCCAGAAAATGATGTCATGGCTTTAGAATATTCTGATAGGCTAATTGACATCATTTGAGTCAATTGGAGGTGTACCTGTGGATGTATTTCAAGGCTTACCTTCAAACTCTGTGCCTCTTTGCTTGACATCCTGGGAAAATCAAAAGAAATCAGCCAAGACCTCAGAAACAAATGTGCCGTCATACGCAGCCGTCATACCGCTCAGGAAGGAGACGTGTTCTGTCTCCTAGAGATGAACGTACTTTGGTGCAAAAAATGCAACTCAATCCCAGAACAACAGCAAAGAACCTTGTGAAGATGCTGGAGGAAACAGGTACAAAAGTATCTATATCCACAGTAAAACGAGTCCTGTATCGACATTACCTGAAAGGCCGCTCAGCAAGGGAGAAGCCACTGCTCCAAAACCACCATAAAAATGCCAAACTATGGTTTGCAGCTGCACATGGGGACAAAGATCGTACTTTATGGAGAAATGTCCTCTGGTCTGATGAAACAAAAATATAACTGTTTGGCCATAATGACCATTATGTTTGGAGGAAAAAGGGGGAGGCTTGCAACTCGAAGAACACCATCCCAACTGTGAAGCACGGGGGTGGCAGCATCATTTTGTGTGGGTGCTTTGCTGCAGGAGGGACTGGTGCACTTCACAAAAAAGATGGCATCATGAGGCAGAAAAATTATGTGGCTGTATTGAAGAAACATCTCAAGACATCAGTCAGGAAGTTAAAGCTTGGTCGCAAATGGGTCTTCCAAATGGACAATGACCCCAAGCACTCTTCCAAAGTTGTGGCAAAAGGGCTTAAGGACAACAAAGTCAAGGTATTGGAGTGGCCATCACAAATCCCTGACCTCAATCCTATAGAAAATTTGTGGGCAGAACTGAAAAAGCGTTTGCGAGTGTCACGATCTTCGTAATGGACAGACCAAGGCGCAGCGAGGCATCCAGTATACATGTTTATTTATACGAACGAAACACACGTAACTGGGCAAAATAACAAAAGGTAAACGTAACGAAGATCGTGAAGTAGAACAAACTAAACACAAAACAATAACCCACAAACCTAAAGTGAAACCTACAAACATATATATGGTTCCCAATTAGAGACAACGACACACAGCTGCCTCTAATTGGGAACCATTACCCCAACATAGAAATAGAACACCTAGAACATAAAAAACCCTACACCAAAACGAAACCAAAACAGCCTGTCATCTCAGGCCTGGACGTGACAGCGAGCAAGGAGGCCTACAAACCTGACTCAGTTACACCAACTCTGTCAGGAAGAATGGGCCAAAATTCACTCAACTTATTGTGGCAAACTTGTGGAAGTCTAGCCGAAACGTTTAGCCGAAACGAAATAAAAGTTGAAATAAATCATTCTCTCTACTATTATTCTGACATTTCAAATTCTTAAAATAAAGTGGTGATCCTAACTGACCTAAGACAGGGAATTTTTACTAGTATTAAATTACAGGAATTGGGAAACTGAGTTTAAATGTACTTGGCTGAGTTGTATGTAAACTTCCATCTTCAACTGTATGTAGCCTCTGTTTTCGTCATGCTAGCAAATAAGTATAGAAGAATAGAATAGAAAATAATACAACTTTATTGTCCATCCAGGATGGACATTTTTCTATGGCATCACCTTCCATTAAAATAATCACATACACGTACATACTCACATCATGTTGCATTGCACAACCGACCTCTGCCCCAACTGCACTGGATAGATAAGTACATGTGTGTTTGTATGAAAATGTACAGTATGTTCATATTGGTGTACTTACTCATTCTACTTACCTCTTTTGACCTGTCGCCAGGGAGGTCTTCAACATAAGAAGACTTGAGGCCATTTCTGGTCAGATTAACATTGTTTATCAAAATGGTTTTCTGCGTTGTCTTATGTGACCTCTGTTAGAAAATTATTTTGTGCTTGTCTTGACTTTTTCTTCAAAAAAGTTACGTGGTGAATAAATGTGGCTACAACAAAAACAAGGATCTGAAGATAGTCAAAGCTAAATGAAGACTAGGCCTTAAAGGGATTAACAAAGAAGTGTAAATATGTAATTTAGGAGGTATTAAAAAATATTACAAAAATTCAATTACGTTTGTATAGGCTTATTAATTATTGTTTGATGATATATCTACAGTTAGAAACTTGAGGAAATAACATGTGCACTAGTCTAGTAGTGACACAATAGTGAAACAAGAAGATGTCAATATGTGACTTTGAATAGGCAAACAGTAGTAAATGGATCCATTTTTAATAGCAATCCAAAGGGGTTTATGTAGGAAATGAAATAGGATCAGGAGCAATTCAGTAGTGATCAATATCAATTGTGACACAACACTACACACACAAATGGCAGTAGTAATTCAACAGAGATTGAGTTGGCTTACAGCTGTAATGTGTAGGCATTTCGTAGTAATTAAATAGTGAACATATGAATTGTTTAGGTACTGTATGTGTAGGTCTTACAGTAAGTAGTATGTATCCAAAAGCTCAGTAGTTACACAGCAGTCATTCATGGAGAATTATGTAGTGATTTGAAAAGGAAAAGATGTTCACCAGTAGTAAAATGTCCCAATTTATCACTCATTACTACTTAAATTACTACATAAATCACCACTGGTTAACTACACATATCATTAGCAATCAAGCAGTGAAACCCATTGGTTTTGTGTAGATGCTGTGTAGTAGGGATGAGTAGTAATTCAGTAGTACTTTTTTATGAGGTCATACAGCATCTGATTGCAAAGTGAGCACCAAATGACCAATTGAGTTCTCTACAGGAAAGGACAACATCATGCTTCTCTGTTCATAGGGTGTCATTTGTGATGCAGTCATAGACTCCCATGAGTTTCTCCACAGAGGAGGCCTATGATTAAACTCAACAACAAAAAACAGCCTGTGCTGCCGGGAAATCCCATCCCCTTTCAAGTCCACTGTATTACAGGTTGTCATGGAATCTAGTGATTGAGACAGAAGAGTCTGTGTTATAGTAGAGGATGGGTATTTACTGCTTGGAATAAATACCCCTTCTTTTTGGGTGCCGTGTCTGTTACCAGAGATTGAGAGGGGACCAAAGGACTCAGAGAACTTATTTTTTTATTTTCTCAATCCGAATTAACTTTATTACCTGAAATTGATACATGCTTACTTACCATGCTCTGAAAAAAAACATTCTTGACTCAATGAGCAAGAGAGAGAATATTTTGTTTGTGGAAGAGGTTGTGTCATCAAGGCTAGTTCTCAAGTATTATTGTGACAATATTTTTAAGGCAACTAAAGGTTGTGCCAAGGATCGTTTTGATTTCAAAGTATTATAACCATGTTTTAAGGCAACCAATGAACCACATTGTTATTCAAGGTTTTCTCTATTGAAGTCAAAAAGTTATGTGTTCTAGGTGGGCAACTATTAGAAGTCTGCATGCTGCAAGCAACCTCCGAAAGTGTCACAAACATGGTTTTAAGAAAAAGAAGCATTATGTATGTATAAGCCAGCTAGAGCCAGCTAGATTTGCCAGCTAGATTTGCAGAGGTTGGTTGATAGACCATGTTCAATTTGACATCATCTTCAAGAGTTCAGATCAACATGCATGCTTCCTCATTATCACAAGCCACAAGTAGACCAATAGCCTGCCCAAAGTGAGCCAGGTTTACTCATTCTAATTCTGCAAATAGGGAATTCCAATTCCAATACTACATTCTAGAATCCCAGCCAGGCCTTTGTAGTGATGCCTTAATCGTTGGTCTGCTATGCAGTGGCTTTAATACCTCAGCATGACCACATTAATTAAAGAGCTGGAGAGAAATGCCTAACTAGCTGGGCCTCCCTGAACACTCACAAGAAATGTTCCCTCAAACATTTTTCAGCACTGAGCAAATTTTAGGTCTGCCGAGCGCGAACTTGAACGTTGTGTAAATTCTGTGCAACTTCCAGCGTAGGTTTACTGTGAACACTGAGGCTATACCCGCTTTAAGTTACAGTTTTAACAGTGGTAAAGTAGGCTACTGTGTCTATTTGATCATAATGTAGGCCTACCAGAGTGGCCTACCATCAAAAACAATGGAGAAAATGCATCCCATAACTTTTTAACATGAAAATAGCTGTTCTATCATTCAGCCTACAGTAGCAGCCAATGTGTGGTGTTCAATGTAGGCTTACATTACATTAGACTTTTGATGCAGGGATTAACTAATATTGCCTGTTTATGATTGAAAATGTTGTTTTGTTGTTTGATGCAAGGAACCCCTTTACAAAATAAAATGCATTATTATTCCCATACCATTATCACAGAGAGTCTGAGAAATTATCCTACCCTCTGCTTGTTGGCTACTTAGCTTATTCAAGCCTGTCTCAAAATACAACACTGCCCCTTTAAGACAAAAAAAGCTCTTTACCTGACTTGCCTTTCAAAGATGTCTAGAAATGTACACATTTTGTGCTCTTGTAGGAAGCAATCACTCCCCTATAGCTGACTACAAATTATCTATAACTGGGCTAATAACTCACTAACAAATGTAGTAAAGGATATGAACAAAATGTGCACACTTGGCTACATGCAGCTCTTGCTTTGATCTCAAAACAAGTGCATCCACTTACGACCACAGCTGCAAACACAGTTCAGTTCAAAGTAAATGGCACAGATCCATATATGGCAATGGTCTATTTGCACAAAGGCCTACTGAAGCTCTGATTGGCTATGCCGCACCGGTCTGTGTAGTACAAGCTGAGTCGTGCGCAATAGAATCCCACTCCTGCCAAGAACAAAATCCCTTGCATAGTTCGTTTTGTTTCGGTATGTTGCATTGAAAGCGGATAATATTGCATTGATTAGATCACAACTGCCGCATTAAAGGGAAACGTTGATAGTGTAAACTAAGAGGGAAAGCTTGAAGTTCAATCTCGTGCTTCTCTCCGTGAGAGAGAACATTGCTCACAAGCCACACCTCCCTCAAGCCATATCAGTGGAAAGTACTGTAACACTTCCAAAGTTGATTGCTATTTGCTGTTTCCAAAGAGTTTGGTTAACCTCGGACAATATCAGTGCCTAGTCTGATGTTGGGGAGGCATATCTGACTGTGCCTCAGGGTGTTAGGCTTTGTTCTCAATGTTCTGGACATAACATAAAAGAAAAGTCCTCTTCAAACCCTACACCGCAACCCCTGCTATGTAAGAGAAGCCTATACAACAGCATCCTTGTCGACATTTGACATGGACGGTAGTCTTGCTTGCCAGTCTTGCTTGGGTAGCACCCTGCAGCCAGTGTAGGAACCAACCAGGAAAGGGGTAAAGGACTTGGAGGCCATTGACTTTTCAGAAAGAATTGACAGAGATGAAGATGGTACAGAGAAAGCCAGAGGAAGGTGACCAATACCTCTGGCCCTATCCAGATGGTGTGGCCGTTTAGCAGTCCCAGGGACCAGAGTAAAACGCCATTCATCACCAGACCATTATTGTGAGTCATTGTAGAGATGGCCCTGTTCTATTCCACAGATCCACCCCACATGCACGCGCATGCACGCCCGCAGGCATGCCCGCAGGCACGCACACACACACAGCAGCCAGACAGACATCTCCAGAGTCTGGCTATGTACCATCTGCTCCAGAGCTCCACACCTGATGACTGCTCTCTCTCCCTCTCTCTCCCTCTGCTCTCTCTCCCTACCTCCATATCTCTCTCTCCCTCTTTCCCACTCCCTCCCTACCTCTATACCTCTCTTTCCCTCTTTCCCACTCCCTCCCTACCTCTATACCTCTCTCTCCCTCTATCCTGCTTTCTCTCCCTCTCTCCCCCTCTCTTCCTCTCTCCCTCTATTTTCTCTATCCCACTCACTCTCTCTCTCTATCCCTCTCTCCGCCTCTCCCTTTCTCTCACTCCCTTTCTCCCTCCATCCCTCCAACGCGCCATCCCTCTCTCTCCTGGAGGATCTGGGAACAAGAAGAATGATTGAACACAGACGGTATCTATCTAGCTGTACAGACTGTATCAGCCATAACCCTGGATGTGACACAAAATACCCTAACACATTGATAAAAACATCATAATTGAAAGGCAAACAATGGTCCATTATACAATCTCAGTTATTTGCTTCTCACAAGGCTTTAGAATAATTGGTAACATTTTACTTGACACCCAGCGTCATGTCATAACCATGTCATAACTTGTCATAATCTGTTAAAATATGACCATAACACTGTCATGACACATATATTATAACCTGTTGTGACATATATTGTGTTCTTTTATGACTGGTTATGACACCTACATAAGAGTGTAAAAACTCACAAAACTTACATGGTAGTTATTTTATGGCTGGTTATGACACCCACATAAATTTATCATATAGAATTATCATTGTAATTGTGCACACATTGATGTCAGACATGCACCTACCCCCATGCTCTGTTGCTGATGACTTGGATGAATGCAAGAATTATGACCGATATGAGGGTATGTGATAGGCCTATCTGGCTTATATGATTATGATGGTCATAATGCTTCTTGACAGTGTCATAAAGTGTTTTTTCTTAGTCCAAGTAAAGTGACACCAGATGGTCATAATGCTACCTGACAGTGTCATAAAGTGTATTTAAGTTACTTAAAATATGATGGAAAAAAATATGACGGTAAATAATGAATTCTAACAACAACAAAGGATTTAAGGAAACGTCTTGGCAGGGAAAAAATGTATTTGAATAAATGTGGGTTTTGGGCTTCCGGTATGACGCAGAGCTGATCAGTCACATCTTTTTTAGCTCCATTACAAATTTGAAATAAATCCTGAAATAAGTTCAACCTTAAACTTAATGTACCAGGAAAGGCAGTAGTAGTTTATTAGCTTCCGAAACCCACAATGCCGACAATGAAAATTCACAACAAAAAGCCAGACTTAATGAGTGAAAGTTTAGAGTATGAGGACGAAGGCGCCGTGCTAGCTTCATGTGCTAGCGGTGGAAGCAGGACTGTGGCGATAAACATGTGCAGTGCCGTTAGCTCCAAAGATTTCCTCAAGGCCATCAAAGATATGATTCTCTATCAAATTCGAAAATGTACTGTCTGCAGTGGACAACGTTAAAAAGGAAGTCAAAGAATGTGCTGGGCAAATCTCTCAGGCTGAGGTACGCGTCTGTGAAACCGAAGACAACATTATAGCCCCGCAACGACCACTGGTCTTGAGAAAAAGGTTGAATCGCTTACCTCTAAACTAATTGATTTGGAGGGCTACAGCAGGAGATCGAACTTGAGACTAGTACACCTCCCCGAAGGCGCTGAGGGAAGTGATGCATGCTCATTCCTACAGCGGTGGCTTCCTGAGGCTGTGGAGATGGAGCCACTCCTCTCTCCTTTGATCATTGAGAGAGCACATCGGATTTCTGGCCCACGATCCGACCCCAACGCACCCCCGAGGGCTCTGATACTGAAGTTCTTAAACTATAAAGATAAGATGCGCGTGGTGAATGCAGCCAGGGTGAAAGGGAGAGTACTCTACAAGATTCGGCAAGTTATGTTCTTCCCAGATCTCTCCATGGAAGTCCACAAGCAGCAGAAACGCTTCAACTGTGTCAAGCAGCGGCTACGGGCTAAGGCTATCCGGTATGGAATCGTCTTTCCAGCGCGCCTGAGGGTCTCCCACGGCAATCGTTCCTACATTTCTGAAACACCAGCCACCGCGGAGCAGTTTCTTGAGAAGCTAGGCAGAGGTGTGGAAGCGGAGCAACGCTGAAGAAGAGGCAATAGCAATGTAAAGTTCAACTTTGACCTATTTCTTTTTACATTTTTCGAACTGTTGCTTTCGGTTTTGTCTAAACAGATATTTAAAGTTTGAGCCAGTTCACCGTGTTATAACTTACCTAGTAACATACAATTGCATAAACAAGTATGTGAACCCTTTGGAATTAACTGGATTTCTGCATAAATTGGTCATCAAATTTGATCTGATCTTCATCTAGGTCACAACAATAGACAAACACAGTCTGCTTAAAACTAATAACACACAAACAGTTAGACGTTTTCATGTCTTTATTGAACACACTGTGTAAACATTAAAAGTGCATGGTAGGAAAAGTATGTGAACCCTTGGATTTAAAAACTGGTTGACCCTCCTTTGGCAGCAATAACCTCAACCAAACATTTTCCTGTACGGTCAAGAGAAATTTTGGACGATTCCTCTTTACAAAACTGTTTCAGTTCAGCAATATTCTTGGGATGTCTGGTGTGAACTTCTCTCTTGAGATCATGCCACAGCATCTCAATCGGATTGAGTTCAGGACTCTGACTGGGCCACTCCAGAAGGGGTATCTTCTGTTGAAGCCATTCTGTTGTTGATTTACTTCTTTGTTTTGGGTCGTTGTCCTGTTGCATCACCCAACTTCTTTTGAACTTCAATTGGCGGACAGATAGCTTAACATTCTCCTGCAAAATGTATTGATAACCTTGGGAATTCAATTTTCCGACGATGATAGCAAGCTGTCCAGGCCCTGAGGCAGCAAAGCAGCCCCAAACCATTAAGCTCCCTCCACCATACTTTACAGTTGGGATGAGGTTTTGATGTTGGTGTGCTGTGTCTTTTTTTCTCCACACATAGTATTGTGTGTTCCTTCCAAACAACTCAACTGTAGTTTCATCTGTCCACAGAATATTTTGCCAGTAGCGCTGTGGAACGTCCATGTGCACTTTTGCAAACTTCAGACAATGATTATTTTGGACAGAAGTGGCTTCTTCCGTAGTGTCCTCCCATGAACTCCATTCTTTAGTTTAGTGTTTTACGTATCGTAGACTCGTCAACAGAGATGCTAGCATGTTCCAGATATTTCTGTAAATCTTAAACTGACACTCTAGATTTATTCTTAACCTCATTGAGCATTCTGCGCTGTGCTCTTGCATCAAGGCTTTTAGAGATACTTTGTAACCCTTTCCAGCTTCATGCAAGTCAACAATTCTTAATCTTAGGTCTATTGAGTTCTATTTTCTTTGAGGTATGGTTCACATCAGGCAATGCTTCTTGTGAATAGCAAACTCAAATTTTGTGAGTGTTTTTTATAGGGCAAGGCAGCTCTAACCAACATCTCCAATCTCATCTCACTGATTGTACTCCAGGTTAGCTGACTCCTGACTTCAATTAGCTTTTGGAGAAGTCATTAGCCTATGGGTTCACATACTTTTTCCAACCTACACTGTGAATGTTTAAATTATGTTTTCAATATAGACAAGAAAAATACAATAATTTATGTGTTATTAGTTTAAGCACACTATATTTCTCTATTGTTGTGACTTAGATGAAGATCAGATCAAATTTGCTGACCAATTTATGCAGAATTCCAGGTAATTCCAAAAGGGTTCACATACTTTTTCTTGCCACTGTAGTAGCACTGTCTAATGAACTATAATAACATGGCCAGTTTACAAGTAAGCCTTATTATAATTTGATGTACCATGAAAGGTTGCTTTTATGCATCTGAACATCCTGCTGCGGGTTTGTTTTATTTAAGCCTATATGAGGCTAGATCGCAGTGGCCTTATATTCTGGCTCACTCCTGGTATTTTGTTTGGTTCGTTGTTAAATGGTGTACACAATATAGTGTAATGACAAGTGGCGGGGCAGAAGGTGTACAGAGGGGGGAAAAACGCAGAGGCAGAGGCAGCTCTTCACATGTGTGTGGATCTGTTGAGCACCTTATACGGAGTGTCACTGAGAGCGGGAGGGGGAAGTCTGTTACAGACTTTGGGGTAAGAGGGTTCGAGGGAGCTAGGCTACCCGTCATCATACATACCTGTTACCAACATTACGCTCAGCTGCGCTCATTGGACTCACCTAGACTCTTTCACTTTGATTACTTTGATTGTTGATTACCCCCTGTATATCTGTCTGTTTCTTGGTTGCGTTCCCTGTGTCCGCATTATTCCGTATTATGTTTGTTATGTGTTCCTGTCCAGACGCTGTTCCTGTTCAGTTTCATGTCTGTCAGCTAATAAACCTTCACTCCCTGTACCTGATTCTCATCTCCTGCATCGCTTCCTTACAAGAGGTGGCGTGGGCAGGTCATTGCAGCCTCATTTAGTTTCGATGCAAGGGGAGTTATTATTCTTATCCATGAGTCCATTCCATATCAGATATTGCAAACAATTTGTGATCCCGCCAGCAAATATATTATTATCGGTGTACCTTGCTGTCCGAGCAGGTGAATTGAATTAATTTGTATAGTCCCAACGAAGACGACTCTAAATTCTTTAACGATTTGCTTTTAAACCTTTCCTCACTTCCAGGTAATTATATTGTTGCAGGAGACTTTAATTGCACTTTAGATACTGTTAAAGATCACACCTCAGGGTCGAACTACTCCCACACCCAATCTAGGGAAACCATACAGCATTTTCTGAAGGATTTAAACTTAATAGAGATTTGGAGAGAAATTAAACCAGATGATGTGGAATACTCCTGTTACTCTAGCACTCACCAGACCTATTCCCAAATCGACAATTTTTTTGATCTCAGCAGCACTGAGATTGCTTTTATGATAGCATTGTCATCTCTGACCATGCTCCAGCATCTCTTATATATTCAGATTGTAATTTAGTAGGTGACACACCTAAATGGCGCATCTAACATAAATGGCTGTAAGATACAAGTTTTACAGAATACATTGGACAGCCAATTGACCTATACTTTTCAATTAATACAACACAGACTTCAGCTTGTACTAGATGGGAAGCCTTTAAAGCTTTCATAAAGGGTCAAATTATACATTTAACCAGCTCCAAGTTAAAAAATACTAATCAAAAAATGAAATTACTTGAAACCAAAATTAAAAATCTGGAGAGAGAAATTGTCCTCACTAATTCCACAGGTGCACATGAGGAGTTACTCTTGCCCAGGGCTCAATATAACATAATTTCTGTGGGTAGAGCTGCAGCAAGCTTATTGAGACTAAACCAATCATATTATGACCAGGGTGAAAAAGCTGAGAAGCTGTTTGCCTGGCGATTCAAACAGCAGCAAGCAGAGAGAGCAATCAATTCAATTCAGGATGCAGGGGGATCTGTGACGGTAGACCCTCGGGAGATAAACAATACCTTTAAATCCTTTTATGAAAAATGACATGCAATTGAGTATCCTCCTGAAACTGATACCCAGGCTAGCTTTTTAGATAGATTGAAAAATCCCAATATTTCAGATGAATCTAAGGATATTCTTAATGCTGAGCTGACTGTGGAGGAAATTTCCAATGCAATTGATAGTATGAGGGCGGGGAGGGCATCTGGCCCAGATGGGCTGCCCATTGACATCTACAAGAGATTTAAGAACAAACTGTACACTCCCCTCCTGGAGATATTATTGGAATCTTACAAAAATGGTCTCCTGCTGCCTTCTTTGAGAGGAGCTCTGATCACTCTGCTCCTAAAACCTGGAAAGATGCATACCAAATGTGATTCCTATCGTGCAATTTCACTTTTGAATTCTGACACATGTTCTTTGTGAAGCACTTGCGAGGAGGTTGGAGGGTTTTCTCCCGGATGTGGTGGGTAGAGACCAAAATGGATTTATTCAGGGTCGTCAAGGATTTCATAATGTTAAGGAGAGTGCTAAATGTTCTCCATGCTAGAATTGGGTCGTCAGACACTGTGATCCTGTCGTTGGACCAGAGAAGGCCTTCGACAGGGTTGAGTGGCCCTACCTCTTTGAAGTGTTAACTCGTTTTGGTTGTGGTGAGAGCTCTCTAAATATACAAATCCCACTGCAGAGATCCTTACTTCTAATACGGTATCTAAAACTTTTGACATCTGCAGGGGTTCTAGGCAGGGTTGCCCTCTTTCTCCTCTCCTGTTTATCCTAGCCATTGGAGCCTCTAGCCATAGCTGTTAGGTCCCACCGCAATATTTCAGGTATCAGAATAGATCAGATGGAACATCGAATTGCCCTTTATGCAGACAATGTAATTTTGTTTCTTACAGACTTGTGCAATTCCATACCCGCACTTCTGGACCTAATCAAAGAGTTTGGGGTGTTTTCGTGATACAAATTAATAATGCAAAATCCTCAATTATGATGCTATAGGAGGAGGAAAGACATAGACCTACACCTCTTACTTCGTTTTTTAATGCAACGGAATGCTTTTACATATCTCGGAATTTGTATTGTGCCAGAGATTGACTGCATAGTCTCAACTAACTATGACCCTGTTGTAGATTAAATAACTCAATTCATAGATAGATGGTCATCTTTATCTTTAATTGTCCGGATTAACATTCTGAAAATGAATGTCCTCACAAAACTGCTGTATCTATTTCAGAACATTCCCTTGCTGCCGCCACCATCCCTCTTTACAAGGCTTAAAAATATGTTCACTACACTACATATCTGTAATAACAGACGTCCCAGAGTTTGCTTGTCCTTATTGTACCTACCGTATGACACAGGGGGGGCTCCATTTGCCTAATATCCAGTGGTACTACTGGGCAGCTCAGCTTCGCACTGCTGTGTACTATTTTACCTCCGAGACTCTCCCTTCGTGGATGGAGATTGAAATGTCTTCAGTTGTACCCAAACTACCCCTTAACCTCTACATTTACTCAGCTGATATCAAGACACAAAAAAATAAAAAAAAATAATCCCTTTGTTTTTAATACGATCAACATTTGGTATGAGGTGCGGAAGTTCCTTGGTGAAATGCATTCTTTGTCATGTTTTAGTCCTATCTGGGGAAACCACAGCTTCACTCCCAGGAGAGCTGATCCGGGTTTTCAACTATGGGCCAGCAAGGGTTTAAGGAAAGTTCAAGACCTGTATGAAGAAGGTATTTTCATGTTATTTGAAGAACTCATACCAAAATAAGAACATTCCTAGAATTTTTTCTTTACAAATTTGTACGGTTAAGGAGCATCCCCACGGCTGCCCAAAACCAAAACCTAACCCTTCTGTCCACTTTAGAAAATATCTCAACCCATTGTAATGGTAAGGGTAGAATTTCAGCTCTATACAATATGCTAGAGTCTGGCTCAACCGAATCCTCTGTGCACAAACTGAACTATTGGAATGAAGATATTCGGGAGGACATAGTCTTGGATGAATGGAGTAGTATATGTACTAAGGCTCAGACACAGACTGTGAATACTCGGCTAAAACTATTGCAATACAATTGGTTGATGCGAACATATGTAACCCCTGCTAAGTTAAATAAGTTTAATAGTACAATTCCAGAGACATGCTACAAGTGCAATCACTCTAAAGGGACTCCGTTTCACTGTCTGTGGGACTGTGAGAAAATTCAAGATTTTTGGAAGTAGGTATCACATATGATATCCCAAATAGTATCAGTAAAATTGCCTCTCCATCCCAAAGTGTTTATCCTGGGGGTTGTACCCAAACAATCCTCATCCTCAGGGAAATGTCGTCTTGCCTAACAATGGAAAAGATAAAATATATACGGTTAAGGCTAAAGAAAACTATTTTGAAAAGGTTTGGGGACCATTTTTGGATTTTGTTGAGCAGAGTGATGTGGGTCAAATATTGGCTAATGAAGGGAACTCTGGGTTGTGTACTATGATTTGTGTGCATGTGGGGTGGTGGTGAGAGATATCTGATTGGCTTGTGGCGTTGTGTTTCATCTGAAATTTGTCCCACATATGTTCTACCCTATTGGATCAGACCACTGTAAAATGACATTTTGGTGGTTTTTGCTTCTGTAACACTTTTAGTTTGTCTTAGATGTTTCTATTTCTTATTTTTTTTGCTGTTAACTTTTGATGTGGTTTTTGCTGTTATTTTTTTTTCACTTAATATTTCTGCTTATATGTGTATTGTTAAAGAAGAAAAATCTATAAACATATTGTTTAAAAGAAAATGTGGGTTTTGACTCTCTTATGTAGGTGTCATAACCAGCCATAAAATAATATATGTCACAACAGGTGTAAATATATTGGTCATGACACTGTTAGGACCATATTATGACAGGTTATGACAAGTTATGTCAGCTTTTATTACATATTTCGACATAACATGTTATGACACTGGGTGTCAAGTAAAGTGTTATCGAATAATTTGTTGCACAGTGTTGTTGTCCCACATGTAAACATTGATACATCTCTCTACTTAAGTTGTTCCTTTCAATACATGCTGCTGTAAAAAGTAATGCATAGAAGAATGGCAACACTTTCAACATAATGACTAGCTATCACCACGCTCATATTGTTTCTGCATTGAAACAATTTGCAGAAAAATACATTGAATGGCAGGGGTTAGGTCTGACTGGTATTTGTACAACAGCAGACTAATAAGGCTGTTTGCTAAAAGAACATCGTGTCTGTTGTTACATCAAACCCTTTGACTATTTCTAATGTGCTATTATATTACCAATAGAAAGACTTTCTTTGAAAGGTTTACTTTGTACATTTTCCACAGTTTTAAAAGGAGCAATGATGATGTATTTCCTTGAGCAGTGTTCTGTGATCAATATGTTGCCACTTGTCACTGCCAGATAGGTAACATTCTGTGGAGGTATCAAGACTCAGGATAAGACCCAGATGCAGACAGTTTGAATTACAGATGTTTATTGACCAAACAGGGGGCAGGAAAAAGACAGGTCAATGGCAGGTAGAGGTCTGTAATCCAAGGCAGAGTCAATAAGGTACAGAATGGCTCGGGGTCAGGGCAGGCAGAGGGCAGTAATGCAGGGCAGTGTCAGGGCAGGCAGAGTGGTCAAAACCGGAAAAACTAGAAAAACAAGGGCTTGACGAGACAAGACGAACTGGCAACAGACAAAAATAAAACACAGGTATAAATGGAAAGAGGAGACAGAGGTTTAATCCTTGATACATGAAAAGTGGGATGTATAGGAAGGGTGCGGGGCAACAGAAGACGAACAGCAAAGGGGCTAAGGATCATAGAGATGGGGAAAGGGCTGATAAAACGGGGGGAAAGTCTGCGGGACTCCACCCGGAGGGGCAGATCCCGAGTGGACAACCATACCCTCTGCCCGAGACGATAACAGGGAGCCAGCATCCCCTCTACGCAGATGTTCGTCCGCCACCGGACCCCTTGCCTACGGCGACAGCGGAGGACGAACATCTGCGTAGAGAGGATGCTGACCTCTTACTCAGGGAAGAGCGGGGGCTGGTAACCCATTGAACACTCGAAGGGCGAGAGACCAGTGGCCGAGCGGGGAAGAGTGTTGAGGGCATATTCCACCCACACGAGTCGCTGGCTCCAAGTGGTTGGGTTGGCGGAGACGAGGCAATGAAGAGCTGTCTCTAGGTCCTGATTGGCTCGCTCTGACTGCCCATTAGACTAGGGGGGGGGGGAATAGAGGACAGGCTGGCCGACGACCCAATGAGTGTGGAGAACGCCTTCCAGAACTGGATGAGAACTGAGGACCACGGTCTGAGACTCCTGTCCACCAGAAGTCTATGGATCCAGAAGATGTGCTGCACTATGAGCTGGGCTGTCTCCTTGTCTGAGGGTAGCTTGGGGAGGGGAATGAAATGGGAGGCTTTGGAAAACTTGTCCACCACAGTAAGGATAGTGGTGTTGCCATCAGATGGAGGGAGACCAGTGACGAAGTCCAAGTATACACTACCGTTAAACAGTTTGGGGTCACTTAGAAATGTCCTTGTTTTTTTAAAAAAGTATATTAAAATAACATCAAATTGATCAGAAATACAGTGTAGACATTGTTAATGTTGTAAATGACTATTGCAGCTGGAAACGGATGATTCTTTATTGAATATCTACGTAGGCGTACAGAGGCCCATCATCAGCAACCATCACTCCTGTGTTCCAATGGTACGTTATGTTAGCTAATCCAAGTTTATGATTTTAAAAGGCTAATTGATCATTAGAAAACCCATTTGCAATTATGTTAGTGCAGCTGAAAACTGCAATTGTCCTTGTTAACTTCTTAACTTGTTAGGGAGTGGCAGCTGAGGGGTCGGTTTTGGAGAGTAAAGTAAAATGCTTGCCACTCAGGCTCAGAAAATAGGATATGCACATAATTAGTACTATTGGATAGGAAACACTCTGAGGTTTCCAAAAGTGTTAACATTTTGTCTGTGAGTGTAATAGAACTCATTTGGCAGGCAAAAACCAGAGAATTTTCCATCCGGAAATGTCATTCTGGTGGCTTATGGCTCACTTAGAGAGACTGCCTATTTAAAAGTATTTATACCAGGACACTGAATGTAGTACCTATTGCTTCCACTGGATGTCAGCAGTGTATAGGTAAAGTTTAAAAGCAATCGGAATCATTGTGGTCAATCGGTAGGGGTTTTAGTCAGGGGGAGCTATTTTTCAGTTGCACGTTTTTGGGCGCACGTTTGGCTGAGCGGTCCATTTTATTTGACTTATATAACGTTTAGGTGACCATCCAAAAGCACCACATTTGATTGTTTGAGGGTAGCACCTTCAATATTTTTCCATTACCATGAATTCATAAGCCATCACGGTTCACACAAAACACATTTCACAGCAAAAAACAAATCAATTACTTGTTGGAGAACTTCTGCTGAGGGCTTCCCAAGTGTCCAACGAAGACAATCCATGGTTCTTTTGTGAAGAGAAGAGAACGTGAAGAGAACCCGTTCAACTTATACCTATAAACTTGTCCAAGAACAATCAAACATAATTGCTAATGTATCCTTAGGAACACTTTAATGTATATGTTGTATAATATTTCAGCCGGAATATAAACTGGGCGATAAGAAAGGAAAAAACCACAGAGAGCGCCAGACGGGAGCACGCATTTTCTTGTAAGGACATCTGTGGGGACACTTCCTTATTCGTCTTCTTCTCTGCTCTAAAAGCAGTTAAGAAGAATCATAACACTTTCTCGAGACTGTTGACATCCAGAGGAAGCGATAGGTACTGCATTCATATGCCCTTATATGGGCATTTTCATAAGGGAGGGGTTCCAAATGAGCAATGTGTCAAAACCACTTTTTCCAGGACAGAAATTCCTCGGGTTTTCGCCTGCCATATCCGTTCTGTTATACTCACAGAAAATGCAGGGTGTTTCCTATCCAATGGTACTACATATGTGCATATCCTATTTTCTGGGCCTGAATGGGAGGCATTTTACTTTGGGCACGCCAGGCTCTCCAAAACGGTCACCTCGTGCGCTACTCCCTAAGAAGTTAAAGAAGCAATAAAACTGGCCTTCTTTAGACTAGTTGAGTATCTGGAGCATCAACATTTATGGGTTCGATTACAGGCTCAAAACGTCCAGAAACAAAAAACTTTCTTCTGAAACTCGTCAGTCTATTCTTGTTCTGAGAAATGGCTATTCCACGCGAGAAATTGACAAGAATCTGAAGATCTTGTACAACGCTGTGTACTACTCCCTTCACAGAACAGCGAAAACTGGCTCTAACCAGAATAGAAAGATGAGTGGGAGGCACCGGTGCACAACTGAGCAAGAGGACAAGTACACTAGAGTGTCTAGTTTGAGAAAGAGACGCCTCACAAGTCCTCAACTAGCAGCTTCATTAAATAGTACCCGCAAAACACCAGTCTCAACAGTGAAGAGGCGACTCCAGGATGCTGGCCTTCTAAGTAGTTTCAAAGAAAAAGCCATATCTCATACTGGCCAATAAATAGAAAATATTAAGATGGGCAAAAGAACACAGACACTGGACAGAGGAAGATTGTAAAAAAGTGTTATGGGCAGACAAATCTAAGTTTGAGGTGTTTCACAAAGAGGAACATTCGTGAGACGCAGAACAAAATGTAAGTTGCTGGAGGAGTGCTTGACGCCATCTGTCAAGCATGGTGGAGGCAATGTGATGGTCTGTGGGTGCTTTGGTGGTGGTAAAGTGGGAGATTTGTACAGGGTAAAAGGGATCTTGAAGAAGGAAGGCTATCACTCCATTTTGCAACGCCATGCCATACCCTGTGGACGGCGCTTAATTGGAGCTAATTTCCTCATACAACAGGACAATGACCCAAAGCACAGCTCCAAACTATGCAAGAACTATTTAGGGAAGAAGCAGTCAGTTGGTGTTCTGTCTGTAATGGAGTGGCCAGCACAGTCATCGGATCTCAACCCTTTTGAGCTGTTGTAGGAGCAGCTTGACCGTTTGGTACGTAAGAAGTGCCCATCAAGCCAATCCAACTTGTGGGTGGTGCTTCAGGAAGCATGGGGTGAAATCTCTTCAGATTACCTCAACAAATTGACAACTAGAACTCCAAAGGTCTGCAAGGCTGTATTTGCTTCAAATGGAGGATTCTTTGACGAAGCAAAGTTTGAAGCACACAATAAAAAAAAAACATTATTTATAACCTTGTCAACGTCTTGACTACATTTAATATTCATTTTGCAACTCATTTCATGTAGATTTTCATGGAAACAAGGACATTTCTAAGTGACCCCAAACTTTTGAACGGTACTGTATATGTGACCAGGGACGGTGAGGGACATGAAGTGGTTGAAAGAGGCTAGCCGGAGCTTGCCGAAGAGTCTTATTCTGGGCATACACGATGCAGGCGGCGACAATCGCGGAAACGTCAGGAACCAAGGTGGGCCACCAAAAACATTGTCGTACAAAGGCCAGGGTACGACGGGAGCCAGGATGGCAGGCCAGTCGAGAGGAATAAGCCCATTCCAAAACCAGGGAATGATCAGAGTCCGGGACAAACATCCGGTTAGTCGGGCCCCCCGGCTAACCGTGACTGAAAGTGAACTCTGTTTATGCGTGATCAGGGGTATATTCATTCCACCAATTCTGTTGAAAAACGTTTCTTAAACAGAAGCAAAAGAAACGCGGATAAAAATACCTGAATTTGTCCAATAGAAGCTCTCAGGGGATCCTGTTTTCTACTAACAATGCATGCAGTACCATGGTCAGCCTTGACCCTCCGTGGCTTCAATGAGAGGGGGCAGTCATTCTCCCCTGAGGCTAACATACTGTGGTTACTCACCACACTCTAGCCCACTAATATCAGTTTTTTTGTAAACTGGACTCACCTTGAACTGTCCCTCTTTACAAAAAAAAACATGGTAATAAGACTGTCACCTGATCTTTACTATCAGAGAATTCACATCCACGTCCTGGTTCAACCCTAATCCTAGCCTCAACCACAACCCTAACCCTAGCCTCAACCACAACCCTTACACCAATCCTAGCTTCTTATCCAGATCCCGGTTCAACGTTAGCCTCAACCCTAACCCTAACCTTGGTTCATCCTACTTCTCTCTTTAGACCTGTAAGGTACTGGAGCTCGCGTCTGCCTGGCTCTCCTTTTTATTTGTTTTATTTAACCTTAATTTAACTAGGCAAGTGAGTTAAGAACAAATTCTTATTTTACAATGACGGCCTACCCCGGCCAAACCCTCCCCTAACCCGGACGACGCTGGGCCAATTGTGCGACGCCGTATGGCCCGTATCAATTTTAACCACTGGAAACGGCATACGTTTTTTAGTGATAGACAACCTCTGTCATAGAGACATGTTATAAATCACCTATGTGTTCCCTGGCAGAGACAACCCAACCCTGGCAAGACATGAAATACAGCTAATGTAGCATGGAACACTAGCACCTGTTCTCCCACAAGGAGGGGGTCCTGGGAGGAGGTGTTAGAGGAGGTAGAAGGAGGAAAGAGGAGAGAAGTTGGAGGAATCTTAACTTTAAGGTGTGGAATTCAAGGTCAGTTTGTGTTCAATCACTTTGTTCTTTGAAGAATCACACACTGTTTCTTGTAATAAAATCTCATTATGCATAATTTCGTATGAAATATAATATGTGATTGTCATCAGTGATTTTTCTTGCTGAGATAAGGGAATATTTTTGCTTTACATATACTCTTTGATCTACAGTAGATTGTCTCGCAAAAGGAACAATAGAAACCTGCATAGTGCATGCATAGGCTTGCAATATTCCCCACATACTGATTGCTTTTACATAAAAAAAAATGCATAAATAAGACTGGCCAAATGCACCAATTGTTGAGAATTGCTGAATTCTTAGACAGCTCTGCACTAAATTATAATCTAACAAGTTATGCTTATCTTGTTATACAGGGCAGCCCAAGGTACCTTAAACTCCATCGGCTGTTGCTGTGCCTTTCATCGACTACATTCAGAGGTGTTGCATTTACCATTATATAATGTGATCACATCTCAGATAAAAGTCAAAATGTCATCAGCTCCAGGATCTGTGAAATCAAGTTTAATTCAGAGTGTTTAGCTGCTCTGAAAAAAATAACTGTGTTACAGAAATAGGGAGACCGCCTTATCTCCTAACTTTATATGACAAGCTATTTATCATATTCCACCGTGGAATATATTATTAGTTCAGGATGGAGGGAATAGGTGGGAGGAATATAGCTACTAAATAGGATCAATATCCCTCAAATGTCTCCCTCTTAGGAGTGTAGGAAAAGGGCACAGTCTGAAAATCAATAACATCTTATGGTTCAAGATAGGAATTTTGGGAATACATTTTTGGTATTAAAAATATATTTGTAAAGTAGCAGAGAGGTTGTTACTGTATACTTTTCATTCTCCATTTTGCCAATCTCAGAGAGATTATGGGAATCACAGTATTAGCATGCATTGAAAGATATTGTACTTTCTGTTCACTCTTGATATAGCCCAATGAATTAAAAAAGGATTACCAAAATTGAAGGATTAACAAAATTGAAGAGATATCATCATCCCTGATAGTTCAAATACACACAAAAAAATTGAAGTTTCAATGACGAAGACAAAGTCATACAAACATGCATATAAAATACACATGTACCTGAGATACATCATAAAATACACTAAAATACACAAATACACAAAAAATATTCTTAAACTCAAATCAATGCATAATACAACATTTGATTGACAGTTTGAGGCATTCTTGTTTAGTAATTAAACAGTGACAATCAGCATGCTCTGTTTTCATTGTTAATAATGAAACTCAACAGAGTAACACTATCATATAAGGGGGCCTAAGTGGGCCATCAAGTCATATGGTTATACAGCCAGTGATTATTCAGTAGATTTGTATTTGTGATTACATTGGTTTTTAAACAAACTATATCCATAGCAGGGGTGTATGCACCCAAAAAATCTGAGGGGGCACAATGTACACTATATATAGAAAAGTATGTGGACATTTTCAGCCACACCCATTGCTGACAATTGTATAAAATTGAGCACACAGCCATGCAATATTCATAGACAAACATTGGCAGTAGAATGGCCTTACTAAAGAGCTTTCAAAGTGGCACCGTCATAGGATGCCACCTTTTCTAACAAGTCAGTTAGTCAAATTTCTGCCCTGCTAGAGCTGCCCCGGTCAACTGTACTGTAAGTGCTGTTATTGTGAAGTGGAAACATCTAGGAGCAACAATGGCTCAGCCACAAAGTGGTAGGCCACAAAAGCTCACAGAACGGGACCGCTGAGGGCTGAAGCACATAGCGCGTAAAAATAATCTGTCCTCCATTGCAGCACTCACTACCGAGTTCCAAACTGCCTCTGGAAGCAACGTCCAGACAAGAAATGTTCGTCAGGAGAAATGTTCGTCATGAAATGGGTTTCCATGGCCGAGCAGCCGCACACAAGCCTAAGATAACGATGTGCAATGCCATGTGTCGGCTGGAGTGGTGTAAAGCTCGCCGCCATTGGACTCTGGAGCAGAGGAAACACGTTAAAGTGGAATTATGTTATTTTCAATTTCTTTTACACATCAATTAAAAATAAAAAGCTGAGGCCTCCTGAGTGGCGCAGCGGTCTAAGGCACTGCATCACAGTGTTGAGGCATCACTAAAGCCTGGAGTTCGATCCCAGGCTGTGTCACAGCCGGCCGTGACTAGGGGGCACATAGGGCGGCGCACAATTTTCCCAGCTCCAGGTAAGGGGAGGATTTGGCCACAGGGCTTCCCTTGGCTCATCGCACTCTAGCGACTCCTTGTGGCGGTCCGGGTACCTGCAAGCTGTTGAATGGTGTTTCCTTGGTGCGGGTCATGTTTCGTAGGATGCATGACTTGACCTTTGCCTCTCGTGAGCCCTTTGGGGAGTTGCAGTGATGAGACAAGATCATAATTGGATCGCAATTAAATATCATGAAATTGGTGAGAAACAGGAGGTAAAACTACAATGAAGCTGAAATGTCTTGAGTCAATAAGTATCAATCAAATGTATTTATAAAACCCTTTTTACATAAGCCAATGTCACAAAGTGCTGTACAGAAACCCAGCCTAAAACTAAAAACAGCAAGCAATGCAGATGTAGAAGCACGGTGGCTAGGAAAAACTCCCTAGAGTTAGGTAGTCCTGAGGCATGGTCCTAGCTCTCAGGTCCTCCAAAAGAAAATAGAGAGAAAGAGAGAGAGAAGGAGAAAGAGAGAGAATTAGAGGGAGCATACTTAAATTCACACAGGACACCTGATAAGACAGGAGAAAGACTCCTGATATAACAGACTGACCCTAGCCCCCCGACACATAAACTATTGCAGCATAAATACTGGAGGCTGAGAAAGGAGGGGTCGGAGACACTGTGGCCCTGTTCGACGATCCCCCCTGGACAGGGCCAAACAGGCAGGATATAACCCCACCCACTTTGCCAAAGCACAGCCCCCACACCACTAGAGGGATATCTTCAACCACCAAACTACTACCCTGTGACAAGGCCGAGTATAGCCCACGAAGAGTTCCCCCACGGCACGAACCCGAGGGGGGTGCCAACCCGGACAGGAAGATCACATCAGTGACTCAACCCACTCAAGTGACGCACCCCTCCTAGGGACGGCATGGAAGAGCACCAGTAAGCCAGTGACTCAGCACCCGTAATAGGGTTAGAGGCAGAGAATCTCAGTGGAGAGAGGGGAACCGGCCAGACAGAGACAGCAAGGGCGGTGCGTCGCTCCAGTGCCTTTCCGTTTATCTTCACACCCCTAGGCCAGACTACACTCTAGGACCTACTCTAGGACCTACTACAGACTATAGGACCTACTGAAGAGATGAGTCTTCAATAAAGACTTAAAGGTCGAGACCAAGTCTGCGTCTCTCACATGGATAGGCAGACCATTCCATAAAAATGGAGCTCTATAGAAGAAAGCCCTGCCTCCCGCTGTTGCTTAGAAATTCTAGGGACAGTATGGAGGCCGGCGTCTTGTGACCGTAGCGTACGTGTAGGTATGTACGGCAGGACCAGTATCAACGCCTTTAATATGGCAAGCTTAAATAAGTTCAAGAGTCAAATTAATGTGCTTAACAAGTCACATAATAAGTTGCATAGACTCACTCTGTGTGCAATAATAATAGTGTTTAAAAGATGTTTTGAATGACTATCTCATCTCTGTACCGTGAATTTCAAACACAGTTTCGACCACAAAGACCAGGGAGGATTTCCAATGCCTCGCAAAGAAGGGCACCTATTGGTAGATCTGTAAAAAATAAAAATAAAAAGCTAACCACAAACAAAATCCTAGAGGAAAACCTGCTTTCCAACAGACACTGGGAGACAAATTCACCTAAAACACAAGGCCAAATATACACTGGAGTTGCTTACGAAGACGACATTGAATATTCCTGAGTGACCACTTACAGTTTTGACTTAAATCAGCTTGAGAATCTATGGCAAGAATTGAAAATGGCTGTCTAGCAATGAACAACAAACAACTTGACAGAGCTTGAATTTTTTTTTAAAGAATAATGACCAAATATTGTACAATAGGTGTGCAAAGCTCTTAGAGAGTTACCCCAAAAGACCCCAAATGTGATTCTAACATGTATTGACTCAGGCGGTTGAATACTTATGTAATCATTATATATTACTGTTTTATTTTTTAATGTACATTTCTGCAATTGTTCACATTTTTCATCCCCTTTAACTTTACAGAGTATTTTGTGTGGATCGTGGACTAAATCCCACAAGGTCAAGGGGTGTGAATACTTTCTGAATGGACTGTATACTGTCTCAATCACAAAGCCATATCTTTCTCTTGCAGTAGTTGACACTGACAGCAGCTGGCATGCAGGCTCATGTTGGAATGCAGCAGAGATAAGGGATGCGAAGTCAGAGCAGCACATCCACCTCAATGCTGCTACATCTGTTAGTTCTTTCTGTGTGAAGCGCTGCCCAACCACAGTCACATTTACTCAGATCACATCAACAAGCTGTCCACATTAACTGGATAAACTCGCCACCTGGTGGTCAAATCAACTCATACCTGAAATCAAAATACTGTAACTGTACATTTCTCCATCATGCTCTCTCTTGATGGGTTCTGAATAATAGAAAAGGGGAAGGGGTCTGAATACTTTCCGAATGCACTGTAACTTGTTTTTGGTCACTGGTTCAGGAATGCCTGAAAAATCACATTGTTTATATAAAATGAACACTACAAATAGCACTGTTGAGAGATTTGGAAAACCAGTCTATCAATCAACAATATAATCATACTTTTAGTAAAAATATTTATCTTTAACTTACTATGCGAATTTACTGGTTCAGAGTTTATGCGAAACATCACAGCACAGTTGAAAAATATAGAGGGCAGTTTACGGAGATAGGTGGGATGGACTGAGAGCAGCAGAGGGGTGGGTTTTAGAGCTCATTTTCTATAATAGTTATGACTGAAAACACGATGTTTAATGTATAAGTACTATTTATCAAGATACACTGTCACACCCTGATCTGTTTCACCTGTCTTTGTGCTTGTCTCCACCCCCCCACCAGGTGTCTCCCATCTCCCCTCATTATCCCCTGTGTATTTATACCTGTGTGCTCTGTTTGTCTGTTGCCAGTTAGTTTTGTTCGTCAAGCGTACCAGCGTTTTTTCCCCTTGCTCCTGTCTTTTCTATAGTTCCTGTTTTCTGGTTTTGACCATTCTGCCTGCCCTGACCCTGAGCCTGCCTGCCGTCCTGTACCTTGCCCCACCACACTGGATTAAATCAAATCAAATGTTATTTGTCACATACACATGGTTAGCAGATGTTAATGCGAGTGTAGCGAAATGCTTGTGCTTCTAGTTCCGATCATGCAGTAGTATCTAACAAGTAATCTAACAAATTCACAACAACTACCTTATACACACAAGAGTAAAGGAATGAATATGAGAATGTACATATAAATATATGGATGAGCGATGGCTGACCGGCATAGGCAAGATGCAGTAGATGGTATGGAGTACAGTATATACATATGAGATGAGTAATGTAGGATATGTAAACATTATATAAATGGGATAATTTAAAGTGGCTAGTGATACATTTATTTCATCCAATTATAATGATTAAAGTGGCTAGAGATTTGAGTCGATGGCCGAACGGCATAGGCAAGATTCAGTAGATGGTTGAGAGTACAGTGTATACATTTGATATGAGTAATGTCGGATATGTAAACATTATATACAAAATTGTTTAAAGTGGCTAGTGATACATTTGTTACATCCAATTCCTATTTTTAAAGTGGCTAGAGATTTAAGTCAGTATGTTGGCAGCAGCCACTCAATGTTAGTGATGGCTGTTTAACAGTCTGATGGCCTTGAGGTAGAAGCTGTTTTTCAGTCTCTCTGTCCCAGCTTTGATGCACCTGTACTGACCTCGCCTTCTGGATGATAGCGGGGTGAACAGGCAGTGGCTCGGGTGGTTGTTGTCCTTGATTGATCTGTTCTAGTAATAAACGTGTGTTACTTCGACACTGTCTGCATCTGGGTCTTCCCCAAAACGTGATGTACTATAATGTACATCAAATATCAAATTACTTACTTACTTACTACGTAACTACTGTCAGTATTATTATTTTTATATGTAAAATGTGTGTAGAATGTACATGTACATCCACCACCCGAAGAGAAACGCATATAAGGCCCTTCCTCGTCATACGTTCTGCAAATCTGACCATGACTCTATTCTCCTGCTTCCTGTTTACAATAAATGACACATGGACATGGACACATACAAGAAAGCACGCTATGACCTCCAACGAGACATCAAAAATGCAAAAGGACAATATAGGAGGAAGGTGGAATCCTATTACACCAGCTCTGACGCTCGTCATATGTGGCAGGCCTTAACGGACGATAACGGATTACAAAGGGAAAACCAACCGTAAGATGCCCAGTGATGCAGAACTCTCAAACAAGATAAACGCCATTAAATGCTCACTTCGAGGAATACAACACTGAGTCTTGCGTGAAAGCCCCTGTTGTTCCAGATGACTCTGTGATCTCGCTCTCTGTGGCCGATGTGAGTAAATCTTTTAAACAGGTTGACACTCGCAAGGCTGCCAAGCTAGGGTGTGTACTCAAACCATGTGCAAACCAGCTGGCAAGTGTCTTCACAGACATTTTCATTCTTTCCTTGTCCCAGTCTGTAATCCCAACACGTTTTAAGATGACCACTATTGTCCCTTTTTCCCAATAACTCCAAGGTAACCTGCCTCATTTATTGCTCTCCGTGGCCGATGTGACTAAAACTTTTAAACAGCTTCAAGTTCCTTGGCGTCCACATCACTAAGGACTTAACATGGTCCACACACACTAGCACAGTCATGATGAGGGCACGACACCGCCTATCTTGCACTCTATGCACACTCACAAGACTTATATACACACTATATACATACTCACACACTACACAATATACTCACACAAAAACCACACACATTCACATACACTACATACGAGCACATACACACATAACACACACATGCATACCGCTCACATCAACACCATTATCACAGAAACCCTAGACCCACTCCGATTTGCATAACGCCACAACAGATCCACAGATGATGCAATCTGTATTGCACTCCACACTGCCCTGTGAACACCTATGTGAGAATGCTATTCATTGACTACAGCTCAGCGTTCAACACTACAGTGCCCTCAAAGCTCATCAATAAGCTAAGGACCCTGGGACTAAACACCTCCCTCTGCAACTGGACATAGACATAGGAGATGATTGTGGACTACAGGAAAAAGAGGACCGAGCACACCCTATTCTCATCGATGTGGTTGCAGAGGAGCAGGATGAGAGCTTCAAGTTCCTTGGTGTCCACATCACCAACAGACTAACATGGTCCAAGCACACCAAGACAGTCGTGAAAAGAGGGCACGGCAAAACCTATTCCCCCTCAGGAGACTGAAAAGATTTGGCATGGGTCCTCAGATCCTCAAAAGGTTCTACAGCTGCACCACCGAGAGCATCCTGACTGGTTGCATCACTGCCTGGTATGGCAACTGCTCGGCCTCAGACCGCAAGGCACTACAGAGGGTAGTGAGAACGGCCCAGTACATCACTGGGGCCAAGCTTCCTGCCATCCAGGACCTCTATACCAGGCGGTGTCAGAGGAAGGCCCTAAAAATTGTCAAAGACTCCAACCACCCTAGTCATAGACTGTTCTCTCTGCAACCGCACGGCAAGCGGCACCGGAGTGCCAAGTCTAGGTCCAAGAGGCTTCTAAACAGCTTCTACCCCCAGCCATAAGACTCCTGAACATCTAATGAAATGGCTACGCAGACTATTTGCATTGCCACCCCCTCTTTTACGCTGCTGCTACTCTCTGTTGTCATCATCTATGCATAGTCACTTTAATAACTCCACCTACATGTACATATTACCTCAACTAACCGGTGCCCCCTCACATTTACTCTGTACCGTTACCCCCCTGTATATAGTCTCGCTGTTGTTATTTTACTGCTGCTCTTTAATTGCTTGTTCTTTCTCTTTTTCTTATCCGTATTTTTTTTAACTGCATTGTTGGTTAGGGTCTTGTAAGTAAGCACCTGTTGTATTTGGCACATGTGACTAGTACAATTTTATTTTATTTGATACCGACAACACAAACACACATACACACACACACACACTGACACAACAAACACACCTACACACATACACTTACATTGATACCGACACAACACAAACACATACACACGCACACACTTTTACACTCATCATGTGCTGCTTCTACTCTGTTCTTTATTTTACTCGTATTATTATCTATCCTGATGCCTAGTCGCTTTACCCTGCCTTCATGTATATATCTACCTCAAATACCTCATAACCCTGCACATTGATCTGGTACTGTTACTCCCTGTATATAGCTCTATTCTTGTGTATTTTATTCCTCTTGTTACTATTTTTCTTTTTATAAAAATGTTTCATCTTTGCATCATTGGAAAGGGCTCGCAAGTAAGCATTTCACTGTTAAGTCTCCACCCGTTGTATTCAGCGCATGTGGCAAATAACGTTTGATTTGATTTGATGGCTTTGCCACATTCTAAGAATGCCTAGAAACAGTATATTGGGACATGTTCATATCATTATGGACATGTCCCATTGGGGATGAAGTGGATTAAGATTAAAAAGCCCCCACCAGAGGGCAATGCCGCCCCTATTTCAGCGTAATTCTTGTCCTATAGCAGAAATTCTCATTTAGGTTCCACCTCGGAAGAATGATGCAGGCTGAATGATGCAGGCTCTGAAGAATGATGCAGGGGGTGGGAACGTTTTGGTGATTTCCACGTGGAGTGGAAAAATAAAAACAAGTAGGGCACTGACATCTGTCAGTGTAGCCACCTAGCATGCTAACCTTATCTACAGTAGCTAGCTAATGTTATCTGTTGTTGCTAAATCATATTCAAAAGATTAGCCAGCTGGCTAGGTTAGGCTGGTTCTGGGGCTGGATTTGTCATAAGCATTTAAGGAAACTAAAATCCACATAGCTGCTGCTTATTCTTTGGGTGTCTAGGACGGGTTGTTGTAAAGCACTCTGAGACAATCATTGTTATGAAAAGGGACATATAAATAACATTTCTAAGGAATGATTTTGATGTGCTGCACTGAATAATTAGTTGTTCCTTCTAAAAATGTATTAGAATTATGTTATCTTGACTGCTAGTGCAATCCTAAAGGATATTTGTGAAGCGCTCCAAAATGGAAATGTTCTCTTCTGAAATCTAATTTGAAGATTGGTGGGTGATATCTGGGACGAACACTCTTGGCATTCTCTCAACCAGCTACCCACATACGCTGAGCACTTGTTGGCTGCTTTTCCTTCACTCTGCCACCTGGTGGTGAATTTTGGGTCATTATCCTGTTAAAAAACAAAATGATAGTCCCACTAAGCCCAAACCAGATGGGATGGCGTATCGCTGCAGAATGCTGTGGTAGCAATGCTGGTTGAGTATGCCTTGAATTCTAAATAAATCACAGACAGTGTCACCAGCAAAGCACCCCCACACCATCACACCTCCTCCCCCATGCTTCACGGTGGGAATCACACATACGGAGATCATCCGTTCACCTACTCTGCGTCTTACGAAGACAAGGCATTTGGAACCAAAAATAATGTCCATTGCTCGTGTTTCTTGGCCTAACAAGTCTCTTATTATTATTGGTGTCCTTTAGTATCGGTTTCTTTGCAACAATTTGACCATGAAGGCCTGATTCACTTAGTCTCCTCTGAACAGTTGATGTTGAGATGTCTGTTACTTGAACTCTGTGAAGCATTTATTTGGGCTGCAATCTGAGGTGCAGTTAACACTAATGAACGTATCCTCTGCAGCAGAGGTAACTCTGGGTCTTCCTTTCCTGTGGCGGTCCTCATGAGAGCCAGTTTCATTAAGGCGCTTGAGGGTTTTCAACTGCACTTGAAGAAACTTGAACTGATCTTCATGTCTTAAAGTAATAATGGATGGTCGTTTCTCTGCTTATTTGAGCTGTTCTTGCCATAATATGGACTTGGTCTTTTACCAAATAGGGCTATCTTCTGTATACCACCAATACCTTGTCACAACACAGCTGATTGTCTCAAACACATTAAGACGGAAAGAAATTCACAAATTAACTTTTAACAAGGCACAACTGTTAATTGAAATGCATTCCAGGTGACTACCTCATGAAGCTGGTTAAGTGAATGCCAAGAGTGTGCAAAGCTGTCGTCAAGGCAAAGGGTGGCTACTTTGAAGAATCTAAAATCTAAAATATATTTTGATTTGTTTAACACTTTTTTGGTTACTACATGATTCGATATGTGTTATTTCATAGTTTTGAAGTCTTCACTATTATTCTACAATGTAGAAAATAGTTTTAAAAAATAAGTAGAAAAACCCTGGAATGAGTATGTGTCCAAACTTTTGACTGGTACTGTCAAAAGTTTACATTACATGTTGTGCAAGGTCCTGCATGACATCACCACCTTCAGCTTCCTGTAAAAAAATAAAACAAATACAGACATATTCCTTCAATATTCATCCAATTTTCCATTAGATCAAACCGGATTACGGGATGCACTTATTTCTATCAGAATGCAGTGAACATTCTCTCTCTCTCACACACACACACACACACACACACACACACACACACACACACACACACACACACACACACACACACACACACACACACACACACACACACACACACACACACACACACACACACACACACACACACACACACACACTCACAGGTGATAGAATATACAGGACAGAAAATACTTTATTGCCCTCACATGGTAGTCTTTAATGAGGTCACCTCCATCTTCAGCCAGCTAGTCAATTAATCAACGTAAAACCACTTCTCTTGTCTTCTCAAATGGGGGTACTGTTTGGGTTCTGAAATTAGGTATTCAACACAAACCACATACCATTCATTGCTCCTTGCTCAGTAACACTGAACAAAAAATTCCTCACTGAACTCACATCATGACCCTGTTTTCCAAGTATCCTATATTACTAAAAGGCGTGCAATGCTTGGGTAGCAAAGCAGGGCCTATGGCTTAAATTGCAGCACCAAACATCAGCCAGCTAAATATAAAACAGTGATTTTCCCTGAGAATACTTTACCTGGAGTAGGACATCCAGCATGACCCGCAATCTGTGTCCAAGTGCTCCTCCCTTGGAATGGAATAAGGACAGCAGCTTAGGGATGTACTGGTCCAACATGGCCATAAACCTTGGATCAAGATGCTTTGTGGTGATCCTCTGGAATTCTTCATTTATCTGAAAGACAAATAATCAAATATCATCAATTAAGTGGTTTGTAATGGTAAAGATATTTCATTTAGTGTTGTATTTTTGGGCTGTTGGCTCACCTGAGAGGCTTCAAACAGAGCAGGCCAAATGTGGTACCCGAAAATTGCGTACCACATCACACGTGCACATTTGTGCACCACGTCTTTGCTATCGCTCTCTTTTTGCTCTCCCTCGGAGCCATTGAGCCTGCCTTGCAAACTGAGTGGTTCCCCACCTTATTGAAAAGTGCTGGGCAAATGCCAACTCGCCACACTTCTGCCGTTGGCTCTGGTAATGCTGGACAGTGCATTATTCTAGTTAGCCTGGCTCATATAACAGGAAATCAGTGGTTCTTGTATCCAAAATGGCTGACTACAAAATTATATGGATTCAACTAAAGATTGTATCTAATTGATGTAAGACATTAATTATGCATGTATTGAAATGCTTATTGACGAATTCCAACCAAAGCGAGAGATTTAAAAAATATTTAGTCACCAACACTGCGGTCGGCATCTTTAATATTAAGGGTAATTATGGCTTATGTTGCTGACAGATTAGACATCATAGATTTCTAAATCTCTTTCATAATCATGATCCTACAGTTAGGTATAAGTAGCACACACAAGTGCAATTTTTGAATGCTGAGACGTACTGTACATACCTTTTATTTTTTATTTTTATTTCACCTTTATTTAACCAGGTAGGCCAGTTGAGAACAAGTTCTCATTAACAACTGCGACCTGGCCAAGATAAAGCAAAGCAGTGCGACACAAACAACAACACAGAGTTACACATGGAATAAACAAATGTACAGTCAATAACACAATAGAAAAGTCTATATACAGAGTGTGCAAATGAAGTAAGATTAGGGAGGTGAGGCAATAAATAGGGCGTAGTGGCGAAATAATTACAATTTAGCAAATAAACAATGGAGTGATAGATGTGCAGAAGATGAATGTGCAAGTAGAGATACTGGGGTGCAAAGGAGCAAAAAATCAAATTAAATAAATAACGATATGGGGGTGAGGCAGTTGGATGGGCAATGTACAGATGGGCTATGTACAGGTGCAATGATCTGTAAGCTGCTCTGATAGCTGATGCTTAAAGTTGGTGAGGGAGATATAGGACTCCAGCTTCAGTGATTTTTGCAATTCGTTCCAGTCATTGGCAGCAGAGAACTGGAAGGAAAGGCGGCCAAAGGAGGAATTGGTTTTGGGAGTGACCAGTGAAATATACCTGCTGGAGCGCGTGCTACGGGTGGGTGCTGCTATGGTGACCAGTGAGCTGAGATAAGGCGGGGCTTTACCTAGCAAAGACTTATAGATGACCTGGAGCCAGTGGGTTTGGCGACAAATATGAAGCGAGGGCCAGCCAACGAGACCATACAGGTCGCAGTGGTGGGTAGTATATGGGGCTTTGGTGATGAAACGGATGGCACTGTGATAGACTGCATCCAATTTGCTGAGTAGAGTGTTGGAGGCTATTTTGTAAATTACATCGCAGAAGTCAAGGATCGGTAGGATAGTCAGTTTTACAAGGGTATCTTTGGCAGCATGAGTGAAGGATGCTTTGTTGCGAAATATCTACATACCTTTATATTTAGAGATAATATGAATCAATCACAAGGCACATCTGTTAAGAGGTTAAAAGAAGAATATAGACGATTAACCATAACCATTAACACCATAACCATTAACACATAAACCATTAACATTATCAAGACCCTGCAACTACAACAAGTAGCTACGAAGTGTGTGTCACAAAATGTATTAATTATTTCCATATCCATCCATGCCAAAGACGCGGCTACATGGATCTCACATGACAAGCATTCACCATTTCACTACATCATTGGTTTTATAAGCTATCTAGCTAGATCTATACCCGAGACTCAAATGTAGACATAAAAAACGAAAGCAAAGCTGAGTTTGAAAAGGTCAGACGAGAGAAAAGAAATTAAAACTTTAGCCATTAGCTAGTTATTAGCCAATGTAAGTTAGCAATTAATGGCTGACACCCAACCACACCCCACCAGTTCGGAGTTGTGGACATTGATACACTACTAGCTTGCTCGCTATGATACAAATGGGCAGACAAACCTAAACCTACAGTGCATTTGGAAAGTATTCAGACCCCTTGAATTTTTCCACATTTTGTTACGTTACAGCCTTATTATAAAAAAAATACTCACCAATCTACACACAATACCCTATAATGACAAAGCGAAAACAGGTTTGTAGACATTTTTACAAATATATTAAAAATAAAAACAGAAAAAAATGATTTACATAAGTATTCAGACCCTTTGCTATAAGACTCATAATTGAGCTCAGGTGCATCCTGTTTCCATTGATCATCTTTGAGATGTTTTTTTCAACTTCAGTTGATTTGACATGATTTGGAAAGGCACACACCGGTCTATATAAGGTCCCACATTTGACAGTGCATGTCAGAGCAAAAAGCAAGCCATGAGGTCAAAGGAACTGTCCGTAGAGCTCCGAGAAAGGATTGTGTCGAGGCACAGATCTGGAGAAGGGTACCAAAACATTTCTGCAGCATTGAAGGTCCCAAAGAACACAGTGCCTCCATCATTCTTAAATGGAAGAAGTTTGAAACTACTAAGACTCTTCCCAAGAGCTGGCCGCCCTGCCAAACTGAGCAATCGGGGTAGAAGGGCCTTGATCAGGGAGGTGACCAAGAACCCGATGGTCACTCTGACAGAGCTCCAGAGTTCCTCTGTGGAGATGGGTAACCTTCCAGAAGGACAACCATCTCCGCAGCACTCCACCAATTAAGCCTTTATGGTAGTGGCAAGAATCCACTCCTCAGTAAAAGGCACATGACAGCCTGCTTGGAGTTTACCAAAAGGCACCTAAAGACTCTCAGACCATCATTCTCTGGTCTGATGAAACCAAGATGGAACTCTTTATTAGAATGCATAAGATTCTGTATTTACGGTAGCATAGCTTTTCAAGGTCCGATAGAGACCCGATTCCTTTGTCCCTCAGTCTTCCCGCTCTTTCATTCAAACCCAATCCCCTTCCTTTGTGTAACCAGCCGTCATATCGGGTTAGTCCACTATGGACTTTTCCTGGCATGACTAGTAATCGATGTATGATGTATACTGTGTATATATACGTAATTCTGTGTGATTATTTAGGTATTTAGTAAATATATAATTAAGCCAATTTGTGTATTGCTGATTCGACTTGCTAGCCAGGGTTTGTGCAGATAACCGAGTACTTTACGACAATCAGAATGAGACTGAATAAGAAGACAATTAATAATTGACTGCTATTGATATAAAAGATCTTCAGATCTTTAAGAGAGTTTATTCGGAAGACAGCAGCTCTATAAACACTCTTCCGTGATGCCCCATGTTATTAGTGAGTTAATTCTTGCATGGTTTAATTAAATCACGTAATCAATTAAACGTTAGGTAATCGATTTGATAAAATAGCCTGTCAGCTCATTTGATCAGTCAGACACGCGACAGCATGGATTTGTTTTAGGGGGCATTATGGCCACACAAGGGGTCCGGGAAATTCGACACCTGCCAGTGCACCAAGTCTGGAACCAAGAAGACCCTGAACAGCTTCTACTCCCAAGCCATGAGACTGCTAAACAAGACTGCTAAATAGCTAATCAAATGGCTGGCTACCCGCTACTATCTATCCTGTTGCCTAGTATTAATGTTACTTATATGTACAGTTGAAATCTGAAGTTTACATACACTTAGGTTGGAGTCATTAAAACTCGTTTTTCAACCACTCCACACATTTCTTGTTAACCTACTATAGTTTGGCAAGTCAGTTAGGACATCTACTTGTGCCTGACACAACTAATTTTTCCAAACAATTGTTTACAGACAGATTATTTCACTTATAATTCACTGTATCTTATAATTCACAATTCCAGTGGGTTAGAAGTTTACATACACTAAGTTGACTGTGCCTTTAAACAGCTTGGAAAATTCCAGAAAATGTCATGGATTTAGAAGCTTTTGATAGGATAGTTGACATCATTTGAGTCAATTGGAGGTGTACCTGTGGATGTATTTCAAGGCCTACCTTCAAACTCAGTGCCTCTTTGCTTGACATCATGGGAAAATCAAAAGAAATCCGCCAAGACTCCAGAAAAACAATTGTAGACCTCCACAAGTCTGGTTCATCTTTGGGAGGCATTACCAAACGCCTGAAGGTGCCACGTTCATCTGTACCAACAATAGTACGCAAGTATAAACACCATGGGACCACGCAGCCGTCATACCACTCAGGAAGGAGACGCATTCTCTCTCCTAGACATGAACGTACTTTGGTGCAAAAAGTGCAAATAAATCCCAGAACAACAGCAAAGGACCTTGTGAAGATGCTGGAGGAAACAGGTACAAAAGTATCTATATCCACAGTAAAATGAGTCCTATATCGACATAACCTGAAATGCCGCTCAGCAAGGAAGAAGCCACTGCTGGTGATCCTAACTGACCTAAGACAGGGAATGTTAACGAGGATTAAATGTCAGGAATTGTGAGTTTAAATGTATTTGGCTAAGGTGTATGTAAACTTCCAACTTCAACAGTACGTACACTATATGACCAAAACTGTGGACACCTGCTCGTCGAACATCTCATTCCAAAATCGTAGGGGTCAATATAGAGTTGGTCCCCCCCATAGCTGCTATAACAGCTCCCACTCTTCCCGTGATGGCTTTTCACTAGATGTTGGAACATTGTTGCCGGGACTTGCTTCCATTCAGCCACAAGAGCATTAGTGAGGTCGGGCACTGATGTTGGGCATTTAGCTCTGGCTCGCAGTCGCCGTTCCAATTCATTCCAAAGGTGTTCGATGTGTTTGAGGTCAAGGCTCTGTGCAGGCCCGTCAAGTTCTTCCACACCGATCTCGACAAACCATTTCTGTATGGACCTCGCTTTGTGCACTGGGGCTTTGTCATGCTGAAACAGGAAAGGGCCTTCCCCAAATTGTTGCCACAAAGTTTGAAGCACAGAATCATCTAGAATGTCGTTGCATGCTGTAGGGTTAAGATGATTTCCCTTCACTGGAACTAAGGGGCCTACAGTAGCCCGAACCATGAAAAACAGCCCAAGACCATTATTCCTTCTCCACCAAACGTTACAGTTGGAACTATGCATTGGGGCAGGTTGCGTTCTCCTGCCATCTGCCAAAACCAGATTCGTCTTTTCGGAGTGCCAGATGGTGAAGCGTGATTCATCACTCCAGAGAACGCGTTTCTACTGCTCCAGAGTCCAATGGCGGCGAGCTTTACACCACACCAGCCGACGCTTGGCATTGCGCATAATGATCTTAGGCTTGTGTGCGGCTGCTCGGGCCATGGAAACCCATTTCATGAATCTCCCGACAAGCAGTTCTTGTGCTGGCGTTGCTTTCAGAGGCCGTTTGGAACTCGGTAATGAGTGTTGCAACCGAGGACAGGCGATTTTTATGGCTGAACAAGCCGAATCCACTAATTTGAAGGCATGTCCACAAACATTTGAATATACTACCTCAATTATTTTGGACCCCTGCACATCGACCCGGTAACGGTACTCCCCTGTATATAGCCATGTTGTTTTTCCTCATCATTGTTATTTTCTATTCACTGTCTATTTTTGCCTTGTGCTTATTTTTTTATCTTACACTGCATTGTTGAAAAAGGACCAGTAAGTAAGCATTTCCCTTAGTGTGCACCTGTTGTTTACGAAGCATGAGCAAACACAATTCAATTTGATCTAGCCTATTTGATTAGATTCAGCTGTGATACTGATACCTGTATATCAGTGGAGGATCCTCAGAGCAGGAAGGGGAGGACCATCCTCGTCAGTGAATTTCATTTTTCTTCAGTTGTAACACATCGAAAAAGTCATCCTTTTTATATAAAACTATACTAAATATATTAATGTCACCAAATAATTTATTTAAACACACTGTTTTGCAATGTAGGTCTACTGTAGCCTCAACACCACTCTGTAGTGTAGCACCATGGTGTAGCTGGAGGACACCTAGCTTCTGTCCTCCTCTTGGTACATTGACTTTGTTACGAATCCCTTTTACCCCGCAGTCTAGGGGGAATGGAATCGAGACCCGCAACATATCTTATGCAAATTATTATTGTGAAAAGGAACAGTGAGAACAAAAATAAAACACAGACAACTTAAATCTACCGTCAAACACTAAAGGTTTATTTCAAACACACGGTAAAGTGGTGTGGGGAAAAGGGGCTGAGCTGGACCCAAGGAAAGAAATAATAGACATTCAAAAACCCCTAAGCTAATCTACCTGCGTCTCGAACAGCTAGCTACCTAACCAATTAAATACAGTGGGTGGTCCGCCCAGTTCTAACTAATGTATTTAACACAGGGTTTCCTATGGGTAATGTATGCCCATGGGCGACTTGTCTGGTTATCCCCTTTTCCACCAACAAACAAACAGCAATGCAACACAACAGTACAAACTCACAGTTAATGTGAGATGCTGGCACCTAAACAAGAGCAATAGCGCACACAACTAAACCAACATCAACTGGGCTTCACCAAATACTACACCGAGCTAGAGCTCTGTAGCTACAAAACAAGCCAGCTACTAAACAACAAGAGAGCAATGCATACACAAGAGTCAGTTACAAACCAAGAGTGCTACCTACCAAGAACAAGCTAGAGAGAGAGAGATAACTGACTGGGTTTTAAACCAAGGGAAAAGGGATGTGATTGGGTAAGGGAAAAGGAGCAGGTGTGTCTTCTCATTGGTGATTGATGACTGCTGATGAGGGACACCTGTGACTAGGGCAGAATGAGAGAAAACAAATACACACACAGGATACCTGTATCCGTAACACTCCCACCCTTAAAAGAGCAAACCTGTAAAGGATTGCGACCAAAGTATTTACATTGAATACTAATAAGTTCAACAAGAAAAGATCATTCATTTTTTTTTTAAACACGAGACAAAGCATCTGCCAATACATTATCAGAACCCTTTTTGTGGTGGATCTCCAAATTATAATTCTGCAAAATAAGTGCCCAACGCATAAGGCGCTGGTTCTGGTTGTACATATGGTGGAGAAACACTAACGGGTTATGATCAGTATATACAATCACTGGTAGGACACTGGAACCAATATATACTTCAAAGTATTGCAGAGCTAACAACAAAGCTAGAGCTTCTTGTTCAATGGTTGCATAATTAGCCTGACATTTGTTAAACTTTCGAGAAAAATAACAAACAGGATGATCCACTCCACTCTTGTCCTGCTGCAGTAGAACAGCACCAGCACCTCTGGCACTAGCATCTACCTCAAGTTTAAATGGTCGCTCAAAATCCGGAGCAGCAAGTACAGGGGTAGTACATAAGAGTGCTTTAGCGGTATCAAAAGCTACCTGACAATCAGGAGACCACACAAACGATCTAGCCGGACTGAGCAAATCGGTCAATGGAGCCGCTACCGCAGAGAAATTTTTACAGAAACTACGGTAGTAGCCAACCATCCCTAAAAAGCGGCGTAGCTCTCGTCTGGTGGTAGGTGCGGGGAATGCAGTTATAGCCAAGACCTGGGCATCAACAGGGCGCACCTGTCCATGTCCGACCTTTTTGCCAAGATAGGTAACAGTGGCCTTCCCAAACTCGCACTTTGCCAAGTTTAGGGTTAGAGAAGCAGCTGCCAAACGTTCACATACTTCCCTTAGAGTGTTAACATGATCTGACCATTCAGACGGATAAATCACTAGATCATCAAGGTAGGCACTACAATTGGGAACGTCAGCTAACACTGAGTTAACCAGGCGTTGGAAAGTGGCTGGTGCATTCCGCATCCCAAAAGCCATAACTGAGTACTGTAGAAAGTTGTCTGGGGTCACAAATGCAGAAATCTCAGAAGCACGTGAGGTTAACGGAACCTGCCAGTAGCCTTTTAAAAGATCTAACTTAGTTACATAAGTAGCAGCACCAACAGTGTCGATACAATCGTCCAGTCTGGGTAACGGAAACGAATCTGGCATTGTGACAGAGTTTACCTTGCGATAATCCGTACATAACCTGGACGTACCATCAGGTTTAGGAACCAGAATACAAGGAGAACTCAAAGGGCTTGAACTTGGCGTAGCCAGGTCATTCTCCAACAAATATTTCATCTCATCCTTCATTATCTTCCGCTTAGAAGCATTGACACGATATGGGTGTTGCTTGATAGGGGCAGCATTTCCAACCTTAATGTCATGTTCCAACACGTTTGTACGAGAAGGAATGTCATTAAAGAGACATGGAAAACTGTGTAGTAGCCTCACAATATCATCTGCCTGTCCATCCGTTAAATGAACCAGACTTGACTGGAGAGATAGTAGCATTTCTGAGTTGGGCAATCTAACGCACTGCTGCTGAGTATTGTGCAACTCTAATCCATCTCCATCAACATCCTTAACAGGACAGTCTACTATCATAGCAGTAGAAGCAGATGAGACAGCAGTACCTACCGCTGTGTCTGAACTATCTACCTGGGTGATGGGTCGGGTTTGGTATGATTTCAACATGTTAATGTGGCACACACGAGATTGGCGTTTTCTATCAGGAGTTTGATGCACATAATCAGTTTCACTTAATTTCTTTTCAATTAAATAAGGACCTGAGAAACAAGCTGACAGTGAAGATCCTGGAACAGGCAATAACACAAGAACTTGGTCACCTGGCTGTAGTGGACGAGAAACAGCCTGTTTATCATAGTGTCTTTTCATACTCGTCTGTGAGGAAGACAGAGCTTCCTTTGCGAGAGCACATGCTTGGTGTAGGCGCTCACGAAAGCGACTAACGTAGTCCAACACATTCTCATTTCCAGTACACAACTCTTGGGACAAAAACTGTTCTTTAAGGACTTTCATTGGTCCTCTCACTGTGTGACCAAACACTAGTTCAGCTGGGCTGAACCCTAGGGACTCCTGTACTGTTTCACGAGCAGCAAACAAAACTAGAGGAACTCCCTCATCCCAATCTTTCTCAGATTCCAAACAATATTTACGGAGCATAGACTTCAGTGTCTGATGCCAACGTTCCAGAGCACCCTGTGACTCTGGGTGATAGGCCCTTGACACACGGTACTTAACTGACAAGGATTTTAACACCTGCTTGAAGAGCTTTGATAGGAAATTGGTACCTTGATCAGTTTGTACCACCTTAGGTAACCCAAATGTCGAAAATAATTTAATTAAGGCTTTACTCACCACCGGAGCAGTAATCCTTCGCAGAGGAATGGCCTCGGGGTATCTCGTTGCCATACACATAACTGTTAACAGAAACTGGTTACCCGATTTTGTCTTAGGTAACGGTCCAACACAATCAACCACCACATGTTCGAATGGTTCACCTATAACAGGTATTGGACAAAGAGGAGCAGGAGGAATAACCTGATTTGGTTTTCCTGTTATCTGACATGTGTGGCATGTTCGACAGAACCGAGCCACATCTTGTTTTAAACCTGGCCAAAAGAAATGTCGAAGGACCCGATCATAAGTCTTGGTGATTCCTAAATGACCGGACCACTGGTGATCATGAGCAAGGGATAGCACATTTTGTCGAAAGGCTGTAGGAACCACTATTTGGTAAACAGCATTCCAATCTCCGTCCGCGTCAACATGGGATGTCCATTTGCAAATAAATTCATTAAAAATCCTACAATGTGATTTTGTGGACTTTTTTTCCTCCTTTTGTCTGTCATAGTTGAAGTGTACCTATGATGAAAATTACAGGCCTCTCTCATCTTTTTAAGTGAGAGAACTTGCACAATTGGTGGCTGACTAAATACTTTTTTGCCCCACTGTATGACAACTTCTGGAGAACGTCCTCCAGAGATCTTGCAGCATGAATTGTTGTCCACCCATTCAAAGGATCAGAGAATTAATCTAATGAAAGCATAAGCTTCAGATAGCTAGCACTGCAGCACATAAAATGTGGTGAGTAGTTGACTCAAAGAGAGGGGAGACAATAGTTGATCAGTTTCCAACAAATGTATTTCTTCAAAAATTAAGGAGAAGAGACTTTCAGTTTCTCTTACTTAGCTAGCAAAGGCAGCTGGCTAGTTTAGTTACTCAAACCACCTGCTCAAACAGAGGGCTGCTATGTTAGCTAGCTGGCTATGACTACCCAACACAACACTGGAACTCTTCCAAGTCAAGGTAAGCTTTTGGTTTTATTAATTTATTGCCCCCGGGGCCTGCCGGTCTAACTGCTTACACCGTAACATTAATGTATCATCTCGCCGGAAAAGATGGCTTACGTTTTACGTGCTCCTAACCAACTGTGTTTTTTTTGTGTTGTTTGTAACTTATTTTTTTACTTATTCTGTACATAATGTTGCTGCTACCGTCTCTTATGACCGAAAAAAAAACTTATGGACATCAGAACAGCAATTACTCACCATGAACTGGCAGATGCTTTTTTTTCCTTTTAATGAGTCCGACGAGCCCGACGTGAAGGATATACTGCTTTCCCGGGAACAGGCTCAAATCCCCATCAGTGGCGTGAAGAGAAGACGGAGAAAAAAAGGACGGAGGTCGGGCTGCCTTCTGAGAATCGTAGGCGATCGGAATTTCTAAACCAAATTTATAAATGTGCAACCAGAGTCTAGTCCACCTTTACTCCACACACAGAGATGTGTACAAAGCTCTCCCTTGCCCTCCATTTGGCAAATCGGACCATAATTCTATCCTCCCGATTTCTGCTTACAAGCGAAAATTAAAGCAGGAAGCACCAGTGACTCAGTCAATAAAGTGGTCAGATTAAGCAGATGCTAAGCTACAGGACTGGAATATGTTCCGGGATTCTTCAGATGACATTGAGGAGTACATCATTGGCTTTATCAATAAGTGTATCTACGACGTCGTCCCCACAGTGACCGTACGTACATAACCCAACCAGAAGCCATGGATCCGCACTGAGCTAAATGCTAGAGCTGCTGCTTTCTAGGAGCGGGACTCTAAGCCAAAAGCTGATAAGAAATCCTGCTATGCCCTCTGACGAACCATAAAACAGGAAAGCGTCAATACATGACTAAGATCGAATTGCACTCCGAACGCTCATCGGATGTGGCAGGGCTTGCAAACCATTACAGACTACAAAGGGAAGCACAGCTGAGAGCTGCCCAGAGACACGATCCTACCAGACCAGCTAAACTACTTATATCCTCGCTTCGAGGCAAATAACACTGAAACATGCATGAGAGCACCAGCTGTTCCAGACGACTGTGTGATCACTCTCTCCACAGCCAATGTGAGTAAGACCTTTAAACAGGTCAACATTCACTAGGCCGCAGGGCCAGATGGATTACAGGGACATGTACTGCGAGCATACGCTGACCAACTGGCAAGTGTCTTCACTGACATTTTCAACCTCTCCCTGTCTGAGATATGATACCAACATGTTTTAAGCAGACCACTATAGTCCCTGTGCCCAAGAACACTAAGGTAACCTGCCTAAATGACTACCGAACCGTTGCACTCACGTTTGTAGAAATGAAGTGCTTTGAAAGGCTGGTCATGGCTCACATCAACACCATTATCCCGGAAACCCTAGACCCACTCCAATTTGCATACCGTCCTAACAGATCCACAGATGATGCAATCTCTATTGCACTCCACACTGCCCTTTCCCACCTGGACAAAAGGAACACCTATGTGAGAATGCTATTCATTGACTACAGCTCAGCGTTCAACACCATAATGCCCTCAAAGCTCATCAATAAGCTAAGGACCGAGTGGACAAAACACCTCCATTTGCAACTGGATCCTGTACTTCCTGATGGGCCGCCCCCAGGGAGAAGGGTAGGTAGCAACACATCTGCCACGCTGATCCTCAACACAGGGGCCCCTCAGGGGTGCGTGCTCAGTCCCCTCCTGTACTCCCTGTTCACTCATGACTGCGCGGCCAGGCCCGACTCCAACACCATCATTAAGTTTGCCAGTGACACAACAGTGGTAGGCCTGATCACCGACAACGACGAGACAGCCTGTAGGGAGGAGGTCAGAGACCTGGACATGTGGTGCCAGGACAACAACCGTTCCCTCAACGTGATCAAGACAAAGGAGATGATTGTGGACTACAGGAAAAGTTGGGAGCAGGCCCCCCATTCTCATCAACGTGGCTGTAGTGGAGCAGGTTGAGAGCTTCAAGTTCCTTGGTGTCTACATCAACAAACTATCATGGTCCAAGCACACCAAGAAGGTCATCACTGGCGCCAAGCTTCCTGCCATCCAGGACCTCTATACCAGGCGGTGTCAGAGGAAGGCCCTAAAAATAGTCATAGACTGTTCCAACCTAGTCATAGACTGTTCTCTCTGCTACCGCACGACAAGCGGTACCGGAGTGCCAAGTCTAGGTCCACGAGGCTTCTACCCCCAAGCCATAAGTCTCCTGAACATCTAATCAAATGGCTACCCAGACTATTTGCATTGCCACCCCCCACCCCCTCTTTTACTCCACTGCTACTCTATGTTATTCTCTATGCATAGTCACTTTAATAACTATAGCTACATGTACATATTACCTCAATTACCTCGACTAACCCGTGCCCCGGCACATTGACTTCCGGTACCCCCCCTGTATATAGTCTCGCTATTGTTATTTTATTGCTGCTCTTTAATTACTTGATCCTTTTATTTCTTATTCTTATTCATATTTTTTAAACTCCATTGTTGGTTAGGGTCTTGTAAGTAAGCATTTCACTCTAAGGTGAAATGCTTACACCTGTTGTATTCGGCGCATGTGACTAATAACATTTGATTTGATTTGATTTGAACATTACTGCATTATTGTAGCTGGTTTACTAACGCATGAGTTCTATTAGCTATGTTAACTAGAAAATGTGAGTATCATGTAGTAACCTAAACCTATCGATGTTACATTGAACTGGGTGAATGGAATATGAATGACAGTCAACCAATATGCTGTAATAGAAATAAGGCCATGCTCATGTCCTCCCTCATCATAAGGCCATGCTCATGTCCTCCCTCATCATAAACGGCACTGACCGCCACTGCTTGTAGATTCAATACTATAGCTAGTTTCATCACGTCTTGAACTGTACATGATAGGCCTAGCTGTTTTGGCTGTAATTCTCCCATCTATGTATCCTGCTGTGCCTGACTACCAGATGACGGGCATCCTTCTATAGGGGCTCAGCTTTTTCCTCCTAATTTTTTTCCCTTCTATATGGTTGCCACTGCCAACAAAGTCACCACATCAAAGGCCACAACTGATGTTGAAGAAAGTCAGCCCCACATATTGTGTTTGTCTTCGTCCCAAAAAATGACCTTGTTAAAAGAAATGTTCACATTTGTTGATTGGTTGAGTTTTTCTTTATTTTCACAGGTTTCTGTTGGAGTCTTTAGAGGACCTGGACAGCAGTTTGATGAAGCTGAATTGCAGTCTGGTTTTGGTGCAAGGCCAACCTGCAAACGTGTTTCCCAGGGTACTGTATTGTAATTAAGTGACTTTAACCCTACAACCTTGATTAGGAGTTATACTAGTTTATGTCATGAAGATTTCATTGAATTGGTCACACCAAAAGCACAGTATACGAGCAGTGACTCCGAAAACATGTAGGCTAAAACGTAGGCTAAGCCATTACTCTATTGTAAGGTTAGCATAAGACAGTTTTCTCATTATCTCATTATCTCATTGCCTGCCTAGTCAAGACTCAATTATTTTCTTCTGTGGATTTCGCTAGGCTACTACACCAGACTAGGCTACTACACAGTAATGACTGGAAGCAGTGGGTGTATTAAGTTGTGATGGTGCACCGCACCTTGAATGATGGGGAAATACAATTAACATCCTCCATGGTTTGGCTTCATTCAGATTATCATGAAAGTATTTCACAGCACTATGCATTAGAGTATAACTGCAACAAGAGAATTGTCAACTTCATGTACTAATGCAACCCTAGCTAACGTGTCTCTGACAACGGAGCTTCATTGTTTTGGAAAAGACACCTTTAACGTCCCCTTTGAGAATCTCCAGTCACGAAAGATATGACCGTGTATAATATTACCCTATGTAAGGGTTGCGTAACTGGTGGCACTGAAGTCAGGCGCAGGAGAGCAGATCTTTGTACTAACCGTAGTTGTTTAATCATACAACCAAAACAGTACAAAAACATCACAAGAGTACATGGACTAATAAACCCTATTCCCACCAGTATATAACACATGCAACAAACACTAAACAGCGAACATTTCCGGACAAGGACATGTGAGAAACAGAGGGTTAAATACATGACATATAATGAATGGAATTGGAACCAGGTGTGTGGGAAGACAAGACAAAACCAATGGAAAATGAAAAATGGATCGATGATGGCTAGAAGACCGGCGACGCCGACCGCCGAACGCCGCCCAAACAAGGAGAGGCACCAACTTCGGGCGGAAGTCGTGACACCCTAATTATTAAATAGTTAAGCTACAATAATGGCAATTATTGTAAAGGGGTTTGTGGGTTAAAACTATACTAACTAACTATAACTATAAAACTAAACCTTTTTGACTAGATTTTCCAAAACCCAAAGTGTGAAACCCAATCCCTGTTTTTAATAAAAACATACACCAAACACAGCGCATAAAACAAATAGCCATGTATTAACACCCCTATTGAAGAGAACCTGCTTAATAGCCTGATGAGTGGAAGTGTACCTGCTGCTCCTTGACTCTCCTCATGCAACTTTGCTAGCTTTGCCATGGCAATCCTTGTAATGAAATCCAGCTGTGCATTGGTCAGTCGGTTCCTGTGTTTTCTCTTCACAAAGTTCATGGTTGAAAATGTTGATTCACAAGTCCATGTGCTCACAAAAAAGGACATCCCCTTTTGCACACATTGCTTCAGAGCTGGGTACTCTGTGTTAGGGACCATGTTCCAGAAGTGGGAAACACCTGTTCTCAGCTCAGCTTTCAGAGTGTCATTTGCCTGCAGTTCAATAACTTCACATTCCACTGCAGCACGGTCAGGTGAGAGGCCTGTGATGACTGGGGTAAGAGAAGACACTGGGACTAGGAAAGGGGGACTCAATGAAGTGGAAAGACTCCTTGTACTCCGCTCCTCCAACTCTTCCACAAATGCATTGTAGTTGAAGTGTCGCCCAAAGTTCTGGGTCATCTGTTTTGGGAAGTGCACAAACTGTCTGTCAGGCATGAACAGGTGATTTTGTTTTGGATTGCTGTGAGTACATGCATTTTTGTTTACATTTTTTAAAATAATTTCACTCCATCTCCCAATTCCACCCCTGGATACCTGGATCATTTTTTCCCCTTGGAGCTGGAGATTCCGTGTATTCAGATGGCAGGTGATGGCAGTCAACGTCGTCAGCTTTATTATCCACCCAGAATTCTCCAAGAGTGATGATTTAGTGCTTTTGAAACAATAAAGTTGACCACTTGTTGCATCACATTCTTCAACTCACTGTTCTTGAGTTTTGCCATGAGTGCCTCCTGATGAATGATGCAATGAAAAGCTATGAAGATGGGGATACTCTCTCTCTTTCTCATAAGACCGACAAGTGCATTCTTTTTCCTGTTTGGGGCTCCATCAGGGCACACACATGCAAGATTTGACCAGTTCAGATTGTACTCATCCATAAAGGTCTGAAGTGCATTCAACACATCCTCTCCTCTCATTTGACCTTGCAGTGGTACTAAGCACACTCATTCTTCTTATTTTCCTATTTCTTTAACCCTTCTTATTATGGTTGTCCGATAATTGTAGTCCTTTTACTTGCTTTAGAATTGAATCTTTGTTACTGACGTCAGCAAACATTATGTCCAGTAGTGGTAAGTGGGTAAAATGACTGATGAAGCCAAGCCAGTACATTTTTTTCTCCATATTACAACCTGTGTTGTGATAGTTGTGTTGTTTGCTCTTTAACCCATTCATTCATACGCCATTGTGATCTACAACAAGGCATTGACAACAAAAAGACATCAGTCACTCAGTGGCGGAATAAATTAAACTACACATACATTTATTTTCATCACAAAACCGGAGAGAAACATCTGTCCGGTGAAGTCCACAAAGCAAATATTGCATGTAACGAACAGTTATATCACCTGCAACATGGTCAATCAAGTTCATGTTTTCGACAGTTTACTAAACAACTACTGTTATAAAACCATGAAGTTACCCAAAGTTAGCACAAAGACAACAGGAGCACTGCCTTCAATTTTCCATCCCCATTTCAAACATTTAAACATCATCAAATCAACAAGACTATATTGCATATGCTTAGTGTAGTACACTGAAAACTTAAAGATACTAAAAACTATTCAGTCCAATCTATGTTGCTAAATATCTTGTGGCTGTCCATAGTACTGATTTCTGTCTGTGTGTACGCACTCACAAGTTTTTTTGACTCACCCTAATTGAACGCCAATGCCATCCTCATCTCTTTCATGTTGGCAGAACAGTCAGTGGCGCTGTCATACAGTACACTTTAAGTTTCTGTTGTCAAAAGGCTGCCTAGCTAAAATGCTTGCTAGAATAACTTCCTGGCATAGGCAACAATGAACCAGCTAAGTTATATAGCTAGCTAAGGTGAGCCTACTACGCTACATCTAGGCTACATATTTAACTTCAATCGTCTCAGTGGCACAACATATTCATTTATGGTTTGATCCGAATCGCCATCATAGTCATTGACCTGTACAGAGAATTAAGTCAAAACCACAAATCCACATCCCCATCTCCATCCATGCAGGACATCAACACAAGCAGTCCAGAAACAGAAAATTTGGTTTTGCTTACGAAATTATTTGATTGGTCTGAAGCCAAATCCAAACTGGCCTCCCTTTGGGGGGCGTTTTGCTGCACCAGTACAACCCACAGTTGAGCAAATGCTTGCTGGCATTGATCAATCAAATACTACGGAGACAACATGTTATACTCTTTAGGTTCAGATAGCATCAGATACAAACTTGGTCTCTTTTTTGCTTTCTTGAGTAAGGCAGCTCCAAAATGCAGGTGTTCCAGCCTAGCTCAGTGCTTTCTGTGGTGGTGGGGCAGCCAGCGGAAAATACGCAGCGTAGGGGTTGGTAATGTTCTCTAGTTGCGCCGTAATTGGCTCAGTGTTCTGTCACTCATGGGGACACTACGTCACCACAAAATCTACAGGGAGACTTACATTAGCAGTGCCCATCCAAGAAGGCTCAAGGTCATTGGCCACAGATAAAATTACGTTAAATCAAGTTATATCTACAGTAGCGTTGATTGGACTGATCAAGTCAACATCATACTTTCAAAATCTTAGCTAGCAAGCTAGCAGTCATCATCATGAATCAAGTCAACAATCGTCTGGCAAATCCTTTTCAATCGTTGTTATATGAAGAGAAATTATAGATAAAACGTATCGGTGCTCATCGGCCATTGGACATAAACATTACACAAGTTGGAAATCGCAAATACAACAATGAGTGGTTTGGAAAGCAATCACTCGCCTGCTATTCAGTGGAGTGGGTGTGTGGTCCAAGTCTGGGTTTAAAGGTATCTTTTCCAAGTTTAAAATAATAAACATTCAACATTGGCCATGCTGTCAATCCAGCATGACTTCTGCCGTGTTCAAAACAACTGGATACTCGGAAAAAAACTAGCTCCGACTGGGAAAATCCGTTCCAACTCAAAATTCCAAGTCGGGAAATCTGCCCTCTTTCTAGAGCTCCGACCTGAAGATCACTGACGTCATAATTCGACCTTGTTTTTTTTAAAGTTCACAGTTGTATTGAAAGCACCATTAATCCAGAGAATGACAGACTTTGATGACAAAATTTGCCCATGAAGGACTGTCGCGCACCTTCCTGTTCAAGTGAGCACAGCAAAACAAGGTGAATCCAAAAATGTCTTATATGCTGCTGCATAAATTATGCAATATGCCAGAGAGATATGTATACTGTAGCTAAGAAAGTAATACTAAGTGTATATTGTGCAGTAAGCTATTAGTAGCCCATGTGCCTCACCCTAATAATTTGGTCTCTTTTCCCCTCATAACTTAGCCTACTGTTCTGACTTGGTGGTGCACATTTAGCCTATAGCCTGTTTTAGAGAAATGTCATCATCGAATATTGTAAGAGTTTTTATTGTCTGCTTATATGCCCCCTGTATTTATCCTACGGTTCTGACTTGGTGTACAGGGAGAATCCTGTAAGAATGGCCCATGTTCCGAATTATGTTGCTGTACATTTCAAAAGTGCTGAACAAATAGCTATATTGACTACGTCCGTCGTAGCTCGCTCATTAATGTCAATCGAAATTACGGATTGCCTCTTTCCGCTCGTCGTCCACTTATGCCATAGTTTGTACCTCTCAATTGTCAGTAGAAACCACGTTTGTTTAAGCAAGTCAGCCATATCAGCTATGTTTTAGAAAAGGGCATTAAATGAGGCTGAATGAACTGTTTCGCTGCCAGACAAGGCTCTGCTGAGAGCCAGGTGTAGCAGTGGTAAGGTGTTGGGACTGTTGTTGGGACTGTAGTTGGGACAGCTTTATATAGGCCCTAACAGTTTGTGAGCATCGTTTGTCACCTTTATAGTGCAAATAATGTATTGTTTAGTGTTGTGTAGTGACTTTGCTGGCATGCATCTAAAAAACTAAAAAACGGTTTGCCCCACCAAGATGTACATACTAAAATCGCTACTGGCCAAGATCCATACAATCTCATATGTTGCCTCTGTCAATTTCTCTGCAGCAGAGGTTGTTCTGTTCATCAGCTCTTACTGTCCTTTCAGCAAAGCAGTAAGTTGCTGATATTTGTTTTCCGTAGGTCACTGCCAGGTGGGTATTTCTCATTGTAGCCTATATGTGGTATTGAGGCCATCTATCATACATTGTTGTACCCCTGGTCTGAGAGGATGGAAGTTCAATATGTAGCTAGATGTGGGAGGCTAATGTTAACTAGCTAACATTGCCCATAAGTGGAAGTTAGGCTAGCGAGCAGGTATTTTAGTCAGGCAGCCTAATGCAACAAAAATTAAAGTGTGTACTGTATCACAGAGGTATAGACCATTTTGTCAACATGAAGAGATGAGGATGGCAGTGGCGTTTCTCTTCAAGTAGTGTGTCAACATGTTTTTCTACTTGCACGAACGCACACACATACACACGCAGACAGAACCAGAACCATGGACAGCCACATCATATTTAGCTTATGTTGATTGTTTTTGGTATCTTTTAGTTGTCACTGTATTAGACTAAGCAGAGGTAATTTGATGACGTTGAAATGTTGAAGTTGAAATGGTGCTGGAATAGAGGAGGTAGCTCCTGTTTTTTTTCTGTGGTTCCCCTTACAAGAAAATATTGCAGTCAGAGTGCAGTATAACTGTGGTACACTGTAATCTAACTGTAGTTAGAATGCAGTATAACTGCAGTAGGCTGTAAATACTGGGTCCAAAATAAAACATGTTTTTTACTGCAGTAATGTTGCAGTGTAACTGCAGTTACGAATATAACAATTACCACAACATATAAGTTGTAATATGGCTTCCCAAGTGATTTTATCCACACACTGCTACTGGTAGCAAGTTGTCATTATTGCATTTTTGATCCTGCTTGACTACTGCAAATCGCTACATTTTAAATGTTCATTGCAAGGTAATTCGACTGCACATTACTGCAGAAGCTCAACATCTATCTTATACTGCCACCTATTGGGAGTTTTGTGGAATTTGACTGCTCGGAAACTGTTTGAAATTGTGCTGTGTTTGGTAGTATGGTACGTGTAAAATCGAAATATTACCGCGAGCCGCCAATTAAGGCTCTGCGAGCGGCGCAATGACTATGCCTGGCCTAACACAGCCTACAACTCAGCCACCTTAATTTCTTCCACAAAGAAATAAACTAGACACTGAGAATATGCATCAGACTGCTTAATTACCCACATTTTCTACCGTGCAATGAGTTTGTTCATGCATGAGACAAGATGATGAATCAATTAGTCTTGTGAGATGCCTGTGAGAGGAAAAGGTTTTCCACGTTTCGGCAATAGAGCCTATGGTTGGTAAGTAAATCAAGCCACACTGAACAACCTGTAAAGAACAACGTGATCTGATGCCAGTCACCTGTTTCTGTCTCAATTCATCTCTGAAAGGTTGATAACTAAGAGAAGAGAGAAAACATCACTCCTTTGACAGCTGGGCAAATTGTCTCAGTCTTTTAGGCTGATTGTCATAATACAGTAATTTAGAAGTTATTTGCTTTTGAATAGCCACTTTGCCAAACTTTGAGATGTCCAATTTACAGCGCTAGATTACATGTTGTGAACGTGTAGTGGGTGACGCACCGACCAACCGGTTAGAGAAAGGGTTGCTTATGCAAGAGTCCTTCAGGTCTGAGAGCAGTCAGCACATTTCACATTCAGCTGTAAGCTCTTATCACCATTGTGTGTATAGCAGCAGGGCCTAGATGGTTGAATAGCCATCAACATCAGATGTCTATAAAACTCCAATAACAGCCCGTCTTCATAAGTACAGATACATTGCACACTGCTGCTTATTTTGATAGCGAATGCGGTTATAATGCTGAAATTGTTCTGCACAGAGATGCGATCACTATAGGAGATTGCCGCGTCTGTTCAGCCACTGCTTCGACAGATAAGCAGGGGGGGGGGTTATCAACAAGGGGCTTGGGTGGTGGGCGTGGCACGGGGGGAGGCAATGGGTGCTGTCGGCAAATTAGATTAGTTCAAATATATAGGTACATTATCTTTTCTTTTCGCATTTTTCCATCCCAGAATTTTGAAATCCCAAGGATTTCAATGGCAAAACAATCCCTGGGGGATGTTTAGAAGGTTCTGTGACTAGTACGAAATCACTGGTTGCAACAAGCACTGATGGAGAATACTCTGTTGTTTTCCCTCACCTTAATAAAAACATTGACTTAAGTGTACACTCTGTCAACCTGTCATGCTGCCTGGGCACACAGTAGATATAGGCCTTAATAGGTGAATACAAAAATGTGTTTTCCTGAACATGCATTAAGATTGATTTCTCTGCCCTAGTAGTTACATAATTGTGTCAATATCATGCAGACGCAAACAGTATTGTTAGGTTCTGATCTGTATGTCTGGGAGATATGGCTAGTCTGGCATATCTGTCAACAGATAGTCCCAAAAACCTCACCGAATAATTATCTCAACCCCAGTACATACTATATGTCATGTTATCATCTCTCATCCTCTCTCATTTCCACCTCTATACCCGTCTCTATCCCTCCTCCTGTCTTTGTACTGTCTGTAGGAGTGGAACATCACCCGATTCACCTTTGGGAAGGAGAGAGATGGATCCATCATTAAAATGGCCCAGGAGTGGAGACAATAGTGGGGGATTCTCACACACTCTACAACTTGGACAGGTTAGTAACTCACTGTCACACTCAGTAGGAAGGGTCCAATAAGTGAAATGCTTTTCTCCATGACAGTGCTTACCTAACCTAGTCCCAAATCTGCTTGTGCTCTCTAGCCAGAGGACAATGACCATAGGAGTTGGTAAGATGGCACAAACAGATCTGGGACCAGGCTAGTGCTTACCTACCCACGTCATTTGTAGTTTTGTCTCCCATTTCTGATTAGTCCGATATCAGTACATCCAATAGTGAGCTCAAACTGTTTTCCGGTGGCATATTCAACACTGTTGCTCGCTGGATAAAGAAGAGCCAACTGGAAAATAAGAGTGTAAATTGAGAACCTGCTAGCGAAATGGCACATCTAAGAACATGTTCAATTATAGGCCGTGAACACTGAGTTTTCGGCCCCTCTCTTTGTATCGCCTGGCGCCCGGTGTGCTATTATTTCTTACGTCATTTGTCAACAAGTGCCTACTATTTTTGATGATAATCTTCATAGGTATTATGCTGCCATATTGTAGCGAGACTGTGACTATCTGTGTCTCTCTTGCTTTTGTTTCATATGCTTGCCTAAATATACATACAACAGACAACAAAGTTTGTACGAACATGTTGATCATGTCTTTTGTGTACAACATGGGTGGTATCCCACTGCTGGCTTGCCACTGAAGCTAGTCCTGGTCAGTCGCTGAATGACCAGATGACCAGATGCTGCTGGAAGTGGTGTTGGAGGGCCAGTAGGAGGCAGTCTTTCCTCTGGTCCCCCAAAAAATCCCCATGCCCCAGGGCAGTGATTGGTGACATTGCCCTGTGTAGGGTGCTGTCTTTCGGATGGGATGTTAAACGGGTGTCCTGACTCTCTGTGGTCACTAAAGATATTTGGGCTCCCGAGTGGCGCAGCGGTCTAAGGCATGTCATCTCAGTGCTAGAGCCATCACTACAGACACCCTGGCTCGAATCCAAGCTGTATTACAACCAGCTGTGATTGGGAGTCCCATAGGGTGGCGCACAATTGGCCCAGCGTCGTCTGGATTTGGCCGGTGTAAGCCGTCATTGTAAATAATAATTTGTTCTTAACTGACTTGCCAAGTTAAATAAAAAATTTAAAAAATATCCCATGTCACTTATTGTAAGAATGGGGGTGTTAACCTCAGTGTTCTGGCTAAATTATCAATCTTGCCCTCATAACATCATGGCCACCTCATCATCCCCAGCTTCCAATTACCTAATTTTCTCCCTGTAACCAGGTCGTTGCTGTAAAAGAGAATGTGTTCTCAGTCAATTTACCTGGTAAAATAAGGGTTAAATTAATGTGGCCTAACACCCTTCCTGAAAAAAGAACATGAAATGGAGCTTGAGGCTTGGAATTCATAGTTTCAACCATATCAGCACCTGTACAACATTACATTTCTCCCTCCATGTCAATGAGAGGGAAGCGACAGCGGAGCAGTGGGAGCACTGAGCAGAAAAATCCGGAACGGCAAGTCAGGTTCCAGAAAATCCGGAACCCTAGGAGAGTGTAAAATGCAGCATTGGTGGGGTATTTTGCCTGGGAGGGATCAATAAGATTATAATTTCTACTTTCACATTTCTACAACTTCTATTGTCTGCATAGTAGCTTCCACTCAGCCTATTTCTTTCTATCCAGTAGGCTAAGTGATGTCAGTATGTTACTGTGACTAAACTAGAGCACAGTGGGCTACATAAATGTGATTGATGCTCTAAAGACACATATGCTGCGAGCAAAGCTCCAGAGCTCAAAGGGGAAAAGCTCTCACTGATGTAGAACCAACTGAAAGAGTTTTGTTGTTTTACTTCCTACAGCAGAGAGTCCCATGGCTCAGTGCTGTCACACCACACAACGTGTGCAGGCTCCAAGCAGTGAGAGGATGAAATAGCTAAGCAGGGAGGCAGTCACCGTGGCAGACTTGTGAGTGGCGGCCTGGTGGGGTGGAGGTGCTCAGCCATTACAACCATGCTACTGCTGGAGACTCATGGGGGCTCTTGATACGCCTGTTTGGCCCGGCCCACAACAGGGAATGATCCAATAGGAAGGTCTGAAAGGCTCCAGCCAACACCGATGTAGATGACGTCCTGTAGCATCATCAGGGCATGGTTAGGGAATGGCTATGTAGATATCAAGGTACTCCCCGCTGTTCTATTATGAGTCATGATGTTGCCATTTTATTATAATTTGTTAAATATATATTTTATATGTACTTTGTTGTACATCCTGTATATGAGTAATGGAGAAGATGATTAACAACTTCAGAACTATGATCCAATAAAGTACCATGACTATGTTTACTTTACAAGTTACTATAAATCATTTATACAGTAGGTTTTTAAGATTGTACAAAATGTAAAAACTACAGAATTTCAAAGACTGAAAAGTAAAACTGTATTGGTATTATGATGTTTTGAATTGTGCTGAGAAATGATGTCCTGTGTAGTTACTTTGAAACAACCAGTTTCTTGATGTGCACAGATTGCCAGATCAGTATCAATTGGCATTTCAAAAAGTTATACTCTGTTTTAATCTTGAAATTATGTTTTAATCATTTCTACCTCTACATTTACAGTGCCTTCGGAAAGTATTCAGACCCCTTGACTTTTTCCACATATTAATACATTACATTGATTGGAGTCCAATTGTTTGGACCTGTCTATATAAGGCCCCACAGTTGCCCCACAGTGCATGTCAGACCAAAAACCAAGCCAAGGAATTGTCCGTAGTGCTCCAAGACAGGATTGTGTCGAGGCACAGATCTGTGGAAAGGTACCAAAAAGATTATGCAGCATTGAAGGTCCCCAAGAACACAGTGGCCTCCATCATTCTTAAATGGAAGAAGTTTGGAACCACCAAGATTCTTCCTAGAGCTGGCCGTCCAGCCAAACTGAGCAATCGGGGGAGAAGGGCCTTCGTCAGGAAGGTGACCAAGAACCAGATGGTCACTCTGACAGAGTTCTAGAGTTCCTCTGTGGAGATGGGAGAACCAGCCAGAAGGACAACAATCTCTGCAGCACTCCACCAATCAGGCCTTTATGGTAGAGTGGCCAGACGGAAGCCACTCCTCAGTAAAAGTCACAGGACAGCCCGCTTGGAGTTTGACTAAAGGCACCTAAAGACTCTCAGACCACGAGAAACAAGATTGTCTGGTCTGATGAAACCAAGATTGACCTCTTTGGCATGAATGCCAAGCGTCACTACTGGAGTAAACCTGGCACCATCCCTACGGTGAAGCATGGTGGTGGCAGCATCATGCTGTGGGGATGTTTTTCAGCGGCAGGGACTGGGAGACTAGTCAGGATCGAGGCAAAGATGAACGGAGCAAAGTACAGAGAAATGGCTTGAGTCAATAAGTATTCAACCCTTGTTTTGGGCGGGTTCTACTAAGCTAACATATGGAGTTGTTTTAAGATGGTCATACCAAGGATCATTTAAGGCATTTGATATAGAATTTCAGGACCCTTTTAGGTATCAAAGCAATTATTTGATGAAACACTGAATTTGGCCTTACTGCTATTAGCCCATAGAAACGCATTGAATAAAACATTTTAAACTGGTACCGGGCTAGCTTCAGATGATTCCCGTGACGCTTGTGGGGGTCGTAGAGCAAAACGGAGAACACCATCGTGTTCGTGAGAGCTTCATCTTTCCATTCCTTTCATATTAGTTTGAAGGCTACAGACATTTTGGTGAGAAGATCTAAATTTTGGGATGTCTCATGGTCCGCAGATGTGGAAGGCCGCCATTGGTGGATGCGGTGGATATCTCTAGCGTAAACTGATTTTGAGGCACAGACATTTTTGTGAGGCACAGGCATCAAATCTAGGGGGTTAACCCTTTGAGCATGCATTATACGTTGGATGGTGTATCAATACACCCAGTCAGTACAAAGATACAGGCGTCCTTCCTAACTCAGTTTCCGGAAACCGCTCAGGGATTTCACAATGAGGCCAATGGTGACTTTAAAACCGTTACAGAGTTTAATGGCTGTGATAGGAGAAAACTGAGGATGAATCAACAAGATTATAGTTACTCCACAATACTAACCTAATTGACAGAGTGAAAAGAAGGAAGCCTGTACAGAATACAAATATTCCAAAACATGCATCCTGTTTGCAACAAGGCACTGAAGTAATACTTACTTGAAATGTGTTAAAGCAATGACCTTTTTGTCCTGAATACAGTGTTATGTTTGGGGCAAATCCAATATAACACATTACTGAGTATCACTCTCCAAATGTTCAAGCATAGTGGTGGCTGCATCATGTTATGTGTATGCTTGTAATCGTTAAGGACTGGGGAGTTTTTCCAGGATAAAAAATAAAGGAAATGGAGCTATGCACAGGCAAAATCCAGTGGGAAAACCTGGTTCAGTCTGCTTTCCACCAAAGACTGGGAGATTCACCTTTCAGTGGGACAATAATCTAAGACACAAGGCCAAATCTACACTGGAGTTGCTTACCAAGAATGACAGGGAATGTTCCTGAGTGGCCGAGTTACCTTGTTGACTTAAATCTGCTTGAAAATATATGGCAAGAACTGAAAATGGTTGTCTAGTAATGTTTAAATAGTTTAAATAATTTTTTAAGAATAATGCCCGAATATTGTACAATCTAGGTGTGCAAAGCGCTTTCGCCTCGATCACACCGACAGCGTTAAATCCATTTGAATCCCACTTTGTAACACAACAAAATGTGGGAAAAGTCAAGACTTTCTGAAGGCACTGTATAAATCTCCTTTTACATCAGCAGTTGTCAGAAAGGGTAATCCAGACTAGAGAGAAGGGACTCCGACCATATGGAAGTCTTTTTTTATGGAAGGTTATTTTCACTTTGACCTAAATCTACTATTTTTGTTTCATTAACACCTGGTGGAACGATAGTGGGATTCTACAGTATAATATAGTGCTTGATACATTTCCACCATTGTGATATCCAGAACTGTTACATCCTGTTATTCCTCACGTACTGTGTGTAGTACTGTTTGCAGTACTGTCTGTTGACAAGGAGAAATAGAGAGTCACAGTGTCCATGTACATCTGACTGTGCTGTACTTGTACTCTGTTCTCCAGGATTCAAGACTCAAGGACTGGACCCAGCGATGTGGAAGGGCAAGGAGTCTGAAGCACTAGAGACTCTACTAACACTTAGACAGAAAAGCCTGGGTGGCTAACTTTGAGTGGACCAGGATCAACACGTGTTTGCTGATTGCCATGTAATATTCATGTAAAATAATATAATTTGAAAAAACTATACTTGATACCAAAATGATACCAATCAATCAATCAATCAAATGTATTTATAAAGCTCTTCTTACATCAGCTGATGTCACAAAGTGCTGTACAGAAACCCAGCCTAAAACCCCAAACAGCAAGCAATGCAGGTGTAGAATCACGGTGGCTAGGAAAAACTCCCTAGAAAGGCAAGAACCTAGGAAGAAACCTAGAGAGGAACCAGGCTATGAGGGGTGGCCAGTCCTCTTCTGGCTGTGCCAGGTGGAGATTATAACAGAACATGGCCAAGATGTTCAAGTAGGGTGACCAGTAGGGTCAAATAATAATAATAACAGTGGTTGTCGAGGGTGCAACAGGTCAGCACCTCAGGAGAAAATGTCAGTTGGCTTTTCATAGCCAATCATTCAGAGTATCTCTACCCCTCCTGCTGTCTCTAGAGAGTTGAAAACAGCAGGTCTGGGACAGGTAGAACGTTCGGTGAACAGGTCAGGGTTCCATATCCGCAGGCAGAACAGTTGAAACTGGAGCAGCAGCAGGGCCAGGTGGACTGGGGACAGCAAGGAGTCATCAGGCCTGGTAGTCCTGAGGCATGGTCCTTGGGCTCAGGTCCTCCGAGAAAGAAAGAAAGAAAGAAAGAAAGAAAGAAAGAAAGAAAGAAAGAAAGAAAGAAAGAAAGAAAGAAAGAGAGAGAGAGAGAAAACGAGAGAATTAGAGAGAGCATACTTAAATTCACACTGAACACCGGATAAGACAGGAGAAATACTCCAGATATAACAGACTGACCCTAGCCCCCGACACATAAACTACTGCAGCATAAATACTGGAGGCTGAGACAGGAGGGGTTTGGAGACACTGTGGCCCCGTCTGACGATACCCCCGGGCAGGGCCAAACAGGCAGGATATCACCACACCTACTTTGCCAAAGCACAGCCCCCACACCACTAGAGGGATATTTTCAACCACCAACTTACCATCCTGAGACAAGGCCGAGTATAGCCCACAAAGATCTCCTGTAAAGCTTGTCATAAGCCCAGCGCACATATATCTGGGCTAACCCACAAAGCATGTTATCAGTCAGTCAGTGTTTTAGAGCATTGGGGCTTTTCCCTATTAGGGCTTTTCCCTATTGGTTTTTTTTCTCCTTGTCCATGTGTTTAAAGAGCTTTTACCGAATACAGAATGTCAACACAGTGTTTTCTTTTCCTTAGCTTATTACTTCCACATAACAGTCCAATAGGTTTCTCACAAATACAAGGACATTTACACACACAAAAGCATTGGGGGACATGGGGATTTACTTAATATACAAAGCATGGCATAAAGACATTGAGCGTAAATCACAGTCCACAGGCGCTAAGACGCATTGCGACATAGATAAACTGCTATTAGACCACCATCTGCGGGGGATGCAAATCACAAACGCAAATCACAAACGCTCACCTCCCCACAATTCCCAACCATCCTCTATTCATTTTAATGTGGTGACGTTGGAGAAATAGCTTGAGCTGCTCTGAGAATTTTAAAAGTACGAAAGCCAACGGTCCAATATACTCGAACACTGCTGTGCATACACATACAGGTTTTGGACTATGATAGAGGCTTAAGAGATACAGTAGTGGTGCAGCTTCACTAGAATCTGACTAAGTGTATTCTGTGCTGGTTGGTTTTGCCTGTCAGGTATTTGAGGAGGTGCTCCTGGATGCAGACTGGAGTGGAAACTCAGGCACTGGATGTGGCTCTCCTGCAGTGGCTTTCTTCCAGCAGTTCTTCCACTGCTACGGTCCTGTAGGCTTCAGACGAAGGAAAGACCCCAGCGGAGACTACATCAGGTACACACACACACACACACACTAAAGCAGGGTACACACCACACACACACATACACACTCACGTAGACACATACATACACGTAGACACATAGACACACGTAGACACATACACACACATAGACACACACACACACTACATTGGGTACTCACACACACATAGACACCCACACTACACACAAACACAGACACTCACTTACTGCCTTCTTGGGCTTCAGACAAAAGATGGTGATTGGTCCGTGATTACCACAATGTTTGTGCTTTGGCAGAATAATTGATGCAGCTGCTTGCACCAATGAGGCCTACCCTCTCCCTGTTCTAACAGTCGTCGGCTTCATCTGCGTGGCACCTTCAGCATTTAGATGTTTGTGAAATGTCTTTCACAATATTAAGTCATAGTCTTTATTCATTCAGTGACAACCAAGAGAGAAGTCAGTTCAGACAGGTCCAGCTCAGCTCCTGAGCTCCATCAGTATCATATACACATTTTGAATGGAAAATGAGTAGGTTCATGCAGCAATTGTTAAGTACATCGAACCGAATCGCATCGATTCGTTCCACTAATCAAATTAAATCGCACCGAATCGTTTCAAACTAAAAGTATCGCCCCTGTATCGTATCCGAGCCCATGTATCTCGGTGTATCAACTCGTGCTCGTAAGGAGGGAGAGATGCACATCCCTAATAACAATGCATGTCCCTAACAAATCTGTGATTGTCTATCTCACAGGCGCTACATCGTTACGCTAAAGGACTATCACAACTACTACATCTATGAGCCGTGGAGAGCCCCAGAGCCTGTCCAGTTAGCAGCTAACTGCCTCATGAGCGGACTACCCTAAGCCCATGATCAACCACGCAGAGGGCGGCAGGCTCAACATACAGAGGATGAAGAAGGTCTTCCAGCAACTCTCCCGCTCGTTCTCTTCTGATTCCACATCATGGTTCTCTCTCACAGTTCCTATTGAGAACTGAAGCAATTTGGCTCTTGATTTGTCTTAAAACGGCCCACAACTCCACCACAATCCTCTAGCTAGTCATTTGACTCTTTTTGCATCCTCTTTTTACAAAGCACTCCTCCTGGCTTATTATATGGCCGTAGAGAGAGCCACCTAGTGGTTAAATGTTGTTGTTTTTTTCATTGGATGTCCTGCATTACCATTTGTTCCATGTTGTGTTTTCATTCATTGCCATCAGCAATTATGTAGGCTATTTCCAGTCAGTGGTTGCCATGGTAACGGTGATGTAACATGTGTGTGTGTGTGTGTGTCCACCAGGTCTCCTGGCCTCTGTGCCCACCATCCAGGAAGAGGCAGAGCCTCCCCCGACAGACGACTTAGATCAGCAGCAGCACCTGTGGTACATTGAGAGGTGTCGTTTTTAATTAACCAGGAAAGTCCTGGTCAAGAAAACAGCATTTTCCAGGTTTTAGTTGCTGCTTTCGATTATTATAAAAAACAAGCTATGATTTTTTATTTAATGCATGCGTTTTCTTTTCTCAAAGTTTCAATGTATCAGCTAAACAAAGAAATGTCGACTAACAGAAAGTGAAGGATACATGTACAGGAATAGACATGACCAATCTAAACTTAATTTAATGCAGTCACCCACTCACATGTTGTCTGCCCAGTCCAACACTCTGAAGAGAGGCAGACCCTCCAAACCATTGAGCACCCAGAAGTGCACCCACTCGAAACACCAGCACACCATCACTGCCCAAGGAGACAAGCGGCAACAACAGGAACAGCAAAAGGAGCAGTGGGAGGAACAATCAGAGCAGCAGGCTGTAGAACAGCCAATGGATCTGCAGTGGCACACGGTAATAAGACACTGGGTTGTTCTGTATTCTGAAATGTGAGGTATTTTACTGCAACCTCTTCAGAAGTCATCAAATTTCAGTAAAATAAAATCTTTCAATACTCTTTCTGTAGGCCAGGGATCATCAACTAGATTCAGCCATGTGCCAATTTTTTTCTTGAGTGCATGGTTCGGGGGCCGGAACATAATTACAAATAGCTTGTAGACTGCAAATTGACCGGCAATATTTAAGTCATACCACAGATTCTCAATTGGATTGAGGTCTGGGCTTTGACTAGGCCATTCCAAACCATTTAAATGTTTCGCCTTAAACCACTTGAGTATTGCTTTAGCAGTATGCTTAGGGTCATTGTCCTGCTGGGAGGTGAACCTCGATTCCAGTCTGAAATCTCTAGAAGACTGAAACAGGTTTCCCTCAAGAATTTCCCTGTATTTAGCGCCATCCATCATTCTTTCAATTCTGGCCAGTTTCCCAGTCCCTGCTGATGAAAAACATGTGTTCCCGAGGTGTTGGGTTTGCGCCAAAAAGCTCAATTTTAGTCTCATCTGACCATAGTACCTTCTTCCATATGCCTTTTGGCGAACACCAAACGTGTTTGCTTATTTTTTTCTTTAAGCAATGGCTTTTTTTCTGGCCACTCTTCCGTAAAGCCCAGCTCTGTTGAGTTTACGGCTTAAAGTGGTCCTATGGACAGATACTCCAATCTCCGCTGTGGAGCTTTGCAGCTCCTTCGGGGTTATCTTTGGTCCCTTTGTTGCCTCTCTGATTAATCCACTCCTTGCCTGCTCCGTGAGTTTTGGTGGGTGGCCCTCTCTTGGCAGGTTTGTTGTGGTGCCATATTCTTTCCATTTGTTAATAATGGATTTAATGGTGCTCCGTGGGGTGTTCAAAGTTTAGGATATTTTTTTATAACCCAACCCTGATCTGTACTTCTCCACAACTTTGTCCCTGACCTGTTTGGAGAGCTCCTTGGTCTTCATGGTGCCACTTGCTTAGCGGTGGGGCCTTTCAGAACAGGTGTATATATACTGAGATCATGTGACAGATCATGTTACACTTAAATTAAGTCCACCTGTGTGCAATCTAACTAATTATGTGACTTCTGAAGGTAATTGGTTTCACCAGAATACTTGGGAACAGATATCTTAAATAAAAAATCAATTGGAGTTGATTTCCTGGTGTTTTTCCAGTCTTTTACACAACCGGTCAAAAGTTTTAGAACACCTACTCTTTCAAGGGTTTTTCTTTATTTTTACTATTTTCTACATTGACATCAAAACTATGAAATATCACATATGGAATCATGTAGTAACCAAAAAAGTGTTAAACAATATATTTTAATTTGAGATTCTTCAAATAGCGACCCTTTGCCTTAATGACAGCTTTGCACACGCTTGGCATTCTCTCAACCAGCTTCACCTGGAATGCTTTTCCAACAGTCTTGAAGGAGTTCCCACATATGCTGAGCACTTGTTGGCTGCTTTTCCTTCACTCTGCGGTCCGACTCATCCCAAACCATCTCAATTTGGTTGAGGTCTGGAGATTGTGGAGGCCAGGTCATCTGATGCAGCATTCCATCACTCTCCTTCTTGGTCAAATAGCCCTTACAAGCCTGGAGGTGTGTTTTGGTCATTGTCCTGTTAAAAACAAATTATGGTCCCACTAACCCCAAACCAGATGGGATGGCATATCGCTGCAGAATGCTGTGGTAGCCATGCTGGTTAAGTGTGCATTGAATTCTAAATAAATAGCAGTGTCACCAGCAAAGCACCCCCACACCATCACACCTCCTCCTCCGTGCTTTACGGTGGGAAATACACATGCGGAGATCATCCGTTCACCCACACCGCGTCTCACAAAGACACGGCGGTTGGAACCAAAAATTTCAAATTTGGACTCCAGACCAAAGGAAAAATTTCCACCGGTCTAATGTCATTTGCTCATGTTTCTTGGCCCAAGCAAGTCTCTTCTTCTTATTGGTGTCCTTCAGTAGCGGTTTCTTTGCAGCAATTTGACCATGAAGGCCTGATTCACACAGTGTTCTCTGAACAGTTGATGTTGAGATGTGTCTGTTTCTTGAACTCTGTGAAGCATGTATTTGGGCTGGCAACTCTAATGAACGTATCCTCTGCAGCAGAAGGTTGAGCTAACGTAGGCTAATGTGATTGGCATGGGGTTGTAAGTAACAAGATCCGAGGACATAGATATATCTGATATGGGCAGAAAGCTTAAATTCTTGTTAATCTAACTGCACTGTTCAATCTACAGTCGTGGCCAAAAGTTTTGAGAATGACACAAATATTAATTTCCACAAGGTTTGCTGCTTCAGTGTCTTTAGATATTTTTGTCAGATGTTACTATGGAATTCTGAAGTATAATTACAAGCATTTCATTAGTGTCAAAGGCTTTTATTGACAATTATATGAAGTTGATGCAAAGAGTCAATATTTACAGTGTTGACGCTTCTTTTTCAAGACCTCTGCAATCCGCCCTGGCATGCTGTCAATTAATTTCTGGGCCACATCCTTACTGATGGCAGCCCATTCTTGCATAATCAATGCTTGGAGTTTGTCAGAATTTGTGGGTTTTTGTTTGTCTACCCGTCTCTTGAGGATTGACCACAAGTTCTCAATGGGATTAAGGTCTGGGAAGTTTCCTGGCCATGGACCTAAAATATCAATGTTTTGTTCCCCGAGCCACTTAGTTATCACTTTTGCCTTATGGCAAGGTGCTCCATCATGCTGGAAAAGGCATTGTTCGTCACCAAACTGTTCCTGGATGGTTGGGAGAAGTTGCTCTCGGAGGATGTGTTGGTACCATTCTTTATTCATGGCTGTGTTCTTAGGCAAAATTGTGAGTGAGCCCACTCCCTTGGCTGAGAAGCAACCCCACACATGAATGGTCTCAGGATGCTTTACTGTTGGCATGACACAGGACTGATGGTAGCGCTCACCTTGTCTTCTCCGGACAAGCTTTTTTTCCGGATGCCCCAAACAATCGGAAAGGGGGATTCATCAGAGAAAATGACTTTACCCCAGTCCTCAGCAGTCCAATCCCTGTACCTTTTGCAGAATATCAGTCTGTCCCTGATGTTGTTTCTGGAGAGAAGTGGCTTCTTTGCTGCCCTTCTTTACACCAGGCCATCCTCCAAAAGTCTTCACCTCACTGTGCGTGCAGATGCACTCACACCTGCCTGCAGCCATTCCTGAGCAAGCTCTGTACTGGTGGTGCCCTGATCCCACAGCTGAATCAACTTTAGGAGACGGTCCTGGAGCGTGCTGGTCTTTCTTGGGCGCCCTGAATCCTTCTTCACAACAATTGAACCGCTCTCTTTGAAGTTCTTGATGATCCGATAAATGGTTGATTTAGGTGCAATCTTACTGGCAGCAGTATCCTTGCCTGTGAAGCCCTTTTTGTGCAAAGCAATGATGACAGCACGTGTTTCCTTGCAGGTAACAATGGTTGACAGAGGAAGAACAATGATTCCAAGCACCACCCTCCTTTTGAAGCTTCCAGTCTGTTATTCGAACTCAATCAGCACGACAGAGTGATCTCCAGCCTTGTCCTCGTCAACACTCACACCTGTGTTAATGAGAGAATCACTGACATGATGTCAGCTGGTCCTTTTGTGGCAGGGCTGAAATGCAGTGGAAAAGTTTTTTTGAGATTCAGTTCATTTGCATGACAAAGAGGGATTAATTTCAATTCATCTGATCACTCTTCATGACATTCTGGAGTATATGCAAATTGCCATCATACAAACTGAGGCAGCAGACATTGTGTACATTTATATTTGTGTCATTCTCACAACTTTTGGCCACGACTGTACAGTAGCTATTACAGTGAAATAATTCAATGTTATTGTTTGAGGAGAGTGCACAGTTATTAACTTGAAAATGTATCAATAAACCAATTTGGGACATTTGGGCAGACTTGATACAACATTATGAACAGAAATGCAATGGTTCATTGGATCAGTCTTAAATTTTGCACATACACTGAAAAATTTAAATTGCGCCTAACCTGGAATAATACATTGACCTTTCTCTTGCATTTCAAAGATGATTGGGGGAAAAAAAGAATAAAAATATGTATGCTTTTTTATTTCATGGTTTTGATGTCTTTACTATTATTCTACAATGTAGACAATAGTAAAAATAAAGAAAAACCCTTGAATGAGTAGATGTTCTAAAACTTTTGACCGGTAGTGTAAAATACTGGAAATACACCAGGAAATCAACTCAAATTGATTTTAATTTAAGATATCTGTTCCCAAGTATTCCCACGCATAATAGAGAGACATGTGATCATATTGTTTTATTTTCCTTTGCTCAGAAAAATTGAGGGGCTAAATAAAACCACCCACGGGCCAAAGTCAGCCCGCGGGCTGCCAGTTGGGGAAGCCTGCTGTAGGCTATTTGTAGAAATTTAACCAACTGTGTAATTTGGTTTCTGTGTTTTTCCAAAAGACTTCTGATGTCCTGCGCTCAGACTAGTCACACACACACAAACATACACAGAGTTTTACATACAATAACCGGTTTATAAGGTATGAGACAGGCAAGAACACCTCCATGATTGCCACTAATAATTTGAATACAGAAAGGTTACAACAGTGTATTATATAGCAAGTTAGTGCTTACACCGTTCCTTTCAGCTTTCCTAAACTGTTTTTTGTTATAGTTTTTTGTACCACCAGACTACAGTAGAACCTCAAAGATACAAACATTAGATTTACGAACTGACCGGTCAAGCGAGCAGGCAATATTAATCTGGATGGTTTTTTTGTTATATCCTCCAAAAGAATGCATTAAAACAAAACACATTCATGTTAAATACGCAATTCATATTTTCTACAAAGGTGTATGTCAAAGTTATTTCAGTGTTCCTAATGACCTCCATTCTTGATCTCTGAGGTTCTACTGTCATTCATCTGTTTGTGATATATGATATTTTGTCTTCGATCACAGAAATGTCATTGGTTTAGAAACTAATATTTTGCTATTGGCAGAGAAATAACCTAGAATCGATGTTTTCATATGATTTAGTGCCCTTCATGTAAGTTATGAAACATCATGATCTGTCATTGTGCTTACTGTAAAATAGAACAGCACCCAGCTGTTCTCACCCACTATGGGTAGTGAGAAGTGAGTCTGTGGCCACACAGAGATGGATGAAACGTATGAAAAATTAATATGCGTTTTTCACTGTCCATTCAACTCATTTCATCTTTTTACATATGAGTTGCTAACTTTTAAAATCAATTTTACGGATAAAGCTGTACATAGACATTTATCATTTCTCTAATCCTCAACCTATGACTCCCATAGAAAAATCCATTGCCTCAATAAATTTTTGACTGATGCTAAATTTGTCTGGCTGCGACCTAAATTGGTTGAAAAAGATCCCATAATGATAATACTGTCTATACTAAAACAATAATAACTAGTTCCGCTAAGTAACATCTGTATAAAAGATTTGCATTAATTACTTATATATTCTGTTTATATTTGCACATCTATCAGCCTTGTGTATATATTATACTGTATATATTACCATAAAACCTGTTCTCTTTGTTTGCGCTGCTCTGTCTGGGGATCTACCCAGAAGGGGATGACTTTGGCCTAATTTATAGCCTGCTTAAGTACTCAGGACAGCCATTTTGCATTATTGCGTTGCATACTTACATTGACTATAAATAAGCCTTTAGGATATACTAACAGAGGTAAACTTCATTTATATTTCCCGTTAACATCTAAAGCTTGTCATTATTTGTCAGTCATCAAATATTGTACATGCCATACAAAAAGTGTACATTCACTATAAAAATAAATTCCCATGATGAGCTTTGTGAAATGTGTATTTAGTTGTATTTATTTGTTTTGTATTTTACAAAACAGTTTTGTTTTCATTAAAGCGCTGATATAATAGTGAACCCCTCAGTCTTCGTGATTGTATCTGTATATGAACCGCTATACCGCATGCTGGAATTCACTGTCGATGGTAATAAATATAGTTCATTCATAGCATTGTATATTTAAGCAATAAGGCCCGAGGAGGTGTGGTATATGGCCAATATACCACGGCTAAGGGCTATTCTTATACACGACGCAATGCGGAGTGCCTGGATACAGCCCTTAGCGGTGGAATATTGGCCACATTTCACAAACCCCAGAGGTGCCTTAATGCTATTATAAACTGGTTACCAATGTAATTAGAGCAGTAAAAATAACTGTTTTGTCATTCCCGTGGTCTGATATACCACGGATGTCAGCCAATCTGTCACGCCCTGACCTGTATGAGCCTGTTTATGTCTCTTTTTGGTTTGGTCAGGGTGTGATTTGGGGTGGGCATTCTAGGTTCTAGTTTTTCTATTTCTTTGTTGTTGGCCGGGTAGGGCTCTCAATCGGGGACAGCTGTCCATCGTTGTCTCTGATTGGGAGCCATACTTTAGTAGCCCTCTTTCCTGGTGGGAAGTTGACTTTGTTTTTGTAGGTGGTTATGTGCCACACAGTGATTGTCCGATCTCTGTTTTGTTGGTTTGTTTCAGTGAGTTAACCTAAATAAACATGTTTAACTCAACCCGGCACGCTGCGCCTTGGTCTGTTCATGGAGATCGTGACACAATCAGCATTCAGGACTCGAACCACCCAGTTTATATTTGGTAGTAGGTAGTTACAGTAACACTTTTTATGTACTACGTTTTGCCACTGGAGGGCCACATGCACTAGGTTATTAGCACAGAATGTGATGAAAGCTATGTACAGTGCAGGAGGTAAACAAGACTGGTAGACAAGACTGTATAAAGTCTAGATCTGGAACTGAACTAGGACCGCGGGTCAACTGTACTTCACTCGAACAACCCTTATTTTCTGAAAATAGTTGTGGCTCATCAATAGTTATGTATCATTAATAGACTTATCAATTAATCAACAATCAATCAACACTTTAGGGCCAAACTTTGGTTTATTGAAGTGGTAGTCTCAGGTCAGTTCTAGTAATAGAGGCTTGTTATGTAATACTGTACAGGCCAGTTGTAGTCTGGGAGGAGGATGAGAAGGATGAGGTTTCACGGTGCTTTGTTGACCAGCAGTAACGCTTATGTGATCTCCTCAGGGATCACTACTAATGGCCTGAGTCCTCTCTCTCTCCCTCTCTCTTATCTATTTCTCTCTCTCTCTCTCTGCCTCTCTCTGTCTCGATGTGTGTCTCTCCATCTCACACTCTCTCGCCTCGCTCCCTGATATCAACTCTGATAGAAACAGATTCCTGAATGGTTGTGTAATCTCCTCTGACGATCCCTCTGTGACGGTGAACGATAAAGAATAAAAGGATGAGGAGGGACAAACGAGCTAAAGGCCGTCGTTAAGCACCGTTCGGATATCTGATACAGACATGGCCCAGTGAAAGGGACATTTTAGCTTTCATGTACAGTAGAATTATCCTGGTCTGTAACTTGATCAAGTCAGGACAGGATTAGGATACCAAGAATAGGACATTGTGTCTATGAATGTACTCAGGCCCAGGTTGTTTATATATCAGAACAGACAGTGTTAGACTCGTCAAACTTTTTACTGTGATTTTGCCCTCCTTTCTTGTGAGTTTTGGTGTATACAATTATAAAGGAACTGTAAGGTACACACCCCTGGTGTCGTATACGTATTAGTGGCCAGGGTTCTAGTGTGTAAAATGTGTGTGCATGTCATGTTTGTTAGATTACTTGTTAGATACTACCGCATGCACGGCACTAGAAGCACAAGCATTTCGCTACACTCGCATTAACATCTGCTAACCATGTGTATGTGACAAATAAAATTTGATTTGATTTGATGTGACGTCTTAAACAGTATTTTAGTGTGTAATGTGTGGACATGTCCACAGGGACAGCAAATCACATTAGAGGTAATAATGTCATGACAGCTTAGCCCACTTGTCCTCCTCCGCCATTTCAAAAATGACACCCCCGACATACGTAAGCTGTTAATTCTCTCTGCTGCACCGGCTCACACATCACGTCACGGTTGGTTCAGAGTGAGGAGAAGAAGGTGTGGGCCATTTCCATGGCGTGAGAACCAACCGACACAACAACAACATGGAAGCCATGATGTTCTAAGCAGGGCCGGGGACCTTCCAAATCCTCCCTCCCTCAGATCAGGGATAAAAGGGAAGAAGACTCTTTCAGCACAAGCAGCTCCATTGATCCTAGCAGTCACCACTTCCCTTCCCTCAGTCTGGCCCTGCCTGTATGTGGCTGCCTGGCCTGCGGAGGAGGAGGCAGGCAAGCTGAGTAGAGCTGCATCGATTCAAGCCGTCCATCATACAGGAGGCAGGGATTTACAGGAGGAGAACCCAGCCAGGGCTGATGGGCTGGGGCTTAAGCGGGTGATTGAGTCCCCCAATCTCCAGTCTCTTTACTGTCCACCTGCAGCCTGCACCTCCCCCCTCCTCCCATCCTCCTCCAGTCATTATTCTGGACCAGAGAGGAAGCACAAATACACAGAGAGGAGATAAGTGCCTGGGTGGAGCCGGTGGTGAAGAGAAGAGAGCTCTATACTGTGTGTGGGGAAAAGGAAAATAAGCTGTCTTTATCTTCAGGGTCCCTCTCTATCAGTGGTGTGTTGTTGTTGTTGTTGTTGTTGTTGTTGTTGTTGCTGATGTGTGGGCCAGAGCGGATGGAGATTGAGAAGTCAGGATTGTGAATGATGCTCTGTTGAAAAGTGAAAGTGCTGTAATTGCCTGTTGAATCGATCAGTTCCTGGTCCATCTGCCTACCCTGCCCAGCCCAGCTGATGTTGCTCTACCTCAGTCTGGCCATGGAGTCCAACGAGGATGGGGAGAATTGGAGGGAGGAGGAGAATGGAGAGAAGTGGATGGAGGACCAGTGGGAGAAATGGTACAGTAGTATTTATATACTGTAGAGTTAAACCAGGGTCACATTCATTAGCGTTCGTTCATTTCAATGGATAACTAAAACAAGTGTTTACCAGACAAGCTTTTATTTGCCATAAAGGTCTAGACTTCTTGGCAGTGACGTACAGTAATGCTAATATAAGACATAGAGACCACACTTTTTCCTGTCTCTCTCAGGCCTTCATGCAAACCCCAATGCAAGCCTTTTTATTAAAGGGTTCAGAGCCTTTTGATGTCAGCACAGATGGTTGTCAACCTGATTGTACAACTGTCACCTACCATCAGGAGTATCAAGCAGTGCCTCACGAAGGTGAAAGTGTGACTAAGTCGTTGGTCTGCAGAGAGCGACACCCCTGTGTTTACTCTCTCATTGATGTGTGTAAAACAGTGTGCTCTGCCCTCAGCTCTCAGTGACGTTCAGTGACGACGTGGTTTGTTTTCTGTAGTGTGGTGTGACGCGGTGTGTATGTCGTGTCCTCAGGCTGACCCATGACATCAGCCTGGAGGAGTTTGAGGACGAGGACCTTTCTCAGGTCACAGAGATCACTGATGAGGCTGGAGCCAGCCTTAACTACGACGAACTTGACTCTCAAGTAAGCTAATCTACATGTACACACACCAGACCTGGGTTCAAATACAGTTTCAAGGTGTCAGATGTGCTCGGATTGCAATTTTGCGACTTTTCTATTGGTCCGTTAGGCCAGGCAAGCTCAATCAAGCACAGATCAAGTATTTGAAATGATTTTAAATAGTATATGCACCCGGGTCTGGTACGCACAGTGTGTTGCCAGCCTCAACTACGACAACCTGGATGACCAAGTAAGCTCCTCTACACCAGCTTCCCTCAACTCCTCCCTCCCTTCTCCCACAATACACTGTCTGACTTCCCTCGGTTGCAGTTGCAGAATATTCATAATAGAATGTTGAGATATTGAGACAAATGCTGCTCCCATTGTATGCTTGCTGTTATTTTGGGGCTGCCACTGTGAGATAGTAGCCACAGCAAAAGCAGAAGCAGTAGTAGAATCCAGAGTTACTAGTCCAAAGTCACTAATCGGATGAATGACTCCAGGCGGGGATGGTCTCGGTACACATGTGTTCCAGAGCCAAGTAGACCTAACATGCCACACATCATTAAAGCCCGGCCATCACATCACTGGCCTCTGCCTTTATCCCTGCAGATATTCTAGTACTCTAGCTGCTAGGGTGAGCTGTCATTTTAGTATCAGTCAAATGGAGACGTCCGACCACACATTAGCTTAGGGGAAGGTTGTATAACAGTGATGTACAGTACAGTAGGTCTGTGTAGATCTTAGTATTTTGTGGTTAAAGAAATGATTTCCGTGTTAACATTAACTTTAGATTGGACGTCCATGTAAAGACGGTAAGGGTGTTACACACTGCTGTTGTATACTTCACCGAACAGAAGAGTAGCCTGGCTTTGCCTGTGTTTGTTTTCAGGGAGGTTTATCCTACTACAGTATGATTGAATTAGAATGGCATTACAGTGAGCATGAGCAGAGAACGAGCCACAGGCTCAGGCTGCTGATGTCATTGCCAGGCCAGGATTGACTGGCTCCCTCTCTGCTCTCCTCCTCCTCCTCCCCTCCCTTCCTTTTCTCCTCACTGAATCCTTTTCTCTCTCTCTCCACTCGCTCTCATTCTTGCTTTCTCCGCCTCCCTCCCTCTCCCCCTCCACCTCACTGAATTATTCTCTCTCTCTATCTGCTGCAACGCTGCTGCCTGGCTCTTCCCAGGACCATGTGACGTGGCCAGCCAGTAGCGAGGCGGGGAAGGCAGACGGGCGGGGGTTCAGGGAAGTGCAGGCGGAGATGCTCCACTTGGACCTGATCGATGCTGAGGAGGAGATCCAGGAGGAAGAGGAGCACTGGGGCCTGATCCATGGTTCCCACAACGACCACAGACTCAACCAGGAAGAGAGAGGGGGCGTCGTTCTAACTCCTGTCAGACAGAAACAGCCCAATGTGATAGAATTAAAATCTGCTGAACATCCGGTCGCTATGGATACGTACAGGCCCAAGAGACCCACCACACTAGCGCTGTTTCCACAGGTGCAGCCTCAGCCTCCTCAGCCTCCCAGGACTCAGGTGGGGACTGTTTATTTCTACCGACACGACATCATCCGATCATCTGTTTGGTTCATATAATGTTGGATTAGATATAGAATGGAATCTGTGAAGAGGCATTAAAGGGGCTGCTTCTGTATCTTCCCTGGGATGACAGGCAGATCATATACTGTATCATAGATCATATTAGGTTTGTTTGAAAAATGAGATTCGATAGGATGTGATCTGTATACGAGCAGTATAGAAGCTGGTAGCTTACACCCATCACCAATTTACAGTAGAGATCCATCTTATTTTCTCCTCTGTGATTACAGATCATCTGTTTGGTTTAAATAATTAATGGGAGATCAGATAGAATTGAATCTGTATAGAATGGTATCTGTATCGAGGCAGCACACCTTACCCAGGCACCAATATAAATACGGATTTCCTTTAATGTAATGTAAGCAATATGTCTACAGTGTGTATTTTATGACATGTTAATGTCGTTGTTTATACCCACTGTATACCAGAAAATCATAACGCTGGGGCTGTGGTTCTCGATCGAAGCATTGTAACAGTAGAGGAAATGTTCATTCATGTGATAATGAATGTGCTCTTTCTCTCTCGACGGAGCCCATGCTTACGACTGTGTTTGTAGCATGTGCTCCGTTTGACTGCTGTCCTTGATCTTTGCTGTCTGTAAATAGCACACCCTTCTGTCCTTCTGTGAGTCTGTCAGCTTCCCCGCCAGTTGAATGGCATCAGACAGGGAAGGAAGGGTGTGCTCTGCTGACCAGGGATAACGATGGAAAGGACAGGTCAGAGTCCATCAGTGTCAGTCCAAGGATAGGGCAGTTCACAATGACAATCCTATGTAGAGTGACTAAACGAGTGAGGATCTGCTCACTCATCTTTCATCCATTGCATCTCATGTTGATCTTTATAAAATAATTTTGTAGGTTAGTATTTGTCGTAACAAAAAGGGTTTATTATTGCTTGAATGCTTTGATATAGTCCAGTGAGCTTCAGACCTGTCTTCATTGAAGAAGTATACGACGAGGAGAGGGCTGTCATTTCTCTGGAGGAGATTTGGAGGGATCTTAGTAATTGCCCACAATGCTCAGCACAACCAAATACGCTACAGTCTCTAGTAGTAGAGTGCAGACGGCAGTTTGAATGTTTGACGGTTTCATCTTTTAACCTAAGCCATTAGTAGGATTATTGTTATGTATGTCCAGTGTGTATGTACTGTATGTATGATATATGTACCCACCCAAACAACTCCACCCAGTTATATCGAGTTAAAATCAGGTATAACCAGTTGAAAACAGTAATAATCAGATACAACCGGTTATAATCAGTTATAACCAAAACATTAAGATGTTTCAGAAAATCTGTTTCACGAGGACATTAACGAATGATGAGCACAATGTCTTTATGACAGACTTCTGAGTATGTGATTAAATTCAAAGAAGATCAGGAAAACCAGGATAAGGTGCGTGACCAGATGTAGGTTTGGATAACCTGCTACACTGACTGGTTAATCCTTACCCTGTCAAGGTTCCTTCCCATCAAATAACCTAACATCACATCCACTTTAGACTCAGACCCTGTCCATCTGGCACTCTAGGCAGACTAAAGCAAATGCTAAAAGTATTTGAAACATTTTGAAAGTATTTATTTTGAACCCAGGTGTGGCCCGGGGAGGATAGAGGGAGACCCAGGATGTTTTTCCCTCTAGGCGGTGTAATTCCTAATTCTGACCCTGTCAGACCTGGTCACGTGACTAACGTCTCTGTGTATGGCACCACAACACAGCCTGACCTCAGAGCCCTGCTGCTGCTCGTGGTCTCACGCTGTGTTGGGAAGGATTAGGCTAACCATGTTTTATGTCTCACTCCTACTCTGTCTGAGTGGTAGCCTGGTACAATGACAGAGACACATGATCTCAAGGACTAGGGAAACAGGTAGTGAAAGCTTGATTCGGATAGCCTGGTCCCAGATCTGTTTGTGCTGTAGCAAGGCAGCACAAACCGATCTGGGACCAGGCTATCTGAATGGTGGTGTTCACTGGCTATTTTCACAGTCCTTGAGATTACATCCCCCTCAAGATCTGTGACTATAGCAGGGCTCTCCAACCCTGTTTCTGTAGGTTTTAGCTCCAAACCTAGTCTAGCGCCCCTGATTCTAGTAATAATTAGCTGGTTGATAAGCTGAATCAGTTACAACTGGGGTGGAGTGAAAACCAACAGGAGGCTAGCTCTCCAGCAACAGGGTTGTATAGAGCCCTGCTCTATACCATATCACACCCACTCAGGTTTATAATGTGATCAAGGTGAACAATTACTTAGAAACTTTAGCCCCTTTGTTAAGACTAAAAATCGGATTATTTTGATTGTGAACATCTGCCAGCCATATGTCACCATGGCTGTTGCCGTCACTATGTGTCCCACCTGGTTACATCACGCTGTTGGGATGGGTTGAGTGTGTGTGTGTGTGTGTGTGTGTGTGTGTGTGTGTGTGTGTGTGTGTGTGTGTGTGTGTGTGTGTGTGTGTGTGTGTGTGTGTGTGTGTGTGTGTGTGCGTGCGTGCGTGCGTGCGTGCGTCGCGTGCGTGCGTCTTGTGCGTGCGTGCGTGCGTGCGTGCGTGCGTGCGTGCGTGAGTGAGTACGTATGTAAGCTGCATTGGCCACACACGTACGTAGGTGTGTGGCCAATGCAGCTTATGGAGCACACGGCAGTTAAATTATCATTACAGTCATCACAGTTGTTTATTTGGGCTGAACAGACATGATGATACTACTCTAAACTATGCCGGTGCCATGTTGCCTGTGACCTGAAGATACCTGAATCTCTCAGAGTAATATGACTGATTATGGTGGAGTCATGAATTAGATTACACAGTGGATAGTTATCAATTGCTGGGGTTGGTTACTGTGGACAGGAGGACAGGAGGCCAAGGTGGAGGGTAAGGTGTACCAAAGTTTGTGAAGCTACGTGAAGAGTAACCTTACCTGAGACCTGAAGAGGATAACAGCTACCAAAATGATAACACAGTCTTGATAAACAGTCGGTCCCGTGACTTCCAAAATGTCTTATTTTCATTTCATAAATAGAACTTGGAGCATTTCAACATCAAACCATTCTATCAACACAAACCCGACACACCAAAGAAACACACACACACACACCTACACACCGTTTCTCTCTCCTCCAGTTCTGGGCCATGGTAACCATGGTAACAGAGCCAGTTCCAGTGCCCAGCAGTAGCTGCATCACGACTGTGAGTCAGCATCATCACTGTGAATGGTCTCTATGACAGTGTGCTGCTGGGTAGTGTTAACAGTCTTGACTTCCTCTTTATTGGCTAGCTCCTGATTCCTCTTCCTGGCAGCCGGATCAGATTGTGATGGTATGTGAGATGATGTCATCAGGGCTTGGTGAGTCTCGCCCCAAGCCAGAGCCATATATTTAGATGGCTGTGATCTCGCGTTACCGTACTCCAAAGCCTCGTTCATCACTCGGCTGCAGGAAGCTTGGAACAGAGGCTAGGACTGGGTAGATGTGATTGACAGCTGAGTCAAGTCATTGATCATAGAGCTGCTTGGCTAAAAAAGGGCTGTGGACTGACTGGGCTGGACTGTGTGGTAATAATAGAGAATAGAGAACAGAGAACAGCCGTCTTCTTAAGCAGAACAACCACTCATGCTTTTTAACAGCCACTCCTTTGTGCGTGTGTGTGTGTGTATGTATGTGTGTGTGTGTGTGTGTGGGGGGGGGTGACTAGGGGTTTAGGGTTACGGTTATAATTAGTGTTAGGGTTAGAATTACGTTTAGGGATAGGAGCTAGGGTTCATTTTAGGGTTAGGTTTTTAGGTTAAGGTTAGGGTTAAGGTTGGGGTTAGGGTAAGGGTAAGGGTGAGAGTCCAGGTTAGGTTTAGGGTTAGGGAAAATAAGATTTTGAATGTGACTGAATTGTGTGTGCCTACAAGGTTAGCTGTACAAGACTGTGTGTGTGTACGCACACTCTTAGAGGGTGATATAATGTTTATCAAATAAAAGTGACATCTAACTATATTTCTCTCCTCTCTCTCTTTCTGTCTCTCGATCTGTAATATCATCGTAGGACAAGGACACAATTAACAACAACTCATTTGGAAAGAAGGACACATGGAAGGAGAATCTGTCCAACTCAAACTCCTCCTCCCCCCCCACATAACAGGTGAGAATGGGATATTCACTGGTTTAAACCATATACTGTACATGTACAGTGAGGGAAAAAAGTATTTGATCCCCTGCTGATTTTGTACGTTTGCCCACTGACAAAAAATTATCAGTCTATAAATGTAATGGTAGGTTTATTTGTACAGTGAGAGACAGAATAACAACAAAAAAATCCAGAAAAAAACACGCATGTGAACATTTTTATAAATTGATTGCATTTTAATGAGGGAAATAAGTATTTGACCCCTCTGCAAAACATGACTTAGTACTTGGTGGCAAAACCCTTGTTGGCAATCACAGAGGTCAGACGTTTCTTGTAGTTGGCCACCAGGTTTGCACACATCTCAGGAGGGATTTTGTCCCACTCCTCTTTGCAGATCTCCTCCAAGTCATTAAGGTTTCGAGGCTGACGTTTGGCAACTCAAACCTTCAGCTCCCTCCACAGATTTTCTGTGATTGAGGTCTGGATACTGGCTAGGCCACTCCAGGACCTTAATGTGCTTCTTCTTGAGCCACTCCTTTGTTGCCTTGGCCGTGTGTTTTGGGTCATTGTCATGCTGGAATACCCATCCACGACCCATTTTCAATGCACTGGCTGAGGGAAGGATGTTCTCACCCAAGATTTGACGGTACATGGCCCCGTTCACCGTCCCTTTGATGCGGTGAAGTTGTCCTGTCCCCTTAGCAGAAAAACACCCCCAAAGCATAATGTTTCCACCTCCATGTTTGACGGTGGGGATGGTGTTCTTGGGGTCATAGGCAGCATTCCTCCTCCTCCAAACATGGCGAGTTGATGCCAAAGAGCTCCATTTTGGTCTCATCTGACCACAACACTTTCACCCAGATGTCCTCTGAATCATTCAGATGTTCATTGGCAAACTTCAGACGGGCATGTATATGTGCTTTCTTGAGCAGGGGGACCTTGCGGGTGCTGCAGGATTTCAGTCCTTCACGGCGTAGTGAGTTACCAATTGTTTTCTTGGTGACTATGGTCCCAGCTGCCTTGAGATCATTGACAAGATCCTCCCGTGTAGTTCTGGGCTGATTCCTCACCGTTCTCATGATCATTGCAACTCCACGAGGTGAGATCTTGCATGGAGCCCCAGGCCGAGGGAGATTGACAGTTCTTTTGTGTTTCTTCCATTTGCGAATAAATCGCACCAACTGTTGTCACCTTCTCACCAAGCTGCTTGGCGATGGTCTTGTAGCCCATTCCAGCCTTGTGTAGGTCTACAATCTTGTCCCTGACATCCTTGGAGAGCTCTTTGGTCTTGGCCATGGTGGAGAGTTTGGAATCTGAGAGGGGGTCAAATACTTTTTTCCCTCATTAAAATGCAAATCAATTTATACTCATTTTTCACATGCATTTGTCTGGATTTTTTGGTTGTTATTCTGTCGCTCACTGTTCAAATAAACCTACCATTAAAATTATAGACTGATCATTTCTTTGTCAGTGGGCAAATGTAACAAATCAGCACGGGATCAAATACTTTTTTCCTTCACTGTATATAGTACCAACATTAACTTTGAACAAAGCAGCAACGTTTCTGTTCGCAGAAGTGGAAGCAATTAGAAAATTATAACTTTTAGTGTAATTTTTCTAGACATTTTTATTTCATTTGTGTCAATGAGCACAAAGTAATTGCACATATGTCAACACTACAGTACAGTATTTTATTCAACTCCAATCCGCTAATCCCTTCATAAAGTAACCCTGACATGAACACTCACAGTCATAATCCTTAAAATGTTCAAGAAATAGAAAATATTAAAAGCCCAACGTCTTTGGTGTTCTCATACCTCAGTATGATACATACAATAAGAGCATGTTGGCCAGGAAACCCAACAATGGCTCTCATCCTGTAACTCTTTACCATGCAGCATGGATACTGTTACAGTAACTACATCCCTTATAATCCTTCAGCAGTTTGTGGCCTAATGAATAATCTTTTGTTTTTGCTTGTGTTGATGTTTTGTTTGTGTGTGTTAAAGGCGATCTGACACCCACTAATGAGCAGGTCAACGATGAGTCTAAAGTCCAGAAGCACAACGATGGCTCTGTGGCCAAACAACCCCAACACAGAGGTACAGTACCAGAGAAGGCAGTCAAGGCATACAGCAAGGACTACTCCACGTTCATCTCACACGGACCTACAGAATCACGGGGCAGGCAGCGTGACGCAAAGCAGCGGGATAAGAAGTCCTCCACTGCTCCACACAACCAGACTACAGCAGCAAAGCCGAAAGCAGGCAGTATGAGAGACAAATCTGTGGATGGGGATAGGGCTGGGAGCAGGGGGCGAGGAGGACAGGGGAAAGGGCGGGGGTGCCAGCCAGAAGCTACGGAGGAGATCTACCTGACACCAGTACACCAGAAGAACACAGACACTGACCGTCCAGACTCTGACCGTCCCTTCCTGTCTCAGAGCAGCGAGGGCAATCGCATGTCAATCAGCTCCGACGCGGAGGGACCCCCAGCGTACACTGCCCTCCCCGACCGAACAAACCCCTCCATCAGCGAGGAGGACGAGGTCTACCTGCACCCCCCTGCACCTCCTCCACGTTCCTTCTCCATCTCCTCATGCTTTAGGCCATCTGATAGTGAGGGAGGGGAGCGGGAAAGGGGGTTGAGGGACAGGGGCTCTAAGTCTAGCTTTAAGGGGGAGTCGGGGGGATTGGGGGGGTCGGGGGCCCTGCGGACTGCACACGCTCAGAGCTCCGAGGCCGATGGCCTCTCCTATGACTCTGTTAAGTACACCCTAGTGGTGGACGAGCACGCCAAGTTAGAACTGGTGAGCTTGAAGCAGTGCTACCAGAGCTACAGTGATGAAAGCGACACAGAGACGGTATATGAGTCAGCCAATGAGGAAGAGGACTATGAGGTGGATCGAAGCGAGCTGAAGAGAGAAAGGAAGTCATCACGTCTGTCGAGGGCTTCTTCGTCCTCTGAGGCAGGAGTTGGCGGTGGACTTCGAACACGCAAGTTCCGCAATGTGTTCGTGAACAAACATTTACGCTCCTCTGGTGAGTTTTGTGTGACCGGCTGCTGCCATCCTTTTGTTATACCTTGATTACACAGGAAGTCTCATTGGACGAATTACCCTTTTTTTCCCTGAGGCAGACCTAGCTCAGGATAATGCTCATACTCAATTGTATTGCAATTTCATTGAAACCATGTTTATATTTTTGAAGACAAAGAGCTGAACTTACTTTCTTACTTCAAAGGAATTACAGAAGTTAGAACGCCCTATTTAACATGATTGAAAGTCACCAAATTCAGCAAAGTTACTCCTGTATAGTACTCTTGTTTTGGCACTTTGTTATTCCATTTTTATCACAATGACCTAAAGCTCCTCTCCTGCCTTATGTGCTCCAGGTGCGGAGTCCTTTGGCCTATTCTCCTGTGTGTTAGATGGAGTAGAGCAGGAGCAGAGCCATAGAGCTGTGTTCAGGTGAGACATTGTATGGTTTACCTCTTTATAAAAACTTGGTTCATATAAAAACTCATGAATAAGCCATTATAAATGAGTTATCCGTAAGGGATAATCAACGACGAGCGTTCTATGGAAAAAGTTGCATTATTTGCCAGAGAGCGCATAGAGCCACGGCAGGTAGCCTAGTGGTTAAGAGCGTTGGACCAGTAACTGAAAGTTCACTGACTTGAATCCCCAAGCTGACTACGTGAAAAATCTATCGCTGTGCCCTTTGAGCAAGGCACGTAACCCTACTTGCTCCTGCAAGTCGTTTAGGATAAGACCGTCTGCTAAATGACAAATATATACATGTATATATATTTATACCACAACATTGATGAATACTTGTTTCTGATGATTGGTTAGAAGAGCATTCCAGAATGGACATTAAAATCATATAAACCATATAACGGAACAGTTGGAAAAGATATCGGGACACCTTGCAATCATGACACGATAAGCACCTACACATGCAAACCGTACAAAGTTACAAAAAGCTAAACCAACAACCACACAAACCGAAATTGGATACAATGTAAACGCAGGTCCAATGAGGAAAAAACGTAGCTAGCTAGCTAACATTGATTTGTTTTGCCGAGACATATGTTTTTGGAGCATCTGATCACCTAACGTGGTGAGTGAATCCTACTGTTGCAGTCTTGAGGCATGTGGAGCTATGCTGTCAAATGCTTCCACAGCTCTATACTAGTTTGACCAGCTGTTTTCAGCAACTGATATTCTTTTATTTGGTTGTCATACTGGCAAGTTTGTAGAAACAAACTATTTAGCTAGCTTCTAGCCTAGTGTTTGATATGTATTGAGGTATCCTCATAATGAACAGTGTCGAGTGTCCTGACAAGAAGACATACTTTCCTAGCTATGCCAGGCAGAATCGAGCATTATCAGCTCATTGTTACGGATGTATCGAAATTAATGTCAATAGAAAACAGCTACTTTGCTGTTATTCTGGCTGCAGCGGTCGTGACTGTGTTAGCTGTAGCTAGCTAGCATGCAAGGGATAAGAATGTTGCCAGAGGCCTCCCGAATGGTGCAGTGGTCTATAAGGCACTGCATCGCAGTGCTAGCTGTGCCACTGGAGATTCTAGATTCGAGTCCAGGCTCTGTCACAGCCGGCCACGACCGGGAGACCCATGGGGCGGCACACAATTGGCTCCGGGTTAGGAGAGGGTTTGGCCGGCAGGGATGTCCTTGTCCCATCACGCTCTAGCGACTCCTGTGGCGGGCTGGGCGCATGCACGCCAGTTGGTCAACAGTTGTACGGTGTTTCCTCCGACACATTGGTGCGGCTGGCTTCCGAGTAGGGTGAGCAGTGTGTCAAGAAGCAGTGCAGCTTGGCAGGGTTGTGTTTCGGAGGACGCATGGCTCTCAACCTTTGCCTCTCCAGAGTTCATACAGAAGTTGCAGAAATGGAACAAGACTGTGACTACCAATTAGATGTCACAAAGTTTGGGAGAAAGAAAAGTAAATCAAGTAAATACATTTTTCCATTGATATCTTCAATTATATAAGCAAACTAGTTCTTTCTCATCTTTTGGTTGCTAGAAACGCCATCCAGTCGTTCATTCGATTAGTTCAATATTTATGGCTGTGACCCAGTCATTCATTCTTTATGTTCCTTTGCCATCGTGCTGCTGGCAGCGTTCCTATCCCTCGCTGGCTAGCTAGCCAGCTAGCTACGGCTAACACAGTCACAACCTCTGCAGCCAGAAAAAGTAGCTGTTTTCTCATGACATTAATTTGGATACATCCATAACCATGAGCTGATAATGGCCAATTTTGCCTGGCATAGCTAGAAAAGCCTTCTCATCAGGAAACTCGACACTGTTCATTACAAGGAGACCGGATTGCATATCAAACACTGAGCTAGAAGTTAGCTAAATAGTTTGTCGCTAGCAAACCTGCCAATATGACAACCGAATTATAAAAATATCAGTTGTTGAACACAGCTGGTCAAGCTTGAAACGTGGGAGGATTTGACAGCATAGCGGCACTTGCGTGCAACAGTAGCCGGGACCAGAGAAATTCATGTTTATCACTCACCACGTTAGGTCATGAGACGCTCCCAAAAATGTGTCTCTGCAAAAACAAATCGATGCTAGCTAGCTACGTTTTTTCCTTGTTGGACATGCGTTTACAATGTATCCAATTTCAGTTTGTGTGCTTGTTTGTAGCAAGCACGGTCTGCATGTGTAGGCGCTTATTGTGTCATGATTGCAAGGTTTTTCAACTGTCCCGATATATTTTCCAACTGTCCCATTATCTGGTTTAAATGTCCACTCTAGCATGCCCTTCCAGCCAATCATAAACGACTCTTCAACAATGCTGTGGTATAAAATTATTATAATGACTTTGTCTCGGGCCTAACAATACTGTGCCAATATATCCCTTCCAAACACCGGCTCAAGCCCCAGAATGGACTTCTAGCCAATCAGAGACGAGTACTCAACAATGCTGTGATATAAATATTTATAAATGCTTGAAGCAATCTTACACAGGGTCCTCCTTCAGGTACCGACAAACACATTAGAGATTCATGACATGGATTAATATCAAACATAACATCGTAGTGGTCTGACAGTGTGAATAACACCTTGCAAAAAAACACTTTGTAAATACATTTGATTGAATTATTGATTGAATGATTAACCATGCTTTCTGTGCGATTAACAGGTTTGTCCCTCGCCATGGCGATGAGCTGGAGCTAGAAGTGGACGACCCCCTGCTTATGGAGGTTCAGGCTGATGATCTGTGGTGTAAGGCCTACAACATGAGAACTGGGGCCTGCGGCATCTTCCCTGCCTACTACGCTGCCAAGGTCACCCAGGAACCCATCAAAGGTATCAAATATGGTTTATACTGTTTATGATGGTTTATTTAATCCATTAGACAGGCTTTGAACACAGCAAAGGTACTGTCGTCAGTACACTTTGGGCATCGGTGTTTGGTTATAGGATCAATATAGACGTTCTATGAAATGCATTCAATTCATTAGCCTGAGTGCAAGTCTGTGCCCTCTTGCCAACTCCTTGTCCCTTATTGTCATGCCAAACATGTTTGCCCATAGGAGTTGGCATTTTGGCAAGAGAGCACAAACAGTATAGGATGGACAGGATCTTTAAATAGCCTGATATGGCTCTGAATGAACCTTCTACTGAATAATATGCTGACAAATATAACTCTAAGTGTGTCTTTGCCCTTGCCTTTGTCTTAACCTACCTCCATTAGATAACAAAGATGACTGGGTAGACAGGTTCCGAGTGAAGTTCCTGGGTTCTGTTAACGTACCCTACCACAAAGGCAACGATGTGCTTTGTGCTGCTATGCAAAAGGTACAGTATCAGCCCCCCTGATGGTGTGTTGGGGTTTGTAATCTAAACCATCATTTCACAATCCTCAATTGGAAGAGCAATACAGACAGAATGTGATTAGGCAGCCTATTGTACTTACAGCAAAGTCTGAGAATGGATTGGCTTATTTAAAACTTGAATGGCTACGCTGAAGTGCACATGTAAACAATCAAGCTTTGCTATTGTTTTTGTCAACAGATTGCTAACAACCGACGGATGACCATGCAGCCTCCCTCTGCATGCATTCTGGAAATCAACATGAAGGGGGTGAAAATCATTGTGCAAGATGAATGTAGGACCTCGGAAAGAGTATGTCCTCTCTTATACACTAAAATGCCCTTCTTCCATAACTGTGCTAATATTGATATCTGTGTTCACAATGCCTCACTGTTATTAGTTTATGCATCAGTGTTCAAGGCCCATGTAAATACACATTTTTCATTTCGATTAGCTAGGTACATGTTGTGATAAGGAATTTTCCAGTCTGACCAAAGTTAATCCTGTAAGTAATTTGTAGTCATACATAAGTCATAGTCATTCATACATTTGTCATACATTGGAAAATACAATTCTGGAGTATTTCTGTAGGCATGGAAAATACAGTATGACTAGACCAGTTCATAACAGTCTTGGGTGGAAAGCAGCAGTCATTTAGCAGGGTGGACATTGCCCTCGTGGGATACTGTGGTCCTGTGGTCGGTGACATAACCCCTCTTGCATAATGACCACTTAGTCTTAAGACTTTTTAATCCTCCTCACTCGTGGTACCAGCAGTGTGTCCCATTGGACTGGCTTACTGTATGAGTAAACTCTTAGACACAGACCATAGGGTCTGAGCCTAACATTATGTTCTGTTCTTACCGAGGTGTGGTGTATGGTGTGGTGTGGCCTGAGTGTCAGTCTGTTTCTGCTCTCTTGACAACTCTTAATTGAATTGCCATGCCAGACATGAGCAGAAACAGACTGGAACCCAGGCTACGCTAGGATGATACATTCACTCAGACCCAACAGCCACTGTACCCATAGAAATAGAATTAGCACAAATGCTAGCGCAGGAATTCACCGTGACTATCTCTCATCTCAATGTATATTTTCACAGGGGGATAAGTGCTTTCACTTTTTTCAGCTTAAGAACATCTCCTTTTGCGGCTGCCACCCAAAACATAACAAGTGAGTAAATGACACATACTAAACTAAGGAAGTCATTCAACTCCAGGCTACAGGTCTTTAAATACCAAATCCCACTTGGCAAAAACTGGTTGAATCAATTTTCCATGTAATCAACGTGGAAAACTGATTGGATTTGCACAGTCATCGATGAAAGGGAATTTCGTCTTTTTAACTTTGAACTTTGAACCTAAATCCAATGACATGGTGCCATTTTTTGTTGATTCCATGTTGAATCCACGTTCGTTGACAACTCAACCAAATGTAAATCAAAACCAGACGTTGAACTGACGTCTGTGCCCATTGGGCAACTTATTTAACAACACTTAAAGAGCTGTATCTCAAGGGCAGAACGACTAGCAAGTAGCAACTACTGTATCTGGAGCAAGTTGTACCACGTCTCTCCCATTGATTCCAGGTATTTTGGATTCATCACCAAACATCCTGATCACCAGAGGTTTGCTTGCCATGTGTTTATGTCAGACGACTCCATGATGCCTCTGGCTCAGTCTGTTGGGTAAGCTCTGTAACATTTCTCTCTCCTCCTTTCTCTCTGCCACTCGTCTCTTCTTACAATCCAAATACGCTAAGGAATATGAACATCATACTGTTTCTAATAACACATCTTTCTATTCACAAACTACCACTCACTATTTGTACCTAACCCCTCTTTTGTTGTTCCTGCCTATAGGAAAGCCTTCCAACTGTACTACAAGGAAACGGTGGGCTACTCATGCCCAACAGAGGACATCTTCATTGAGTAGCTTTCGTCTCGCTATAGTACATTTCTCCAATGTTGTGTCATGAAACAACTTGCATGGTGGATTACTGCCTTGAATGGTAACGCTTTTAGTAATATTGATCTGTCACACAGGTCTACTTGGTGCGGCTTCCTATTCACTGTCATGTTTCCACAGCACAAACATGTCTACAGAAATACCCAAACTAAAGCATTACCAATCCTATCCAAAAGAGCATACATGTATCTTCCTTAAAAAGGTAATTGGCCAAAAGTACAGTACTTTTAAATGTAAAGTGTACAGCCAAATGTAAGGACCGGCACTACAGTACAGAAAATCCCAAAAGTATTAAATAGATTTCAGATCAAATTCAATATCAAGATAGAATATGTCTCTATATATGTGGCTTTTACGAGCAATTCCAAATGATATGAGATATCTATATCAGGTCACCTGGAAACCTTGTCTTTGTACAGAGGAAGACAGAGGGGCAGTGATTTCAATCTGTCTGTATGTGTCCCTGGACTGTTTTTAAAATCACACTGTGTTTGATTTCAGAATCAGTTAGTGTGAATGTTGGGTTGGAAAGTGTATTAATGGATTAATGGTCCCCATCACATCATAACAGGCTTTAAATGAAGTCCAGTTCATCATTCTCCCCAATGAACTCTGACTAGGGCCTGTCATCTATCTTCCAATACCAAAAAGGTGAATTGGCTTTTATTTTTCTCTTCATGTGACTCCGTACAGCCAATGGCAATGTCCGCTTTAGGCTTGTGGATTTGGCAACTCTTAACGAAGTTCCACCTCTGACACCTCCAAAACAACTGCTATGCGGATGTCGGCCAAAGCGAATCTGATTTAATAGAGCCCTTACTCCTACTGTAACTTGGAAACAATATTTTTGGCCCAAATTGTAAGGTGAGATTACTGTATAAGGAAAATACTTTAGTAAATATGATCTTGGAATCACTGTGGTCTTGCCACTTTAAAAGTCACCCGGAAGGCACGTGTTCTAACATCATGTTTCCAAACCACAAGTAGTGCCTATTTTCTAATTATTGTGATTACTGTATACATGATGTATTTCCTTTTTATTTGAGAAGGTTATCCTGGCACTGTGGGACAGATGTAATACCTGTACAACATAAATATGCTGTTTGTAAATGAAATGTCCTACAGTAAGTTTGATCAAACCGGGTGTGTATTGCATGATATCAATGTCAAACAAAACAATGTAGAGAAAAAAAACACAGGATGTCAATTCTTGTCATTAAATGTGAAGGTGTTTACATCCTCTCTGAACTTTATGATTTATATTTTCCTTGATGATTCCATCTCAAAACAACCCTCTAAGATGGAAAAAATCTTCCTGACCATGCAGTGAGACATTATTGCCATTTGCGACATTGTGACACACAGCAACAATCTTTATATTCGTTGATACAGGGTTGGCAATCATAAATTACATACAGATATATCACATCATAAATAACTACATGAAATAATGTGTGTTACCAGGTAGGAAACACTGAATTACAGTTCCAACCTGAAGAGATGTTATTGTAAAATAAAAAACTTTCACACTTTTCAGACAGGGAATGCAATCATCAGACAGGTTTTCATAGTACTAAATATATAACAGTTCTACAGAAAATGGAATAGAGTAATACGATTAAAGTACACAGTTGTAACACAGACACTATAGTTGTAACAGGGTTAATGACAAGTTTAGTCCGTCAGTGGAAGTATAAGTGTGTTAATGGGAGACCAAGGGCCATTGGGAGGTCAGCCTCAGTCCGGGCTCAGTTCTCTGAGGAGTCTGTCTCCTCGGTGGATCCGTCACTCTCCATCTCGATCCTCTTGCGGTGGTGAAGGGACTTGCGTGGGGAGGCCTTCCTAGGGGGCTCCTTGTGTCCTGGTACACTGCTGCTGCTGTTCGACGTAGGACTGATAGCGATCTGGGCAATGCTGTAGAGAGCATAGAGATATAATAATATATTCCAATATAATACTATTTAATCCTGTTGAGAGGACAGGATACACAGTACTACGGAACTTACTGAGCTTCCAACCAGAGGGTGACTGAAGGTTCATAGTCAAGTTGTGTCAAGGTAATGCAACATGATCTATTTGCCATTTTTAACAGTGTATTAGAAACATGGGCAAATTTAGGTTTTGATTATGGTACATTATGCACTCCAGTTTACTCACAGTTTCTCCACTTCCTGGTCCATCTCAGGGTCAATGAGAAGCTCTGACTTATTTGGCAGGGCACCTAGCAAGGTAAACTCACAATTATAAACACTAGATAAACAGTGATAAAATGAAAAGCCTGGTAGGGTTCATTTATTGTAATGCATTGTTTGTAGTTCTATTTCATTATGGGAACAATAGTCTTTGTTATCAATAGATAACAACACAGTAGGCTAGTTCTCACCAATGTCCTGGTTGATGCCCTCATGTCTGACCAGAGCCATCACAAAGCCATAGAATGTCACTCTCTGTGTTAGCTCCAGAACCTCTCTAATGGCAGATGTAGAAGGATGGCTATGGAGAAACACACAAGGTCAATAAATCACTCTAACTTAAAGCATTATGTAACTTTTTGGGTGACCTGACCAAATTCACATAGAAATGTGTGTTATAGATCTGTCATTCTCATTGAAAGCAAGTCTAAGATGCAGTAGATATGTTCTATGTGCACTATTTCTATACTTCCCTTTTTTAAGTTTAGTTTTTGGGTCCTTTACTTTCGGTTTTGTACACCAGCTTCAAACAGCTGAAATTACAACATTTTTGGTTTTGGAAAATATATTTAAAAGCTGTTTAGATGGTACAATGATTCTATACACTATACTTGCTTGTTTTGTCACATAAACTGATATTAGGCAAACTATTCAAATTTTAGCAACCAGGAAACATCTTTAATAAGGAGTTATGGCCCCTTGGTATAATCTTCTCCCGAGTGCTGGTGTTACCTGAGAATCATTGAATGTTTGTTTATATTGTCATTGTAGGCTAGTCACAATATTTATTTAGATGTATTGTAATCATGGAACTATTTCTTACTTGTGTTTGAACCTTTCACAAAGCCCCTCGATGCACTCTCCAAAGACAGATGAGTCCACTCCTTCCTGGGCCTCAGTTTCCTCTGTGGCCACCTGGGGGAGCTGTTCCACTGAGGTAGAGGTTGGGACAATCACAGTGTTGGGGCTTTTCCCTGACAGCAGGTCCTGGTAGATCACAGCAATACTCTCCAGGAACTCTGTTAGTGGAAAGTAAAAGGAATACAGGATTTCAGGTGACACTGTGCAACCTAGAGTCTACCCAGTCAGAGGCTGAAAAGTATCTAGTGTTCTAGCATTAGAGTTTATGTGACCGGTTGCATCACCGCCTGGTATGGCAACTACTCTCTGCATCTGACCGTAAGGTGCTACAGAGGGTAGTGCGTACGGCCCAGTACATCACTGGGGCCAAGCTTCCTGCCATCCAGGACCTATATACTAGGCGGTGTCAGAGGAAAGCCCCAAAAATGTTCAAAGACTCCAGTCACCAAAGTCATAGACTGTTCTCTCTGCTACCGCATGGCAAGCGGTACCGGAGCGCCAAGTCTAGGCCCAAAAGGCTCCTTAACAGCTTCTACCCCCAAGCCATAAGACTGCTGAACAACTAATCAAATTGCCACCGGACTATTTACATTGTGTTACTTTTTATAATTTTTTACTTTAGTTTATTTGGTAAATATTTTCTTAACTCTTTCTTTAACAGCACTGTTGGTTAAGGACTTGTAAGTAAGCATTTTTTCACGGTAAGGTCTACACCTGTTGTACTCGGCGCATGTGACAAATAAAGTTTGATTTGATTTGATCATCATGTCAGGTACATGGTGGTGAACCAAGTTCTCTCGTTGTTGGTTTATACAGAGGTACTTACCTTCGAAGTAGAACTGGATTTGGAAAGAGAAGAGGAAATCCGAGAAGGACATGAGGCAGTCCATGGCATCATCCATTAGCACTATCCTATGTTGAAAGAGATATCAGTTGGATATAGTCATGGTGTTGATGATAAAAAAGACTTCAGTGCGGCTTTTGACATTATCGATCATAGTCTGCTGCTGGAAAAATGGCTTTTATTATGGCTTTACACCCCCTGCTATATTGTAAATAAAGAATTACCTGCCTAACAGAACACAGAGGGTGTTCTTTAATGGAAGCCTCTCCAACATAATCCAGGTAGAATCAGGAATTCCCCAGGGCAGCTGTCTAGGCCCATTACTTTTTTCAATCTTTAGTAATTACATGCCACTGGCTTTGAGTAAAGCCAACGTGTCTATGTATGAGTATGACTCAACAATACATGTCAGCTACTACAGCAACTGAAATGACTACAACACTTAACAAAGAGTTGAAGTTAGTTTCAGAGTGGGTGGCAAGGAATAAGTTAGTCCTAAATATTTTTTTAACTAAAAGCATTGTATTTGGGACAAATCATTCACTAAACCCTAAACCTCAACTAAATCTTGTAATAAATAATGTGGAAATTGAGCAAGTTGAGGTGACTAAACTGCTTGGAGTAACCCTTGATTGTAAAATGTGGTCAAAATATATTGCTACAACAGTAGCTAAGCTGGGGAGATGTCTGTCCATAATAAAGGGCTACTCTACCTTCTTAACAACACTATCAAAAAGGCAGGTCCTACAGGCCCTAGTTGTCGCCCCTGGACTACTGTTCAGTCGTGTGGAGTGTCACAAAAAGGGACTTGCAATTGGCTCAGAACAGGGCAGCACGGCTGGCCCTTGGATGTACACAGAGAGCTAATATTAATAATATGCATGTCAATCTCTCCTGGCTGAAAGTGGAGGAGAGATTGACTTCATCACTACTTTTATTTATGAGAGGTATTGTTGAATGCACCCGAGCTGTCTGTCTAAACTACTGGCACACAACTCGGACACCCATGCATACCCCACAACATATGCCACAAGACGTCTCTTCACAGTCCCCAAGTCCAGAACCGACTATGGGAGGCGCACAGTACTACATAGAGCCATGACTACGTGGAACTCTATTCCACATCAAGAAACTGATGCCAGCAGTAAAATTATATTTAAAAAACAGATAAAAAAAACACCTCATGGAACAGCGGGGACTGTGAAGCAACACAAACAGAGGCACAGACACATGCATACACACACACACGATAACATACGCACTATACACACACGTACACATGGATTTTGTACTGTAGATATGTGGTGGAGGTGGAGTAGGGGCCTGAGGGCACACAGTGTGTTGTGAAATCGGAATGTATTGTAATGTTTTTAAAATTGTATAAACTGCCTTAATTTTGCTGGACCCCAGGAAGAGTAATGGGGATCCACAATAAATACAAATACAAATAGTGTATACTTTAAAAGTTTACAATCATGTGTTGGCATTCTATTTCACAGAGATGAAAGCACACTGAACGTAATGTAACTTAAATGTAGCTAAATTAACATAATATTGTACAAAATCAATAAACTATGCCAACTCGGACCTTGCAGCATGTTGTACCATCTCCACTGGAAAGTCTGGACAGAGGAGCTGCAGAAGGGAGCTGTACTCCAACATGGCCAGGAGGTCTATAGCAAACATACAAAAGCACATAACATATATAAACACTGACAAGCAACACGAGAGGTATTCATTGTATCTATATAACTCAATGATGAGGTTTTGCTCGCCTGAGGTAGAGTATCTCATGATAAGCTGTACACTACACTATTTACCAAGAGAGTTTCATCTATATTCTTTGTAGCTGTCTATTTACCACCACAAACCGATGCTGGCACTAAGACCGCACTCAAGAAGCTGTATACGGCCATAAGAAAACAGGAAAATTCATCCAGAGAGGCCGGGGACTTTAATGCAGGGCAACTTAAATCCGTTTTACCTAACTTCTACCAGCGTGTTAAATGTACAACCAGAGGGAAAAAAACTCTACACCACCTTTACTCCACACACAGAGCGTACAAAGCTCTCCCTCGCCGTCCATTTGACAAAACCTGACCATTATTCTATCCTCCTGATTCCTGCTTACAAGCAAAAACTAAAGCAGGAAGCACCAATAAAAAAAAAGTGGTCAGATGAAGCAGATGCTAAGCTACAGGACTGTTTTGCTAGCATAGACTGGAATATGTTCCGGGATTCTACCAATGGCATTGAGGAGTACACCACATCAGTCACTGGCTTCATGAATAAGTGAATAGATGACGTCACCCCCACAGTGACTGTACATACAGTACATACCCCAACCCGAAGCCATGGATTACAGGCAACATCCAAACTGAGCTAAAGGGTAGAGCTGCCGCTTTCAAGGAGTGGGACTCTAACCCGGAAGCTTATTAGAAATCCCGCTATGCCCTCAAACGGGCAAAGCGTCAATACAGGACTAAGATTGAATTGTACTACACCGGCTCCGACGCTCGTCGGATGTGGCAGGGCTCACAAACTATTACAGACTACAAAGGGAAGCACAGCCGCGAGCTGCCCAGTGACACAAGCCTACTAGACCACCTAAATTACTTCTATGCTCGCTTTGAGGCAAGCAACACTGAAACATGCATGAGAGAATCAGCTGTTACGGAAGACTACGTGATCACGCTCTCCGTAGCCGATGAGTAAGACCTTTAAACAGGTCAACATTCAGGCTGCAGGGCCAGGCGGATTACCAGGACGTGTACTTCGAGCATGCGCTGACCAAGTGGCAAGTGTCTTCACTTACATTTTCAACCTGTCCCTGACTGAGTCTGTAATACTAACATGCTTCAAGCAGACCACCATAGTCCCTGTGCCTAAGAACACTAAGGTAATCTGCTTACATGACTACCGACCCGTAGCACTCACGTCTGTAGCCATGAAGTGCTTTGAAAGGCTGGTCATGGCTCACATCAACAATATTATCCCAGAAACCCTAGACCCACTCCAATTTGCATACCGCCACAACAGATCCACAGATGATGCAATCTCTATTGCACTCCACACTGCCCTTTCCCACCTGAACAAAAGGAACACCTATGTGAGAATGATATTCATTGACTACAGCTCAACGTTCAACAACATAGCGTCCTCAAAGCTCATCAATAAGCTAAGGATCCTGGGACTAAACACCTCACTCTGCAACTGGATCCTGGACTTCCTGACGGGCCACCCCCAGGTGGTAAGGGTAGGTAACAACACATCCACCATGCTGATCATCAACACGGGGGCCCCTCAGGGGTGCGTGCTCAGTCCCCTCCTGTACTCCTTGTTCACTCATGACTGCATGGCCAGGCACGACTCCAACACCATCATTATGTTTGCCGACGACACAACAGTGGTAGGCCTGATCACCGACAACGATATAAAGGAAAAGGGGGATACCTAGTCAATTGTACAACTGAATGCCTTCCGCATTTAACCCAACCCCTTTGAATCAGAGAAGTGCGGGGGGCTGCCTTAATCGACATCCACGTCTTTGGCACCCGGGGAACAGTGGGTTAACTGCCTTGCTCAGGGGCAGAACAACAGATTTTTACCTTGTCAGCTCAGGGATTTGATCCAGCAACCGTTTTGGTTACTGGCCCAACGCTCTAACCACTAGGCTACTACGTGTCGTGCCAATATAACAGCCTCTCCCTCAATGTGATCAAGACAAAGGAGATGATTGTGGACTACAGGAAAAGGAGGACCGAGCACGGCCCCATTCTCATCGACGGGGCTGTAGTGGAGCAGGTTGAGAGCTTCAAGTTCCTTGGTGTCCACATCACCAACAAACTATCATGGTCCAAACACACCAGGACAGTCGTGAAAAGAGGGCACAACAAAACCTATTCCCCCTCAGGAGACTGAAAAGATTTGGCATGGCTCCTCAGATCCTCAAAAGGTTATACAGCTGCACCATCAAGAGCATCCTGAGTGGTTGCATCACTGCCTGGTATGGCAAGGCACGACTGCAAGGCACTACAGAGGGTAGTGTGTACGGCCCAGTACATCACTGGGGCCAAGATTCCTGCCATCCAGGACCTCTATACCAGGCAGTGTCAGCGGAAGGCCCTAAAAATTGTCAAAGACTCCAGCCGCCCTAGTCATAGACTGTTCTCTCTACTGCCGCATGGCAAGCGGTACCGGTGCTCCAAGTCTTGGTCCAAAAGACTTCTTAACAGCTTCTACCCCCAAGCCATAAGACTCCTGAACAGCTAATCAAATGGCTATCCAGACTATGTGCATTGCCCCCTCTTTTACGCTGTTGCTACTCTGTTTATTATCTATGCATAGTCACTTTAACTCTACCTACATGTACATATTACCTCAATTACCTCAACTAACCGGTGGCCCCGCACACTGACTCTGTACCGGTACCCCTTGTATATAGCCTCGGTATTGTTATTTTACTGCTGATTTTACTTATTTGTATTTTATTTTTTACTTAACACTTGTTTTTCTTAAAACTGCATTGTTGGTTAAGGGCTTGTAAGTAAGCATTTCACTGTAAGGTACCTGTTGTACTCGGCGCATGTGACAAATGCAATTTTATTTTATTTTGATTTGACACACACAGGAGGTCCTTGCAGGAAGCTGAAGCTAGAGTATAATTCCATAAGCACTGTGTTTTTAATCGTAACTTTTTCACTCAATTGTTTTCACATTTTCCAAATGTTCAAAGACAGTGTTACCTCATCACACACACATACAGACACACACACTCATTAGGCCTACCTCCATTCTTCCCGATCTGTCGGAAGCACCTCCAGAGGACGCGGATGAAGGAGGCCCTGTTATGAGCTGTGGCCTTGATGTAGCCGAACTCTCTGAACAGTACATGGTTGCCGTTCTTCACACTGCTAAAGCTGTCAACCAATCACAAAGGAAGTGAAATACAACATAAGGACCAATTATTTGACAAAAACATAATAATAATCCATAAACAGGAGATGGCTATAAGCAGTTTAATGTCAGAATCTATATCTACCTACATACCTACACTGTAGCTACAATGTAATTACTTTGAAATAAGATGAATTGATTTGACGAACGTGGCAGGGAAACGTATTTCCACCCCACTGTTCATGATCTGCTCTGAAGAAACAGACTGGTAGAATAGAATACAAACGTACTATTCTGCAAAGTAACGGACGATGCCAAACTGGGTGTATTCCTCCTTGTGCTCCAGAAGCTGGGTCACAGCATCGTTCAGGTAGAAAAGCACGTTGGTCTCCGCTGCCAGAGGAGAGAGGGTGAGTAGCTACAAACTATTATTTCGCTTTGGGTCAACCAATAGTGGTGTCCTTTTATGCAGGTGTTGCTAGCTAACCAAGAACTGCAATTCATTGCGGAATGTCTCTACCCATAGGCCTAACGGCTCGTTAGCTACTCACCGAGGTACTCATCAACTGAGAGGGTAGGGTTGAAACGATCAGGATTCATTTTCGTGCACATTGCAGAGTCCGTAATTCTAAGGTTATATATTGATATTTTAATGTATTCACTACTTGAATTTTACAGCTGGCATTGCATGTTCATGTTACTGTGGCGATCTAGCCTTGGTAGGTTTCGGCACAGATTTCGTTTCCATGGGAAACAGTACCGGATGTTTGGGGTTTTATGAACTAAGCCCCCATGGAACATCGGTATTCACTGAAAGGTTCCTAGTGTAACACCCAAACAGAACGCAACAATCATGGGTCTATTGATGTAATGAACAATAAGTGATTGATGAACTATTAACTATTCAAATAGCTTATTACACGTTTATTAAAGCAGTCCGTATATGCAATACATCATATGAAGTAAGTTGGCCTAAGTAGCCTCAATCGTCTAATTTCAACTACTTTATCAAAACCGTCCTTTGCCGCTTGTCATATTAACATTTAAATTAAGGGCCATGTTTAGTTAAAGACAACACAAAACATCTAGGTACATTAAAAATGATAATAAATCATTATTGTCTGCATCTTTCAACAGATCTTTATCAAACACTACTACTCCACTACTGATGGACTATCTTTCCACAGACCCTGTCTCTGGCCGTTTGTCTCTGTAGGTGCTGTAGAACCACACTCGTTCGACCCCTTCCTCAGCACCTGAGGGAGAGAGAGACAAAGGATTCACAAAATGGCTTGATCTTTGGGGTTTTACGCTGGGTTTCCGTATAAACACTTTGTGACATCTGCTGATGTAAAAAAAAAAGGGCTTTATAAATACATTGGATTTGATCTTTCTCTATTATTATCTCTCTATTATCTACATTTTGAAGCAACTGTATGAGGCATCTGTATGTGCTGCATCTGAGAGAGGTAGTGAACAGGACTGATGTTACTCAGGAGAAAGACGAGACAGGGGTTTTGGAATCGTGGTACCTTGGTACTAAACATTCAGACACAGCATCATAACACATAGTTAAAGTATTGGAGGCACAGTAAGTCATTTGAAACACAGGATGAAAAGAGGTTGGTTGAGGTTCACTGAGTGACCATGGGGAGGTAAGGCACTGCATTTCTGTCATCTTCACCTGAGTAGCAGAGGAAGTTGTGATGGTCATCGCAGCTCTACCCATAGGAAGCCTCCCTCGTTGGTCCTCGCTCCACAGGGGTTGGAGAAGTCCTTCTTAGGGGCTGTGACTCCCTCCCAGTGTCTGTCTTTTACAGCTCAGCATTTAACACCATAGTACCCTCCAAACTCGTCATTAAGCTCGAGACCCTAGGTCTCGGCCCAGCCCTGTGCAACTGGGTCCTGGACTTCCTGACAGGCCAGCCCCAGGTGGTGAGGGTAGGTAACAACATCTCCACCCCGCTAATCCTCAACACAGGGGCCCCACAAGGGTGCATTCTCAGCCCTCTCCTGTACTCCCTGTTCACCCATGACTGCGTGGCCAAGCACGCCTCCAACTCAATCATCAAGGCTTGATCACCAACAACGACGAGACGGCCTACAGGGAGGAGGTGAGGGCCCTCGGAGTTTGGTGTCAGGAAAATAACCTCTCACTCAACGTCAACAAAACTAAGGAGATGATCATGGACTTCAGGAAACAGCAGAGGGAGCACCCCCCTATCCACATCGACGGGACAGTAGTGGAGAAGGTGGAAAGTTTTAAGTTCCTCGGCGTACACATCACGGACAAACTGAAATGGTCCACCCACACAGACAGCGTGGTAAAGAAGGCGCAACAGCGCCTCTTCAACCACAGGAGGCTGAAGAAATTTGGCTTGTCACCAAAAACACTCACAAACTTCTACAGATGCACAATCGAGAGCATCCTGTCGCGCCGCCTGGTACGGCAACTGCTCCGCCCACATCCGTAAGGCTCTCCAGAGGGTAGTGAGGACTGCACAACGCATCACCAGGGGTAAACTACCTGCCCTCCAGGACACCTATACCACCCGATGTCACAGGAAGGCCAAAAAGATCATCAAGGACAACAACCACACGAGCCACTGCCTGTTCACCCCGCTATCATCCAGAAGGCGAGGTCAGTACAGGTGCATCAAAGCTGGGACCGAGAGACTGAAAAACAGCTTCAACCTCAAGGCCATCAGACTGTTAAACAGCCATCACTAACATTGAGTGGCTGCTGCCAACATACTGACTTAAATCTCAAGCCACTTTAAATAATTGAAAATTGGATGTAACAAATGTATCACTAGCCACTTTAAACAATTTTTTATATAATGTTTACATATCCGACATTACTCATCTCATACAGTGGGGCAAAAAAGTATTTAGTCAGCCACCAATTATGCAAGTTTTCTCACTTAAAAAGATGAGAGAGGCCTGTAATTTTCATCATAGGTACACTTCAACTATGACAGACAAAATGAGGGAAAAAAATCCAGAAAATCACATTGTAGGATTTTTTATGAATTTATTTGCAAATTATGGTGGAAAATAAGTATTTGGTCACATACAAACAAGCAAGATTTCTGGCTCTCACAGACCTGTAACTTCTTCTTTAAGAGGCTCCTCTGTCCTCCACTCGTTACCTGTATTAATGGCACCTGTTTGAAGTTGTTATCAGTATAAAAGACACCTGTCCACAACCTCAAACAGTCACACTCCAAACTCCACTATGGCCAAGACCAAAGAGCTGTCAAAGGACACCATAAACAAAATTGTAGACCTGCACCAGGTTGGGAAGACTGAATCTGCAATAGGTAAGCAGCTTGGTTTGAAGAAATCAACTGTGGGAGCAAATATTAGGAAATGGAAGACATACAAGACCACTGATAATCTTCCTCGATCTGGGGCTCCACGCAAGATCTCACCCCGTGGGGTCAAAATGATCACAAGAACGGTGAGCAAAAATCCCAGAACCACACGGGGACCTAGTGAATGACCTGCAGAGAGCTGGGACCAAAGTAACAAAGCCTACCATCAGTAACACACTACGCCGCCAGGGACTCAAATCCTGCAGTGCCAGACGTGTCCGCCTGCTTAAGCCAGTACATGTTCAGGCCCGTCTGAAGTTTGCTAGAGAGCATTTGGATGATCCAGATGAGGATTGGGAGAATGTCATATGGTCAGATGAAACCAAAATAGAACTTTTTGGTAAAAACTCAACTCGTCGTGTTTGGAGGACAAAGAATGCTAAGTTGCATCCAAAGAACACCATACCTACTGTGAAGCATGGGGGTGGAAACATCATGCTTTGGGGCTGTTTTTCTGCAAAGGGACCAGGACGACTGATCCGTGTAAAGGAAAGAATGAATGGGGCCATGTATCGTGAGATTTTGAGTGAAAACCTCCTTCCATCAGCAAGGGCATTGAAGATGAAACGTGGCTGGGTCTTTCAGCATGACAACAGCAAAACATCACTGCTCTAGAGGAGATCTGCATGGAGGAATGGGCCAAAATACCAGCAACAGTGTGTGAAAACCTTGTGAAGACTTACAGAAAACATTTGACCTCTGTCATTGCCAACAAAGGGTATATAACAAAGTATTGAGATAAACTTTTGTTATTGACCAAATACTTATTTTCCACCATAATTTGCAAATAAATAAATAAAAAATCCTACAATGTGATTTTCTGGATTTCTTTTTCTCATTTCGTCTGTCATAGTTGAAGTGTACCTATGATGAAAATTACAGGCCTCTCTCATCTTTTTAAGTTGGAGAACTTGCACAATTGGTGGCTGACTAAATACTTTTTTGCCCCACTGTATGTATACACTGTACTCTATACCATCTACTGAATCTTGCCTATGACATTCGGCCATCGACTCAAATCTCTAGCCACTTTAATAATTAAAAAGTGGATGTAATAAATGTATCACTAGCCACTTTAAACGATGCCACTTATATAATGTTTACATATCCTACATTACTCATCTCATATGTATATACTGTACTCTATACCATCTACTGCATCTTGCCTAAGCCGGTCAGCCATCGCTCATCCATATATTTATATGTACATACTTGTATTCATTCCTTTACACTTGTGTGTATAAGGCAGTTGTTGTGAAATTGTTAGATTACTTGTTAGATACTACTGCATGGTCGGAACTAGAAGCACAAGCATTTCGCTACACTCGCAATAACATCTGCTAACCATGTGTGTGACAAATAACATTTGATTTGATTTGATTTAGTCCATGTGTTCCCCGGTCATCCAGCACCACCTGTCTGTCATAGAATGAAAAAACAAAAGTTGCGAACTCATCTCTCCTTACTTGTGGATTTACTACCAACTTTTCCAATAGCCTTCATCAGGGTGTGGCAAATAGGTTCTCATCACATCTGTGAATACCTGTGAAGGCCCAGCCACAGTGGGGGGGCAGGTCACTGCGCCGCAGGAGAGCGGGTGCGGGAGAAGATGGGGGAGTTGAAGCACTGGTTGAAGAAGAAGGAAGAGGAGTGGATGTTGGGGAAGAGAAGAGAAAAGATAGGAGGATTTTGGAAGGTTGAGTTGAGACACTGAGGTGGGTGTGTCTGAAACAGAGAGAGAGTTTACAATATTTCACTCTTGACACGGGTACACTCACTGACACAGGATGAAGGGAATCTTACCACAATGCCAAAAATGTTTCCTTTACTTCATTAAATGTATTTGACAGGGCCAATGCATATCTCTGTAAATGTGCCAGATTTAGTCAAAAAGTTAATTTCCTATCTAAAAAAGATTGAAACGGTCAACATAAAATACAGGAAGAGTTTAACTGGCTGATAAAGATGAACAGTGAAGACAGTCATAGGCTATTACCTGCAGGAGTGGCATATACCCCCAACTCACATAGCATGAGTAGGTTGTCCTTTCCAGGAATGACCAGATTGATGTAGCGACCCTCCATCTAATTACACTGGACATTTTCGGTCTTTCCTGGTCGGATTTGGGAGATGACAACACATCTGGGAAGGTTTGCCATGAAGTGCCGCTACAGGACCTTGCTTGATAGTCTTGGTTATTGTCCTCGTCAATGGCATGAGCAGGTTCACCCTGACTATCGTACAGAGAGGACTGGGAGGCCACTCCTCTCAACACCACGTTCTCTCGAAAATATCAAATCAAAAAGTCTGGTAGATTAGCCAAAAAGGAGTGGGTCTTTGGAAAATGTTATTTGAATGAACTCAGTTATTTGAATGCCTGCATAACCGAGGGGGTGTTTATGACGTTGGCTCATCATCAACTACATTTAAAAAATTCCAGCGATTGCTATGTCTTTAGGCCAGCTGTTTTACAGAGGAAAGTAGAAATTATATTACGTGTCTTGGCACTGTGAATGAGGAGAAGGAAGGTGACACCTATAATAAAATAACAATTACATTTAAGGATCATTTTAGGATAATTATAGAATGGTTCATTAATGGTTATTAATAATACAATTATATTACGGTACATTACACAATATAATATAACTATACAATGTTTACAGCAGTAAGGCACATGGTTATATTGTCCACACAACATGGTCTAAGTGTAGGAGAGGAAAGAAAACTAAAGATATGGGTAGAATCAGACCTACCAAGCAAGTCGAAATGGCTCCAACCCATGTTTCTAAGGTAGATACAGGAGATTTTGAATGTATTTGTTGTGCTTTAACCAACTTTACATAAAATAAAAATAGTATTCTGTGGCATCAAGATATTACTTATCAGGAATATCTACTACTTCTCTGTCTCTTCAGGGCACCAAACTCTTTCTCTCTTTGGCCCAAATGTGTCTGTCGTGTTATACCTTATGGATATGATGTTTCCACTTTTGCATCTACAGTATTTGATTCCCGTGGTTCTGACCACATGCTAAATGTATTTGTCTTGATTTCTTTACACATAATACGATGACCTCACCAATGGAGGTTATTGTATTAGTTCAAAGAAATCAATGACAAATACATTTTGCATGTTGTCAGAACAACGGGAAACAAGTACTGTATCGATAACCCACTCCCCCTGTCACAAACACACTCCTCTGTTCTGTGAATACTGGTCAGGTATGGAAAATAGATTCTTAACTCAGTGACTCACCTGTATAAATAAAGCATACCATACAAAAAAGTTAACAAATATATACAGTACCAGTCAAACGTTTGGACACACTTACTCATTCAAGGGTTTTTCTTTATTTTTACTATTTGCTGCATTGTAGAATAATAGTGAAGACATCAAAACTATGAAATACCACGTATGGAATCATGTAGTAACCAAAAAAGTGTTAAATAAAATATCCAAATATATTTTAGATTTTAGATTCTTCAAAGTAGCTACCCTTTGCCTTGATGACAGCTTTGCACACTCTTGGCATTCTATCAATCAGCTTCATGAGGTGGTCACCTGGAATGCATTTCAATTGAAAGGTGTGCCTTGTTAAAAGTAAATGCGTTTGAGCCAATCAGTTGTGCTGTGACAAGGTACAGTAGGGGTGGTATACAGAAGATAGCCCTATTTGGTAAAATACCAAGTCCATATAATGGCAAGAACAGCTCAAATAATCAAGGAGAAACGACAGTCCATCAGTACTCTAAGACATGAAGGTCAGTCAATGCGGGAAATTTCAAGAACTTTGAAAGCTTCTTCAAGTGCAGTCCCAAAAAATATCAAGTGCTATGATGAAACTGGCTCTCATGAGGACCGCCACAGGAGTTACCTCTGCTGCAGAGCAAAAGTTCATTAGTGTTAACTGCACCTCAGAAATTGCAGCCCAAATAAATGCTTCACAGAGTTCAAGTAACAGATGCATCTGCTAAACACGTGTATGTGACCAATAAAATGTTTTTGATTTGATCTCAACATCAACTGTTCAGAGAATCAGGCCTTCATGGTCGAATTGCTGCAAAGAAACCACTACTAAAGGACACGAATAATAAGAAGAGACTTGCTTGGCCCAAGATACACGAGCAATTCACATTAGACTGGTGGAAATCTGTCCCTTGGTATGATGAGTACATATTTGAGATTTTTTGTTGCAACCGCTGGGTCTTTGTGAGAAGCATAGTAGGTGAACGGATGATCTCTGCATGTTTGGTTCCCACACTGTCAGTGATTTATTTAGAATCCAAGGCACACTTAACCAGCATGGCTACCACAGAATTCTGCAGCGACCATCTGGTTTGCGCTTAGTGGGACTATCATTTGTTTTTCAACAGGACAATGACCCAAAACACACATCCAGGTTTGTAAGGGCTATTTGACCAAGAAGGAGAGTGATGGAGTACTGCATCAGATGACCTGGCCTCCACAATCACCCGACCTCAACCCAATTGAGATGGTTTGGAATGAGTTGGACTGCAGAGTGAAGGAAAAGCAGCAAACAAGTGCTCAGCATATCTGGGAACTCCTTCAAGACTGTTTGAAAAGCATTGCAGGTGACTACCTCATGAAGCTGGTTGAGAGAATGCCCAGAGTGTGCAAAGCTGTCTTCAAGGCAAAGGGTGGCTACTTTGAAGAATGTAAAATATTAAATATATTTAGATTTGTTTAACACTTTTTTGGTTACTACATGATTCCATGTGTGTTATTTCATAGTTTTGATGTCTTCATTATTATTCTACAATGTAGAAAATAGCAAAAATCAAGAAAAACCCTTGAATGAGTAGGTGTGTCCAAACTTTTGACTGGTACTTCACATATATTACATTTTATAAGGCAATAGCTCTCTCTTCAGGGCATCCAGCTATCTCCCTTTGCTCCAATGTGTCTGAAAACCCTGAACTTGATAAGTACAGTATGCTGTTTCCACTAATTAATCCATTCATTTGGTTCCTGTTGTTCTGACAACATGCAACATTTATTATATTCCATGTCTTTAAAAAAGTATACAATGAGGCAAGATCAGAAGATGGAAGCAAGGTAAGCCATTGTCCTATCATGGAAATCATTGTCCTCTCCATGTTTTCATTGATACATACGCCAATATGCAAGTATACAAACTGAAATTTGATTTTACAAGTTTACAGCATATTGCTACTGTGTATACCATAGGAATATATTATAGTCTATGCTGTATAAATCAATCAGTGGAATCCTCAACTTTATGTACTGTAATGCTTTCTACATTCAAATTCATTTGTCACAGAATGCCTAAAAGAACTCAGAATATCATCATCCTTGGAAATAGCATAATCACTGGAATATTACTCCCTGCACAGCACTGGAAATTAGTGCAACCTAAAGTGTGATTGTGCAATGTATCTGACTGTTATTCAGTGTGTAAATGTTTTTATTGTATCTGTCCATAGTCAATACATTAAAGAGATACTTCATAATTTTGGTAAAGAAGCCCTTTATCTACTTCCCCAGAGTCAGATGAATTCGTGGATACCATACCATTTTTTTGTATCTACGTTCAGTTTGAAGGACGTTGCTAACTAGCGTTAGCGCAATGTCTGGAAGTCTATGGTAACTGCTGTATCCCTTTAACACGAATATAATAAATAGTGTAGGCCAACCAGGTCAAACAATAATCCAAATTGTGAAGACAAGGCAGTATGTCCTGTGTCAGGTATAGCCCCAGAAAGAGGGCATCATGGGGCAAAGATCAAGGCTGGAGCAAGCCAGGGCAAGCAACAGGAGGCAGGCAAAGGTGGAAGGCAGAGAAAAGGAGGGAAGGGGCAGGGGAGGACTGGAGACAGTAGAGCACCAAGCTGACCTCAGAGCAGGTAGGGACAGTTAGGGGAAACACTGGCGATGAAATAGACAGAAGAGAGTTGAGACCACGCTCATGCTGACTCTATAACTTAACAATTTCAGGGCTCACAAATGTTTTCATTCCATTTGCCATATAGACAGGATTTGACATCTGAATATTGTATGTATTGTTGTGGTCTAAAAGTCAATATGTTTTGACTGACAATTACCTAGGGTGACTGCTTAATTTAAGGTTTGGGCATAATGTTAGCAGTGTGGTTAGGGTGAAGGTTAAAAATCAGATTTGAACGAGGAGAATTGTAGAAAAAGGCGGGGTTTAGCCATTTGTGGTACGTTACTCTAGTTAGGACCCTCCCTCTGGTTCCCCGCCCTTGGAGGCGTTTTCAAAGCTTGGACTGGAGAAAGTAATGGTCGAATATCGGCTCCATCTAAATAGCTAACATCATTTTGCCTACCGGAAAGACCACAGGTAATTTTTTTTTAAAAAGCCAGTATTCATTGTTCTGCTTCTTAGCTAGCTAATGAAAGGAGAGTTCGCGCTTTGACGTTCACTCAGACAGACCTCATTCATTTTGCTCACTGCTGCGTTGTCTGGGCCTGGCTGTGGTGCAGATGAAATAGCTTCTTTTTTTGAATGTCAGGCAGACAAGTCTTGTTTAGTACGCATGCCGGCTTAATGCAATGTCACGACTTCGATTTTGCTCCACATTACACTGGTTGGCGAGAAAGTCGCGTTTGTAAATAGTCAACATGGGTTGTTGGGTTTTTGGTCGTGTTGACGGGTCCAGTTAGCGAAGTTACGAGCTAACGTTACTGTTTACCGGCCACGTTCGCTCGACGCCGTCCGCCGACGTTCGCCACGGCATCAGTTGTAGCTTAACATAGCAAGCGAACTGCATTCGTGTTTTAAGACGTGCGCGACACATTTCTGTATCGTTATTTGCTTCCATCAAAGTCTCGTTTTTTTTCTAACTAACCGGTTTTATCTTCTGAATATTAGCGCGCTAACTAGTTGTGGATCAGCGATGTTGATCATGATACTGTAACTAGCAACCTAACGTTCGGTTGTAAATGTAGCCAGCTAGTTCATTCTGCCCAGCCAAAAATATTCTACTCGTCCCAGCCAGTCAGACATACGTTTCAAGTTGTATTAGTCATATGTACAGGATACGAAATTCTTACTTGCATGTTCCTTTTCCACAACAGCAAAATATAATACAATAGGAATAAGTAAATGGCAGTAGAATATAATACACATTTTAAGTATAATACAGGAAGGCACAATTTGTAGTGCAATATTTAGCGAACGTTAGACATGTATCAGCGAAGGGGGGAATTGGGGGCCACGTATTTAAATTGGGTTAAGGTGTGGAGAGTCGGGGCAGGTGGACAATCCAGCCTGCGTCCAGCAGCTTGATGGCTTGTAGATATAAACTGTCTCTGAGCCTGTTGGTATCAGACCTCATGCCCAGATACGTCTGCCAGACGGTAAGGGAGTGAACAGCTCATGCCTGGGGTGTGGGGTCCTTGATTATGCTGCAGGAATTCCTCAGGCACCGTTTCAAGTAAATGTCCTGGATGGGTGGGAACACAGCCCCAGTAATGCACTTGATGTAGCTTGCCAGAATCTGTTGCCATGCTTTTTGGCAAATCTTTACATATCTCTCAGCTATTTGCAAGTAGTTAATTTGCCTAGCTAGATTAGATGAATAGCTAACATGTTGAGTAATACCGTTACACATGACATGATAGTGGTACCAGTAAATGTCATTTCTGAAAGCTGTTTACCCCAACGTGCATTGGTCAACATGACATCTGACAGGCATTAGGAGAGAATAACATGTTTGTCCATTCAAATAGAGCTGTAGCACCTAGTACAGCCATTTAACTATTTAACTAGCTGGCTATATTGTAACTGCTAGTTCTGTCTACATACAATAGCCCATATGTTTTTAGCCATTTTTACAAATGAATTAAATGAAAAGCTGAAATGTCTTAACTTCTTTGGGAGCGGCTCCCGAGGTGACGGTTTTGGAGAGTCTGGCGTGCCCAAAGTAAAATGCCTCCCACTCAGGCCCAGAAAATAGGATATGCACATAATTAGTACTATTGGATAGGAAACACTCTGAAGTTTCTAAAAGTGTTAACATAATGTCTGTGAGTATAACAGCGGTTATAGCAGGCGAGAACCCGAGGAATTTCTGTCCTGGAAAAAGTGTTTGACACATTGCCTCATTTTGAACCCCTCTCCCTATTGAAAACAGCCATTTCTGGGAGTAAGATTGCAGTACCCATTGCTTCCACTGGATGTCAACAGTCTCTAGACAGTGTTTGGTGATGTTATAGTTGCTCTGGATGGTAATAGAAGACTTTCGAAGTGGTCATCGGATGTAAACAGAAGAGGATGCGCGTTCACTAGCGCTGTGGTTTTTTCCTTTCCTATTGTCCAGTTTATAATCCGGTTGAAATATTATAGTAAATATACATAAAAGTGTTCCTAAGGATACATTATCAATGATGTTTGATTGTTCTTGGACAAGTGTATAGGTTAAACGCGTTCTCTTCACGGTTCAATGGGCGAGTGGACGCTGTATTTTATGATCATAACGCGCCAACCAAACAGAGATTTATGGATATAATAAATGACCTTTTCTAACAAAAGAACCATTGGATGTCTTCGTTGGACACTTGGGAAGCCCTCAGCAGAAGTTCTTCAAAAGGTAAGGGATTTGTTTTCGCTGTGAAATGTGTTTTGTGTGAACCGCGATGGTTTATGAATTTATGCTAATAGAAAAATATTGGAGGTGCTACCCTCAAACAATCAAATGTTGTGCTTTCGCCATAAAGCCTTTTTTTAAATCTGACAACGCTGTGATATTGCCAAAAAGCAGAGCTTTTGATGACTATGCAACACTTGTATATTGATGAATGTTTAATAATTCAACTTTTGGATTTTGAATTTGGCGCCTTGCATTTCACCGGGTAGTGAAAAGCGCCCCACCACTCCGTAAGTAGTTATTCAACCCCTTTTGTTATGGCAAGCCTAAATAAGTTCAGGAGTAAAAATGTGCTTAACAAATCACATAAGTTGCACGGACTACTTTCTGAAGGCACTGTATGTTATGACTACAGTCGTGGCCAAGTTTTGAGAATGACACAAATATACATTTTCACAAAGTCTGCTGCCTCAGTTTCTATGATGGCAATTTGCATGTATCCCAGAATGTCATGAAGAGTGATAAGATGAATTGCAATTAATTGCAAAGTCCCTCTTTGCCATGGAAATGAACTGAATCCCCAAAAAACATTTAGACTGCATTTCAGCCCTGCCACAAAAGGACCAGCTGACATCATGTCAGTGACTCTCTCGTTAACACAGGTGTGAGTATTGACGAGGACAAGGCTGAAGATCACTCTGTCATGCTGATTGAGTTCGAATAACAGACTGGAAGCTTCAAAAATAGGGTGGTGCTTGGAATCATGGTTACCTGCAAGGAAACACGTGCCGTCTTCATTGCTTTGCAAAAAGGGCTTCACTGGCAAGGATATTGCTGCCGGTAAGATTGCACCTAAATCAACCATTTATCTGATCATCAAAAATTTAAAAGAGAGTGGTTCAATTGTTGTGAAGATTGCTTCAGGGCGCCCAAGAAAGTCCAGCACGCGCCAGGACCGTCTCCTAAAGTTGATTCAGCTGCGGGATCAGGGCACCACCAGTACAGAGCTTGCTCAGGAATGGCAGCAGGCAAGTGTGAGTGCATCTGCACGCACAGTGAGGCAGAGACTTTTGGAGGATGGTCTGGTGTCAAGAAGGGCAGCAAAGAAGCCACTTCTCTCTAGGAAAAACATCAGGGACAGACTGATATTCAGCAAAAGGTACAGGTATTGGACTGCTGAGGACTGGGGTAAAGTCATTTTCTCTGATGAATCCCCTTTCCGATTGTTTGGGGCATCCGGAAAAAGCTTGTCCGAGAAGACAAGGTGGCGCTACCATCAGTCCTGTGTCATGCCAACAGTAAAGCATCCTGAGACCATTCATGTGTGGGGTTGCTTCTCAGCCAAGGGAGTGGGCTCACTCACAATTTTGCCTAAGAACACAGCCATGAATAAAGAATGCTACCAACACATCCTCCGAGAGCAACTTCTCCCAACCATCCAGGAACAGTTTGGTGACGAACAATGCCTTTTCCAGCATGATGGAGCACCTTGCCATAAGGCAAAAGTGATAACTAAGTGGCTCGGGGAACAAAACATCAATATTTTGGGTCCGTGGCCAGGAAACTCCCCAGACCTCAATCCCATTGAGAACTTGTGGTCAAGCCTCAATAGGTGGGTGGACAAACAAAAACCCACAAACTCCAAGCATTGATTATGCAAGAATAGGCTGCCATCAGTCAGGATGTGGCCCAGAAGTTAATTGACAGCATGCCAGGGTGGATTGCAGAGGTCTTGAAAAAGAATGGTCAACACTGCAAATATTGACTCTTTGCATCAACTTCATATAATTGTTAATAAAAGCCCTTGACACTAATGAAATGCTTGTAATTATACTTCAGTATTCCATAGTAACATCTGACAAAAATATCTAAAGACACTGAAGCAGCAAACTTGGTGAAAATTAATATTTGTGTCATTCTCAAAACTTTTGGCCACGACTGTACTATTGACATACCAGCACTCATTCCAACTGGCTGTTCTGAGAATGGATAGCAAAACTGGTGACTCCCACTTTGTTTTGATATTGTTGTTACAGTTGAATTTGTAAGGCGAAAACAGAGGTCATCATGGGTGATGACAGTGAGTGGATGAAGTTGCCCATCGACCAGAAGTGCGAACACAAGGTGATTACCCCTTACACACACACACACACACACACTGAAGACAAACCTGACTTTCCACAGTGTTGAATCCTTGCTGGATGTGTTTCAGCAGCTGTGGTTTTGTTTTCCCGAAAATGTTATCCAATAGCACACCCTGAACTCACATTGAAAGCCAGTGTTTTCCATAAGTGCCAGCCTTCGGCTAATCAGCCGGTTACGGACTCATTTTCAGCCGGTTACCTTTTCCACTTCCTATTAACGAGGCTACTTTTCATTTAAAAGTTTAAATTGGCTGGTCCCTCGAGCCCTCTCCCGCTAGAATGAATGACATGCAGTTTCTAGCGATCTAGTGATAGGATAGACGCCTGTTATACACAAAGCGAGCGACGACAGGGAAGTGCCGTCCATCCCGCCCCCTGTATAATTTATGTGCGCTGTGGTTGGTTGCAGTTGAATTTTTTTACATGGAGGAGGGAGAGAGCATGATGCTCGTTGAGTTTGTACATCCCATGTAATGTAAGTTGTAACAATGAGTCGAAATCCACTTTGCCTAATTATTATTTTCTGCGACGTTAATGTATTTTCTTTCGCGTCTTTCACATAGCCAGCAACGCAGTCGTGACGCATAGTCTGTTTACTGTGCTTTATTTGACAACTGAAAAGCAAGTGTTGACTGTTATAAAAGGTGTCGAACCGACTGATTTAAAGTCGATGTCCTATATCCCTTTTACATTCATAAATCATGCAGCGTGGTTATGTACATGGTATGGCATCGGGACAAGTAAGCCAAAGGGTTTCCTTTCCTAGGATGTCGGGCTCACCAGACAGTGACGCTGAAGTGAGTGACTCTTGTCTCATTAGTCAGTGTAGCCTATCGCATCGGTGAGAGAGCCATTCCTTTGGCTCCCTAATTTGCATGGGGACCGGTAGACCTAGGTTTTTGGATGAATATCGGCAGGTAAATTATGAAAACATTTGATGAAGAATCATCACTGCAGGAACAATGGGTTGTGAAGAGCCTCATTCTGGTCCAAATATGATCATTAGGGCCCTTACGGAATCTGGGCATTAAAATGGAATTCAACAATATAAGGAATGTATTGAAATTTTTAGCAAAATAAGCTTTTTGTGCGTATGAAACAGGACCAACACTTTACATGTTGAGTTTTTTATTTTGTTCAGTATAATACTTAAGACTGACATAAGCCTTTTATGTTTTCCATTTAACCTTTTTCATTTATTTTTCAAGATAATGTGGGCTATTTAATTAAATTTTTCTATTCTAATAAAATACATAATTTGAAAAAGAAACGTTGTGGCAATGCTTATCTTGCAGTCAAACTGTAAATAAGACTTTAATCTCGAGAATACAGGTTAAATATTAAAGGTTTAATATTCTTATACTTATAAAATAGCCCTTAATATATAGACCTAGACAAAATCCAGAACAACTACCGAGACACTGAATTCATACATTTTCGGTAATTTAAATGGTCATGTCTTTCTACACAATACATTTTTCCAATCTGGGAGGTAAACTCTATAAAGTAGCCAATTCAATAATTTCGCACTACTGTCCCGGGGGTGCCTGGCTGGCAAATGTTTCTATTTGGTGGCTACTCTATGTACTTGTGAAAAACACTGGTAAGCTCATTTATGGAGCAGCTTTTCTTGAACACCGTTTCCCCCACAAAAACAACTTATTTGGACTAGATTTCCCGCAGCAAAAAGGTCGACTGAAGACTGCTAAATGGATTTCCCAAAAGGATAGTCTAACACGCAGTGAAGCTTATGATTTAAAGTTTCCAGTCCGTCTTCAGTCTCTCTCCAAATGATTTACACTCACTGACTGCTTCAATCACAATGGAGGATATGCTAGGCCAAACAACTGCGCTCTGTACGTAACATCAAAAGAAGGCCTATTTTAAATTTGTTTCTTACTCTGGCTGTACAACTAGAATCTGGGTCACATCAAATCCCTTCGTTGTGAACTAAAATGTACCTAGACTCCCTCTCATCACAAGGCTCACTATTCTCCTGCTTCCTCCCAACCAAGGTATGGAAAGCCAGACTAAATGGCTATGAAGAAGCCCTGAAGCTCTTCAACAGGATAGAGGATGAGAAGAGCCCAGAATGGGGCAAATACCTGGGCCTGCTTAAGAAGTTTGTGACAGACTCAAACGCAGTGGCCCAGCTTAAGGGCCTTGAGGCAGCACTTGCCTACGTCGAGAACGCTCACGTGGCTGGCAAGTAAGTATTTAGACCTAGATCTCATCTGACTACACAAACTGAACTTTGTAAATACAAGAAGATGTAATCGTAACTTATTGCCTGGATTTTCAGACTACTTGAATAGTTGAAAAGAAGTAATGAAAATGCCTAACTCATAGCCTTGGTCTACAGGTTAGGTGAATGCGTACAGTTATAATAAAAGAGACTCATTGTAATTAGATGGATGAATATATCTACATCTCCCAATGAAAGCGTTGTCTGTTTTAAGTGCTGCTCTCTGTGTGAAACTGGGCTTGTTGTGGAAGCTCCAGTGAGCTGCGACGCAGTCATTATACATTTTAAGCCTGCCTGATATTTATTTATGGATCTGACATCAGATCTGTATGTTGTGTGCAGCCTATCAAGCAAGGATTACACTATTGAATGATTCTAGGAATGACTAGTAGGGACTTTGAGTCCATCTCAGAGTTTGCACTTCAAGGTTTCACCCGGATGATGTCTACTGTGTGATGTTTAGTGTAGGTTGATATTTATACATTGTACAAAACATCAAAGCCTAACCATAATTTGAAGTCAAACACGAAGCATTTTTTACGTGCGTGAACACGCTGGAATTAGAATGCACGGTAGTGAATGAGAGAAGACACCGTTGATGCTCGCGGCCCGTCATGCGTTTCAAATTGGAATGCAAGTCTGTTTTCCTCGCGTCTATCCGAAGCAATGCTGGTAAAGTGAGCGGATAAATAGCTAGAAAATCGACTGTTTGTGCATTGTTATGCCTGTAGTTGTGACATGTATAGTTAGAACGTGTTCTATCTAGTGTTTATGTTTAGCTGCCAGTGCCAATAATACATATTTGAAAACAATAACTTTATGCCTACCTTTGATTTCGTGCACAGGCATATAGCCTACGCAGGCTACGTCTGGGGAAACTCTGTTCAAGAGCGAATGCTGTCATGTAGAAAGAACGAGACTAGCGAAATTCTTTATAAACGGCTAGATTGTATTAGCTACAACTCTCCTCACGTTTGCGAGCTAACATAACAGGAGGCAGGTACAGTGGCTCCCGTAGGACAAGGTGAGTCAAAAGGAACACACAACAATAATTCACAAGGGCTACGTAGCAAACATATCATTCAACTGTTTATTATGGACTCTAATGACAATTAAGTTGGTATACGCTACGCAGTGTCTGTGAACTACTCTCGCACTGAAATTTTGACGGTGTCTCTCTGTGTGGTTTCGGCTTAAGTGTTTTGCATGTGTTCCAGAACATCAGGAGAGGTGGTGTCGGGCGTGGTCAGTAAAGTGTTCAACCAGCCTAAAGCCAGGGCCAAAGAGCTGGGCTCTGACATCTGCCTCATGTACATGGAGATTGAGAGGGCTGAGGTGGTTCAGGACGAGCTCATCAAAGGCCTCGATAACAAAAACCCCAAGATTGTTGTCACCTGTATTGAAACTTTAAGGAAAGCACTTAGGTGAGTTTTTCTACTTCATAGTTTTCCTAAAGATTTCTCCAACCAATTAATTCAGCCACTTTTTTTTACCATAGCTATTATGTCATTACATAGGTCTAAATCCTGAAATGTCACTTTTTTTTAAAATTTCCAGTGAGTTTGGCTCCAAAATTATTACTCTGAAGCCAGTGGTGAAGGTTTTGCCCAAACAGTTTGAGTCGAGAGAAAAGGCAGTTCGAGATGAGGCCAAACTACTAGCAGTAGAGATCTATAAATGGATCCGGGATGCTCTTCGACCTCCTCTCCAGGGCATCAACTCTGTTCAGGTGAGATAAGGCTTCTGAAACTTTGATACGGAGGCTCTTTCTCAATTCATCTTTTCTCGAATCCTCACTTCCTTCTCAAAACACATAGGAGAAGTAGGTCTGAGGGACTTTGGACCTTCTTCAATAATATGATTGATGCATGGAATCGCAGAAAGACCAATTGAAATGCAGCCAGAGTTTGTTTATGCTCAAATGCAATATGGGTCTCCATAAATGCTGGAACAACTGATGAATGGGATGTCTAACAGGGGTCTTTCTTTCACAGTTGAAGGAACTGGAGGAAGAGTGGGTGAAGCTGCCGACTACAGCCCCCAAACAGAGCCGCTTCCTCCGCTCACAGCAGGCCCTCAAGGCAAAGTTTGAACAGCAGCAGGCAGCTGGAGGAGACGAGGCAGATGGTATACTTTATCAGATTTAGCCTATAGTTTTGAAGTCCACATTTAAGCCACTTAACCTCTTTTTTTTTTCCTAGCCTAGATGGCAGTCTTTGCGCTATCTTATGGAACTCCTTATGGAATTGTTGTCAAGATAGATCTGTTTGTGCTGTGACTAGGCTTCTCCCCAGCAGCTAAATTCCATTTGGGAAACAATTGATCTTCTCTTTTGAGAGAGAATTTGTGCAACGCTTCATGTCTTTGTGGAAGATGTATGTAAATGTGCCATGTTATCTTGTTGATGGAAACTGGTCTTGTGAAAAACCTTTGCTGAAATGTCATCATCAAAAAGTCTCAAGTATACAGTACCAGTCAAAAGTTTGGACACAAGGGTTTTTCTTTATTTTGACTATTTTCTACATTGTAGAATAATAGTGAAGACATCAACTATGAAATAACACATGGAATCATGTAGTAACCAAAAAAGTGTTAAACAAATCCCCAAATATTTTAAATTCTTCAAAGTAGCCACCCTTTTCCTTGATGACAGCTTTGCACGCTCTTGGCATTCTCTCAACCAGCTTCATGGGGTAGTCCCCTGCAATGCTTTTCCGACAGTCTTGAAGGAGTTCCCACATGCTGAGCACTTGTTGGCTGCTTTTCAGTTTGCGGTCCAGCTCATCCCAAACCATCTCAATTGGGTTAATGACGGACTTCCAAGTGGCGCGGTGGTCCAAGGCACTGCATCTCAGTGCTAGAGGAGTCACTACAGACACCCTGGTTCGAATCCAGGCTGTATCACAACCGGCCATGATTGGGAGTCCCAAAGGGCGGCACATAATTGGCCCAGTGTCGTCCGGGTTTGGCCGGTGTAGGCAGTCATTGTCAATAAAAATGTGTTCTTAACTGACTTGCTGGTTAAATAAATATATATATTTGCTTATTTATTTTTGTGGAGGCCAGGTCATCTGATGCAACACTCCATCACTCACCTTCTTGGTCAAATAGCCCTTACGCAGCCTAGAGGTGTGTTTTGGATCATTGTCCTGTTGAAAAACAAATGATAGTCCCACTCAGGGCAAACCAGATGGGATGACGTATCGCTGCAGAATGCTGTGGTAGCCATGCTGGTTAAGCGTGCCTTGAATTCTAAATAAATCAGTGTCACCAGCAAAGCACCCCCACGCCATCACACGACCTCTTCAATGCTTCACGGTGGGAACCACACATGCAGAGATCATCCGTTTACCTACTCTGTGTCTCACAAAGACACAGCGGTTGGAACCAAAAATCTCAAGGACAGATTTCCCCCAGCCTAATGTCCATTGCTTGTGTTTCATAGCCCAAGCCAGTCTCTTCTTCTTATTGGTGTCCTTCAGTAGTGGTTTCTTTGCAGCAATTTGACCATGAAGACCTGATTCACAGTCTCTGAACAGTTGATGTTGAGATGTGTCTGTTACTTGAACTCTGAAGCATTTATTAGAGCTGCAGTATCTGAGGCTGGTAACTCTAATGAACGTATCCTCTGCAGCAGAGGTAACTCTGGGTCTTTCTTTCCTGTGGCGGTCCTCATGAGAGCTAGTTTCATCATAGCGCTTGATGGTTTTTGAGACTACACTTAAAGAAATTGTAAAAGTTCTTGAAATTTTCCACATTGTCTTAAAGTAATGATGGACTGTCGTTTCTCTTTGCTTGTTTGAGCTGTTCTTGCCATAATATGGACTTGGTCTTTTATCAAATAGGGCTATATTATGTATACCACCCCTACCTTGTCGCAACACAACGGATTAGCTCAAACTCATTAGGAGGGAAATTAACTTTTAACAAGGCACACCTGTTAATTGAAATGCATTCCAGGTGACTACCTCATGAAGCTGGTTGTGTTATTTCATAGTTTTGATGTCTTCACTAATATTCTACAATGTAGAAAATAGTCAAAATAAAGAAAAACCCTGGAATGAGTTGGTGTGTCAACTTTTGACTGGTACTGTATAGTCTCGTCTTGGTTTTTTTCTATAATCGTGTTGTTGATGAGATAAGCAGGCCTACATGATCAAATTGAAGGTCTCACACTGTAAACTCTCTTTCAGGAGATAATGATGATGAACCTGCACCTCAGGTAGACCCTTATGAGCTGCTGGAAGCAGTGGAGATCCTCTCAAAATTACCTAAAGACTTCTACGACAAAATTGTACGTTTGGGCACCATGGTTTAAGGGACATGACCCTTAAACTAAAAGGCCTTAAGTGGAGCTATTGAATTAGTATATTGCTAAACATATGTCATATTTTTCTAAGGAAAGGTTAAGCTATTATGTGTTTTCTTGTATTGTGTGGAATCCATGTCATAAGACACAAACCATTTCTCATGATATCTGTCCTTAGGAGGCCAAAAAATGGCAGGAGAGGAAAGAGGCCCTGGAAGCAGTGGAGACCTTGGCTAAAAACCCTAAATTAGAGAACGGGGACTTTGGTGACTTAGTCAGAGCACTAAGAAAGGTACAGTAACATTTATGCTTCACGGGGACACCACTAATGGTGATACCGGGTAATGGAATGTGTCTCCAGGAAGTAGGACAATGATAAACGTCCTGAATAGAATGATTTCTTGTTTCCCAGGTTATTGGTAAAGATGCAAACGTTATGTTGGTGACCCTAGCAGCCAAATGTGTGGCTGGACTAGCAGCTGGGCTCCGGAAGAAGTTTGGAACATACGCAGGACATGTAAGTTACCTTCAAGGCAGTGGTATAGAATTGTGTTCGCAACCGTTATGCTAGCCAAGAGCAGTGAATGTGGGAGCTGATGCATGAACAAGCTGAGTGGGGTAACAGTAGGGAGCAGTGGCAACATGTCTTTGTACATCCTGATTTTACTGTGCCAGAAATACTGTGCTTATATTATGCTCTGTGTTTCAAGGTGGTGCCAACGATTTTAGAGAAGTTTAAAGAGAAGAAACCCCAAGTGGTCCAGGCCTTGCAAGAGGCTATTGATGCAATCTTCCTTACTGTGAGTAAACTGTACTGTGTGGATTCACTGGCTTTGTTGCTATGTGATTCATATCAAGCGGATTTAGTGAGATCTGGAATGTTGGTACTGTTCTTGTTTTGAGCTATTCATTGCCTTTTGATTTGGTCAAGGGACTGCCTCTATTTTATTTTCTGTGCCTAACGTATTTTCCATGTCTTATTGTTTTGCAGACAACTCTCCAGAATATCAGTGAGGATGTGTTGGGTGTGATGGACAACAAGAACCCTTCCATCAAACAGCAGGCCTCTCTGTTCCTGGCCAGAAGCTTCCGCCACTGCACCCAAGCCACATTGCCAAAGAGCATGCTCAAAGCTTTCTGCCCTGCATTTCTCAAGGTACTGAAAAAATGTCATATTCATCAACAGGCAAATTCAGGACTGGTTTTCCAGACACAGATTAAGCCTAGTTCTGGACTAAAAAACATGCTTAGTTGAGAATCTGGATTGAACGTACTTTTTAGTCCAGGACTAGGCTTAGTCTGTGTCTGGGAAAACGTACCTCTGTGTTCACAAATGATAATGTTTTGTCCTCCATTTTGTGAATGTGTGTGGAATTATGCTCCTACTCCCAATCTCTTGATTAACCCTCTCAGCAAGTGAATGATTCGGCCCCAGAGGTGAGAGACGCTGCGTATGAAGCGTTGGGGACAGCCATGAAGGTGGTGGGGGAGAAGGCTGTCAACCCATTCCTGGCTGATCTGGACAAACTCAAGCTTGACAAGGTGAGGATTGCTATCATTATCATTAATATCAGTGTGTTAGTCTATCGTCAATATACAGTATGTCCTTATCGTTGGCATCAGTCTATCTTGTGTGCCGTGTTATATTGTGTATCCTGTGTAAAACTAGTTTACCTCTTGGAACGAAAGGTGAACCAATGCCAATGTAGATGAGTTCTTTATTGGATATAGGCTTGTATTATTATTATTATTATGAGTAAGTGAGATTATATCCTTAAAGTTGACCCATTTGAAAAGTAGACAACATGAAATTACCTGACCTCCAGCCATCTCTAAATGAACAGATTAAAGAAAGTGCCGATAAAGTGGAACTGCCTGGAAAGAAAGGAGGTGGTGGTGGAGGGGCGGAGAAGAAGGCACCTGCTGCAAAGGCAGCACCGCCTGCTGTGGCTCCAGCTAGATCCTCTGGACCGCCCAAGAAGGCCCCAGCAGCTAAGGTTTTATTGGTTGATTCATTGATTTGGCAGTTAAAATGCATATAAAGCCACTTCAGCCTGAGACGAGGTGAAGCCCAGGCTGTCAGTCTTATTCACCAGGCTCGCTACACTGTCCCCGATGAGAAACTGTAACCATTGTAGGCGTATGTAAAGAAACTACTAAAAATTATTATTTGTGTTCATTATTTTGCAGTTTGGTGGACCTCCTAAGAAAGGGAAACATGCCTCCGCTCCGAGTGCGAGAGGAAAGAAATGTCCTGAAACAAAGGAATTCGTAGAGACCGAGCTATCGGTAAGCCAACTGTTTAACTTCTTAGGGCTAGGGGGGACGGTCACGTCCCACATGCGACAACATCCGGTGAAATGCAGAGCGCCAAATTCAAATTACAAAAATACTAATTTTAAACATTCATGAAAATACAAGTGTTGCACACCATTCAAAATCTTAGAATCTTGTTAATCTAACAGCGTTGTCAGTTTTCAAAAAGGCTTTACGGCGAAAGCAGAACATTTGATTGTCTGAGGACAGCGCCCCGCACACATATTCAATTAGCATAATAACATAACCAGCAGAGGTGTCACAACTCAAAAATAGCGATTAAATATATCGCTTACTTTTGAAGATCTTCATCTGATGGCATACCCAAGTGTCCCAGTTACACAATAAAAGGTCATTTTGTTCAATAAAGTCCCTCTTTATATACATAAAGCTCCGTTTGGTTGGCGCATTTTGTTCAGTAATCCACCTGCCCAAAGGCGTTCATCCATGCAGACAAACAATATCCCAAAAGTACCCGTAAAGTTTGTTGAAACAAGTCAAACAGCGTTTCTAATCAATACTCAGATACCCTAAAATGAATATAAACGATAATATTTCAGACGAAATATAGCCTGTTGAATAGAAGAGAAAAAGAGCTAAGAGTGCGCTCACTGCGCTAAATCCATAACAGGACACTTGACGACACCTCAGGAAAAACATCTCTTACTCCATGATTATTCAAGATAAAAGCTTGAAACTTTTTCTAAAGACTATTGACATCTAGTGGAAGCCATAGGAACTGAAATCTGGGAGCTAAAATACAATGGATTGAATAGGATGGCAATTGAAAACAGATTCAGATTTTCCGGATGGATTTTGCTCTGGTTTTCGCCTGCCATATCAGTTCTGTTATACTCACAGACATGATTTTAACAGTTTTAGAAACTTCAGTGTTTTCTATCCAAAGCTACTAATTATATGCATATCCTAGCTTCTGGGCCTGAGTAACAGGCAGTTTTACTTTGGGCACGTTTTTCATCCGAACTTCAAAATACTGCCCCGTAGCTTAAACAGGTTAAGAGGACTGCTAAGTGCAGCCTTTTAACCGTAGGAATACTTATGCTTTAGTGGTCTGATTGAATGAGCGAACCAGTTTTTCTGCAGTTAACCCTTTAATTTTCGGTAACTTGAGTGTTTTTCCCTTCTGTTTGTGTCCACTAGATTGAGGTGTGTGAGGAGAGGTCCGCCGCGGTGCTCCCTGCCTCCTGCATGCAGCTGCTGGACTCTGCTAACTGGAAGGAGAGACTGGCCAGCATGGAGGAGTTTCAGAAGGTGACTAGTTTTGACTGTATAATCTGACTTCTTTAGTATTGTCTTACTCACATCTCATTAAATGTAATACATTTCTGTTCTATTTAATTCTGTGGTCTTGCTCGTATCGTGAACCTGCTCTTTACAACAATGTGTAAATAGATGAATTAGTGGAGTTAGGTACTTTTATGTGATATTCGTATCATGTGATTGTCATCAGGCTGTGGAGCAGATGGACAAGAGTGAGATGCCTTGCCAGGCTCTGGTTAGGATGCTTGCCAAGAAACCAGGCTGGAAAGAGACCAACTTCCAGGTACAGCACACCAAAGTTTTTAAACACTTACCACAACAACAAGAGCTAAAATGGATGCATAGATACAAATGTTGGTCAAAATGTTGTTTATATCACCTGAGGTTTGTTTTTTTAACAGAAAGACCTATGTATTGGACCATGTATTTGACCAGCGCCTGTAATTTTTGTGGATGTATAAAATAAGAAACTCTATTCACTAGATGGATCCACATTGCTCTGTCGTCATGACTGACTTTTGGTTCTTGGGTTTGTTCACGGTTCAGGTGATGCAGATGAAGCTTCACATTGTGGGTCTGATAGCCCAGAAGGGATCATTCTCCAAGACGTCAGCCTTCGTGGTGTTGGATGGCCTGGTGGATAAAATAGGAGATGTGAAGTGTGGAGGCAAAGCCAAGGAGGGCCTGACTGCTACCGCTGAAGCCTGCTCCCTACCCTGGACTGCTGAACAGGTCTGCTGTTGTCTTTCTGACTATATTTCTAATTGACACAGCGGTTCTGCTATTCCGTTTTTTTTCTCAGTGTCTTTGAATTTAAAAAAGAACACAGGTGAGAAATATCAGTTGTTCACTAGTGTGCTTCATCCCTCAGGTGGTCTCCATGGTTTTTGCACAGAAGAATCCTAAAAATCAAGCTGAAACCCTCAACTGGTTGGCTAATGCCATGAAGGAATTTGGATTTGCTGGGTAAGTGTTACTTTCCATTATTGGAGGTGTATTCATTTACCAATAACAATATCAAAGCGTTCGTTGTCCTATGATAAGATATTCTAATTCACAAAATCATTGTGGTGACAGTGCGGTAACACAAGTCTGCAACTATAATGCTTCATAACTTGTTCTAAATATGTATGATAATGCACATGTTTATCCCTGCAGCATCAATGTGAAGGGTTTCATCGACAATGTAAAGACGGCGTTGGGAGCGACCAACCCTGCGGTGCGGACAGCAGCCGTCACCCTCCTAGGAGTCATGTACCTGTACATGGGAGCTCCTCTACGCATGTTCTTCGAGGATGAGAAACCTGCCCTGCTGAAACAGATAGACGATGAGTTTGAAAAGGTAAGAAACACATGGGTGAGGAATATGTCGATTTGAAGAACACAACAATATGGCAGTATCAACTCCTATCTGTTCGCTCTGCCTAAGATTGTCAGGAAAGCATATAAGAGATGTAGATACTCTATGTACATGTATATATTGTCAATGTGACGGATGAGATTGGTGCTTCAGATGCAAGGTCAGTCTCCTCCGACTGCGTTCAGAGGAGCCAAGAAAGGAGGAGCGGAGGAGGATGGAGAGGAGGCAGACGAGCAGGAGGAGGATGGAGGAGGAGGAGCACCTGACATCATGGATCTGCTACCTAGAACTGACATCAGGTTTCACTTTACACTCACACTACCTTGTCGGCGCTGTTCCACATTTTCAGCAATTATGATGGCTGCGTAATCAGGCCAGCTCATTACTGCTTAGATTTGTTTGGCTCTGTTCAGCTCAGTAGTGTGAGAACCCCTATACAACTTTGCCTATTTTGATTATGGTGGTTCCATTCTATGTTTTTAATGGTTTAGCCATTCCACCTCATTAATCCACTCATTCTTTCGTCTCCTGTGCAGTGATAAGATCACACAAGACATGGTGGATAAGATAGGTGACAAGAATTGGAAGATTCGTAAGGAAGGTCTGGATGAGGTGGCAGCGGTCATCTCTGAGGCCAAGTTCATCCAGCCCAGCATAGGAGAGCTACCCATGGCACTGAAGGGACGCCTCAACGACTCCAACAAGATCCTTGTAAGAAGTGTGCTGGGCTCTGACTGAAGAGCTACCCGTCTGTTTTTTTTGTTTTGTTTTGTTTTCAGTCTCAAGTTCAATGTAAAGCATGATGAAGTCACTTGTGTGACATTTGGATTGTTAGAAAGGCAGTTAAGGAGTCTTCAAACATTCTGCAGGCGCTATTTAGTATGTTAAGTCTAAGCTATATGATAGTAGAATATTATATCATTATTCTAGCTTTTTTCTGACACCAAAGTATCTCTTCTCTCCCCAGGTCCAGCAAACCCTGACCATTCTTCAGCAGATCGCCGTAGCGATGGGCCCAGCTCTGAAGCAACATGTCAAGAACCTGGGCATGCCCATCATCACTGTACTGGGAGACAGCAAGGTAAAGACTATCATACTCTGACATACATGCACAAGGGCATAGGTAGCTATTGTGATTAGTGTGATAGAGAATATTATACTGTAAGCGTAGTACATGCATATGACGAGCATAACAACCTAGTACAAGTGACAGACTGAGTGACTTTGTTGTTCTCATTATCAGTTGTCACTCAGTATTGAGTGAATAATTGGCGTTGACTGACTCTGTGTATCCCCCCTCTCCCCTGTAGACCAATGTGCGTGCTGCTGCCATGACAACCCTGCAGGCCTGGGTAGAACAGACCGGCATGAAGGACTGGCTGGAGGGAGAGGACCTGTCTGAAGAGCTCAAGAGAGAGAACCCCTTCCTTAGGCAGGAGGTACAAACACAGCCCTTCAGGTCATCTCTTAAAACCTCTCCTAAAGCCTGCCTCTTGTAGCTGGCAGCAATATGTAATAAGGATGTGGTTAGGTGCTGGTATTTTTTATTTTTTTTACCTTTATTTTACTAGGCAAGTCAGTTAAGAACAAATTCTTATTTTCAATGACAGCCTAGGAACAGTGGGTTAACTGCCTGTTCAGGGGCAGAACGACAGATTTGTACCTTGTCAGCTTGGGGAATTGAACTTGCAACCTTTCGGTGACTAGACCAATGCTCTAACCACTAGACCAATGCTCTGACCAATGCTGCCGCCCCATGGTATCATGGGTATTATGTGGAATCTGAGCACAAGGTTGAAACATTGGGGGCATCTGGAATGGGAAGCTAAATACCCCCAATCATGTTTGATGGCCATGCACATTTAGAATCTTCCCCCGGCACAGCCAGAAGAGGACTGGCCACCCCTCGGAGCCTGGTTCCTCTAGGTGTCTTCCTAGGTTCCTGCCTTTCTAGGGAGTCTTTCCTAGCCACTGTGCTTCTGCATTGCTTGCTGTTTGGGGTTTTAGGCTGGGTTTCTGTATAAGCACTTTCTGCTGATGTAAAAAGGGCTTTATAAAATACATTTGATTGAGAAAGACCCATATAACACGCCCCTTCCCTCCCCAGGTGCTGGGCTGGCTGGCAGAGAAGCTCCCCGCCATGCGTATGGTTCCTTCTGACCTGATGCTGTGTGTGCCCTACCTGTACTCCTGTCTGGAGGACCGCAACGGAGACGTGAGGAAGAAGGCCCAGGACGCCCTGCCCACCTTTATGATGCACCTGGGCTACGAGAAGATGTTAAAGGCCACTGGCAAACTCAAGGTACGCTCTGCCATGGAGGAGATGACTTGGACAGGCTAAATTAAAGATATAAAAGATGACTGGATTTCGAGACTAGAGTACATTGTCTTACGTCCGGTTCATAGCTACGCTGTCGTGTTAGAATGACGCAATCTTTCGGAAGCCAATGGGCTTGTATTGTTGTTCTGTAGTGACTCTCTGTGTCCCGCTCTCCCTGCAGCCCGCCTCCAAGGAGCCTGTGTCTGCCCTGCTGGAGAAGGCCCGGGCAGTGATGCCAGCCAAGCTTGCTCCACCTCCTGGCAAAGCTGGCTCAGCCAAGTCTATCAGCGGCGGTGCCCCTGCTGCAAAGTCAGGTTGGCTTGCTTCTCAGTTACTGTCTGAATGATGAGTGATCAAATTGTACTTGTCACATGTGCCGAATACACAAATGGTCACTCCCATTTGATTAATTGTTGAGCAGTCTTTTTAAGCCATAAGACTGCTGAACAATTAATCAAACGGTCACCCGGACTATTTACCTTGACCCCCCCCTCTTTGTTTTACACAGCTGCTACTCTCTGTTTATTATCTATGCATAGTCACTTTACCCCTACCTACATGTACAAATGACCTCGACTAACCTGTACCCCCGCACATTGACTCGGTACCGGTACCCCCTGTATATAGCCTCGTTATTGTTATGTTGTTACTTTTTAGTACATTTTGTTACTTTTAGTACATTTTCTTAACTCTGCATTGTTTAAGTGGTCTACACCTGTTGTATTCGACGCATGCTCTCGATGGTGCAGCTGTAGAACTATGAGTGTGCAGAACACCGGGTGCATCCCAAATGGCACCCTATTCCCTATTAAATACGCATTACTTTTGACCAGGTTTAGTAGGGCTCCCCTATTTAGGGCTTCCCTAAATAGGGGAGTATATGCCTTTCATGTGGCTATATCAGCAAAGTAGCGTCAGCAATTGAGTTTGAAGAGGGGGATCTATCTTTTCCAATTTTCTTATGTTTGTTAGGTTCTAGTTCTCAGAGTAAAAAACTCAACGGACACTATGAAAGCTTAACCATGTTTATTCTGCCCAGATGATCAATACAGCTGTATTAGACAAAAACATTTTCACACAAGCACTGATATTTAACTGTTCCTCATAGGCTGAGTCTCCTCCTACCTATCTGTACAAACACCGTTCTTTACTGCTAGGCAGGACACTAGTGATACGGGCCATAAACTTGTATTTCCATTCACTTCTGGTGTAGACCCTCTAAACCTCAGCACTCCCTCAGTGACATGAATAAGTATATTTCATATTCTCAGAACCCAACATCTTGAGCAAGCAAACATTTCTCTAGCTCCCTTGGACAGGTAGCCCGTTTTGTGAAATGTAGACTTTGACTGTAAATCTATATAAAAGTGTCTTCTATAGTAGAGTATTATTTATATAAGCAGTGTTCACCCCAGAACTTCCTAACCACTCTGTTGGTGTTGTGCAGCTTCGTCTAAAGCTAAACCGAAACCTGTTATTGACGACTACGATGACGACGACGACGAGCCTGAGCCCGAGACTAAGACTAAGAAAGTGGTTAAGCCTGGAGCTGCTAAAAAGGTATGCATTTATTAAGCTTAAATGTTTATTTGTCTGGCACCGTGCACAATTTAAAACATACATTTGATGCATTGTTCCAGATATACAGTGCCTTCAGAAAGTATTCATACCCCTTGACTTATTCCACATTTTGTTGTTACAGCCCGAATTCAAAATGGATTAAATAGATTTTTTTTTCTCACTCATCTACACGCAATACCCCATAATGACAAAGTGAAAACATGTTTTTAGAAATGTTAGCAAATGTATTGAAAATGAAATAAAGATATCTAATTTACTTAAGTATTCACATGCCTGTGTCAATACTTTGTAGAAGCACATTTGGCAGCGATTACAGCTGTGAGTCTTTCTGGTTAAGTCTAAGAACTTTCCACACTTGGATTGTACAACATTTGCCAATTTTTTTTTTTAATACTTTTTATTTTATTTTTGTGAAATCTGTGAAATCGGTTGTTGATCATTGCAAGACAACCATTTTCAGGTCTTGCCGTAGATTTAAGTCAAAACTGTAACTCTGCCACTCAGGAACTTTCACTGTCATCTTGGTAAGCAACTCCAGTGTAGACTTGGCCTTGTGTTTTAGGGTATTGTCCTGCTGAATGGTGAATTAATCTCCCAGTGTCTAGTGGAAAGCAGAATGAAACAGGTTTTCCTCTAGGGGTTTTCCTGTGCTTAGCTCCATTCAGTTTCTTTTTTTATCTTGAAAAACTACCCAGTCCTTAAGGATTACAAGCATACCCTTAACATGAAGCATGGTGATCCACTCTGCTTGAAAATATGGAGTATTGGATTTGCCCCAAACATGACAAAAGGTTTATTGCTTTGCAAAAAAAAAAAGAATTGCAGTATGACTTTAGTGCCTTGTTTCAAACAGGATGCGTGTTTTGGAATATTTGTATTCTGTACAGGCTTCCTTTTCGCTCTGTCAATTAGGTTGGTATTGTGGAGTAACTACAATGCTGTTGATCCATCCTCAGTTTTCTCCTATCACAGCCATTACAGATATCTGTAACTGTTTCAAAGTCACCATTGGCCTCATGGTGAAATCTCTGAGCAGTTTCCTTCCTCTCCAGCAACTGAGTTAGGAAGGACACCTGTTTCTTTGTAGTGACTGGGCGTATTGCACCATCAAAGTGTAATTAATAACTTCACCATGTTCAAAGGGATATTCAATGTCTGCTTTTTTATTTTTACCCATCTAACAATAGGTGCTATTATTTGCTAGGCATTGGAAAACCTCCCAGGTCTTTGTGGTTGAATCTGTGTTTTAAATTCACTGCTCGACCTTACAGATAATTGTGAGGTGGGGTACAGAGATGAGGCAGTCATTCAAAAACACTATTATTGCACACAGTGAGTCCATGCAACTTATTATGTGACTTGTTAAGCACATGTTTACTCCTGAACTTATTTAGTTTTGCCATAACAAATGGGTTGAATACTTATTGACTCGAGACATTTCAGCTTTTCTTTTTTTATTAATATGTAGACGTTTCAAAAAACATAATTCCCCTTTGACATTATGGGGTGTTGTGTGTAGGCCAGTGACACACAATCTCAATTTTAAATTCAAGCTGTAACACAACAAAATGTGGAAAAAGTCAAGGGGTGTGAATGCTTTTTGAAGGCTCTGTAGCTAGACTGATAATGCTTGTCTCCAGTCCCTGGGAATATTACTTGCCACTGTACCAAATTAGATTTTTCATGACAATCTCATTCAGCACTTGGCACACCAAGCTACCACTATGTGCCAGCTTTTCTCTCTGTGAACTGGATATTTCATTCTGCATTTAATAGAACACCCCCCAGGAATCTGTTGCGAGCTCGGATAAAGATAGTGTCAGTAGTCCTAAAAGACTTACAAAGGGGAAGACTAGCAGCCAGCAGGTACATGGTTGGAGTCGAGCGCCACTGTGTTACTAATATGTGACTCAGGAATTACTAACTGGGTGGACTGAGCCTTGCACCGGGTGTTGTTGAGACACTGCACGTGTGTCTGTCTCTACTATGTTGGTTATTTCTTTGCATGTTTTGTGGGTATTAACACACCCCCCCACACTCTGTGAGGCTGAACACAATATCTAAATGTTTTATGTTTTTGCTTTTATATTTAGTATTATCTTGTAGTAATATTTTGTTTAGCTTCTCATTTACAGGCTGAAATCTGAGTTCTTTACATTATAAACATATGTTCTTATAATGTTTCTGTCCCTGTTTCTCTACCACATATTCTGAGCACAATATATATCTCTAGCTTTTATATACAGGAAATTGCCAAAATGATAGAAACATTTGAGTAAATGAAAGCAAGTGCTTCCACACAGGTGTGGTTCCTGAGATAATTAAGCAATTAACATCCCATTATGCTTAAGGTCATGTACAAAAATGCTGGGCAGGCCATTATTTTGGCTACCATGGCTATGCCCCCATAGGATGACAATGCCCCCATCCACAGGGAACAAGTTGTCACTGAGTCATTTGATGAGCATGAAAACGATGTAAACCATATGCCATGGCCGTCTCAGTCACCAGATCTCAACCCAAATTAACACATCCCTCCAATGGAGTTCCAGACACTTGTAGAGTCTGTGCCAAGGTGCATTGAAGCTTTTCTGGCTCGTGGTGGCCCAACGCCCTATTAAGACACTTTATGTTGGTGTTTCCTTTATTTTGGCAGTTACCTGTAGCTTTGTATCTTGTAATGATGTTGTTTCTGTGCTTTTTATCTTGTTCTGATAATGTCTCTGTGCTGTCTTGTAAACGTCCCCATTTCTCTCCTCTGTCCCCTCGGCAGGGTGTGCTTGGGAAGAAGGCCCCGGTCACTAAGGTCACTGCCAAGGATGAGGAGGACAGGTCTGGTGTTATCTTTATCCTGGTACCCAACGGCAAGGAACAGAGGATAAAGGAGGAGAAAGGGCTGAAGGCACGTAGTGTAGAATATAATAATATTTGCCATTTAGCTTTTACCCAAAACTGACTTAATCATGCATGCATTTCATTTATGGGTGGTCCCGGGAATCAAACCTATATCCTGGCGTGGCAAGCTCCATGCTCTACCAACTGAGCTACAGAGGTGTCTCTTTGTTTTCAGTGGAGGTTGTGCAGTGTTGAAGGGAACTCTAGGTTGATCCAAAGGACAGTATTGAAATGAGTCATGTCACGTGTTTCATCTGCTCCCTGACAGTTTTTGTGGCATTTTGGATGCCCAGGATAAGACTGTTTGCTGAGGAAGAAATATTGTTTTATTTTATCCTTTGTTTAACCTGGCGAGTCAGTTAACCTGAGTCAATTTGCGGAAAATCTAATTGGCATAATAGAAAATAAAATATTTTGGGGATACCTGAAGTGATCCTAAAATAAAAAGATGTAATATCTAAATGATCCTTGGTATGACCATGTTAAAACAAATACCCCCCGGGATTGTGAGTAAATAAGGCTGATATAGTGCTTGAATAATCATCTCACTTGTGATCACTTGTGATGCAGGTGTTGAAATGGAATTTCCAGACCCCGAGAGATGAGTATGTGGACCAGTTGAAGACTCAGATGTCCACCTGCTTCGCCAGATGGCTCCAGGATGAACTCTTCCACGCTTCTGACTTCCAACGCCAGGTCAAGGCTATTGGGGTCATGGGAGAGGTAAGAACCCCGCAGGAGACAGCAAAACACATTTGTGATTAGATAGAAAGAGCCCTTGGTGAGTCTTTCTTATTCATACAGGTTTGTGTTATTGAGATGATCTTTTTTGCAACAGAGAACTAGACTCTGAAGAGTGAAAAGGATTCAAAAATCTAATCTTATTTTTAGTTTATTTTAGACGGGAGTAACAGGAAAAAGTCTCCTGTTTCTCCAGTATTGCCTTTTTGCCTCCAGCACCTTCACAAATCAGTCAAGGCTATGTGGTAGATTCTGCCTATTATCTATAAGTTTATTTTAGACTAAACCCGTTAGTGTTTCTTTGAGACATAAGGGCGTTTGTTTACTTTACTGACTACAATGTTATGTTTCCACTCATTAGCGAATGGAGGATGAGCTTGAGGGCACAGTCAGCTGCTTGGACCTGATCCTGAAGTGGTTCACGCTGCGTTTCTTTGAGACCAACAGCACTGTGTTGATGAAGGTTCTGGAGTACCTCAAGCTGCTCTTCCCCACGCTGAGCAGAGAGAACTACCACCTCAACGAATATGAGGCTTCCTCCTTTATCCCCTACCTCATCCTCAAAGTAAGTCCCCTCCATCCCCTACCTCGTCCTCAAACTACACTACATTACCACAAGTATGTGGACACCTGCTCATTGAACGTCATTCCAAAATAATGGGCATTAATATGGAGTTGGTCCTCCTTTTGCTGCTATAACAACCTCCACTCTTCTTGGAAGGCTTTCCACTAGATGTTGGAACATTGCTGCGGGGACTTGCTTCCATTCAGCCACGACATTAGTGAGGTCGGGCACCGATGTTGGGCGATTAGGCCTGGCTCGCAGTCAGCGTTCTAATTCATCCCAAAGGTGTTTGATGAGGTTGAGGTCAGGGCTCTGTGCAGGCCAGTCAAGTTCTTCCACACCGATCTCGACAAACCATTTCTGTATGGACCTCGCTTTGTGCATCGGGGAATTGTCATGCTGAAACAGGAAAGGTCCTTTCCCAAACTGTTGCCACAAAGTTGGAAGTAATGAATCGTCTAGAATGTCATTGTGTGCTGTAGCATTCAGATTTCCCTTCAGTGGATTAAGGGGCCTTGCTCGAACCATGAAAAACAGCCCCAGACCATTATTCCTCCTCCACCAAACTTTACAGTTACACTATGCATTGGAGCAGGTAGCGTTCTCCTGGCATCCGCCAAACCCAGATTCGTCCGTCGGACTGCCAGATGGTGAAGCGTGATACATCACTCCAAGGAACGCGTTTCCACTGCTCCAAGCTTTACACCCCTCCAGCCGACGCTTGGCATTACACATGATGATCTTAGGCTTGTGTGCGACTGCTCGGCCATGGAAACCTTTTTCATGAAGCTCCCAACTAACAGTTCTTGTGCTGACGTTGCTTCCAGAGACAGTTTGGAACTCTGTAGTGAGTGTTGCAATGAAGGATAGACGAATTTTACGCTATTCAGCCCCTGGCGGTCCCGTTCTGTGAGCTTGTGTGGCCTACCACTTCGTGGTTGAGCTGTTGTTGCTCCTAGACATTTACACTTCAATAACAGTACTTACAGTTGACCGGGGCAGAAATATGACGAACTGACTTGTTGGAAAGGTGGCATCCTATGACGGTGCCACGTTGAAAGTCACTGAGCTCTTCAGTAAGGACATTCTACTGCCAATGTTTGTCTATGGAGACTGCATGGATGTGTGCTCGGTTTTATATGCATGTCAGCAACCGGTGTGGCTGAAATAGCCGAATCCACAAATTTGAAGTAGTGTCCACATACCTTTTTGTATATATAGTGTAAGTCACTTCCATCCCCTACCTCATCCTCAAATTCACTTCATCCCCTACCTCAACGTAAGTCACCTCTTCCACCACCCCGACCAGTGTTAATTATATCTGAAGTCTTTCAAATACTTAAACTCCGCTTGATTGAGCTCCCTTGGCGCAGTAGGATCAGTGGGATAGTACCCAAATCTGGAATTCCACCCATCTGGCACTCAGGGTAGACTCAAGCAAATATTCAAAGTATTACAAATATTTAAAGTACTATTTGAACCTAGGTCTGGGACCACCACACACTTTCTCCATGTTGTGTGGTCTCTGTTTATGGAAGCTATTGTTTGTGTGACTCACCATTTTATTTATTTTTTATCCTTTTTTCACCTGACAGGTTGGGGAATCAAAGGATGTGGTGCGTAAAGATGTGCGTGCCATCCTCACCATGCTGTGTAAGGTCTACCCTGCAAGCAAAGTCTTCCCTTTCCTCATGGACGGGACCAAGTCCAAGAACTCCAAACAAAGAGCTGGTAAGACCAAGTGGACCAAGGCTAGAATAAAGAATGAGACAATATAATTTATTGCATTGTCAAATCTTATATTCATTGTAATAATAGTAATACATGGGACTTTTATATAGAATTTTTCTAGGACCCAAAGTTTCTTAAAAGAGAAATTTACCCACAACTCACAAGTGATTCCATACATTGAAACTAGTTCAGTTGAGTTTGCCTTCTCTCTCTCTGGAATGCAGAACTTAGAAGGCTGCAAAAATGGGTCATGTCACTTGTGACGTTGCTGGATGCAGGCTTTACTCTGCTTCGTTGTCAGTGAATGCATGATTCACAAATCTGCGAACTGTGGACAAATTCATTGTTTTATTGAAAGCGTAAGGCTGAGTTTTGACTCAGGAAATGTACACTACTGTTCAAAAGTTTGGGGTCACTTAGAAATGTCCTTGTTTTCCATGAAAACATACATGAAATGAGTTGCAAAATGAATAAGAATATAGTCAAGACGTTGACAAGGTTATAAATAATTTGTGTTCTTCAAACTTTGCTTTCGTCAAAGAATCCTCCATTTGCAGCAATTACAACCTTGCAGACCTTTGGCATTCTAGTTGTCAATCTGAAGAGATTTCTAGGATATGCATATAATTAGTAGCTTTGGATAGAAAACACTGAAGTTTCTAAAAGGGTTAAAATAATGTCTGAGTATAACAGAACTGATATGGCAGGCAAAAACCTGAGCAAAATCCATCCGGGATGTCTGAATCAGTCATGTCACACTGTTTTCAATAGGCCAGCTATTCAAAGCCTCATAGTTTAACCCCCAGATTGCAGTTCCTATGGCTTCCACTATATGTCAACAGTCTTTAGAAAAAGGTTTGAAGCTTCAATCATGAAAATCAAGTGAGTAAGACCACTTGTTCCTGAGTTCAAGTCAAGTGTACTGTTTTGGATTTTGCGCTCAGTTCTTTTTCTCTTCTATTCAGCAGGTTATATTCTGTCTGAAATATTATAGTTTATATTAATTTTAGGGTATCTTGAGTATTGATTACAAATGCTGTTTGACTTTTTTAGACCAACTTTACGGGTACTTTTGGGATATCGTTTGTCTGCATGGATGAAAGCCTTTTGGCAGGTGGATTACTGAATTACTTTGAGTTTTGTGACACCTCTGCTGGTTGTTATTATGCTAATTGAATTTTTGAATGGGGCGCTGCCCTCAGACTATCAAATGTTCTGCTTTCGCCATAAAGCCTTTTGAAATCTGACAATGCTGTTAGATTAACAAGAGTCTAAGCTTTTGAAGGGTGTGCAGCATTTGTATTTTCATGAATGTTTGAAATGAGTATTTTTGTCATTTGAATTTGGCGCTCTGCATTTCACCGGATGTTGTCAAAATCAAACCCAGTCACAGGAATGGATCCGTAACAGGTTAATGTGCTGGCCATTCCATTATAGACAATACCAGCTGACAGCTTCTTCTCTAAATAGTTCTTGCATAGTTTGGAGCTATGCTTTCGATCATTGTACTGTTGTAGGAGGAAATTGGCTCCAATGAAGCGCCGTCCACAGGGCATGGCATTGCAAAATGGAGTGATAGCCTTCCTTCTTCAAGATCCCTTTTACCCTGTACAAATCTCCCACTTTACCACCACCAAAGCACCCCCAGACTATCACATTGCCTCCACCATGCTTGACAGATGGCGTCAAGCACTCCTCCAGCATCTTTTAATTTTTTCTGCGTCTCACGAATGTTCTTCCACCTCAAATTTAGATTTGTCTGTCCGTAACAATTTTTTTCAATTTTTCCTCTGTCCGGTGTCTGTTCTTTTGCCCATCTTAATCTTTTATTTTTATTGGCAAATTCTGCCTAGAAGGCCAGCATCCCAGAGTCGCCTCTTCACTGTTGACATTGAGACTGGTGTTTTGCAGGTACTATTTAATGAAGCTGCCAGTTGAGGACTTGTGAGGTGTCTGTTTCCCAAACTAGACTAGACACTCACTCTTGCTCAGTTGTGCACCGGGGCCTCCCACTCCTCTTTCTATTCTGGTTAGAGCCAGTTTGCGCTGTTCTGTCATGGGAGTAGTACACAGCGTTGTACGAGATCTTCAGTTTCTTGGCAATTTCTCGCATGGAATAGCCTTCATTTCTCAGAACAAGAATAGACTGACGAGTTTCAGAAGGAAGTTGTTTGTTTCTGGCCATTTTTTGCCTGTTATCGAACCCACAAATGCTGATGCTCCAGATACTCAACTAGTCTAAAGAAGGTTGCTGCTTTAATCAGGACAACAGTTTTCAGCTGTGCTAACATAATTGCAAATGGGTTTTCTAACGATCAAATAGCCTTTTAAATTGATAAACTTGGATTAGCAAACACAACGTGCCATTGTAACACAGGAGTGATGGTTTCTGATAATGGGTCTCTGTATGCCTACGTAGATATTCCATTAAAAATCAGCCGTTTCCAGCTACAATAGTCATTTACAACATTAACAATGTCCACTGTATTTCTGATCAATTTGATGTTATTTTAATGGACCAAAAATGTGCTTTTCTTTCAAAAACAAGTAAATTGTGATTGGAAATTGTACCGTTGACGTCATGTGTGACATGGACAGAGAGCAGGCAGGCAGGCTTTGATGAGAACAATGGGGAGAGGATCCAGGGAGCAAGTTGTAGTCTTGGATGACATGAGTTTTGAGATATAGGGATGGTCAATGGGGGAATTCGTGGCGGTGGTTGACGGGGAGGGGTAGCTGAGGGAGATTGATCAGTCCGTGATGAGTTTATTTTGGTGAACTTGTCCTTGAAAAACTGAAGGAATGAGTTGCAGAGTTTAGTTTGGCGAGAGAGTTGGCCAGAGAGTTCAGGGGAAACCGAGCAGTGTTAAATTGGGCAGCTAGTTCATCAGGTGAATTGGGGGGCATGGTCAAGTGGCGGGGCAGAGCAGATGACATTAGAGCGTTGGAGGGGATCAACAGCTTTGATGTTGCGGAAGGAGTTGAGGCGTTTGTCAGTGTTGTGGGGTGAGTATGCGGGAAGAGAAATTAAGGATATTGTTGTCAGAGTGGGAACAGGGAGGGGGACATATGAGTTAGGTTGAGACCAAAAGAGCAGATGAGATGTGTCCCTTGATGTGAGTGGAAAAATGTACATGTTGGGTAATATTGAAGCAGAACACCAATGAAATCTGCGACAAGTTTTTAGTTTGAGTCCACGTGAATATTAATATCGCCAAGCAACAGTAAGAAAGAACCTTCAGGCCTTCTGTTGAGTGTATCAATATCCTTATTTGTATCTCCTCGTTGTGGCACGGACTAACCATTCTCTCCCTGTATTCCCAGAGTGTCTTGAGGAGCTGGGCTGTCTGATAGAGAACTATGGAATGAACGTCTGTCAGCCAACACCGGCCAAATCCCTGAAAGAGATCGCTGTTCACATCGGAGACAGGGACAATTCAGTACGCAACGCTGCCCTCAACACAGTGTTGGCTGTGTACAATGTCTGTGGGGACCAAGTCTACAAACTCATTGGCAATGTATGATACTACTACAATATACTGTAATGTAAACTGCAATTGAGGTTATGTCACAAAGCAGGATCAATGAGTTAGCCAGCAAACTTGCTTAAATGTTCAGAAATGAATACTTAAAAAAAAATATATATATGCTTGAAATGGCCATGGACTGTTTCAACCAACAACCCATAGTCAACTTTCACTTTATTAATGAACCAGAAAATGTGAATGTTTTATTAAAGTTGGCTAACTTAGTATCCTGCTTTAGAGTATACGCCTCTGGAGATGTCATCTCCGGTGTTTATCTCAAACTTCCTGTCTTTCTCCTGCAGTTGTCTGAGAAGGAGATGAGTATGTTAGAGGAGAGGGTCAAGCGCTCTGCTAAGAAGACCCCTGCAGCAGCCCCACCACCCACCAGACAGGCTGCAGAGAGAGAGAGGCCCCAGAGAGAACACCCCTCCAACCCCAACGCTACCTTCATGAGGAAGCCTGCTCAGCAACCTCAGGATGATGTGCCCAACAAGCTCAAGTATGGGATGGGTGAAATCCCTGACCTAGTGCCTCCTCAACTACCTATCTACCAAAGCATGGCTCCCCATTGTAACAGATCTATGGGGTTTTTACTTTAGTCTGGTGATCTAGTAGTTACAAGTGCCACTGTACTTTACTCACATTCATGGCAAAAACATTCTGTCCATGTCTTAAGACCTTACCTACAAACCCTTGTAAGGATAAGCCCTCTTTATGCTCCTCCTCAATGTCCGTCTTTTACTCTTTTCACACTGATTAGATGAGCCGAACCGTGCTGCGCTCTACTGCACTGGCTAGGTTACGCATCCATCATACGTGCTTGAACAACAATTTGAAAGAAAAAATATCAGAGCCGGCACAGTAAAAAAAAACGTACTTTGTCGGCAGAGGAAAATTGGTTTGCACGGTTTGGGTTGGCACGAGGGTGTGAAAAGAGTATTTGCGTGTTCTTTCCTTCTATTCTGTTGGTTTCATTGCATGGTGTGTGTGTGTGTGTGTGTGTGTGTGTGTGTGTGTGGTCTCTTAATCCTGAGCCTCTCTTCTCCTTTATAATTGCTCTTCTCTTATCGCTGCTCTGCTCTCCATGGACAGAATAATGTATCGCACTTATAGGATGTGAGTACCGCCGTGCCTCTCCCAGACAGTGTGCACTCTGCTCTCCTCCAGAAGCACTCAGAATGGGGATGTTAATGTAGATGAATCTAAACGTAACACTCACCAGTCTAAACTAAATAGTTCAGTTGGTGTCTCCTCCCCCTCATCTTCCTCGTCATCCTGTGTTAATGGCAACCTTCCATACTAGCAAACCACTTAGGGTGAAGCAATGTATTACACAGCCATTCCAAATAGTATGCTGGTGCAGGTATATTGGAACGGAGATGTGACCCGACCTGTCTGTCTGTGTTGGTTTCGATGACATTGTTCTGAATTATCCTCTTCTGTTCTCCCCCAGCCAAGCGCGGGCTATACGGGAACACTCGCACCCGTCCATCCCCAAGGAGTTTCAGCTGGACCTGGACATGATTGAGAACGACCACACACGGGTCAGTGAGCTGCCCGACCTGGTCCAACACAAACTGGACGAACTGCTGGAGCCCATCATGATGCCAGAGCCCAAGTGAGTGTGTCTGTTTGAACGGCCCCGAACTTTATACCAACCTGTCCCCAAGTCTTAGACCAACGCTGCCTGGCTGGCCTGGATTTCCATTTGTCTTTTTCACAGTAGTTCTAAAATAGCAGAGGGATGAACTTTAAAGTATGGATACATGGCTAAACTGCCTGAGCATTATACCAACACTGGCTGGGAGGGATGTGCATTGATCTACTCTAAAGGTTTTTTGAATTTCTAAGATCCAAGAGGCTTGTGTGACGGTTGTGGCATCCCAAGACTAATGACAGTGAGTGGTTATGTATTTAGTTTGTGCGTGTGTGTGTTTCCCCAGGATCCGCTCTGTCTCGCCCCACTTTGATGATCTTCACAACAGCACCGCTTCCACCATCAACTTTGTCATCTCCCAGGTGGCCAGTGGAGACATCAACACCAGCATCCAGGCTCTGGCACAGGTTGGTACATCGCTGTAGTATAGGCTCAGGTACACCATGGTGCAATAGCAGGCTCTCCTGTACGGAGTTTTTATTGAAAAAGAGGTTAGGGAACATCAAACCTCGATTTCCGTCTTCCAATAGTTGAGTGAGGGGTACTTGGGAGTCTGGAAATGGGAGACTAGGTCAAAGTTCGATGTTCCCTATCAACCAGCAGTACTCTGCTCTAGTTAGAAAAGGGAAGAGCGCAAGCAGTATTTCTATGCGTATTAACCTCTGTCTCTCCCCTTCCCCCAAGATTGATGAGGTGTTGAGGCAGGAGGACAAGGCGGAGGCCATGTCAGGTCATATCGACCAGTTCCTCATCGCCACCTTCATGCAGCTGCGCCTCATCTACAACACACACATGGCCGACGACCGCCTCGACAAGAAGGACATCTTCAAGCTGTACAGCTGTATCATCGGCAACATGCTCTCGGTGAGTAGTGACTTCACATTCACACCACTAAGGGGTGAAACTGGTCTGTTTCAACAAGTTGGCTCAATCTCTCTGAAGAGGTTTTGTTTTAACATCTAAAACCACACCGGAGTCGGCTTAGTAGACTGGTGTGGACATCTGTGCCACTGCTGTGTTTGTGTGTCACCTGTGTACTGTAGTTGTTCTCTATGGAGAGCCTGGCGCGAGAGGCGTCTATGGGGGTCCTTAAGGACCTGATGCACGGTCTTATCACCTTGATGCTGGATGCCCGAGTGGAGGACATCGAGGACGGACAGCAGCTCATTCGCTCCGTCAACCTGCTGGTGGTCAGAGTACTGGAGAAGTCCGACCAGACCAACATCCTCAGGTCAGAACTCAGAACCTTGACTTTATTACATTTAGTTTCACGGGGACAGTGACCATTTAATTAACATGACTCGAAATGCCTTGTACTGAGAAATGTTAGCGACGATGGCTCATGTACTTCAGAGAACCTCTAAGCACTCAGCAGTAGAATGCACCCTGGCAAAGGATGATACAAATTAAGGCATTTCCAGAATACTGTATATAGTGTTTCTGTCTTTTTCTCTTCCCCCAGTGCTCTTCTAGTGTTGCTACAGGACAGCCTTACCACCTCATCAGGGTCTCCTATGTTCTCTGAACTGGTCATGAAGGTATTACTATTTCATTTGTTATGGGAGTGTTTACTTTTGTCTGTGCATGATACAGTTGAAGTCAGAAGTTTACATACATACACCTTAGCCAAATACATTTTAAACTCAGTTTTTCACAATTCTTGACATTTAATCCTAGTACACATTCCCTGTCTTAGATCAGTTTGGATCACCACTTTATTTTAAGAATGTGAAAGGAAATAATAGTAGAGAATTATTTATTTCAGCTTTTATTTCTTTCATCACATTCCCAGTGGGTCAGAAGTTTACATACACTCAATTATTATTTGGTAGCATTGCCTATAAATTGTTTAACTTGGGTCAAACGTTTCGGGTAGCCTTCCACAAGCTTCCCACAATAAGTTGGGTGAATTTTGGCCCAATCCTCCTGACCGAGCTGGTGTGACTGAGTCAGATTTGTAAGCCTCTGCTCGCACACGCTTTTTCAGTTCTGCCCACAAATTTTCTATAGGATTGAGGTCAGGGCTTTGTGATGGCCACTCCAATACCTTGACTTTGTTGTCCTTAAGCCATTTTGCCACAACTTTGGAAGTATGCTTGGGGTCATTTGCGACCAAGCTTTAACTTTCTGACTGATGTCTTGAGATGTTGCTTCAAGATATCCACATAATTTTCCTCCCTCATGATGCTATCTATTTTGTGAAGTGCACCAGTCCCTCCTAAAGCAAAGCACCCCCACAACATGATGCTGCCACCCCCGTGTTTCACGGTTGGGATGGTGTTCTTCGGCTTGCAAGCCTCCCCCTTTTTCCTCCAAACATAACGATGGTCATTATGGCCAAACAGTTCTGTTTTTGTTTCATTAGACCAGAGGACATTTCTCCAAAAAGTACGATCTTTGTCCCCATGTGCAGTTGCAAACCGTAGTCTGGCTTTTTGTATTGCGGTTTTGGAGCAGTGGCTTCTTCCTTGCTGAGCGGCCTTTCAGGTTATGTCGATATAATACTTTTTTTACCTGTTTCCTCCAGCATCTTCACAAGGTCCTTTGCTGTTGTTCTGGGATTGATTTGCACTTTTCGCACCAAAGTACGTTCATTTCTAGTAGACAGAACGCGTCTCCTTCCTGAGCGGTATGACTGCTGTGTGGTCCCATGGTGTTTATACTTGCGTACTATTGTTTGTACAGATGAACGTGGTACCTTCAGGCGTTTGGAAATTGCTCCCAAGGATGAACCAGACTTGTGGAGGTCTACAATCTTTTTTCTGAGATCTTGGCTGATTTCTTTAAATTTTCCCATGATGTCAAGCAAATAGGCACTGAGTGAAGGGAGGCCTTGAAATACATCCACAGGTACACCTCCAATTGACTCAAATTATGTCAATTAGCCTATCAGAAGCTTCTAAAACCATGACATCATTCTCTGGAATTTTTGTATGTAAACTTCTGACCCACTGGAATTGTGATAGTGAATTATAAGTGAAATAATCTGTCTGTAAACAATTGTTGGAAAAATGACTTGTGTCATGCACAAAGTAGATGTCCTAACCGACTTGCCAAAACTATAGTTTGTTAACAAGACAATTGTGGAGTGGTTGAAAAACGAGTTTTGATGACTCCAACCTAAGTGTATGTAAACTTCCAACTTCAACTGTATGTATGGTGTTTGCACATGAGCTAGTCAGATGTGTATTCCCTGTTCTTTGGGACATTTTACCTTTGTAGCTATAAAACAAATGATTACCTATTTCTAATCCAAATCATTATGAATAATTATTTTGAGGCTCAATGAAAATTTAATGTAATATATTTAACCTTCTGGTTCTCTCTGTCTCTCTAGTGCCTGTGGCGTATGATCCGGTTCCTGCCAGAGACCATCAACAGCATCAACCTGGACCGCATCCTGTTGGATGTCCACAACTTTATGAAGGTGTTCCCCAAGGAGAAACTGAAGCAGCTGAAGTCTGACGTGCCCCACAGGACCCTCAAGACCCTGCTGCACACACTGTGTAAACTTACTGGAGCCAAGGTATTTACTATACATTCCCAAAGCTCATTCACATCCAATAGTTGAGTGATTGTTGTCTGTGGTTTTGATTAAGTAGACCATAGTGAGGCTAGGCTGTTGTTGTTTTGTGTTGCTTTGCTGTGTCTAGATCCTGGACCACATGTCCATGATAGAGAACAAGAATGATTCTGAGCTGGAGGCCCACCTGAGACGAGTGGTCAAACACTCTGGAAACTTTTCTGGCATGAAGTCTGACCGGGGCACAGAGAAAGGCCAGGTGCGTTAACCCAACCTCTAATAACACTACTTTTAAAATAGTTGTGGATAACACAAAGTTTTTACAAACCATGCCTGTAGTGCAACGTGAGTCCACTTCCATCATACCCTAATGTATTCTTGCTGCTTCCAGGATGACAGGATGTCGAAAGCTAAAGTGAGCGACATCCTCTCTGAGATCTTCAAGAAGATTGGCTCCAAGGAAAACACAAAAGAGGTGAGTATTTTTCTTTATTGCCTTGGTCATTTATGTTCATGTATTCATACCTTAATTTTACGGTTTGCACCGTCTTGTTAAGGTCGTAATTGTAAAAGATAGTGTTCTCAGTGACTGGCTAAATTAATTTACAGTACCAATCTAGACTTGTGAGTTAACTGTTTGTTGTTTCCCCAGGGCCTGACGGAGCTGTACGAGTATAAACAGAATTACTCAGACGCTGACCTGGAGCCCTTCCTGAGGAACACGTCTCAGTTCTTCCAGAGCTACGTGGAGAGAGGCCTCCGCATGATCGAGTCTGAGAGAGAGGGCAAAGGAAGGATCCAGCCTTCTAGCACAGGTACTAACCCTGAAAGATTAAAAGGGAATTCCACTCAAAAATTTAAATGTGACGTTTTGTTCTTTGCCTTGTAATATTTTATCTGATATGACTGTCTAACCCAGAGACTGTACAAATCTGTATCAGAGTAATAGGAAATGTAATCCTGACATCAGCTCTAGTGCTTTGGTATAAGCAGTGTTAGTAATGTTTGAATTACTATTGAGGATTACTAGTAGCTAACTACTGTATGTACAGTGCATTCGGAAAGTATTCAGACCCCTTCCCTTTTTCCACATTTTGTTACGTTACAGCCTTATTCTAAAATGGATTAAATCACGTTCCTCATCAATCTACACACAATACGCCATAATGACAAATCAAAAACAGATTTTTAGACATTTATGCGCACGCAAAAATACAGCAATACCTTATTTACATAAGTATTCAGACCCTTTGCTATGAGACTCGAAATTGTGCTCAGGTGCATCCTGTTTCCATTGATCATCCTTGATGTTTCTACAACTTGATTGGAGTCCACCTGTGGTAAATTCAATTGATTAGACATGATTTGGAAAGGCACACACCTATTTACATAAGGTCCCACAGTTGACAGTGCATGTCAAATCAAAAACCAAGCCATGTAGTCAAATATTGTGTCGAGGCACAGATCTGGGGAAGGGTACCAAAATATTTCTGCAGCATTGAAGGTCCCCAAGAACACAGTGGCCTCCATCATTCTTAAATGGAATAAGTGTGTAGCCACCAAGACTCTTCCTAGAGCTGGCTGCCCAGCCAAACTGAGCAATAGGGGGAGAAGGGCCTTGGTCAGGGAGGTGACCAAGAACCCGATGGTCACTCTGACAGAGCTCCAGAGTTTGTCTGTCGAGATGGGAGAACCTTCCAGAAGGACAACCATCTGGTAGTGGCCAGACTGAAGCCACTCCTCAGTAAAAGGCACATGACAGCCCGCTTGGAGTTTGCCAAAAGGCCCCTAAAGGACTCTCAGATCATGAGAAAGAAGATTCTCTGGTCTGATGAAACCAAGATTGAACACTTTGGCCTGAATGCCAAGGGTCACATCTGGAAGAAACCTGCCACCATCACTACGGTGAAGCATGGTGGTGGCAGCATCATGCTGTGGGGATGTTTTTCAGCGGCAGGGACTGGGAGACTAGTCAGAATCGAGGGAAAGATGAACAAAGCAAAGTACAGAGAGATTCTGGATGAAAACCTGCTCCAGAGCGCTCAGGACCTCAGACTGGGGCAAAGGCTTACTTTCCTACAGGACAACGACCCTAAGCACACAGCCAAGACAACGCAGGAGTGACTCCGGGACAAGTCTCTGAATGTCTTTGAGTGGCCCGGCCAGAGCCCGGACTTGAACCAATCTAACGTCTCTGGAGAGACCTGAAAATAGCTGTGCAGCGACGCTCCCCACCCAACCTAACAGAGCTTGAGAGGATCTGCAGAGAAGAATGGGAGAAACTCCCCAAATACAGATATGTCATACCCAAGAAGACTCAAGGCTGTAATCGCTTCCAAAGGTGCTTCAACAAAGTACTGAGTAAATGGTCTGAATACTTACAGTACCAGTCAAATGTTTGGACACCTACAATGGTTCTTCCTTTAAAAGTTGCGTCATACTGCCGCACAGCTTGCGTGGTGCCTCAGAATTCTATGGCACGTTATTTAAGTGTCAGCCATTGTTTCCATTAACTTCTCAGGGAGCACTGGGGCGCTAGCGGGCTGCACCCGACACTACCAGGTGAAATGCAAGACAAAATTCCAAAATTGAATTATTAAAAATGCACCAATATACAAGTGTCCCATACTCATCAAAAGCTCTGCTTCTTGGCAGTATCACAGCGTTGTCGGATTTCAAAAGGCTTTTACGGCGAAAGCACTACATTTGATTGTTTGAGGCTAGCACCTCACATATTTTCCATAACCATACCAGCGCGGTCGATAGAAAATGCATTTCACAGGGAAAACCTGTGCCTTACCTTTTGTAGAACGTCTGCAGAGGGCTTCCTAAGTGTCCAACGAAGACAATCCATGGGTATTTGGTTAGAAAAAGTAATTTATTATATCCTTAAATCTCCGTTTGGTTGGCGCTTTGTGTTCAGAAAATCCAATGTGACGAGAACGCGTTCAACTATACCTATAAACTTTCCCTCAAAAAAACAAAAACGATTTAAAATGCTTCCTTAGCTTATCTTTTATGAATAAAAGTGAAAATCTTTCACTTGGATGGTCACCTAAACGTTATAAGTCAAATAAAGTGGACCGCTCAGCAAAATGTGCGTTCAAAAACGTGCAACTGAGAAAGAGGTCCCCCGGGTAAAACTTCTCCCAATAGAACCCATTAGTTCCGATTTCCATTAAACTTTGCCTATACACTGCTGACATCCAGTGGAAGCAGTAGGTACTACATTCAGGGTCCTGGTATAAACAGTTTTTTATAGGCAGTGCCTCAAAGTGAGCTATAAGCCTCAGGAATGAGATTTCCGGATGGAAAAATCTGTTTTTTTGCCTGCCAAATGACTTCTGTTACACTCACAGACAAAATGATAACACTTTTGTAAACCTCAGTGTTTCCTATCCAATAGTACTAATTATGTCCATATCCTAGTTTCTGAGCCTGGGTGGCAAGCATTTTACTTTGGGCACGCCAGACTCTCCAAAACCGACCCCTCAGCTGCCGCTGCCCAATAAGTTAATGCTAGTTTGACCACCAGATGGCATCTTTGAGAAGTTAAGTTATTGAAATGACATGGAGCTGTAGACTTAAGAGTCCTGTTTACTATAGCTGTTTTAGTGTAACTTATTGGCATACAGGCCTACTTCAATATACAGTATATCAATCATTCAATCACTGCGAGTGAAGAGCAAAATAATCCTAACATTTCCACACCCTTATTGTAGGCTAAACAATACCCAAATTTGAGATTCAGTGAAAATAAAAATCTCATTGATTTATTAAGACCATGCTTGTCTCAGAGCAGCACAAAACGGTGCTGAAATAGTTGACCACACGCGGGTAGCCTATTGCTTCAAGTCCTACTAAAACAATTGGATGACTTTGGGAGTTTCAGTAAGCAACAATTTGTTGCAATCATTAGCCTACTTTATTCCAATATTTTATGTTATTCAGTGATGTTTATTCCCATAGTAATTCGTTATGGATCTTTACAGATGAGGTTAAAAAACAATGCATTTGGTGGACTATGCAAAATCATTCATCATAAAAAATTCCCTGTTTTAGGTCAGTTAAGATCACCACTTTATTTTAAGAATGTGAAATGTCAGAAGAATAATAGTAGAGAGAATTATATATTTCAGCTTTTATTTCATCACATTCCCAGTGGGTCAGAAGTTTACATGCACTCAATTATTATTTGGTAGCATTGCCTTGAAATTGTTTAACTTGGGTCAAATGTTTCGGGTAACCTTCCACAAGCTTCCCACAATAAGTTGGGTGAATTTTGGCCCATTCCTCCTGACAGAGCTGGTGTAACTGAGTCAGGTGTGTAGGCCTCCTTGCTCGCACACGCTTTTTCAGTTCTGCCCGCACATTTTCTATAGGATTGAGGTCAGGGCTTTGTGATGGCCTCTCCAATACCTTGACTTTGTTGTCCTTCAGCCATTTTGTCCTTAAGCCATCTTTGGAAGTATGCTTGGGGTCATTGTCCACTTGGAAGACCCATTTGCGACCAAGCTTCATCTTCCTAACTGATGTTTTGAGATGTTGCTTCAATATATCCACATAATTTTCAATCTTCATGATGCCATCTATTTTGTAAAGTGCACCAGTCCCTCCTGCAGCAAAGCACGCCCACAACATGGTGCTGCCACCCCCGTGCTTCATGGTTAGTATGGTGTTCCTCGACTTGCAAGCCTCCCCCTTTTTCTCCAAACATAACAATGGTCATTATGGCCAAAAGGTTATATTTTTGTTTCATCAGACCAGAGGACATTTCTCCAAAAAGTACGATCTTTGTGCAGTTGCTAACCGTAGTCTGGCTTTTTTTTATGGTGGTTTTGGAGCAGTGGCTTCTTCCTTGCTGAGCGGCCTTTCAGGTTGTGTCGATATAGATCTCGTTTTTACTGTGGATAGATACTTTTGTACCTGTTTCCTACAGCATCTTCACAAGGTCCTTTGCTGTTGTTCTGGGATTGATTTGCACTTTTCGCACCAAAGTACGTTCATTTCTAGGAGACAGAACGCGTCTCCTTCCTGAGCGGTATGACGGCTGTGTGATCCCATGGTGTTTATACTTGCGTGCTATTGTTTGTACAGATGAACGTGGTACCTTCAAGCGTTTGGAAATTGCGCCCAAGGATGAACCAGACTTGTGGAGGTCTACACATTTCTTTCTGAGATCTTTGCTGATTTCTTTTGATTTTCCCATGATATCAAACAGAGGCACTGAGTTTGAATGTAAGCCTTGAAAGGCATCCACAGGTACACCTCCAATTGACTCAAATTATGTCAATTAGCCGATCAGAAGCTTCTAAAGCCATGACATCATTTTCTGGAATCTTGTAAGCTGTTTAAAGGCACAGTCAACTTAGTGTATGTAAACTTCTGACCCACTGGAATTGTGATACAGTGAATTATAAGTGAAATAATCTGTCTGTAAACAATTGTTGGAAAAATGACTTGTGTAATGCACAAAGTAGATGTCCTAACCGACTTGCCAAAACTATAGTTTTGACCTAAGTGTATGTAAACTTCCGACTTCAACTATGCATTTGGTCAAAAAAGCACAAATATCCTTGCAAATGAAATCTCCACAAAAGCCAACCTAACTAAGAAATACTTGAAATGAAAATACTGGCAGATCAATAAAATGTCTTTGTAGATCTAATTCAATTTAGAGGATTCTAAATTAATATCTAAGGGGCTTTTATAGAACTAAAATGTAGCTGAATTAATTTGATGAATATTATGGTTTTTCTATTTCCCAAAAAAACAAACAATGCATTTCTTACTGTAGCCGATGTACTATAGGCCTAAGGGCTTCCGTTAGGAAGATATGGCACTGTACAACGTGTTTCTATTTAAGAAAACTAAAATACATTTGTTACTGTAGCTGTTTTAGCGTAACTTACTTATTGGCATAAAGGCCTACTTAAATATACAGTAAATGTCATCACACAGCATACAAGTCATCCATGTCTTTAAATGCAGTCAAGCATTTTAGTTATAAAACTAAATTACAAAAGGGAGCATTGATTAATTTTACAAACACTGCTGAAGTGTTAAGGGTTTCGGTTAGAAAAATATGGCGCTGTACAACCTGACCGGTCGGGAGTAGGCCTAGGTTACTGACTGCGAGTGAAGAGAAAAATAATCCTTAAATTTCCACATAAAAATCTGATTGGCAGTATGAGGACTGGTCTTTATAAATCATTCAGTGATATTTATTCCCATAGTAATTTGTTATGGATCCATCCAGATGTGGTTAAAAAACATTTGGTGGACTATGCAAAAGATATGGGAGAAGTGACATGCCTCGCAAACATCCATTTAATACTGTACATTTAAAGTCCCTAAACTCGGCAAGAGTTGATTGTCCTACTGGCCCATCAAGGACACGTTTGCAGAGTTCACAAACAGGAGGTGGCGTTCCAGACCTCACAGGTGTGCCTGGCATCGATTGTGACTCCATCTCGTTCCTCGCTCTCTTCACAACGGGACCGGTCGAGCACAGCTGTCAATTCTTTGGTCCTTAAAATGAAACGTATGTATCACAATTTTCTTTGACCAATTTTGGTCTTTAATGCAGGGCCGACAGACAAGTTCCTTACTTTTTCCCCCTTCCACTTGATAATGGTTCCAATTGATAGTTATTTTTTTATCAATAGTATTTGACAATAGTTTAACCAAAATATTTGTTGTATTATTTGTTCGGTCTTTTCTGATGGATTAAACTGAAATTGCAACCAACTTTCTATGGCTTGTTTAAAAAATAACGATATTTTGGAGATTACTTCCTTTTTCAAATAACCGAAAGTGAGCAGTTGTAATCGGAAATAAAGGTGAAAAGGCCATTCTTGAACATGGGGTGAGACATTCTTACTAATTTGTAAATAAAGCCAGTTTGTTATTTAGACTAATTTATTTATGTTTTTAGAGGGACAGAAACCAAAAGCCCACCGTGCCTATTTAAAAAAAATTGTCAGTCCACATGTCAAGTGTAATTCCCTCATTGTATTTACCCAAGTTCTCTCTTAACTCCAGGACCACCGACAGTTTGTTGTTGTTGCCTGATGTAGGACTCTAGTGCCAGAGAAGACTCTCAGACTGAAAGCACCTCAATTAATTTACAAAAAGATAGTCAATTTGTGCCACAGTTTAGACTACCGTCAGATCAGCGTTCTAACTCTACCTTGTGATAGTGTGTGGCAATGACAGAATGCCACCATCTACCACTAATGGTCGTGGCAACTTTTAAAGGAAGTAATTCAAGGGTTTTTCTTTATTTTTACTATTTTCTACATTGTAACATAGTTAAGACAAACTATGAAATTACACATGGAATCATGTAGTAATCAAAAAATTGTTAAACAAATCAAAATATATATTTTATATATAGATTCTTCAAACTAGCCACTTTTTGCCTTGATGACAGCTTTGCACACTCTTGGCATTCTCTCAACCAGCTTCACCTGGAATGCTTTTTCAACGGTCTTTGAATGAGTTCCCACATATGCTGAGCACTTGTTGGCTGCTTTTCCTTCACTTTTCGGTCCATTGTATCCCAAACCATTTCAATTGGGTTAAGGTCAGGTGATTGTGGAGGCCAGGTCATCTGATGCAGCACTCATCACCTTCCTTCTTGGTCAAATAGCCCCTGCACAACCTGGAGGTTTGTTGAGTCATTGTCCTGTTGAAAAACAAATGATAGTCACACTAAGTGCAAACCAGATGGTATGGCGTATTGCTGCAGAATGCTGTGGTAGCCATGCTGGTTAAGTGTGCCTTGAATTTAAAAAAAAAAATCACTGACCGTGTCACCAGCAAAACACCCGTGCTTCACAGTGGGAACCACACATGCAGAGATCATCCATTCACCTACTCTGCATCTCACAAAGACACGGCGGTTGGAACCAAAAATCTTACATTTGGATTCATCAGACCAAAGGACAGATTTCCACCGGTCTAATGTACATTGCTCATGTTTCTTGGCCCAAGCAAGTCTCTTATTGGTGTCTTTTAGTAGTGGTTTCTTTGCAGAAATTCAATCATGAAGGCCTGATTCACGCAGTCTCCTCTGAACAGTAGAGATGTCTGTTACTTGAACTCGGAAGCGTTTATTTGGGCTACAATTTCTAAGGTGCAGTTAACTCTAACTTATCCTCTGCAGCAGAGGTAACTCTGGGTCTTTCTTTCCTGTGGCGGTCCTCATGAGAGCCAGTTTCATCATAGCGTTTGATGGTTTTTGCGACTGCACTTGAAGAAACTTCCAAAGTTGTTGAACTTTCTGGATTGACTGACCTTCGTGCATTAAAGTAATAGTGGACTGTCATTTCTCTTTACTTATTTGAGCTGTTCTTGCCATAATATGGACTTGGTATTTTACCAAATAGCCCTATCTTCTGTATACCACCCCTACCTTGTCACAACACAACTGATTGGCTCAAACGCATTAAGAAGGAAAGAAATTTCACAAATTAACTTTTAAGAAGGCACACCTGTTAATTGAAATGCATTCCAGGTGACTACCTCATGAAGCTGGTTGAAAGAATGCCAAGAGTGTGCAAAGATGTTAAGGCAAAGAGTGACTACTTTGAAGAATCTCAAATATAACAAATATTTAGATTTGTTTAACCTCTTAGCGCAAGGGTCTAGTTTCCTGAATTTCCGCCTGTCGGACGTGCCCAAAGTAAACTGCTTGTTACTCAGGCCCAGAAGCTAGGATATGCACATATTAGTATTGGATAGAAAACACTCTGAAGTTTCTAAAACTGTTAAAATAATGTCTGTGGGTATAACAGAACTGATATGGCAGGCGAAAACCAGAGGAAAATCCATCCAAGAAAATGTCATTTTGTGGGCTTGCTCATTTTCCAATTGGTTGCTATAGGGCATGCTTTAGTCCAGGATCCAGGTTGCAGTACCTATGGCTTTCACTAATTGTCAACTGTCTTTAGACAAAGTTTCAAGAGTTTATCTTGAAAACTAGACGAATACAGGATGTTTATATAAGTGGAGTGAGGAAGTGCCTTTTGGGTTTGGCGAGAGCGAGCCCTGTTTTTTTTTCATTTTCTATCGCTCAAGATATTATCCGTGTGAAATATAATCGTTAATAAACATAATAGTGTACCTAAGGATCGATTTAGAAACGTGGCTTGATTTGTTTGGACAAAGTTTATAGGTATATTTTTACCGGTCTCTGTGTCTTCTATATCGGGCGAGTGGACAGTGGATTTTCTTGATCAGAACGCGCCAACCAAACTGAGATTTATGGATATAAATAGGGACTTTTTCGAACAAAAGGAACATTGAATGTCTTGCTTGGACACTTCCGATTACCATCAGCAGAAGATCTACAAAGGTAAGCGATTTATTTTAGCTCTTTTTATGTGTTTTGTGACACCCGAGCTGTTTGTTTTTATGCTAATGGCAGAGTGCTTTTGAAGAGTGTGCAACACTTGCATTTTCATGAATGTTTGAAATTAGTATTTCTGTAATTTGAAGTTGGCGCTCTGCAATTTCACCGGAAGTTGTAGAGGTGGGATGTGACCGTCCCACTGTGCGCAGAGAGGTAAAAAAAATGTGGGTTACTACATGATTCCATATGTGTTATTTCATAGTTTGGATGTCTTCACTATTATTCTACAATCTAGAAAATAGTAAAAATAAAGAAAAACCCTGGAATGAAATAGGTGTCCACACTTCTGACTGATACTGTATGTAAATGTGATATTTCAGTTGTTGTTTTTGTCATTATTGGGCATTGTGTGTAGATAAGGGGGAAACTATTGAATTCATTTTAGAATAAGGCAAGATGGCGCCGACAGATGGTCGCCTCGCTTTGAGTTCTTAGGAAACTATGCAGTATTTTATTTTTTTATGTATTATTTCTTACATTGTTACCCCAGGATATCTTATTACATACAGCTGGGAAGAACTATGGGATATAAGGGCAACGTCAACTTACCAACATTACCAAGAGAATTCTCGTCAGTTATAGTCACAGCTGTGTACATTCCCCCTCAAGCGAACACCAAGACGGCCCTCAAGGAACTTCACTGGACTCTGGAAACCATATATCCAGAGGCTGCATTTATTGAAGCTGGGGATTTTAACAAAGCAAATTTGAGAACAAGGCTACCTAAATTATATCAGCATATTGATTGCATGAATCGCAGGGCTAATACTCTCGATCACTGCTACTCTATCTTCCGCAATGCATACAAAGCCCTCCCCCACCCTCCCTTCGGCAAATCTGACCACGACGCCATCTTGCTCGTTCTGTCTTATAGGCAGAAACTCACACAGGATGTACCAGTGACGTTGGTCTGACCAATCGGAAGCCACGCTTCAAGATTGTTTAGATCACGAGGACTGGATTATGTTCCGGTCAGCCTCCGAGAACAACATTGACCTATACGCTGACTCGGTGACTGCGTTTTATAAAGAAGTGCATTGGAGATGTTGTGCCCACTGTGACTATTAAAACCTACCCTAACCAGAAACCGTTGATGGATGGCGGCATTCGCGCAAAACTGAAAGCGCGATCCACCGCATTTAACCATAGATAGAGGTCTGGAAATATGGCTGAATATAAAGTGTAGTTATTCCCTCCGCAACGCAATCAAACGAGCGAAATTCCGGTATAGGGACAAGGTGGAGTCGCAATTCAACGGCTCAGACACGAGACGTATGTGGCAGGGTCTACAGGATATCACGGGCTACAAAAACAGCCACGTCACAGACACCAACGTCACGCTTCCAGACCAACTAAACACCTTCTTTGCCTGCTTTGAGGATAATACAGTGACACAGTCGCTGCTCGCTAACAAAGACTGCGCCTCCTTATTTCCTTCTCAGTGGTTGACGTAAAACATTTTAAACTTGTTAACCCTCGAAAGGCTGCTGGCCCAGACGGCATCACTAGCCACGTCCTCAGAGCATGCGCAGACCAGCTGGCTGGTGTGTTTACGGACATATTCAATCGCTCCCTATCTTGGCTTGATCACCAACAACGACGAGACGGCCTACAGGGAGGAGGTGAGGGCACTCGGAGTGTGGTGTCAGGAGAACAACCTTTCACTCAACGTCAACAAAACAAAGGAGATGATCGTATACTTCAGGAGAGAGCTCCCCCCTATCCACATCGAAGGGACAGCAGTGGAGAAGGTGGAAAGTTTTAAGTTCCTGGGCGTATCACAGGCAAACTGAAATAGTCCACCCACTCAGTGTGGTGAAGAAGGCGCAACAGCGCCTCTTCAACCTCAGGTGTCTGAAGAAATGTGTTAGATTACTTGTTAGATGTTACTGCACTGTCAGAACTAGAAGCACAAGCATCTCGCATTAACATCTGCTAACCATGTGTATGTGACCAATAAAATGATTTGATCGAAGTGGAAAAAGGCATGGGGTTTGAATACTTAACGAATGCATTCATTGATATTACTGTATATGCATGTGCTGGACTGATTGAAAAGCGCTTCAGTTGTTGTGAAGAGTTCTGTTGAAGTTCAATGTTTCTCTGTTCCAGTGATTCCCCAACATGGCCTAGACTCTGGCTCAGTGCCTTTGAATGGAGAGGAGATGAAACCTGCAGTGTACTACGAGAGACTGAAGATTCTGAGACAGAGACAAGGACTGGAAAACAACTCCAGGGTTAGTTTAATGTTGATCACATTGGTGCCACTTGGCTTACAATTTCACATTCCTATTATGACGTTGATGTAGCATTTGAATACTTGCTGTATTGATGAGTGTCCCCATTATATTATAGCTTGTGTCACACCCACAGTGATGTAGCATCGTTTCCCCACCCTTCTATTTCCGGTCCCTCATTTTCTCTTCTCTCCTCTCCATCTTAATAGCAGGCTCAGCTGTTGCAGCAGGAGGAGGGGGACAGTGGACTGATGCGTCCCATCACGTCCCTGCTGTCCAAGCCCTCGGTGGCCTCCTCCACAGACATGCTCCAAAGCAAACTGTCTCAGCTCAAAGAGTCCCGCGAGTCCCACTTCCAGCAGGAGCAGTCCCACTCCAACAGCCCCACTCGCTGCTCGTCCCCCTCCGCCAACCTCGACGACCTCAAGAAGAGGCTGGAACGGATAAAGAGCAACCGCCAATAAACGACCCCCAACCTCATCTCTATACCCAGTCTATCCAATGTGTTAGCCAGCCCCCACCCTCGACCGATACCCACCAAGCCTTGGCTTTACCCACACCAACACCCTGCTCTTATCCTGGCTTTCTTTTTCTGGGCAACCCCCTCTTCTGTGTAAATTGAAAAAAAGCACCTGTCTCATTGTATAATATTCTGTATGTGGACAATTTTTTTGTTGAGTATCGTGGCACAATTGTGTGTGTGTGTATACTCATGGATGCTAACCACTCAACGCTTTTAATTGTCAAGTTAGGGTTATACTGTACAGTTTCCATGTGCAGAATGCTGTAATATGTGTAACTTAATCTAGCCTTTTTTTCCCTTTTTTCTTTTGAAGGTTTTGAATTTCATAGTCAAACCATAACATGTCTCTTCTCTGGGCCTCCAGGCAGGGTTAGGGTCAATTCCATTTTAATTCAGTTATTTCTGGAAGTAAACAAGAATTCTAATGTTTCCTCATAGAGAAGCATTTAGGAAAATCTGAGTAGGAATTGGAATGTCAGTTTACTTCTGGAATTGACCCCAACCCTGTTTCCAGGCCTTGTCAGTTCATACCACTGTTTGCTAAAGTTGCTCTTTTGCTTTTCCATCTATGAAGTTAAGACTTGTAAAACTTGAAGGATTGATTCTGTACTCGAAGTAAAGCAAGGAGCATGGCATGAAGTAATTGTTTATAATAAAGTTTGCATTACTAAAATATGCTTATTAAGTCATTGGTTTAGAAATGCTCCCATCTTGCATACTGTAGCAGAATGTTGCTAATTCTGATGCATTGTTTTTGTATTTAATTCAAATGGAAATAATCTTAAATTGTTGCTCTTATGAGTTTTAAGTGTATAATCCGATAGTGAAAATGGCAATAAAGTTTTTTTTAACAAACTACCTATGTGGATATGTTTTGCGTTTTATTCTTGTTCGATTGAACACCACTGCACCACATGTTGAGTGATAGGCATTTTAGAACTTCAGCTCATTGGTTCATCATAAGTTACAATAGGCAAATATATATAAATTGCATTTTGTGTACATAAATATACAATCTGAGGTAGTGTCTCAAGATGATAAAGTGCTAAAAAGACACATTTTAGACATGCAATTTTTTTTATTCCAGAATATTCTAAAAAGGCCAATGAATAATGGAAGATGTGGCATACACATGCTGGAAAACATTGATCAAATTGAACATTTAATGGCAGTATATCAAGCTTTCCACAGATTTTTCTGTCTTCAAATCTTTAAACCAACGAGTGTAGAAAACGTGTTTCCAGGCTGGAAGCCTGGCCCCTTGGCATGTCTTTTTTGTTGTGGTTTGCAGCAGTACTTACAGCTGTGTTGACATGACAACTGGGTCTGATTTCCAAACCGAAAGATATGAAGAGCCATGTAAACTGTTTTGTGCTCACTGATTGAACATTGCATACTGTACAGTCAGTTGCCTGAATTAGGATTGATATCTCTTGCTACGCAAATAGATTTTTTCCCCCAACACCAAACGCGATCATGACATGCAGGTTGAAATATCAAAACAAACTCTGAACCAATTATATTAATTTGGGGACAGGTCGAAAAGCATAAAACATTTATGGTAATCTAGCTAGCTAGCTTGCAGTTGCTAGCTAATTTGTCCTATTTAGCTAGCTTGCTGTTGCTAGAAAATTTGTCCTGGGATATAAATGTTATTTTACCTAAAATGCACAAAGTCCTCTACTCCGACAATTAATCCACACAAAACGGTCAGCCAAATCGTTTCTAGTCATCTCTCCTCGTTCCAGGCTTTTCTTCTTTATACTTTATATGGCAATTTGCATCATAGGTGTATTATCACAACCGACCAACCTTAGTTAATCTTTCAATCACCCACGTGGGTATAACCAATGAGGAGATGGCACGTGGGTATCTGCTTGTATAAACCAATGAGGAGATGGGAGAGGCAAGCCTTGCACTGCGTTCAGCGCCACAAATAGATCTGACTTCTATTTTAGCGTTTGGCAACGCAGACGCTCGTTGGAGCACGCAAGCAGTGTGGGTGCAATGATTGAATAGCATGTATGTGTACATTTATTTTGCAACCATCGCGCATGCGACGCGAGCGATGTGGTCAGCATGTTTGTAAGGTCACGAAAAGTCATGGAAATTAGTTTAATAATTTTTGTTACGGTAATGCATATAGGCACACTTAAATATTATCACTTAAATCTACATATTAGCCATGATCGGAATGACCCTTTCGTGCCTGTCTCTGTGTGTGCTGTGTCTGTGCCAGTGCGAGTGGGCCGTTGCCAGAGGAGAGAGTGTGACATTTCAAATTCAAGTATAAAATAATGACAGACAGACTATCTAGATAGCCAATTTAAAACATAATTTGTAGCAGTTATCTCACTAGTTAACTATAGCTAACGAATCATTAAAGTCAACCAGCGAAAAACTGGGATTCCCCTCTATTAAACAATAGCCATGTAATTCGACAACATAAAGAATAGCCTAATTGACAAATAACTTGCTGTGCATAGATCTCCCCTGAAACATGAATATTTGAGCCTCATATACACTGAGTATACAACTAATTAAGAACACCTGCTCTTTCCATGATAGACTCACCAGGTGAATCCAGGTGAATGCTATGATCCCTTACTTTTGTCACTTGTTAAAGCCACTTCAATCAGTTTAGATGAAGGGGAGGAGACAGGTTAAAGAAGGATGTTTAAGCCTTGAGACAATTGAGACATCAAATCAAAGTTTATATGTCACGTGCGCCGAATACAACAGGTGTAGACCTTACAGTGAAATGCTTACTTACAGGCTCTAACCAAAAGTGCAAAAAATAAAAAAGGTATTAGGTGAACAATGGGTAAGTAAAGAAATAAAAACAACAGTATATACAGTAGCGAGGCTATATACAGTAGTGAGGCTGTAAAAGTAGCGAGGCTACATACAGACACCGGTTAGTCAGGCTGATTGAGGTAGTATATGTACATGTAGTTATGGTTAAAGTGACTATGCATATATGATGAACAGAGAGTAGCAGTAGCGTAAAAAAGGGGTTGGCGGGTGGTGGGACACAATGCAGATAGATGGCCCAGTTAGCCAATGTGCGGGAGCACTAGTTGGTCGGTCCAATTGAGGTAGTATGTACATGAAAGTATAGTTAAAGTGACTATGCATATATGATAAACAGAAAGTAGCAGCAGCGGGGGAGGGGGGGCACAATGCAAAAAGTCCAGGTAGCCATTTGATTACCTGTTCAGGAGTCTTATGGCTTGGGGGTAAAAACTGTTAAAAAGCCTTTTTGTTCTAGACTTGGCACTCCGGTACCGCTTGCCATGCGATAGTAGAGAGAACAGTCTATGACTGGGGTGGCTGGGGTCTTTGACAATTTTTAGGGCCTTCCTCTGACACCGCCTTGAATAGAGGTCCTGGATGGCAGGCAGCTTAGCCCCAGTGATGTACTGGGCCGTATGCACTACCCTCTGTAGTGCCTTGTGGTCAGAGGCGGAGCAATTGCCGTACCAGGCAGTGATGCAACCAGTCAGGATGCTCTCGATGTTGCAGCTGTAGAACCTTTTGAGGATCTCCGGACCCATGCCAAATCTTTTTAGTCTCCTGAGGTGGAATAGGCTTTGTCGTGCCCTCTTCACAACTGTCTTGGTGTGTTTGGACCATTCTAGCTTGTTGTTGTGGACACCAAGGAACTTGAAGCTCTCAACCTGCTCCACTACAGCCCCGTCGATGAGAATAGGGGTGTGCTCGGTCCTCCTTTTCCTGTAGTCCACAATCATCTCCTTAGTCTTGGTTACGTTGAGGAAGAGGTTGTTGTCCTGGCACCACACGGCCAGGTCTCTGACCTCCTCCCTGTAGGCTATCTCGTCGTTGTCGGTGATCAGGCCTACCACTGATGTGTCGTCTGCAAACATAATGATGGTGTTGGAGTCGTGTCTGGCCATGCAGTCGTGGGTGAACAGGGAGTACAGGAGGGGACTGAGCACGCACCCCTGGGGAGCTCCAGTGTTGAGGATCAGCGTAGCAGATGTGTTGCTATCTACCCTCACCACCTGGGGGCGGCCCGTCAGGAAGTCCAGGATCCAGTTGCAGAGGGAGGTGTTTAGTCCCAGGATCCTTAGCTTAGTGATGAGCTTTGAGGGTACTATGGTGTTGAACGCTGAGCTGTAGTCAATGAATAGCATTCTCACATAAGTGTTCCTTTTGTCCAGGTGGGAAAGAGCAGTGTGGAGTGCAATAGAGATTGCATCATCTGTTGATCTGTTGATCTGGGCGGTATGCAAATTGGAGGGGGGTCTAGGGTTTCTGGGATAATGTTGTTGATGTGAGCCATTACCAACCTTTCAAAGCACTTCATGGCTACGGACGTGAGTGCTACGGGTCTGTAGTCGTTTAGGCAGGTTGCCTTTGTGTTCTTGGGCACAGGGACTATGGTGGTCTGCTTGAAGCACGTTGGTATGACATGCTCAATCAGGGACATGTTGAAAATGTCAGTGAAGACACCTGCCAGTTGGTCAGCACATGCCCGGAGCACACGTCCTGGTAATCTGTCTGGCCCCGCAGCCTTGTGTATGTTGACTTGTTTAAAGGTCTTACTCATTTCGGCTACGGAGAGCGTGATCACACAGTCGTCTGGAATAGCTGATGCTCTCATGCATGCCTCAGTGTTGCTTGCCTCGAAGCGAGCATAGAAGTATTTAGCTCGTCTGGTAGGCTCGTGTCACTGGGCAACTCTCGGCTGTGCTTCCCTTTGTAGTCTGTAATAGTTAGCAAGCCCTGCCACATAAGACGAGCGTCAGAGCCGGTGTAGTATGATTCAATCTTAGCCCTGTATTGACGCTTTGCCTGTTTGATGGTTCATCGCAGGGCATAGCAAGTCCCGCACCTTGAAAGCGGCAGCTCTACCTTTTAGCTCAGTGCGAATGTTGCCTGTAATCCATGGCTTCTGGTTGGGGTATGTACGTACAATCACTGTGGGGACGATGTCCTCGATGCACTTATTGATAAAGCCAGTGACTGATGTGGTGTACTCCTCAATGCCATCGGAGGAATCCCGGAACATGTTTCAGTCTGTGATAGCAAAACAGTCCTGTAGTTTAGTGTCTGCTTCATCTGACCACTTTTTTTATAGACCGAGTCACTGGTGCTTCCTGCTTTAATTTTTGCTTGTAAGCAGGAATCAGGAGGATAGAATTATGGTCGGATTTACCAAATGGAGAGCGAGGGAGAGCTTTGTACGTGTCTCTGTGTGTAGATCACAGGTGATCTAGAATGTATTTTCCTCTGGTTGCACATTTAACATGTTGATGGAGATTTGGTAGAACTGATTTAAGTTTCACTGCATTAAAGTCTCCAGCCACTAGGAGCACCGCCTCTGGGTGAGTGGTTTCCTGTTTGCTTATTTTCTTATACATCTGACTGAGTGCGGTCTTACTGCCAGCATCTGTCAGTGGTGGTAAATAAACAGCCACGAAAAGTATACAGTGGGGAAAAAAAGTATTTAGTCAGCCACCAATTGTGCAAGTTCTCTCACTTAAAAAGATGAGAGAGGCCTGTAATTGTCATCATAGGTACACTTCAACTATGACAGACAAAATGAGGAAAAAAAATCCAGAAAATCACATTGTAGGATTTTTATGAATTTATTTGCAAATTATGGTGGAAAATAAGTATTTGGTCAATAACAAAAGTTTATCTCAATACTTTGTTATATACCCTTTGTTGGCAATGACAGAGGTCAAACGTTTTCTGTAAGTCTTCACAAGGTTTTCACACACTGTTGCTGGTATTTTGGCCCATTCCTCCATGCAGATCTCCTCTAGAGCAGTGATGTTTTGGGGCTGTCGCTGGGCAACACGGACTTTCAACTCCTCCAAAGATGTTCTATGGGGTTGAGATCTGGAGACTGGCTAGGCCACTCCAGGACCTTGAAATGCTTCTTCTGAAGCCACTCCTTCGTTGCCCAGGCGGTGTGTTTGGGATCATTGTCATGCTGAATGACCCAGCCACGTTTCATCTTCAATGCCCTTGCTGATGGAAGGAGGTTTTCACTCAAAATCTCACGATACATGGCCCCATTCATTCTTTCCTTTACACGGATCAGTCGTCCTGGTCCCTTTGCAGAAAAACAGCCCCAAAGCATGATGTTTCCACCCCATGCTTCACAGTAGGTATGGTGCTCTTTGGATGCAACTCAGCATTCTTTGTCCTCCAAACACGACGAGTTGAGTTTTTACCAAAAAGTTCTATTTTGGTTTCATCTGACATTCTCCCAATCCTCATCTGGATCATCCAAATGCTCTCTAGCAAACTTTAGACTTGCCTGAACATGTACTGGCTTAAGCAGGGGGACACGTCTGGCACTGCAGGATTTGAGTCCCTGGCGGCGTAGTGTGTTACTGATGGTAGGCTTTGTTACTTTGGTCCCAGCTCTCTGCAGGTCATTCACTAGGTCCCCAAGTGGTTCTGGGATTTTTGCTCACCGTTCTTGTGATCATTTTGACCCCACGGGGTGAGATCTTGCGTGGAGCCCCAGATCGAGGAAGATTATCAGTGGTCTTGTATGTCTTCCATTTCCTAACAATTGCTCCCACAGTTGATTTCTTCAAACCAAGCTGCTTACCTATTGCAGATTCAGTCTTCCCAACCTGGTGCAGGTCTACAATTTTGTTTCTGGTGTCCTTTGACAGCTCTTTGGTCTTGGCCATAGTGGAGTTTGGAGTGTGACTGTTTGAGGTTGTGGACAGGTGTCTTTTATACTGATAACAAGTTCAAACAGGTGCCATTAATACAGGTAATGAGTGGAGGACAGAGGAACCTCTTAAAGAAGAAGTTACAGGTCTGTGAGAGCCAGAAATCTTGCTTGTTTGTATGTGACCAAATACTTATTTTCCACCATAATTTGCAAATAAATTCATAAAAAATCCTACAATGTGATTTTCTGGATTTTTTTCCTCATTTTGTCTGTCATAGTTGAAGTGTACCTATGATGAAAATTACAGGCCTCTCTCATCTTTTTAAGTGAGAGAACTTGCACAATTGGTGGCTGACTAAATACTTTTTTTCCCCACTGTAGCTGAAAACTCTCTAGGCAAGTAGTGTGGCCTGCAATTTGTCACAATATACTCTACTTCAGGCGAGCAAAATCTAGAGACTTCCTTAGATTCCGTGCACCAGCTGTTGTTTACAAACATGCACAGACCGCCCCCCCCTCGTCTTACCGGAGTGTGCTGTTCTATCTTGCCGGTGCATCGTGTATCCCGCTAGCTGAATATGTACGTCGTCATTCAGCCACGATTCCGTGAAACACAGGATGTTGCAGTTTTTAATGTCCCGTTGGTAGGACATTCGTGATCGTACCTCGTCTAATTTATTGTCCAATGATTGAACGTTGGCGAGTAGTATTGACGGTAGCGGCAGCTTTCCCAATCGCCTTCTCCGGGTCCTGACCAGGCACCCGGCTCTTTTCCCCCTGTACCTGCGCCGCTTCTTCTTGCGAATAACTGGGATGTACGGTTGCAGAAACATTATGTACAAAATAAGTTACAAATAACGCAAAAAAAAACACATAATAGCACAATTGGTTAGGCGCCCGTAAAACGGCTGCCATTTCTTCCGGCGCCATTTTCTAGCATGGTATGGTAGTAGGTGCCAGGCACACCGGTTTGAGAGTGTCAAGAACTGCAACGCTGCTGGGATTTTCATGCTCAACAGTTTCCCATGTGTATCAAGAATGGTCCACCACCCAAAGGACATTCAGCCAACTTGACACAACTGTGGGAAGCATTGGAGTAAACATAGGCCAGCATCCCTTTGGAAGGCTTTTGACACCTTGTAGAGACCATGCCCTGTTGAATTGAGTATGTTCTGAGGGCAAAATGTTTGTACACTCAATGTATAAAATAAGACATATAAGTAGGAGCATATAGTTTACACCTGGATGCACAACCTTTCACTTCTGTAAGTGGAAGGTTGATTGTTTTTTAATAGCAGGACAGAAATAAAGCACCTCTTGCTGTACTCATATTGAAAAGATAGGTTGAAGAGATCTCTTGGCAGGGGGTAGAAACAGGGCCGGCTCTACAGAGTGGCGCCCGCTGGGCCTGGTTGTAGCGCAGACCGGGACAGAGGCTATATGCCGGTGTACCTCATTATCTGAGGAGGCGGCATGGCGGTGTTGTGCCAGCTCCCCCTGCCAGAATTCCCCCTTTCGTGAACGCCGCACGCACTCAATTCTTCATTGCTGCGATTAGCTTGCTAGTTGAGATTTCTGATCACGTTAGGCTGCGTTTCATTTTATTTATTATGACGGTTTGATCGCGGAGGCACTAGTAATGTCTGCAGTTTTCGGTTTGGCTATTTCTTTCAAGTGTATTAGTCTATTAATTGTTCATTTTGGTTGCCTATCCTGATGTGAAGTTTGTTCTATAGAAAGTATTTGACTGATGTGTGCCACAGAAAGTATTTGACTCTAGCCACAAAATTAAGGAAATTAGAAGGGGGTTTCATGCCTGCCGAAATTCTCCCCCTACCCCCACCACCCTTCTTCTATCTTGGAACTGCAAGGCCTGGCACACTTCAGAATCATTTTTGGTGACCTTTCATACCGTCTGATGTGTGCCACAGGAAGTATTCGACTCTAGTCACAAAAGGAATTGGTTATTTCAGAAATTATAGTTTTCAGAGCAGCCTACTGTTCTCTCTACCCATCCCTCAATCCACCATCCCATCGTGCTTTTCCCTCTCATGGCTTTTCCTAAAAAATAAATTACACTTTTTCTGTCTTCGTTTTTAAGAATGTAGGTACAGTAGTAATAATAAAATAATAACAATAATACATCTATGTGTACTCTGGGAGAAAAAGAAAGTTCAAATATATAAATCAACATGAGTGCATATCCATAATCACAGTAAACTGTTATAATAATAGAACAAAATAACAAAATAAAAAATAAATGTATAATAGTATAATAAACCAAACTATGACTGAATGTGCCTCCATGAAGTATCCCCTCCCCAATAGGTCCCTTCGCTCTCAATAGGACACCCCTAGCACCTCCACCATCCCCATCAACCTCCCCCAACCCCTCAACCACAAAACACAATAATGACAATAATAATAGAAATTAAAATACAAAAAATATATACCAAGATATATATACACATACACACCCATGTACAGTACATATACATAAACATATTCACAGGACACTCAACTTATTTCTTATCTCTTTTCCTACATTAGATATGCAGGTGACATTTCCACCTGGATGACAGCACCTAATCAGCAAGACGGAGATGCTCTTTATCCGAGGGAATTCCTGCCCATTCTCAGATGTTAGATAATCCGAGATGATCACATGTAATTTATATTGTAGCCCTGGTCAGCTCCAGATTTGACTACTTCAACTCACACCCTGCTGGAATCACTGCATTCTCAGATTCCCCTCCACTGATTTGCACCCTGGACGGGCTCCCTATTGCAGCTCACATTATGTTCAGGATTCTAATTCTAGCCTACAGGTCCAGAAAATGACCAGCTCCTTAATACCTCTCGGCCTGGATAAAGTGCTGTACTGTTGTTCTTTCTCTGTGATCTACAATTGCGGCATTCTTGAAGTTGTCTTCTCTTTAAGGATTCAGTGGACAATCACCAAGACTTCGCTGTGCACTGTTGCCTAATTGGTTGAATGAGTTGAGCTGCAGGCATCATAACTGCAAAGTCCCTTGCTGTTTGTAAATGCTGATTATAATAAAGCACTTTGATACTGATTTACTTTTGTACTAGGAATACACTTCTACCTGTTGCTCTATGTTAATGATAAAAAAAACACATGTTGTTTGTGCTTTTACTCTAGCAGTGAACAGGTTAGGTAGAAGTTTTGTACTTCTCATATTGCATATAATATACTGTATATGTTACATTTTAGAATATGGTAGATTCCATCATGTAATACGCCATCTACCACAACTTGTATTTATGGTTTCAGCATGTACTGTACAAATTGATAACTTTAAAATACATTTGATTTGCTAAAGGTACATTGATTCTCCCCTGATCCTCTTTATTCTCCCTTGTCCTTATTTCTAAATTTAGTTCACCTCAAATGACACAGCAGGTTTGGTTTGTCTTTTTAATCATAACATATGGTATTGTCTTGCCTCACAGATATCATGATATACAATAAAGACAGGTTGAACTGATTTATTTTCCATCACTGTGGCTTGTCCAAAATCCAACATATACCACATACAAATACAGACACACTCATTCTTCTTATGACTATAAGGTGATATGGCTACACTGCTATGAAAAACATACTGTATATTATCAGCATCACAGATGATAAAGAATGTAATGATAAGTTTGTATTTACACATGTCACCGTGTGTTTTCCAAGACAATATATAAACGTGGGCGTCTTTCTGTGGGTTGCTAAAGCCTATTTTATTTGTGAAAGAGTGCTTCATTTTAGTGTTAATGGCTTTTACACTGAAGAGTATTTTATTTGTAATTTTATTGTTTTTAAGTGTCACAACATATCATGGAAGACATCAGGCCTACCTACACTATGCGATACTTCTCATTTGCATTTGACCTATTAGTAAAACAACAAGTGTTTCATTGAAGACTGACATTAGGAAAGGTTATCCAAATGACACAACTTGCATAAATGTCATAACGTTGCAGA